>CM070611.1:13655618-14855618 GCA_036346395.1 Hsuehochloa calcarea | reverse complement strand
GAGTGGAGGAAGAGCAACCCGAGTGGATCGAGGTGTTGGTTTGTGTTGGAACCGGTCCAAGTGGTTGGACTTACCTCGGAGGTGTTGGCTTAATTTGTGGAGCCAGTCTAATTCGTTTGGCCTTACCTCAATGTGGATTAGGGGAGACCAGCAAGTCTCCGAATACCACGGTAAAATATCATTGTGTATTTGCGGTTTGTTCTATTGTGTTTTACTTTGTGCAATTTACATTTCTTGTATTAAATTGCTTTCATGTATTTGAATGATTGCTATCATTGTCAATAGTGTATGTTTTTGGTGTACCTAGTAAAGACTAGTTGATTTAGAATTTGATTGTGCAAAACCGTATTGTTATTAGCTTCCGCATTAGAAATCGGTTTTAGTCAAAGAATTTAGGCTTTGATTGTGCAAAACCGTATTGTTATTAGCTTCCATATTAGAAATCGGTTTTAGCCAAAGAAGTTTTTAATACCGCCTATTCACCCCCCTCTAATCGGTCTCCTCGATCTTACAATGGTCGAGAGCGCCATGCGGTCGTCACGGAACGAAGCGTCCCGGAGTCGATCGCCTCCCAGAGCCCTTGCGCCTGGAGGTTGACGCGCATTACAAGCACCCACTCGGTGCAGTTGGTGTTCGTCAACGTCGGGTAGACGACTGTGCCGCCGGACTCCCTCATGACATGCTCCTGCAACAACAGCTCGCGTCTGCCCCTCCGTGTCTTGCTCCGCCCACGAAATCTCAGTGGAGTGCACGAGCCAGACGGGGACTGCGCATCTTCGTTGGCCATGGTCACCAGAGCCGAATGAATCTGGATGCTCTGATACCAAATGTAAGGCTAGACACTTAGATTAACCAAGAAATAGTGTTTATGGTTTATGATGCGTCAAATGTTGCAGCATTTTTATCTCTTTTTATACATTCTTAACAGGTGCTTCTAAACAACATGTCCCTTTTCAAACAACACGTCCCTACTTCGAACACATGCAACTGCACTAACTACGTGCAACTACATGCACAAGTCGCTAACTGCATGCACAAAGTTTAACTAACATAGGCTCATACGAACAATGTGGGCAGCTATGCAGGACAATTTATTTCTGCCTCATTTCAGCACGCATTTGGGTACCCCATGTACTTCGAGGTCTAGTCAAGTTTCTCCTAAGGCAACGTTACAGTCACAACGACATTAAGATCAAACAGGTATCCATTGTAAACACCTGCGGGCCATTTGACAAATTTTCTGCAAGGATTTCTTAGGTGGCACTAGCAGGTGAAGCCAAGGCAGATATTGTCAAGTCCTTGAAGAGCATTGATCTGAACACTGGCTGCATCAGCCTACCACACAAGAGTGGCCTTGACAGCTGTGGGGAAACTTCTACCGAGATCATCTTGGCATATCACCAGGCGACGGAGCTCTTTAAGATCGTCCCTGATGTCAAGTGCCAGAAGAACTTGTAAGACGACCCAATTCCAAAGAACAGCTTGCGCTATCAAGGTACTGCATGTACCTGGTGGCGTTTCTGTTTCGAAGCCCGAGTTGGAACCACTGTTGCAAAGAGAGTTAGATTACTGTAACAGTTATAGTCTGAGTACTGTAATAGTAGTTGTGGCTATAAAAGGGGGTCATATGTAATCAGATTTTGTAAGAGATTGAGAGTCAAAGCAGTAGAAAAACTGACTTGTGCAAGACCAAATTATTTCTTGTCTTTCTTGAATACGCCTATTTCTTTTGAGGGCAAGTTTTTCCTCGGTTTATTCCAACATTTGGTATCAGAGTTCTAGGTTTGAAACCTTACACTACTACAAAAGAGTCTATAGCAGACGGCCCATCACAGACGGTTCCTTTGGAACCGTCTGTGTTGGGTCTGTCTCGCTTTGTTTTGGCACACAGCGTATCACAGCACGGTTCTATTTCGTAACCGCTCATGATAGTGATTATCACGCACGGTTCAAATAGAACTGTCATGTAACATCACAAAGTGTTCTATTTAAGAACTGTCAGGATATCACGCACGGTTCTTAAATAGAACCGCCAGGATAAATACAATGCACGTTCTATTTCGTAACCGCTCGTGATATCGACTATCGCGCACGGCTCAAATAGAACCGCCTCGTGATTTCGTGCTTCATATAAATTGAGCCGAGACATCCTCACCGCATCAAGGCTGTGTCTACCGCCTCCAGCGCCACTTCCTCGCCTCTAGCTCCTCCAACTCGCGCCACTTCCGCGCTCTAGCTTCTCCTGCACAGGTCTCACCGCCTCCAGCGCCACTTCCCCCCTAGCTCCTCCAACTCGCGGCTCCTCCTCTAATACTGGTATGAGCACATGATCGATCTTGCACCGTCAATGTTGGAATAAATAATATTAGCCCTGCAAATAAGTACTTATTTACGGTTCCGGTATTTTAGGTTAATAAGTGTTGTATGAGATGATGCCTATATTTGGGTTGCATGATTGTTCAATTGAGATAGATATCGTGTCGTAGAGGTAGGATCATGGTTGTGGCCGTAGGCATGGCTACGCTATGCCACCGCTGTGGTACTTAACTAGTGAAGACTTTTCTTTCAATAACCTTAGATGCAAATGTTGGAGAATGAGTTTATATTGCACATTTTTGTTTGCTATAAATTAATCGCTAATCAATTTGACACTAATTTGTTACATGCGTAGTGTAGATGGATCGAATCGATGTACGGTGAACCGTGAGTCAAGATTACATTAATGGCGTGGTTGCTTTTAGAAGAGCCACTGAAAGGTGATATGTTGAAGAAGGGGATAAATTTTATGTATCGTCCGTGCATTGATTGCGTAATCAAGATGTTTAACAACGCGCGCAGATCGGGCGCACTTGATTCAAGGGTTTCAAAAAGGGTATACATGTTGTACCACCACGGTGAAGAGCAGATTATACCAGAAGATAATAATGACGACATCGCCGAGGAAGTCAACGATTTGCCGGATGTGGATCGTGCTTTTGATGAGGATAGGGGCACGATGACAACTGGATCGATGCTACGCGATGCGTAAGAGAACTACAGAGAGAGAGTTTTGTAAATTCGAGGGCTTAAGGAGGACTCGGTGAGACCTTTGTTCCCTGGCCGCAAGCCGAATACACAAGGTCGTTAATCGTGCTTGAATCGCTGAAATTGAAGGCAAACAATAGTTGGTCCGATAAGAGTTTCACGACGTTGTTAGGTCTCCTAGCGGACATCCTTCCAGAGGAAAACGTGTTGCCCAGCACCACCTATCAAGCAAAGAAGGTTATTTGCCCATTGGGAATGGAAGTAGAAAGAATACATGCATGTCCGAACGATTGTATCCTCTACCGTAAAGAGTATGCGACATGCATTATTGTCCCGCAGTGCAAAGCATCCCGATACAAGCGCCAAAATATCGCTAAGGTGAAGCAAGGACCTCTGCTAAGATGTTATGGTATCTCGCTGTAATCCCACGCTTGAAGCGCTTATTTGCGAACCCAAAGGAGGCAAGATTGTCGCGTTAGCACTCGAGGAGCGTAAGAGAGATGGAAAGCTAAGACACCTCACTGATTACGCCAAGTGGAGAAACTTCGATCGGAGCTTCAAGAGTTCAAAAGGAACCGAGGAACATAAGGTTAGGTTGAGTACGGATGGAATGAATCCTTTCGTAACATGAGCAATGACATAGCACTGCCCGTGAATCTATGTATGAACAACCTTCCTCCTTGGCTCAGATGAAGAGGAAGTACATTTTGATGTCACTACTTATCCAAGGGCCAAGCAACTGGGAATGATATTGATGTGTACCTAGCACCATTGCCGGAAGATCTTGTGACACTGTGGAACGAAGGGGTACAGTATGGAATGCGTATAAACGAGAGAACTTCACTTTACGCGCCATGTTGTTCTCGCACCATCAATGATTTTCCGCCTTGGTAACCTGGTCGGGCTTCAAGACAAAAGGAGCCAAAGCCCGTCTGCACCGCTTAGATGCTACGGAGAGTGTATGGTCAACAACTCATGCAAAAACTATGCATATGCGGCCACCGTAGGTTCCTTCCGAGGAGTCACCCATACCGCAAGATGAAGAAATAATTCGACGGAAATAAGGAAGACGGTTCACTTCAAGGGCTTTTAGTGGGAAAGAGGTCTATGATATGGTTAAGGATATCGATGTTGTGCTTGGGAAGGGACGAAATTAAGAACCCGTGAGAAGAACATCCGAAGAAGCGGTCAATTTTTGGGACTTGCCTTATTGGGAGTACTTAGAAGTTTGCCATCGTGCATCGACGTTATGCACGAGAGAAGAATGTATGTGATAGCTTGATTGGTCTCTTGTCAACATTAGTGGCAAAACAAAGGATGGTGTTAACGCACGGCGTGACTTGGTCGATATGAACATAAGGACCGAGTTAGCACCGAAAGAGACCTATACAGACGAACGTATTCTTCCCCAAATTTGCTACACTCGCCCAAGGCCGAGAAATGAATCGTGCGTAGCTTGCACTGTGAAAGTCCCGTCTCGTTACTCCGCTAACATTACGAAACTTGTTTCTATGCAAGATTTGAAATTAATTGGTATGAAGTCGCATGATTGTCGTGGTGCCGATGACACAAATGCTTCCTGTTGCAATTAGGAGTATCTTGTCGAACAAGGTCCGAGTGGCAATCTTGAGGTCGTGTTATTTCTTCAACTCAATTGCTCGTAAGGTCATCGATCCCCAAGGATTAGATGCTCGCAGCCGAGGTAGTGACGACTCGTGTCATCTTGAGATGTATTTTCCTCTGTCATTTTTCGATATCATGGTCCATCTCATTGTTCACCTTGTGAAAGAGATAAAGATATGCGCCCTGTGTTTCTACGCCATATGTACCCGCTCGAGAGGTACATGGAATTCTCAAGTCCTACGACGGAATCGATCTCGACCGAGGGCATCATCGAAGGTTATGCAACTAAGAGGTCATTGAGTTCTCGCGTCGACTACATGGCTCGTGGATCCGATTGGTGTGCCTCTATCTCGTCATGAGGGGAGACCGGATGGTATCGGACCATCGGAAGGAAATCAATCACTCCCGATCCGATACGCACGCCAAGCCCATTTCACGGTCTTGCAACACATGACCCAAGTGTCCCCGTACATCGACGAGCACAAAGACATGGTACGCCAATGTAATCCGCACGGTCGGAGGTTTGATCACGAGAGCACAACCGCTTGCTCAACGAATGGTTAAAGGTGCGAATCACTCGAGGTCATCAAGTGATGATACGCTATGGTTGGCAAGAGGGCCACATTTTACAATTGTCACATGGCAAGGATACGACATAAATGGGTACACATTTTATACGCATTCGGGATAGGAAGAGCACAGCGCGATCAAATGTGTTCGTGATAGATGCATTCAAGATCTGATGGCCGAGGAGCTCGTATTATGGGCAAATAGAGGAGATATGGGAGATCGACTCGTGCTTTTCAAGATCCCCTATTTCGTGCCGCTGGGTCCATCTCCCACAGTGAAGCTCGACAAGTACGGCGTCACTACCGTGGACCTCGAACGTGTCGGATACAAAGACGAACCATTCGATCAAGCAACCAAGTTGTTCAAGTCTTCTATGTAACCGACCGCAAATAAGAAGCGCCACGTAGTTCTTCATGGAAAAAGGAGGATTGTCGGAGTTGAGAATGTAGTGGACGAGGAAGAATACAATCAATTTGACGAGTTGCCACCTTTCGAGACGACATCGAGCTCGAGGAAGAACCCAAGAGGAAGCTAGCTATATGCGCGTCGATCATCATGAAGGGTTGTATTTTAATTAAGAATTTAATTACTCCATTGTAATTAATTTATTTATTCCATTGTCATGTGTTAATGTGTTATGGACTTGTGATCTTTAATATTGATGTCAATGTGGATATTCATGGTAATGTTGAGTTGAATTAGATATGAACTTTTGAACTCAAACTTGTTATCATATCGCTTATCCAACAGCTCATACATGTCGTTAGGGGATATCACAGACGGATCTATAATAGAGCCGTCTGTGATAATGAATCACACTGAAGTCGATCTAGAAAGCCAAATTTGTAGAATTGAAAGCGATCTCGAAAATATGATTCGATCTATAAGAGTCGTTAATTATGAAAATATGGTTCGATCTATGAATCACAGGTGCAAACCAGTCTGCTAATTATACTTCATTAGAAAAAAATATACATGCATGAAGGAGCATTTGCAGATTTTTTTTAGCTAAAACAAAGAATGATTTTCATCTATGAATCACGACGGTTCTTTTATAAAACCGCTCATGATATGAATACATCATGCACGGTTCTAATATAGAACCGCTCGTGATGGTACATATCACGCATTTGCGGTTCTATAAAAGAACCGCTCATGATGGCTTCATATCACGCACGGTTCTTTCAGAGAACCGCTCAGTGATATTAATATCACGAGCGGTTCTACGAAAGAACCGCTCTGTGATGTTATTTTTATAAGGCCGGACCGCTAGGGTTTTGCTTATTCTTCACCTCTCACGCGCCTTCGCTCCAATGGCCGCGCTCGCCTCCGGTTCCTCGGTCTTGCTCCTCGCGCCTCGGCCCGCCTCGCTTCAAGCGCCTCTCCCTCTGAGATCTCCGCCTCCTTGTTCGCCTGGCGCGGTCGAAGGCTCCGCGCGCCAAGGTCGCCTCCATTGCCTCGGCCGGCCGCTCCGCTCCTCGCTTGCTCTGCGCCTCTGCTGCGCCGACCTCGCTCGCTTCGGCCCGGCACCGCCGGCGTCGCTTACTCCACAGCTCGCCCTACCGCTCTCGCCCGATCCCTACCCGTGGTACTCGCATGCTTGCTTGCGCTATGTATTGATGTGTCGCTAGTTGTTATGCTACTCTTTTCTTTGTTGATAGCATAATGTTGCAATGCCTTTTCAACACTTCTATTACGGTAGCAGCTTGGCCACAAGGTAGTAACCTGATCCTACCAAAGGTTGTTAGGCTAATTAATTAACATTTCTATCCATGACCTAAGAAAGTGTTATATCTTTAGACTTATTATCGAGGATCACACTACTCAACTTGTACAAAATGATCTAATTGGTATTTGTAGTCATTGTTCTATTGCTTTTAGTGTCAATAGAATTGGGAATTTGCAATGCCATGCACAACTATAAAACCCGACCGTTATTTTTAAGCTTTGCCTGATAGTGTGGAAAAGAAATCAAGAGGGCTAATCTTTTTTTCAAAAACAAAGAACATAAGAAAAGGGTCAGTTGGAGTGCCATTGGCTTGTGTTTACTATCCTTAATCAAGAACCCTTATACCTCCATTTGTGGGTGCATGAACCGATGAATGTAATTGTGCTATTCTTCCATAGAAAACACTTGTGTCAGTTGCGGCAATTTGGTCTGTGATGTGTGGGTCTTGCTCAGATGTACGTAATACCTTGGTCGCTACCAATATGGCACATGATCAAGTAAGGTGCTTTGTTACATGATATGCTTAAAGACGATAATTCAGCCTCACTATGTCCCTCCAAGCCCAAGTCCGTAATGTGAAACGATGGCTTGGTCATGAATTCTTGGTTTTAGCATTTGAGTGATTGCATGCGATAAGATTGTGGATAGATGACCGGTGGTAAATAAGTTTAGTTACTCATGTATTGAGTATTGACTTTTAACCATTTTTCTTCGCTCACCAGTTGCTTAATTTATGTATGTTGGTCTGCCAGTCAAAGCTTGGTATTATGGTTAGAAAGCCCGGATCTCATTTGCCTCTACCTTACGTATCCTTGCTTCTAGTCTTCTACAACCACTACCTCTACCGGTACATTGGACAGTAACCCTGTTCGATGACTGAGCAAGATATATGGACATGCATGCTCCTCTCAGATTGGGTTGGGGGATATAGAAAGGGCCATTACTAGCTCCAGAGTTTTGTAGTTAAGGCTCTATAGATATGTGATTTATGTTGGTGGTGGTAAGTTCAGCCATTGTACTAACCATTGAGTTACCAGAACTCTGTTTCTTGGCTAACATGAAACACAGGGTGTAAACCCACATTAGATGGTAATTGTATCTTGTAAGCGACCTTTCCCACTTGGTGCATTACTCTAAAGGGCCCATAAAACTTAGTAGCAAGTTTAAGAGCATGTTTGAGTCCAAAAGCAGCAGTCCTGTAAGGTTGCATCTTTAAGTAAACCATATCCCCATTTGCTGCTTTTGGTTTTAGCAAATCAAAACTGCATTTGATTCAAACAAAAATTTGATTTTAGTGTTAGCAAATGTTAAGTGATAAGTTAGACTTGTAGTTGTACTTATCTAGCTGTAGCTCCATCAAGTATACCATTTTGTGATAGTCTATTGGAGCATTAAATCTTTTATCTTTAATCTGTCTGCTTTGAGCTTTGAGGATGTAATCTCTAAGTCCATCAAACTCAAATCGTTCTTGAGTGTTATCTAATGATTAATGATGAGTTAAACTTTAACTACTACTCATCTAGCTATAACCTCATTAGAAATGTTCATTTATCATGGTTTAGTGAATCAACAAGCATTCATTCTCTAATCTGTCCAGATTTCGGTTTTGGTTACAAATCTGATACTGTAGCCATGTTTTAACCGTCTGTGATATGAATACATCACAGACGGTTCTAAGATAGAACTGGTCAATGCTTGCTAGCTGGTTCTAAGATATGAATACATCACAGACGGTTCTAATCTGTGTCTTTTACTCCTTTATTCCTTCTAGTAGGGAGTAAGGGATAAGTTAGGTCACTATCCCTAATGACTTAGTGAGACTTGAGTAATATAATTTTTTTTCAGTCTGCAGTGACAGTTCACTTAGTCCATTCGGCTTCAGTTCAAAATCTGGAAATTGAAATGCTAGGGTAGTGTTTTTATACTAATCAGATCATTCTAGCTTCTTAAACAACATCATTAGAAAGATTGGTCTGTTTTGGACTGTTAATTCTAGGATGCCATATATATACTGTTAATTCTGTACTGCATATTCTTGGATTTCTTAATTAATTTTCGCATCTGAAACTTGAGGTATAGTGCCGAATGATGAAAACCTATGGAAGTAAGACGGTGCCGATTTACTAGGTTGGCCTAGGTATCATGGGTATCCCGTGTCGACTAATGGGTTAGACTAGGTGACTTGAAAACCAAGATGCTTGCTTAACCTGTGTTGGTGTGGGTAGTCTCGATACTTAGGTGCCGACTAACTGGTAAACCCGGGAACCGTGATGATTCTTATGGTACACCGACGGCAATTTATTTTATTTTACTCGAGATGGCAAACGTTGATTATATTTGTTTATATTTTTGTGTAATTTCCATATATTATATACTATGTAATAATTATGCACGTAACTTATATAGATAGCAAGTAAGCGAGATGGCGAGGCATCGCTTTCGCCGCCGTCATCGACGTCGCCAAATGCGCCTTGATCTCCGATCAAGGTGGTACGCAGCGAGAAGGCGAGGAATATCCAAATTGCCTTCGCCGCATGACGATCACGAGGTCGTTGACGCTGGGATCCCGCCGAGTCCCAAGAAAGCACCGCGAGATTTCGGACCGTCTCATGGGTACTTGTAAGGGAACGGGTCCCCATAACCACCCCAACTCGAAGTGTCCGACGGATGTACAGAGAGACCGCCAGGACCGAGCTTTACGCTCGCTCACTTTCCCCGGCGTACCCGAACATCGCAGCGATGGCACGCCGCCGCCGCGATGTGCCACGCGTGGAGGACCTTCAAGAGCCCGCTTGTCACGCAGTTTGTGAACACCGGTCGGACGCCTTCACGAAGCATCCTTTCTTGTCGCGGATACATGGGATGCCTTCGTGCGAGATGAAGACGACGGCCGAATTTCAGGAGCAAAGTGCGCGCATGAGCTCTCTGTGCCCAAAACACTCACCCCACAAACTCGCACCGCTGGTACGCGGTAAAGCCACGAAGCGGGCGGCGGAGGACGAGACCGCCGCCCGACCGCTTGTCGATCTCGACGAGCGCGCCGAGCCCGTTAAGAGCGAGGGCATCAGCCACGTCTTCGGGCAGCATCTCTTTCGCAAACCAGGCAGACGAGGCAGTGTCCCAACGCCTGGTAAATATATCGAACCACTTAGTTGTTAATAAGTCCATAACTTCATGGTGTCTATAATAACATGATGTCCTCTTGCAGGAAGCATTGACTTCCGCATCTTCCCAAGGTTCCTCGGTGGACAGGGAGAAGGATGTACTATCTACGGCCCTGGGAAACAAGGAGCACCCGGGTCGCACGCGAGGCGTTGGGGTTTACGTACCTTGGAGGGATGGATTCCCACACGACTCCGCCACATATAGGAGTAGGAAGAGATCCAAGGACCAGCACGACGCCTACCGAACATGTCATTATTGAAAATTTCAAGGACAAATAACAAGTTTACGTAACCAAGTAAATGAACTCATGAGGCGCAAGCCGCCTCGTTAATTTGGGAGCAAGTCCTCCTCAACATCGGAGTAGCGCCGCGTCCACACATATTCTCGACATGACGACGCAATTACCGATCGACGACATCGAGGTAATGTACATCTCTGGAATGCTCCAAATATAGACATATAGGACGCCTTAGCTAATTGTGTACCGTTTTGTAGGAGCCGACGCTCTGCAAGCTCCAAGTGAGGATGGTTGGGTCGATTGCTATTGAGGTCAAGGGGTATGGTGTATCCATACCAGAAGAGGCAAGCAAAGACGGTGCCACCGTGGCGCAGGTTACGCCAGGGTGCAGGTGGACATGGTACATGACAATTTCATGGCCATCCCGCTGGAAATTCCCCCGAACGAAGAAATCACAACACTAGGGGATGCCGTGCACACTTTTATCCAGTGGCCCAAGAAGGACATCGCTCGGACCTCGCAGTTGACGCGATATCGCCTCGACTACCGCCTCTCCAATAGGACCTCGATGAGTCCGCCCACCTTCGCTCGTAAGCCCGCCTCATCGGTTCCGCCGAGAAGACGCCAAGGGACAAGACAAGCGTGTCACCATATCGGTCCTCGAGTCATCTCCAGAGAAGACGTACAGCAGCGCCTCATTACCGCAAATCGATATCGAAGAAGATTCAAGCGCCCGCCAAGCCCGCAATACTCCCTTGATATCCGCTGGTCTCGACAAAGAACTAACCTCGGGACTAGCTTGTCAATCTTTGCATGAGTGGTACATGCGCAAGACCCAAGAGGAGGGAGCCATCTTCGAATCGCGTCGACACGGAGCGAGCATTTTCATCACGAGGCGGGCCACTTCGCCGTGGGCTTCGAGGACTTATTCGACCTATACAACCTAATCGCCTCGACGCCACTTCTACGATGTTGGACATCGTAAGTGTGTACAATCAATTTCTACACTCACGTGATAGCGATAAATATCACAACTCATTCCTTACGCATGCATACATTATGAAATGTGTCCGTCGAATCAACGAACCGTGGGTTTCGACCCGCACGTGATCTCGTGAGCAAACAATAAACCAAGACGCATCCTACGCCGAGAATTACATAAAATGGGATTGCTTGCTCGTAACGGCAAGCAAGACATAATGGTGCCGTATAACCGTAAGTAAGTGCTTCACTACTTGCTACACAAAATTCGCTTGAACATATATAGGTTTATGACTATAGCGACATATATGAGTAGGTTCCATCGATTCTTGTGATTATTGTGCCAAAGAGGAACATGGTATTGTACCTTGATTCTCTACTCAACAAAACCATGACTTCACCCTTCTTAAAGGAATACTCGAAAGGTACGATCATTTCCTCCGCACATAATTGTATTGTAGTCTTCCTTCATTTGAAATGGACGATGATAACTTTTGGAATCATGTAGGGCGCTCATCGGCTATGTTGCCGAGGAGGTTTATACAAGGGAACGAGCGCCACACTAACCCACAAGATGCGATTTCGAGACGCGATACAACACAATAATAATATATCATACTTACGTAAATATTGCGCCTCGAACTGATTGTACCTATATATGTATATCCATTTTGCAAAGGTCGCCAAAGAAAAACAAGATCACCTATGCGCATTCTACGATGCCATCATATGCGGCTATTGATTAATTCCACGACACACGATCCCTGTAGGTCAATCTCGCTATAGTTATTTTCTAATTATAAATTTAAATATATATTCTTACTACTTTACTCTTGCTAGCGACGTGACTTGAACCTAGAGTTAAAAGCACTCCGTAAGAACGAGGTCACACATGTTCGAGGGTTGCTCTGCAGCTTCATCAAGTCGGAAATCGTTAACCCCGACGGAGAGTTTCACGTCGTCGACTAGTTGTAATTGATTCAATATTGTAACTCACTTTGACTAGTTGTAATTCAATTTGTAACTCTAGCGACAAATACTTCAAACATTCTTTTTAATTGATTTTGAGTTAAATGAACACTTTCGAGTTGTCAACAATAATCATTAGTCAAGCTTTACGCTTGTTTGTTTTCGAGAGGGCATGGCTAGCAATTCCCGAGGCTAATAAAATACGACAAAAACTAGTTAGTGGAAGGACACATCACGACGGTTTAAACCAAGAACCGTCTGTGATATGCAAGCCTCACAGACGGTTCTTAGATCAAACCGTCTGTGATGATGAATCACAGACGGTTCTATTAAAAAATCGTCTGTGATACTTCAGTATCACAGACGGTTTGAGCTAATAACCGCCGGTGATACTTCAATATCACTGCACGGTTCTATTGAAAAACCGTCGTGATATCAAGTATCACGCACGGTTTGAGCTAATAACCGTCGGTGATACTTCAGCATCACGATTTGTTCTATTTAAAAACCGTCGTGATACTACGGTATCACGCATTTATTCTATTACAAAACCGCTCGTGATACTTCAAGATCACGCATTTCGCTTTAAACCAAGAACCGCTCTGTGATACTTACGTATCACGCGCGGTTCTATTAAAAACCGCTCATGATAAACTTATCACGCATTCGTTGAAAACCGTCTGTGATAACCGCGTTATCACAGACATAAAAATGCAGACGGTTCAAAAACCGTCTGTGATGACGGTTCCGAACCGTCTGTGATAAGGTTTTCTGTACTAGTGTTAGTTGCTGCCCCGAGAGGGGTGATCTCGACTCCCGGGGTGGCATATACGGCGTAGCGGCGGGTGCGAGGGTGTCCCAGGGCGCGTAGCAGCTGGCTGTGCTATAGCGGATGCGTAGCACTCAGCGGCGGAGTGCACGGCGGGTCGCGGCGGCAAGACCGATGCACTGTATGGTGCATGCGGCTCTATGATGAGGAAAAGCCTGAGTTTTTTTATTTGTGCCCAAGATCATGTCGCGTTCTCCGGGGAGTGGTGTCACCGGTGACGAGGCAACATTGACACTCTTCCTACTGGCCGAAAAGGAGACGGCCAAAGCTGAGTAGAAGGCGTTGAAGACGATGTATCTTGGTGCCGATCATCGAAAGGTGAAGGCGAGGGACGTTGAGAAGATGTGTTCGCCGTCCTGAGTCAAGTAAGTAGTGTTAAGTTCGGGACATCGAGGAGATGTGTTCGCCGCCCGTCAGTCGAAGTCCGCTCATACTTGAAGTCGTGACCATTTGAAGTTCGAATCGAGTTGGGGCGTAAGTCGAATTGAGACCGACTGCCTCAATGAATAAGTGTCTAAGACGTGTTCGAGTTGGGTCACCGTCTTCGGCCGAGTGTGTGGGAGCTATGTTGAAGTTGAGTCCAACTGGCAGCACACGAAATATAATAAGTACAACAAATATTTGAGAGTGATTGTTAGGTAATATTTGTTGTGTTCGTTTCTGTTTAGAAGTCCGAGTCCAACCATCATTGCAAACAGTAGGATTATCTGAGCAAGATTAGTCCGAGTAATCGTAGCGAGAGTTGTGGCTATAAAAAGGGGTCATATGCAATCAGATTTTGTAAGAGATTGAGAGTCAAAATAATAGAAAAGTTAATTTGTGCAACACCAAATTATCTCTTATCTTTCTTGAATACACGTGTTTCTTTTGAGAGTAAGTTTTTCTTCGGTTCATTGCAACAGCGCAGCGCGCACACCCCATTTGGTGCCTGATGATGAGACATGGGACGAGGATATGAGGAGCTGCCTGGAGCATGTCTCGGAGCAATGCTGCCGCACAATGTACACACCAATCCATCGCTGCAGGAAAACAGTTGTAGACAAGATTCTCAGCAGGGAGAGGTATCTGGAAGACCCAACG
This sequence comes from Hsuehochloa calcarea, assembly GCA_036346395.1. Lineage (NCBI taxonomy): Eukaryota > Viridiplantae > Streptophyta > Magnoliopsida > Poales > Poaceae > Hsuehochloa > Hsuehochloa calcarea. The sequence continues at coordinate 14,841,410 of CM070611.1, read as the reverse complement.
ACGCGGGAGGGTGTGAAGCTGTTTGGTGGGCTCATCAAGCAAGTGGAAGCGGAAAGGAGTGAGGCTCATGTAATGGGATGATCTGGCTGAGTTCTGGGTCCAGTTGCTCATCTACTTGGCCCCGTCCAACGATGTGCGAGGCCATGCCAAGGCATTGGCCTCCTCAGGTGGCGACCTCATCACTTGCCTCTGGGCCTTCTGCACTCATGCAGGCATTACTCGTCAGCCACTTGAGCAGCACACTGCCGGCGACCAAAACGCCTAGTACCTAGCTAGTACGCATTAGGCTACCACCGTATTTTTCGGTGAAACTCTATTTAGTTTTGTATCTATTCTCTATTTTCAATGATACTTAGTGCAAATATATCAAACACTTGTACCCAAGTGTTTTAGGATATATCACTGTTCCCCTCTACCATTCTAGTTTGAGAGACCGAGTATACACTTCCATGAATCTTGTATGTTTTTCCACTTGTATAGCACAAAAGCAGTAAATCTAACTTTCATTGTAAGTAGCTTTTTCATTGCTTACGAAGATAGGCACGCATCATATTCTAATACACATGCCTTTGGTCGAGTCTATACCTGGCAGGTGGGCGTGCCATGCGGCAGGACGGGCTTCAGGTCACGTCGGGCTGTGCCGGTCCAGCCACCTCGTCGTCCTGTGCAGTGTTTTACTTTTTGGTGGCAAAAATTTTTTGGAGGGGACCCGGCGAAAACCGGAAATTTCAGCCAATTTTGGCCGAAATTTTCAATTTTTTTTTGAAACTTTTGAATTTTAAATTTACAAAAATATTTAAATTTAAACATAATTCATACAAATTCGAATTTTTTTGAATAAATTTCATCAAAACCGAAATTTCGCTACCGATTTTAATTTTTACCCGCTACCGCCGGTAACACCGGTTACCGGCGGTAACCGGCGAAATTTCGCCGGTAGCGAAATCACTGGTCCTGTGTCCACCCAGGCCCGGCCACTGTCGCCATGGCCACCCGACGTCATGGCCACCGACGTCATCCTCGCCGTCCGCCGCCATGGCCGCCACTGTCACCATGGAGGGCCGCCGTCGTCCAATGTTGTCGCTGTCCGATGCCATGGCAGTTACTTTCGCCATAAGCGGTGCGCTCGTGGGAGTCTCGGACTCTCTACTTGGGCGGGTCGGGCTTGGAGGTGGATGTGGGCTCGATACGACGAGGAGAACGTGGTTGGGAAGGAGAGGACAGGTCGAATCCGAACTTGTCGGAGAGCTCGAGGAGGACCACGACGCGGGCCGGGGAGGCTGGGGCAGCTTTTTTGCTCAGGAACTAGGCGCGCATCGTGTTCCAATACTTGCCTTGGCTCTAGTAGGCAGTCGTCCCGCCCGTTCAGTTCTTTTAAAAAAGTACTTTAATTTCCTTGGCTCTCTGCTAGCTAAATCAAGGGAATTAAGTGAGAGCCTCTGAAGGCCCGGCTTTTACTGTTGTTGTGGGGGACTAGGATTAAAGCATGGTAGATGCCTACATATATATGCAAATAAAGATGGATGGAACATCATCCCCGCATACATCTGCGATGATACCGTTGAATTGTTTACCAAGCAAAGAATGATCAGGTATCTTGTTGATATGCATATATATGCCATACCAAGCAAAGAATGATCCGGCATCCATGCATATGCCTATATATATGCATGTCTATTTGTTTGCATGCATATGCCATAGCAGTTAAGCGCGCACCATGCACGCATACACAAGGATGGGCTTGTCCTTTGATAGGATTAGTCTCGAGGGTTTGAAGAGCGTCAACAAGACATTGTGCGACCTTCTGGTTCAGTGTCACAACACAAGTATGTCGGAGGGGCAGTCCAGCTCCCAGAAAGATGTGATGATGGAAAGGGCGATGGCGTTCACGGTGGTGCTCATGGCGCTCCTCGGCTGCACCCTCTTCGGCGCTGGCTTCATGCGCCTATTCGTCGGCCGGCACACTCTTTACCTGCGCCTTCTCCTTGGTCGGTACAACCTTTACCCCATCATGCGCATTTTGCTGCACTCCACCTTGGTGCTGTTCCTTCCTCTCCTGTCCTATGTGTTCTCCCACACTCAAAGTCAAACTCAAAGTCAAGGTCAGGAGACGGACCTTCTCCTGATGATTATGTGGATGCTCCTCGTAGAGCTCATCCGCAGGAAGGTTCACGTGATGGTGCTGCCGGCCGATGGCTCCACCTTCTCGAGGGGCATAGGCCGGTTCACGCCGATGGATTACTCCGACGAAGCGACTCGCCTGCTGTGGGTCGGCTACCTCATCTACTCCAACATGCACGGTGGCGACCCTCATTGGTTGGTGACCATGTTTGTCATCCTCTGGTCTCTGTGCTTGATGAAGCTGGTGCAGACGGGGGTCAACACATGGTTGGCCAGCCGCTCCTGGCTTACAGCGAGGAACCCTCTTCTTATTGCAGGCTACATGCAGCATGTCTTAGATGATGAGGTGGAGGTGAACCACTCGAGCGCTGCTGCTTCCGCCGCCATCGACATGACCAACTGCAAGTACACGGTGATGGGGGAGGAGATCCTTGTGCCCGACAAGGAAAAGAGGCGAACGAGGGAAGAGGCGGCGCTCAAGACAGCGACCACCCATGGATATGGCTACGGCGTGGGAAGGCGCGTCCCTTATGGCGACCAAAATGAACAGAAGCACGTCCATCTCCTCATTGACCCAAACCCAAAGCTCTTCTCCGACAAAAAGCTGGTCACTGTAGGAGATATATGGAAGCTAGCCAACAAGTACCCAAAGCTCTTCTCCGGCAAAATGCGGCAGCAGTACGAGAACTTATGCCTCTCTTTCTCTCTTTTCAAGATGCTGCGCCGCCGGTTCGAGCACTACCCCATGGTGGAGGTTGGCTCCGTCATGGCACGCAAGCTAATGCTCGAGGGCCTACTCACCCTCGAGGGCGACAACCCCAAAGACAAAGCCCATAGGCCCTTCCAAGTTCTTCAGCTAGAGCTCGACTTCCTCGAGAACTACTACCAGGATGCTGCCCCTGTGGTGATGTCCCAACCTATCCTTTTCTTCACCAACTTTGCCTTGACCATGCTCTTTGTGCTGGTATACATCGCTGCCGTCTTGGCGATACTAATCAGCAACAATAATGCTGCATACCTATATTGCATAGCCATACGCTGGGCCAGCGGCGACCTCAGAAATTTTCCATGGCTCTACGTCTCCATCACCATGTCTCTTGTGGTCACCCTCATTGCCATTGAGGCTACTGAGTTCTGTACCTTATATGTTTTCTCCAATTGGAATGTAGTTCGCCTGCTATGCTCATACGAACAGTGTGGGGTGCTGCGCAGGCCAATTTATTACTGCCTCATTTCAGCACGCTTTTTGGCATCCCGCGTAGTTCGGCGTCTAGTCAAAATTTTCCTAAGGCGACATCACACCGACATCAAGATCAACCAGGTATCCATTGTTAACGCCTGCGGGCCATTTGACAAATTTTCTGCAAGGGCGTCTCAGGTGGCACTAGCAGCTGAACCCAAGGTAGATATTGTCAAGTCCTTGAAGAGCATCGATCTGAACACTGGCTGCATCAGCCTGCCACACATGAGTGGCCTTGACAGCTGTGGGGAAACTTCTACCGAGACCATCTTGGCGTTTCACCTGGCGACGGAGCTCTTTAAGATCGTCCCCGATGTCAAGTGCCAGATGAACTTGCAAGACGACCCAATACCAAAGGCCACTACGGGATACTGTTTATTTACCGAGTGTGAGTAACACTCGGCAAATAGTGCTACACACTCGCAACTGCTTACCGAAAGTGCCACACTCGCAAAGTGGACTCGCAAACAACGACTCGGTGAAGTTATTTTACCGAGTGTCTAATATCGGCGCACTCGGAGCATAGAGTTACCGAGTGCTACAATGACACTCGGTAAACAATTATGACTTGACGGTCGTCAGCCTCCAAACTAACCGTTAACGGCGAGGTTTACCGAGTGTCACTAGCAGCACTCGGTAAATAAATTAGCATTTCGTGATTAAAACAATTCCGGAAATAAATTTTTTGAATAATATTTACCGAGTGTCGCTCCAAACACTCGGTAAAAGAATAACCATTTTCGTGATTAAAACAATTCCGCAAATAAACTTCAGGAATAATGTTTACCGAGTGTTCCCACTCGGTAAAAAGTAGTCAAATATTTCGAGTGGGGACTCCGCACTCGCAAAAATGGCACACTCGGCAAAATGCACGTAATCGAACCAAATTGGTTCTTTGTTGCTTTACCGAGTGCTACACTCGTAAAACTGCTTTACCGAAAGTGCTACTCTCGTAAAATATGTCCACATAATTTTTTTGTTTGTTTCAAAGGCATATCCAAATACAATGAGCAACAAAATCACAGAAATTATAATAACATGACAGATATTCAATATATATCACATATATGTCCACAAATGTCACATCCACTCACAATAACCAACATATGTCGACAAGCACCATGCAAAGTCCACAAACACCATCAACATATGTCCAAAGTCCACAAAGTTCAACCAAGTCCACAGCTCAACATACAAACCCATCAAACAAGGTCGGATGGCTCATCACATGGTCGGAGGCTCATGCGGAGAAACGAGTCAAGTCCGTGTCTTGATCACCTCGCATATCGTTGTTCGATCCAAATTGTAGAAGGTCCCTAGAATGAGATTGCACATGTGAGTTATCCGGATCAAAGCAAATTCTAAGGTCTAAGCTATGGTAGGTCAAACTAAGGTATAAGTCGAAGGTAGCTCTATATGACACAAAAGTGAAGAGTGCATCTAAGTGACTCACGAGTGCCGCGTCCGGAGGTGGAGGCACCAACGGTATCATCGGCGCGGCGGAGGCGGTGGAGGCCGCCCATGCTCGAGAAAACGGGCCATGTACTCGTACCGGCCGTTGTCGCTCTTTGGAAGGCCTCAAGCCGGGCTCGCACTCGCGCCCTCTCTGTGCCAACTCGGCTGGTGCGACACCGAGGGCTGAAGCCGCTCTGTGAGGCTTGCCGTGACTCTGCAGGCTTCAACTGGGCCTACAATTATTTATCACATAGTTAGAATGCAAATAAAGAACGAGTAGAAAATGAATGGACAACGAATGCAATGAACTAACTCGAGTGCTACCACCGGGCCGTGAGCGTGGGCGTATGGCGGACTCGAACTCGTGCTCGGGCTCTAATCTGGCGAGTGTCCGAGTGTTGGCCGTGTCTATGGTGCCGTTGCCCATATAGTACCGCCCGTGTGGCTTACCCGTCCCAACCTCATGACGATGTCACCTCGAGGTCGGCGGTGCTCGGATCAAATTCGACCCATGGATCTCTCGCCATCGCCGTGTACTCGTTGAGGCGCTGTGCACGCCGAGTTCTTTGATGCCTCGGCGGGTCCTCCGCGTTAGACGAGGTCGGGTCCTTTGCCTTGCCCTTGTGTGCCAAGGCATATGCCTTGAACGAGGCGCACTGGCCGGGTGGAACGCGTCTGCAGGAAGAAGCACAACAATAAGATATTATGCATTCGAAGTTAGCATAGCAACAACGAAATGAAATCTGCGTACATATCCGGCCGCATATTCCTTAAGGGTAGTGGGGCCTTGTTTGTGCGAGAACCTGCATCATCGCACGGCAACGTGAGCGTGCACGGTGTGATATTGCTCGTACTCCTCACTCAACCACTTGTCCACAATGGCCTCCCAGCGAGCTTGTCCATCCCGCACACCAAGCAGAGGCACTGCACGCATACGAGCACATGACAAATCATAAATCAATTTGATTGCAATTAATCGCAGACGATGTAATCTCATGTTTACCGTCAAGTATTGCTCCTTAGTCGGCGGTGCACCGCTGCGCTCTGGTGACTCTGTGTCCTCTCGCGGGCATGGTAAATTCTTCCGCACAGAGCTTTGTCTCGTAGAAGAGGTCCGCACTCGGTGAACACGGACACTGCTCACCACGCCATCCGCGTCCTCCCTACGCACTCCCTCCGCCAAGGTGTAGTAATCCTACAAGCAAATAAAGTCGAAATATACAATTAATGTGATGTTATTATCGGCATAGTGCGATGAACACGCACCCCGACTCTTTCATCACCCGGTCGGCCTTGTTGTTATAACACCGCCACCATTCGATCACCGATCGCTAGCGGCGTGCCGGCTGGGACCACTTCATGGCGGGCGCACAACACCATCGATCCTCACCATCCCGGGTAGTTTGCCCGCATGTAAGACCCAGGATCCCGCTTACTCGCGAGAGTGACTCCACAGGATCACCATTTCCCAATCCTCGCACAAAGTTATTGAGATTGAATATTAGTTTCGTTATAACTTAAAACACGTGAAGTAGTGTTAACATGCAAAATTACTTACTTAGTTCCGAGGGTCGAATCACCGGCCGTCTCAGTATGGGTAAGTCCGGGGCGCGACGACCCTCGCAGCCAAACCGTAGGCACCCATTTTCCTCTGCCAACAAGTCGGCATCCTCTCGCGCTCGGCCCCGCTCGGCCTCATCCTCCTCCGTGCCTCCTCCATCGCCTCCGCTATCTCCTCCTGGTCTCCTCCTCCTCCTCATCCTCCTCCGTGGCCGCTCTGAACTCGTCGTCGCCGTCTGTGGAGGAGGTGTCGCTCTCGACGCCTCGTCGCCGCCGCCCTCCTCCTCCACCACAGGCTCCACCTCCACCACAGGCTCCACCTCCTGGCACGCCCTCGCCGTCGTCCTCCTCCTCCTCCCCAGGCACGCCCCACCTCGGCGATCAGGCACACCCTCCTCCTCCACCACGGCCGGACCCCTCGCCACTGACCAAGAAGGTCATAACCAACCTAATCTTCCCGATTCCACCGCCCACCATCAATCACCGCAACAAAAGGAATAAACTATCAGTACGCATATACAAAAGTAAATGTATCATACATGTATAAAAGAGATGCAAAATAAGTAAATGTATCGTACATGTATAAAAGAGATGCAAAATAAGTAAATGTATCATACATGTATAAAAGAGATGCAAAATAAGTAAATGTATCATACATGTATAAAATTGCCATAAGTACTACAGATCTTACATGTACTAGAAATAATCATCAAGATCATTGATAGGTGGGCCAAAAATCTCATCATCGCTATTGTCGACGTAATTATGATCGTCTCTCAAAGTCTCATCACTAGCGACACTGCCTGAATGGTGTTGCTCAAGTAATAACAAGTCCTTCGCGTTGAACCTCCTCTCCATCATCCCCACAACAATGACCGTATCATTGTCTACTTCCATTCATGAGATCTACATCTAAGACAATCTCAAAACTCCCATCTAATCCTTCTTCTTGAAAGAACTCTCCGTCATATGTGTTTGCATCGATGTTATAATCATCATCGTTTGGGACAGGTACTTTACCATGCGGCGATACCTTGTACACCACATCATACGCCTTAAGACGGTCTTTGGTTTGGCACGGGTATGAGAGATAATAAACTTGCGTGGCCTGTTGGGCCACAATGTACACGCTGCCTCCTAGCAAGACGGATGACTTTAGAACTTCGACTAACCCAAGCTCAGGGGTCTTTATCACTTCTTTGGGATCAAACCAATGGCATTTGAATATGACAGGACGAAGAGGTACACAACCAGGAAACTTGAGTTTGTATATTTCTTCAATTATTCCATAGTAGTCCAACCCATCCATGCTCGGCGTGAAAACACGGTATTTGTGGTTCTTCGATTGGCCGACTCTGCCGTCGTGCGAGTTGTGTGAAAGCGATATCCATTGACATCGCATACGAGAGAATGACTTGACCCTAAATTCAAATCCATTGGCAACTTGCCTCAACTCGGCACTCATAGACACGCGTCGGTTTTGGCCTGCTAGTTCAAGTAGGATGATTCGTTATATATTTGTCGAGTTGAGAGTTAAGTACAAACAACAAATGAAATTGAACAGTACCTCCTCCTTGAACCAACAAATAAAAGTGGGATTTCGTTCTCCCGCGCCATGTCTTAGAAGGGTTTCAACTTCCGCTTCGGTGGGTTCCCTCCGTGAAGGACGATGGTAGAGGAGAACAAATTTGTCAGAACGGCCGTTAACAAGAGGGTTGGATGGGTGCATGCAAAATATTGACAAGAAAAGAAACAAGTTTGTGTAAAACTTACGCAATGTACGGGCCAACCTCTTCAAGGTTCCGCAACACATACAGCTGGATAGAGCGCCACTCTTCTAGGCTCAACATCTTCAAGGTAGGTTCACTTGCACTTCCGAGTTGCCCTCGAAAAAGGCTGAGGGTCGACTGATTGTCGACATTGTAACGAGGGTGGATTATGCACGTTAGGAAGGTTGTCGGCATAATATCTTGTTGTGAAGTATGACACCTCCTCCACAATGGATGCCTCTGCACAGGAAGCTTCAATTTTGCATTTATTTTTGCATTTTGTTCTAAGAACCTTTAGGCATCGCTCAATTGGATAGCACCAACGGCATGCACAGGCCCCTATTTTTGCCTCATATGGTAGGTGCAAGAGCAAATGTTGCATCGGATTGAAGAAGCCGGGAAAGATCTTCTCCAACTTGCGAGCAACACCGGGCTATTCTTTCCATTTCTTCAATCTCGTCCGAGATATCTCCTTAGCACATAGCTTGCGGAAGAACATGCTCAACTCTGTCATCACTCGCGGATGTGATCGGAAAATAGCCACGAACCATCACCTAAGAAGGCGTTCAATCCATATGTGGTAATCATGACTCTTGAGCCCCGTGATTCGCATGGTACTTAAGTTCACACCCTCCTCCAATTATTGATACCCGCTGTCGAACATCAATGATTGGAACCATTGAAGAACTTCTTTCTTTTGGGCCCTCGTTAGGACGAAGTCGGCCTTAGGCTTCTTCCATGACTTCCCGCGTAAGGGAGGCAACATGTTTAGCTTTGGTCTATCGCACAGCGTTGCTTGATCCAATCTAGCCTTGACATTGTCCTTTGACTTTTCCTACCCATGATTGTGTGAAGGACCGCCTCGCGAAATTCTTTTCAGTGTGCATTACATCAATGTTATGTGGAAGAAGGAGGTCCTTAAAGTAAGGAAGCTTCCACAAGCACGACTTGTGTGTCCAGGCATGCTCTTTTCCGTATCCCACGAAGCCCCCCTTTTCATTGTCGACCACAAGACCATCTAACATCTCAAGAACCTGGGCACCTGTCATCATTTCCGGTCTGAGTCTTCCATGTGACACCTTTTCAAAGTTCTTCTTGTCTCTCCTGAATGGGTGGTCAAGAGGGAGGAATTGTCGATGTTTGTCAAACGAAGAAAACTTGCCCCCCTTCTCCAACCGAAAGAACTCCACAGCTGACTTGCATATCGGGCATGGCATCTTCGTGTGAACACACCAGCCACAAAATAACCCATAAGCCAGGAAGTCATGCATGGAATAATGGTACCAAATATGCATTCTGAAGTTTGTCTTTGTGAATCGGTCGATGTCACTACCCTTCGTCCCATGCACGGACCAAATCGTCTATCAAAGGCTCCATGTACACACTCATATTAGCCCCCGGGTGTCCTGGAATTATAAGTGACAATAAAATATTTTGCCGTTGAAAGGCGACGCCAGGTGGGAGGTTGAGAGGGATGACGAATACGGGCCAACATGTGTATGGTGAAGAACCCATTCCATAAGGATTGAACCCATCGCTTGCGATTGCAATGCGTACATTACGAGCCTCGTCGGCTTTGTCGGTATGCTTCGATCGAAGCTTTTCCATGATTCACCATCGGACGGATGTATCATCTTGTCAGTGTATCGGCGTCCAGTTTTGTGCCACGTCATCTGTTTTGCGGATTCCTCGCTCATGAAAAGCCGTTGGATCCTCGGTATGAAAGGAAGGTACCTCGGGATCTTTGCGCCAACTTTTGTTTGCGTCTTCCGACCATCACGATTCTAACTCAATGTACCTAGATGCCTTACACTTCGACAAGATGCTTATCGTCGGCATGTTCTCCTCGAATAAGATGCATCCGCTCGGACAAGCATGTATCCGCTCGCATTTACATCTTGAGTGCACGAAGGATTTTATTTGACTCATACGTGTTCTTTGGCAGAACGTGATCATCCGGAAGTAGGGTGCCAACTACTGTCAACAGTTGATCGAAGGATTCTCTACTCGAGCTAAACTGGGACTTCACAGCCATTAGACGTGCAATGGCATCCGGTTTAGAAACATTGGTGCGCCGTGAAGGGGTTGTTGTGCCGCATCCAACATGGTGTAAAACGCCTTTGCGCTTTGCTCGCCTCTGCTCTGCACTTCCTTCATCGAAAGCCATGTCATGGTCATTTAACATTTCGCCACCCGGCTTGTAATCAAACTCCTCGATCCGTTGTCTCACGACCTCTTCTCTCGCACGATGGCGTTCACCATGCATGGTCCACGGGTATAGTTCTCTACAAATCCATTGTTGACAAGATCTTTAGTCATCTCCTCATATGTTTTCATTGCCTTGTTCTTACACTTCCTACAGGGACACCAGGCATGTCGCCGTCCATTTGCAAATGCCTTCGTCATGAAATCATTGGCCTTCTCAATCCATTCATTTGTGTATTGACCCCTCTTCTGATAGCCCGTGTACATCCACTGACGGTCATCCATCCTAACATATAGACGATATTGCAGTTTAGAGCAATAGAGTAGTAGTGCTAGAGAAAAACCATATGAGATGATAAAGAGACATTCATGTTCTTGGTCGATTCACATAGAAGATGTTTGCTAGATTGGATGATGAGATTTTACCTAAGGTTGAAAGGCCGCTATGTCACTTGTAGATGGAGGAATACATGGAACCAATTTTTTTGTAGCCACAAACATCACTAGCAAGATTTATCGAAGATTGAGGTAGAGCACGACGACAAGTGCGTGAAGAACAACAAGGTGACGGTGCAGATCGAACTTATGCGACCACGACGTAGGAAATTGGAGCACTTCGACCAAGATCTCAATTTTCACGCTACCGAGGAGGATCCTGTGACCAAAAAGGTGTCTACATAACCATATTCTCTTTGCTATTTTCCGTTTGAATGATTTGAATTCTTAATTTAATTTCTTTCTGTTTGTAGGCCGTGAGGAGGTTGATTTTGAACATTAAACCAAAGGATATTAGTTCTTTGATTTCAAATTTTCCTGGCGATGATCTAAAAATGCTATCCAATTTTAAAGATCTTCTTGAAAAAATATTTGTCTTAGATCCAGAAAAGAGGATAACCGTATCGCAGGCACTTAGCCATCCATTTATCACTGGCAAGTGAAAATAAGATGTTGATTCCTCTTGACATTTGTAAACTACAATTTGGGTTCCTCTTGTCTAATCATCAGCATTTCTGTCTTCTGTCCTGGGAGCTCTGAGATCAGAGTACGTGGATGAAGCATGGAACCATGGAAGAGATGGCTGTCTTACAGACCTTGCTGCATGCACTTATCATTTGGATATTTTTGTTGCTTGTAAGGCAACTGGCCGGCTGGCATTCCATTCCCTGTATACATTCTTTCCTATGGGTTTACAAGATATACATGATTTCCGCTTCATTTCACTTAATGATTGTGCTGACCTGGATGGCTGACAAGCAAGGTTCTATGTATTACTAATAACTGGATTGAGCAAATCTTTGGGTGTGCTTGACATATTTACGAACTCGGCACACTTTGCTTTTGTGTGCTGCCAAGTACTCTGTGGATGTTTAAGATTGCTCGTTTTGTATGCTTGGCCTCAGGCATTTACTTATTTGGAGGTGCAATGCACAAGATGTTCTCACTGCTTGATAAACTCCTTTTTATACTAACACTGCTGGCCTTCTTTATTGTTAATTTATTTATTACATCTAATTGTATTTGGATTTTAAGATTCTAATTCTTCTTTCATTCAGGGTTTCTGCCAGGGGTTCTGCCGTGTGCACATTTTATATGCTAAAGGGCCAACATAAGAAGGTACCCCGGTTTGATATCTGGGTAACTTAGAAGTGTTTGAACCCATAAAAAGTGATATGCTTTTCTGTTTGTTGAAGATTGATGGTTCTGTGATTAAGTTGGCTAGATAAGTTATGCGTTGACACGATGACATCAAAATTTTATTAATAATGAATGTTGGCATTTTCATGTGTTGGCCACTTGGTCTTTTCCTTAATATTTATATACTTGAATCTATATTTTATTTTTGGGGGGTGGCAATAGTATAAATACTTTTAGCCACAAATAGTTTCTTGACTTTTCTCTTCTCCCACATTTAGCCACTTATCCCCACTCCCCACCTGCAGGATGAGTAGTGGATGGTGGAAAAATTGTATGTAAAGTGATTAAAATAGAAAGAATTGTACCATAGTCACTCCCTTTTTTTTTGTATAATCAAAGTTGTGGAAATTTTAGGGAGTCTCAAGTAGACTGAGAAAGATCCATGGATAGAAAAACCGTTCTCAGATGTGATTACACACTACAGGTTAGGAAATTGGAGAGGCAACTCCAAGAAGAGATCGACTTGCATCTGGCGTTGACAGATGCCATCACACATAATGCGTCACTAATATTTAAGTCTTCTAAAAAGCTTCCAAACAAGGTGCACACATTAAATATATCAGTAATTTGTTTCATGTGTCTGTACATAGCCGCACTCTAATATTATTTATAACATTTCATTTCCAGGTGCAGGAACTAATAATTAGCATAGCTTCCTTGGAGATTACTGTCTCAAAGCTTGAGAAGGATCTATATGACTTACGCTACCAACTCTGTCATGTAAGGAATGAAAGGCTACTTGCAGAAAATAATCCAGGATGCGTGGTATCTGCAAAGAGTTTCTTTTGCTTCATTTCATGTGCTTGTTCTTGTGAAAGAGTTACATATGATAGGTCTGTTTGGTCTAAGCTTCACCTTATAGGATAATCAGAAAATTCGTAGCTTATTTCGGGGTTTACAAGCCCTCCTAGTGCTGTAAGTCCGTATAAGCTGAAATTGTAGGAGAGTTTTGATCTTACCTCAAAAAATTGCGGGGCCGACGCGGGGAGGCGGACGGCCGGGCGGGAGCGGGAGGCGGACGGCGCGGGAGGCGAACGCGCCGGCGCGGGAGGCGGATGGCAGGCGGGGCGGGAGGCGGACGGCCGGGCGGGCCGGCGCGGGAGGCGGGCGGAGGCGGATGTCGGCGGGCCGAGGAGAGACAGGTGAGAGGGAGAGAGAATGAGAGAATGAGAGAATGAGAGAGAGAGGCGGGGCCGGGCGCGGGTAAGATAAGGCGGCTTTGCCGAGTGCCAGATCTACGGCACTCGGCAAAGTTAATTGTCTTCGCCGAGTGTCGTGATCTGGCACTCGGCGAAGTTATAACTTTGCCGAGTGCCAACCCTAGGCACTCGGCAAACTAATTTTTTTTGTTTTTGCCACTAATTTTTTTTGAAGCTTTAGTACACTACCACAAACAACATGTTTAAATTTTGGACATTTTCATTGCCTTTTGGCATATTTCTATAGTTTATTTTGTTTTGTTGAATTTTTCCAGAAAATGTAAGTTTGAACTGCAGGTGCATCGAATAATGGATGACATTCGTTCAAAAAATGTTATCCTTGTTTCTTAGTGTAAATTTAGGCTAAATCCAGGAACTCTCTCGAAATTTCGATCAGCGTGCTCACGAGAACGCCGCCAACTTGCGTGGGAGTGGTTTTTAATTGTATAAAATGCGAGCAATTACGAAAATCATGAAACTTGTCGAGTTGTCGCCGTATCGTATCGCGTATGCCGTGGAAAAATTTGAAAAGTTTGAACGCGCCGTCGTCACGATGCTCAAAAACCGTGAGATCAATGTGATCACATGTGGAGATCTCTGGTTTGTGAGCATCGTGACGTGACAAATAAGGCGCTCAAACTTTTTCAAATTTTTCCACGGCATACGATACGATACGCCACAACTCGACAAGTTTCATACTTTTGGAATTCGCTCGCATTTTATACAATTAAAAACCGCTCCCACGCTAGTTGGCGGCGTTATGCGTTGATCGAAATTTCAAACAGCCTCGGATTTAGCCTAAATTTACACTAAGAAACAAGGATAACATTTTTTGAACGAATGTAATCTATTATTCGATGCACTGCAGTTCAAACTTACATTTTCTGGAAAAATTCAACAAAACAATATAAACTATAGAAATATGCCAAAAGGCAATGAAAATGTCCCAAATTTAAACATGTTGTTTGTGGTAGTGTAATAAAGCTTCAAAAAAAAATTTGTGTCAAAACCCAAAAAAATAAGTTTGCCGAGTGCCTAGGATTGGCACTCGAAAATAAATTATTTGCCGAGTGCCAACGGGGCACTCGCAAAGCGACGCCGCTTGGATGCCGTTAGGCCCTATCAACCTTTGCCGAGTGTCTACCTTTGCCGAGTGCCTGGCACTCGGCAAAGACAGAATTTGCCGAGTGCAGGTATTTGCCGAGTGCCAGGCACTCGGCAAAGTCCTCTTTGCCGAGTGCCATATTTTGCCGAGTGCGGCGCTCGGCAAATCATGACTTTGCCGAGTGCCCGCAATTTGGCACTCGGCAAAATTTGTGCACTCGTGAAATCACCGCTTCCGTAGTGGGTCATTGCGATTGTGCTATCAAGGTATTGCATGTACAGGTGGCGCACGCACCCATTTGTCGCTGATGATGAGACATGGGTGTGTGATAGGTACGAGGATATGAGGAGCTGCCTGGAGCATGTCTCGGAGCAATGCTGCGGCACAATGTACACACCAATCCATCGCTGCAGGAAAACAGTTGTAGAAAAGATTCGCAGCAAGGAGTCTCTAGAAGACCCAACGACGCAGGATGGTGTGAAGCTGTTTGGTGAGCTCATCAAGCAAGTGGAAGCAGAAAGGAGTGAGGCTCTTGTATGGAAGGATCTGGCTGAGTTCTGGGTCCAGTTGCTCATCTACTTGGCCCCGTCCAACGATGTGCGAGGCCATGCCAAGGCATTGGCCTCCTCAGGTGGCGACCTCATCACTTGCCTCTGGGCCTTCTGCACTCATGCAGGCATTACTCGTCAGCCACTTGAGCAGCACACCGCCGGCGACCAAAACGCCTAGTACCAAGCTAGTAAGCATATACTATTATTTTCTGGTTAATAAAGCCATGTGCTGAATGGTGTGGCATGGTGTGGATTTGATTTATGCCACCATTGGGTTGAGTCGTCCGCGGCACCTCTATGTCTATGTGTGCTTGCATCTTTCTTAATTTGTGTGCTTGTGTAACTTATTTTAAGTGTGTTTATCGCGGTATTGTATTGTTGGGCTTTATTTGGTTTTTCAAAGATGTAATAAAATTATATTGTGGAATGATCGAGGATTTCCAATAGGATAATGCTAGCTACCCTACGCAGATATGAATAAAAATATCAAACACCTTCACTTCCTAGTTGTCCCACTAGTACTCCCACAACTGCACTCTCTCTCGACTATTCTTCTTCCCAAATCTCCCCATTTTTTTACAAAAATCCCCACCACCTCTGTACTCATCCCTTCCTCTCACTACCGGACACCCGGCCTTTGCCGAGAGCCCGAAGCTCTCGGCAAAGATGAGTTGACGCTCGGCAAACTATTTGCCGAGAGCAGCTCTCGGCAAAGAGCCGTCGGCAAAACATCTACCGGCAAAGGATTCTTTACCGAGAGCCCCTGTCGGCAAAATATTTACCGAGAGTAATGGCAAGGCTCTCGGCAAACTATAGATCTCGGCAAACTGGGTTGCCCTGGTAACGGCCAAACGATCGCTAACGGTGTGACAGCTTCTTTGCCGAAAGCGACCGTCGGCAAAAAAACTTCTTTGCCGAGAGCGACCGTCGGCAAAGAATTGTTAAAAAAATATATATTTGCGGCCGAGAAATAGGTTTGCCGAGAGCCTAGAACCTAGCTCTCGGCAAAGAGGAAGATTTGCCGAGAGCTGAGAACCAAGCTCTCGGCAAAGAGGTAGATGTGCCGAGAGCCTAGCTCTCGGCAAAGAGGCCTCTTTGCCGAGAGCCTAGAACCAAGCTCTCGGCAAAGAGGAAGATTTGCCGAGAGCTGAGAACCAAGCTCTCGGCAAAGAGTCCAGAGAGCATTTTTTTTATTTTTGTTTATATTTCCAGCTTCAACAACACATATTTCACAAATATAACACATCATCCACATCACATATATCACAAATATGTCATCCACATCACATATATCACAAATATGTCATCCACATCACATATATCACAAATATATCATCCATCTAAACATCTCAAATCCAACAACACATGTCCATCTCAAAGTGCTAAGTTCATCTCACACAAGTTCATGTCACAAAGTGCTAATACATGATGAAGAACAACAGCTCACCCCAAGGCTACAACCCCGACCCTCCCGACGGCGGTTGCTGCTGCGGAAGGTGTGGATACCCGACCCTCCCGACGGCCGATGATGCGCGTGGTGGTACCCGACCCTCCCGACCCTCCCGACGGCTGCTGATGCGGCGGAAGTTGTGGATACGGTTGGTGCCACGACCCTCCCGACGGCGGTCGCCAGCACATCATTCGAACCCGCACGATTGATTCTCGCACAAAGGAGAAGAAAAATTAGTAATTATAGTAATACTAAGGCATATAATTGTAATCTAAGCGTAGACAAGTCAAAATTTGCGTAACTAGGTATAAAATTGTAATCTAAGCCTAGACACATCAAAATTTCTGAAGACCTCCCGCACGGTGGGGTTTCCAAACCTCGCAAGAAAACCAACGCACGATGGCCGCCACCACATATCAACGCACGATGGCGGCACATATATATCAACAAAGACGAAGGCCTCCCATCACATATCAACGCACGATGGCCGACATGCACAAGAAAGAGCTTTTGTTAGAGAAGTTGAACTCACGTATGAGTAAGGCGGGTATGGGTAAGGCGGTGGAGGAGCGAACAGCTCTAGTGGCGCCGACGACCCATCGTGACGCCAAGACTTGCCACGCATCGAGCCAAGGCGTCAAACCTCGCCCGCCGGCCTCCCACCTCTGCCGCTCGGCCTCCGCTCCCTCTGCCGCTCTTCCTCCACCCTAGCCTTATGCTCCTCGAGCGCATGCACTGGGCCTATAATTTTTCACCGCATTGTTACAAGCAATTTCGAGGAATGTAAAACCAATGAACGATTTAATAAAACAGAAATAACTCAGAGTGCCGCCACACGATGCGTCAAGTGTCTCGCTTGGCGTATGGGCACGCTCCCGCTCGTCTTTGCTTGTCCGACCGTGAGAGAGTGGGAGTGGTGTGCGGTCGAGCGTCTTTGTTGCCGATGAGGTACCGCCCATGCTTCTTGCCTCCTCCCACCCTCATGACGATGTCGCCGTCAATGTCCGCGGTGTGCGGATCCCATCGCCCCATGGACTCCCTTGCCGCCTCGGTATCGACCGATGCGCCGGGGATGCTCGTTGGTGAACGACTTCCGTGGTCGTCCGGTTCCAATCGATGTTGTCTGTCGCCTTGCCCTTGTGGGCCGTAACCCATGACTTGAGCTCTCCGCATGGTCTGGTTTTGATGTGCAACATCGCGAGAAAACAAGACGATTATAAATCATGCAGAATAAACGTCTCAAAGAATAAATGAAGCTACACCAAGTCACGCACCCATCTAGCCCCGAATTCATGGATGTTAAGGTTGCCCCGGTGGTGTGATACACCGCATCGCGAAACGCCGCTCCGGAGGACGGTGTGGTTATCCGCCCAATTGCCACTCACCCACTGTCGACCATCATCCGCCAGCCCGCGCTTTATTGGCGCACTCACCAGAGGCACTGTGACGACATCAAGTACATTGACAGATATAAGAACAATTCAAGCGCACCCAATCTCGTAAGAAATCAATATTGATGTTGTATATTTACCTTCGTGTATCGCTTTGGTCGATGCATTAATCTTGCATCTTCTTTCTTTACCTTCCGATGCTCGTAGACGGCACAAGAATCGATGATGGCCTCGAGCCGCGCCGTAATGCATGTCCGAGATGCGACTCTAAAAGATTTGGCCAACGCTTTGAGCCTCGCCTCGTAGTCCTCGGCGCATTTGAAGAAGTCCCGCATATAGAAAAGATGTATCAATACACCGTTCAAGAAACTCGCGAATGCAATGTATTGAGCAAAGTAGTGGGAGGAAGACTTACCCAAAACTCGCACATAACCCGCCTCCGCCACGCCAGACGCGGCGGCCCGCCTCGCCCTCCGCATCGTGGGCGGCGACGAGTGCTCAGACGTGTAGGCCGGCTCGAGCTTGGCGAGCGAACCAAGCCCGGGAAGTGTTCCCCGCAGAGAAGACCCAGATGCCATTGGGCAACCTTTGTGAGCACTGGGACCACGACCTTCCAAGACTGCGTAAGTGATTAAGAAAAAAGCATTAGTTTCCATTGTGATTCTATCATATGTAGGAGCGAAAAAATGTAAAAGTTACGTATTTTTGCCCAACGGGTCGAATGACCGGGCGTGAGAGCCTCGTGTATCGGCCGCCGTAGGCTCACGGACCTCGGTAGACACCGAGGTTCGGTGGAACTGAACCTCCCGCCTCGGCCTCCTGCTCGTCCCTCCCGCCTCCTCCTGCCCACCGCTCGGCCACTGCTCGGCATGCGCTCGGCCTCTCCTCGCCGAGCCTCGCTCGCCCACTCGCTCTTCCTCCCGCTCCTCCTCGGGCTCGTGCTGCCTGCAGGCCGAGGCGGTGGCGCCTAGGCCTCCTCCCGCCGCCCTCTTCCTCCTCCCCGAGGTGGTGCCGACCCCAGCCTTCACCGAGGGCCCCGTGTATCGCCCGTGTCGTAAAGCGACTGACCGCCCGCAAAGCTCATGGCCCGCCATCTTTGCACAATCACCTACAAGACATAAACAATAAGATCGGATTAGATGGATCATAAACAAGACATTATTATAAAGAGATGCAAAATAAATAAAGCATAATTTCAAAATAACATAATATTACATGTATTAGAAATAATCATCCCCATCGGGATTAGCTGGATCATAGCTCTCATCATCACTATCAGCCATGTCGAAATATTCAACACTTTCCAAAGGAGCAACTATGTCATCATTGACATTGCCAATATGTAATCCTTCAAGTAACGCCAAGTCCTTCGCATTTTCCACCTCATCCCACTCGTCCACATCAACATCCATTTCATTGTCTACTTCCATTTCCATAGCTCCGGTTAAGTCAATCTCAAAAGTCCCTTGTAGGCCCTCTTCTTGATAGAACTCTCCATCATATGTGTTTGGGTCGAAGTTGTAGTCTTCGGCGTTTGGGGAAGGTGCTTTACCGTGCGGCGATACCTTGTGCACAATATCCCAACCCTGAAGACTAGGGTCCCTTTGGCACGAGTAGGGGAGATAATAAACTTGTGTGGCCTGTTGAGCCACAATATAGACATCCTTTCCGCCATAGACTAAATCTCGTCAATTTCTACTAGCCCAAGGAAGGACTTCGCCTCGCTTTCTTGAGGATCAAACCAATGGCATTTGAATACGACAGGTTAAGAGGTTTGCGACCACGAAACCTAAGTTCAGATATTTCTTCAATTCTTCCATAATACTCGCCCCATCAAGGCCGCCAGAAAAACTCCGAATTCGTGGTTCTTCGATTGGGCCGCTCGCTCGTGTCTTGTTGTGTGAAATCGGTATCCATTCACATCATAACTAGAAAATGACTTGACCCTATGTTCAAAGCCATTGGCAACCTGTCTCAACTCGATTCATAGTCAAATCGGTTTGGCTCGCAAGGTCAAGGAGGATAGATCGTTAAATTGGAATGTACAAGCAATCGGGAATGTCAATCGCGAACGAGCTAAATTGCATAGTACCTTTTGTTTGAACCAAGAAATAAAATCGAGATTCCATTTCCGCACTCGATGAAGAATGGTGTCACGTTCTTGCGGGTAGGTTCCTTGATAGATGCCGCTCATTAATAAACTCCCGTATAAATGAGAAACAAGGAGGTTGGATGCGAAATGTTGACGGCATATTTAATTAACAAGTTCGTGCAAGAAGCCACTTATCGCATGTACGGCTCCATTTCGTAAGATTGGTGAACACATATATCATGATTGTGAGCCACTCTTCGCTTTTCAACAACAATGAGGTCGCATCACTCGCACTTCCAAGTTGCCCTTGGAAAGGCCGAGTTTTGATTCATTTTCACCAAAGATTGTAACGAGGGGTCGATTATGCACACTAGGAAGCTTGTCACCATAGTATGCTT
Organism: Hsuehochloa calcarea; assembly: GCA_036346395.1. Classification (NCBI taxonomy): domain Eukaryota; kingdom Viridiplantae; phylum Streptophyta; class Magnoliopsida; order Poales; family Poaceae; genus Hsuehochloa; species Hsuehochloa calcarea. Next base: position 14,821,179 of record CM070611.1, on the reverse strand, counting down.
GTGTGAAGTTAGTAACCTCCTCTAAAACGAATGCCTCCGCCATGGAAGCCTCGATTTTGCATTTGTTTCGCATTTCTTCCAAGAACCTTTAGACATCTCTCGATTGATAGCACCAACGGCCTACACGGCCCCCATTCGTGCCTCATACGGAGGTGCGAATCAAATGTCGATCGGGTTGAAGAAGCCGGTGGAAAGATCATCTCCAACTTACAGAGCAACACAGTGCTATTTTTTCCAATTCGCAACCACGCTACGAGATAACTCCTTGGCACAAAGTCAAGGAAGAAATAGCTCAACTCGGCTAGCGCCTTCCACACATGCTCGTGGACATAGCCTCGAGCATCGCCTAAGAAGACACTCAATCCATATGTGATAGTCATGACTCTTCAGCCGTTGATTCGCAAGGTAGATAAGTTCACCCTCCTCGATTCGCCGATACCCATCGTGGAACATTAATGTTTTGAACCATTCTAATACTTCTCTTGTTCCGTTTCAATCAGAATCGGCCTTAGGCCTTGTCCATTTCTTGCCGCTTCTAGGAGGTTGCATGTGTTGCTTTGGTCTATCACATATCGCTGTCGTGTCCATCTCGCCTTTACATTGTCCTTCGCCTTATCCTTAATGTCCATGATCGTTGCCCAAAGCGCCGGCAACATTCTTCTCGGTGTGCATTATATCAATGTTGTGTGGAAGAAGAAGGTCGTTATAATAGGGAGCATCATCAAGGGCGACTTATGAGTCCACATATGCTCCTCACCATATCCCACGAACCTACCATCTTTTCATTGATCCGAGAGCATCTATCCGATCATGAACCTCGCGACCGTCATCATCTCGTGGTACGGGTCCGTAACCATGACACCTTTAGTAAAGTTCTTGATGTCTCGTCTGAATGGATGCTCAGCAGGGAGGAATTGTCGATGTTTGTCGAACGCGGAATATTTGCCGCCCTTCTGCAGCCAATTGAACCGCAGAGCTGCCTTGCACAAGGGGCATGGAAACTTCCCGTGAACACACCAAGCGCCAATATCCCATATGCTAGGAAGTCATGCATGGAGTATTGATACCAAACATGCATGTTGAAGTTTGTCTTTGTAGCTCGATCGTATGTCCATACACCATGGTCCCAAGCATGGACCATTTCATCGAACAAAGGCTCCATGAACACACCCATGTTATTCCCAGGGTGTTCTGGAATTATCAACGACAAGAACACATTCTGTCGTTGGAAGGAGACGCCAGGGGGGAGATTGAGAGGGATAACAAACACGGGCCAACAAGTGTATGGGGCAGCCATCATTCCATAAGGATTGAACCCATCTGCTGCAAGGCAACACGCACATTACGTGCCTCCCCACTTTTGTTACGATGAATGTTATCAAAGTGATGCCATGCTTCACCATCTACCGGATGTACCATCTTCTCGGGATCGTATCTTTTCCATTTTTGTGCCATATCATCTGCTTCGGACTCCTCTGTCATGAATAGCCGTTGGATCCTCGGATGAATGGAAGGTACCGTAGGATTTTCACGGTACGGACTCGCCTCTTCTCACCATCACTGAGTCTACCTCCGGATACCTAGAGGATTTACACTTTGGGCAAGACTTTGCATCCGCGTGTGCTTTTCTAAAGAGGACGCACCCTTCTGACAAGCATGTATCCGCCATACGGCATCTTAAGTGCACGAAGGACCTTCTGCGATTCGTACATGTTCGTGGGGCGTAAGGTGACCGGCGGAAGGATGGAGCCAATAATCACAACATTTCATCAAAGTTCTCTCGACTGAGGTTGAACTGGGACTTTAAGGCCATTAAGCGTGAAATGCCATCAAGCTTTGAAATCTGTGTGTGGCCATGAAGGGGTTTCCCTGCCGCAGACAACATGTCGTAATACGCCTTTGCGCTTGCCTCTGGCTCCTCCTCCTCCTGCTGCCTACATCCTTCAGCGAAGTGTGCTTCGTGAAAGTCATCTAACCAAGCTGCTACCCCGGCATCAGCATTGTAATCCTCGACACGTGGTCTCACCACCTCCTCTCTCACACGATCGGCTTCACCGTGGTGGGTCCACTGGGTATAGTTTTTCAGAATCCATGCCTAGCCGATGTGAAGTCATCACCTCCTTTGTCCGCCTCTTTCGTTCTTACAGCTTGATGCAGGACAAAAACGACACGCGCCCGGAGCCCGGTCAAATACTTGCTTGATGAAAGCCTCGGTCTTGTCGACCCATTCTCTGTAATCTCACGGCGCCCGTGCCCGAGTACATCCACTCACGGTCATCCATCCTCTAACATATATATCACCAAGTAATAAATATAACCATGGACTTGCATCTACACGCCGCTCCTACCATCTAATAGGTAAGGATAGGTCCTAATCCCACCCGAGGATGCGTCGATGGTGTTAGTTCCCATGGTCTGGTCCTATCCGAAACAGAATTTCGGCATCACCTCCCCGCTGTTCTCCAAATACACGTCCCGACAGGGAGATTGTGTATCCGGAGAACAACAGGAAGGTATCACAAAACTCTGTCTCGGATCGGAGCAGACCATGGAAACTAACACCATCTGCGCATCCTCGGGCTGTCCAAAAAAACGTGGACAATTCGAAACAGATACGGTTATTGATATGCAAAGATCTGCATATTTCTAACCGTATCTCTTTCGAACGGAGACACCTAAGCGGGTTACGTGGAGATACATGACCAGACAAAGAAAGAGTGGTTATACCTCGTGGCGGTGAAGTCAAAGAAGCGGGGCCGTGGCGGTCGGTGCAAGATGGCGGCGGCGCGTGCAAGTGCGCACTGGGACACCGGGGTACTCCGACTCGGCTCCTGCAAAAAGAAAGAAGCAAAATAACGTCAACTCAAAAATTCAGCAGCATCTCCCCTGAACGGTGAGGTTTCCAAACCTGAAAGAAAACCACGGCACGATGGCCGACAACCACATATATATCAAGGAACCACATGCGGCTTAATTATCAACTACTACTACTCTAACTACTACAACTACTACTACCACTACTAATACCACTACTACAACTACTAACTACTAACCAGGCTAATATATGATGGCCATGCACGGTTGGTTGCCTGCATGAGTTACAACTTCTAACCAGGCTTAGCCATGCAACATCTTTTATGGAGACGGTGATTGGTTTCTGACCTACATGAGTGAGCCAGGCCATGGATGCAAAAGTGGCTCTGCGGGCCAGGTTAATTGGGTGGGAGGCTCAGAATTAACGAGTGTTTGCCAGTAATTAGAGTAGTCATTAACAGTTTAACACATATTAAGCATTGTTTGTAGTACAGATTAAAGATTTTCAAGGTAGAATAAGGATTACTAAGTGTAGTAAGATATATAGCTATGAAAATGTTTCTCCACGTATACATTTTTTACATACTTGCATCACTCATCCTTTTCCGATCAAAGAAACCTGCAGGCCCGGGCCGGCTGTATTCATGCGGGCCTGTACATTTTACCAGATGCACAAGCCTATACTAAGCTACATGGTAACCATACTAGACAATATCTAGAGCATTACGCGATGAAACTTAATTGAATTGATCATTATTGCACTAAACAAAAGATCCAGTCTCTAAAATGGTCTGCTCATCAATACTACATTTTAAAAATAACACAAATGACCATAAAGATGTAAGATCAGAGTATAGTGCTAATGAAAAATAACAAGGAAATTGAAGCCAGCAGATGTAATCTTGAAATAACAGCTGACGAGTTATCACATGTACTACTATAAATGCAGATGCACGCAGTGCTGCTATCTTCTTACTTTTAGAAAATATAAGAGTTACAACCTTAACTAGACTCATTATATATTAGGGTTTAATTTCAATAGGTTAGTTAATATATAGTATAAAGTGCTAAAAAAGGACGCATGATAGAGTTCATTAATTGGCTTGTACATCAGATCCTTAAACACAGAAGGCTACATATTGGGTAGATCAAATACATGAAGCTCCTTTTAAAATTGAAATTTTGGTTCTTTCAGAATATACCTATATGAAAAACACTTTGTGCACACACATCAAGATAACAAGCAGGGAACATATTTCCTTTAATTACATAAGTTAAAAAGAATTGAAGCTAGTCAACAATACTGAAGGACTAAAATCAGGAAATGTGGTTGTATAGAGCTTGCACATGACCCTACTTGCCGTCATGTATATGCTGTGTGTTCAATGATTGAACGCACAAAACTTCTTCTTTACTTGCTGTCACTGAACAGTACTTCATTCCTAACTTTGTTATACACTTGGCATACTAATGGGAGCAAATTAATTATATGTATCGTGGCAACTAATTGATTAATTAAGGTTGCCCATTGTGTTTGATGTTTGCTTGATCAACTTGCATTGTAATGCTTTCTCCTGCAGGAAGCTTAATATCACTTATTCTTGGAGAACAGGTTACGGGAGTTACTTTTATTTTGTTTGGTAAGTAAATAAGAAAAGGTTTCTACTTCCACAGCTATATATACACATGCAATTATTATCAGGAAGAAAGCTTTTCAAGGAGAATACTGCTGGGAATTATCTGGGATCAAGGTAGAAGGTAAAAATATTGACATCACGACCTGTGGAAGATCTAGTGCCATGCATTAATTGGACAGAATGGAAGAACTGCATAATTCTAGAAAATACTACTCATTTTAATTATTGAAGTGCAATAGCAAATTCACCAATAGGAAGCAAATGATTATTCTTTGTGAGACTATATACTGTAAATAGAGTATGTCAAATGGTATCCTTTATGAACACACACCATGCATGCATACTATTGAATACAATGTAACTTTATGTTAAAGTCTGGCAATATATTAATTGTATTGTTTCCTTTCAAAAGAATAGTTTCTAACAACCATTTGTCTAATTAGATATACATGTCATTAACGTGTAAAAGGGATGTATGTTAATTAGTTATGTTTTGTCAACGTATGCACCTATTTTGCTTATGGTTCTCCAGATACAGGTGTATGGGTATGTCTCCTTGCGTGTTGCCCCTCTAGATCTGCAAGAATTTTGTGTGAGGAGCTTTGAGGTGAGGTAAACAGGTAATATATGGAATGGAACTCTAATTCGCTGTGACGCTGGAAGAAATAGATCAAAACAGCTAAATTCATTCGAAGTCAACCGCCCAAATTGGTCAATAATGGAATTGCAGAGCTAAAAGTTGGATTTAGACATATATGCACTAGTAGTACGAGCCATAAGGCAGTCTACATCATTTAACCAAAGACCTGAAACCTGATATATGTACATCCTTATACCATGGCACCATGCAGCCCTGCTAAAGTAGAAATTCCTCCTCATGCAAATATATCATTTGTGTTAGTTTAAGCAAGAAATTATTCATTCGACATAAGTTGATTCTGCCAAAAGCTGTGATTCTCGCCAAAAGTTGATTCGAATAGCGTTTTGAGCAGTGCTCACCGCTGACTGAGCGCGCGCGCGGACGTGGCGAGATGGGGCGGGCCGGGCCGCAAGGCGGCGTGGCTCGGGCGGCAGAGTTTCAAGTGAGCGGAGCGGCGGCGAGGCTCGAGGAGCGGCGCGCGAGCTCCGTGGTGGGCGAAACGGAGAGAGAGAGAGTGAGAGAGCGAAGCGGCAGAGAGACCTTAAGTGGGAAAGCACTTTGCCGAGAGCCGATCTGGGAGGCTCTCGGCAAACCTAACCCCTTTGCCGAGAGCGCCCAGATCCGGCTCTCGGCAAAGTTTTTTTTCAAATTTCGTTCAATTTTTAACTAGCTAATCGCACAAAAAATATTTAAAAAATAAAATTATTATTTGCCGAGAGCTACTCTCGGCAAAATTATTATTTTTTTAAATATTTTTATTCGCCTAACAAACCGAACAAAAATGATATTTCAAAAAAATTAAACATTTGCCGAAGCGCACTCTCAAACCTATTCACGAGAGCCGACTCTCGGCAAACCATTGATCCGTGCTAGGTAAAAAAAATCGCCGAGAGCGGGCCCAGTAGCTCTCGGCAAGAGCCTTTAGCCGAGAGCAATCCACCAAGCTCTCGCAAAGAATATCCAAAAAATTAATAAATAGCAAACGGCTCTAAAAATACGAAATTTTGCCGTGTTACAACTTATGCTCTCTAATGGCTATACAAAAGTTTGGAACTCCAAAACTAATTCGACCGTGACATTGTTTGAAAATCCTAATGGATCCTTCTCACTTTATGAAACTTATTCTGAGATGTCTCAGATTGTAAGAATCATACGCAACCACTTGCGCTAAACATTTTCAATTTTTACCACACCTCCAAGTGTGATACCATGACTTCATTGCAAATATCACAATTTTCCGAATTCGCTTCCTTTTTAAGAATTTTTAAATCGTTCGGCGACATATGTTCGTGCTCTTCGATTCGTAAAATAAAAGGTGAAAAAAACGTCAACAAGATGTTATTTGCCCCCAATAATGCATAAATAGCATGAATATCATTTTCTACTTAATTTTTTCCCGTGTTTAAATCAATCGCTGTTCAAATTTTAATCGATTAAAAACTCCTTGAAATGCAATTAATTAAATATATATAGCAAATAATTACAAAAATACACAAAATTTTAATATCGAGTACAACCTGTAGTATGTGTATAGAGAAAAAAAGTTTGGAGCATATGAAAGAAAAAATAATTTAATTGGAGAGAGTTAGGAGAAGAGAAACACATGCACATGAAATATAGAAACCACATTTGCCGAGAGCCTCGAGGGGCCTCGGCAAATATTTGCCGAAAGCGGCGCTCGGCAAAGCGGTGACGCCGTCTCAGGCAGGGTCACGGCTATGGGCCCACGGCAATGTTTTGCCGAGAGCCTGATTTTGCCGAGAGCGCGGCCCACGGCAAAGGCCCATTTTGCCGACGGGCATTTTTTGCCGAGCGGGGCTCTCGGCAAAATGGCCCACTTCGCCGAGAGTTTTTGTTTGCCGAGATGCAGGCCCACGGCAATCTTTTCAGTTCCCGACGGTCCGTGTTTGCCGAGAGCCGCGCTCGGCAAACGGTTTCTTTGCCGAGAGCCTGCGTTTTTGCTCTCGGCAAAAATCGCGGCTCTGGGCAAAGGACGTTTTTCCGGTAGTGTCTCATATTCTCATATTCACCACCACCTGGAGCTTCCACGACTCCGGTGAAATTCTACTCCTTCATTCCTCCATATCCCTCAGATCCACCACCATCCATAGAAATCTAGCATCTTCGGTGAGCTTTGTAAGTACGATGAACACACCACGAGAACACTCGACACACGAAAATCACCAAAGCTCTTGTTGGACCGAAACAACGACTAGAAGGGAGTGAATAGAAGCACAATCTCTTTTTCACCAAGATCGGATTCAATACGATTTTCACTCTAATAGCTATGAGGGCTACGAAGATCAATATACAAGTATAGTAGAAGACTTGTATTGAATCCAATCAAAGCTCCGAAGCAAAACAACTAAAAACCATAAAAACTCAATATGCTAAAAGTTGGGCGGTCTGACCTCTCAGATTAGCGGGTCGATTTTTACATGGAGCGGTCTGGCCTCTCAGATGGGCGGTCTGACCTCCAGCACGATGAACAGTAAAATCGGTCTGAACTCAAAATCACAAATTGGTCTAACTTTTGATCTATAACTCCAAACTCCACCAAATTTGAAACACACCTTCTCTAGGATGTCAGGAACCTATTCCAATCAAAGATCGTGAAGATATTTGCCAAAGTTCTGTCCTTTTTTCCGTTTGAGTGAAGATTGCTTCAAAACCGATTCAAAACGAAAACATGATCCAAAAACTTGCTCGTGGATTATAGATGATCAAGATGATATTAGATGAGTTCCCACATGTCACAGTAAGTAAGATCCAGACCAGAAATCAAAAAAAAATATGTGGATCAAAGAAAGCCTCAAAATCACAAAATAGAGAGTAAGAACATAAAGAGACTCAACTTTGAGGAATCTTACATAGATTGATTCGAGATAGATGTTGGCTTACAGTCACTTCATCATGGAGATGAATACTCAACACTTGAGCACGTAATCAATTCAACCTCTAGAAACCTAACCTCTCCCCAATTCTTCCTAAGCACCAAAACTAGGGTTTCAACAATAAAAACAAGAGAGTCAAGGAAGGAGCAACCAGCACCCTCCCAATTTATAGTGGAGACTAGCTTCTAGAAGGTATTCCCTAATGTGCACCCGTTAAGCCCACCCACAAATGGGTTTCACTCACGCACGCGCTTCAAAGCGTCGTCTTCATCTTCTCTTGACATAAACCACTTCTCCTTATGCCGCGGTTTAGCCAAAAGCAATCAAGGCGGTATCTTGGTGAAATTACCAAAATAACCCTTCTCGATCCTTCTCCAAAAACCGAGTCCAGTCTTCATGAAGCAATCACATGCTTCGCCACGTGTAGGTTGTTCAACGGCTCTTTTTATGTCGGCAAGTCTCTCCCATCTGCTCCCACCGAAACCACCATGGCACTTGCACCGACCCCCGCGCCGCTTGATGCAACCTGTCGTATCGAACTTCCCGTTTGGTCATCCTTGTCCATTTTGCGCCATGCATGAATCCATAGACTTCACCCGGCATTCTCGATCGTTCTGAACCTCAGCTCTCCAAGCTTAGTCCCAATCATCCTCGTTGTTTGACCGTCGTTGACCTCCAAGCCACCTGCACAAAAATAGACTAAGAAATCGATTCCGGGAACAAGTTCTTCGCAACTTGACCCACGTTAGTCAAAACATGCATCATGTAACACATATGCACTGAAACTCATGAACTTGACTTAACCAACAAACATCGCCGTCAAAAGGACGATGAATAAGTGAAAACCGTTAGACCGCCACTCAAGGGCGGTCTGACCGCCCTCTAGCCGGTCTGCCCGCCCCATGGCCGATCCGACCACCCAGCAAGGGACTTAGCTAAATTTCCACCCTGGAAATCCGAGACCTCTCTGGAAATTTCAAACGAATAGATCTTTTGACTGGAAGCTCCAAAATTATGAGACCAAGTGTAGGAGAATCCTCTCTTGCCTACACCCTCTATTTTTGGCCCAGCTCCCAAATCCAATTTTCAAAATGGCCGGTCCGACCACCCGAGGTAGCTGGTCCGATCGCTCTAGACCGATCGGACCGCTACCTTTTGCCGGTCTGACCGCCATTTTCTTGACTCAAGATTTGGCCGGTCGGACCACCAGGGGTGGCCGGTCCGACCGCCAGTTCTTGGCCGAACAGACTGCTTCCTCTTAGCCGGTCTGACCGCAAGTAACCTGACAGCATAAGAACTTTGTCGAAAACGCGTGATTCGACAAACCTTCAAAGCCATTGCCAATTGTAACATCATCCTATGATCATGAGCATATTCTCATGATATCCACAATCTCCCCCTTAATGAACACATTGACAATTTCTCAAAAATGTAAGTTTAAGGTTTGAAGAGTAAAAATACTCACGTTTTCGTGCAAAAACACAACTTGGTCCAAGAGTAAGAGAAAGCAATGAAAATGACCAAGTTAGCTTCAGATTAGTATAGGCAAGTGAGATAAGGCAAAAGAAAGCGAGAAAACTTTAATTTTCAAAGAAGAATAAAAAATACTAATCTTCACTAAGAGCTTGGACCGTCATGGCACGCAAATTAATGCTCGAGGGCCTACTCACCCTCGAGGCGACAACCCCAAAGACAAAGCCCAAAGGCCCTTCCAAGTTCTTCAGCTAGAGCTCGACTTCCTCGAGAACTACTACCAGGATGCTGCCCCTGTGGTGATGTCCCAATCTATCCTTTTTTTTTCCATCAACTTTGCCTTCTCCATGCTCTTTGTGCTGAACTGCTGATATACATCGCTGCCGTCTTGGCGATACTAATCAGCAATAATGCTGCATACCTATATTGCACAGCCATACGCTGGGCCAGCGGCGACCACAGAAATTTTCCATGGCTCTACCTCTCCATCACCACGTCTCTTGTGGTCACCTTCGTTGCCATTGAGGCTACCGAGTTCTGTATCTTATATGTTTTCTCCAACTGGAATATAGTTCGCCTGCTATGCTCATACGAACAGTGTGGGGTGCTGCGCAGACCAATTTTTTACTGCCTCATTTCAACACGCTTTTGGGCATCCCGTGTAGTTCACCGTCTAGTCAAATTTTTCCTAAGGCGACATCACGCCGACATCAAGATCAACCAGGTATCCATTGTTAACGCCTACGGGCCATTTGACAAATTTTCTGCAAGGGCGTCTCAGTCTCAGGTGGCACTAGCAGCTGAAGCCAAGGCAGATATTGTCAAGTCCTTGAAGAGCATCGATCCAACACTTGGTCGCATCGACCGCCACACATGAGTGGCCTTGACAGCTGTGGGGAAACTTCTACTGAGATCGTCTTGGCGTTTCACCTGGCGACGGAGCTCTTTAAGATCGTGCGAGATGGCGCACGAAGCGGAGTCCATTGTGCGCATATGGAAGACACGATCCTCCCTCTGTTTTCTTTAAATTCCAGTCACTTAAACCAAAAACGCTGATCAATCTTTCGCAGCACCAAACACTGTACCCGGATTTCGTAAATCCGAATCCTCTGTGAAACACTGTGCTACTCCCTGGATCAGTAGGTAGCACTCACAGATACATTGTTGAATCATCTCATACAAGCGTGAAATAAGATCAACACATATATTACAAGCAACAGAGTAACATAGACAACGTCGGGTCAAGTTTTTTTCTACAGCAGGGCCGTTAGGCCAAATATGTTACATCACAAAAGCACGTAGCTATAGCGGAAGAAAAGGGGATAGGGCTTGTCTCTCCACAGGCAACGACTGGGGTAACCCGTGTGCGCCCGATATTACCCGAAAACTCAGATAATATAGGATACACGCAAGTACCGGCGGAGTCAGCTAGACTGAGGGGAGACTAGAACAACTAGAGACTAAACTACGTTTCAACAGCTCCTGGGTCCTCAGACTTATGGATCCTCATAGTAGTCGTAGTCTTCAGGTCTTCCTGCTTCTGAGGAGTTGGGAAAGAGCAAGGATGAGCACAACTACCGTGCTCGCGAGCCAACATAACAGGTGCAATAATATACATGCATAGTTTAACAAGGATGGCTCGGGTTCTTTTATTTGCGTAAAGCGACATTTATAAATACAATTATTAGGAAGTCCTATTACTTAGCATTTTTAACCAAACTCGCATTTTTTAAGAGATTAATTGTGCAATAATTATTGACAGCAGAGTTTCCCTCCGTCGGAATCTCTAACTCATGCTTCTTTTGATTGGAGCTACCTCCATACATTAACAACACTGGATACGACGATCCAGGGAAAAGTCAAATCTCAGGCCCCGACCTGGTTTTCATACCACCCAAAAGGTTTTTGAAATAGAACTAACTCAAGTTAAGTTATCATGTCCGCCTTTGACCGTAGGCGCGGCTGTTTAAACAGTTTTGACTCTGCAGAGGTTGTACACTTTACCCACAAGAGACAATCATACTCGTTACCCCACATGATTCCGTAGTCATGTAGTTGAGCGATCGTCACAGCAACCTTTCAATCTACCTCGCCCTTTCTATAATCTCACTCATATGGGGTTGCGCCCATAAGTTGTGCGGGATGTTCACCACTACGACGAGCGTAGCTGGCAACTTCACCCTCGGTGTCCCTTCCCGGCTCACGCCTGCACTACCTTTCTCCTCCACCAGTGAGATGACTTTCAGGGTCCGATAAATTTACTTAGCCAAGTTGCATTATGCAGACTTGTGGTTGTACTTGTTTTACACGGGAGGTCATGACAAGATTAGGTCCTTAATCCATCTGAGCGGTTCATACCACATACCAATCGCTCTCGTGCACGACGGCACCCACCATTCTCTCCATCCTCCCAGATGTGGTATTAGCAAGTTTTAGGGTTTTGGGGAAGTATAAAACAAATTATCCAACCAGTCCAGTCATTCTCCCCCAATGACTGCCCAAAACAATTTTCATGATTAAAGGATGATGATTTGGGGTAGTAATACCCCGGTACTTAAACAAGTCTAGCATGGCGTTTAAGTACGACCTATAACTAGTAGGTTACCAAATATTTACTAGGGTGATAAGGATTTTGAGAGTTCAAGTATCAAGGAAATGATATAATAATTATTTAATCAACAAATAGGCATTTAACTACCTTAGGGTGTTTGACATATATTTGTATAGAAATTAGAGCTTGTCCGAAGTGGAGGTCTCCCACGTCTTCCTGATCGATATTGCCAACATCCATGCATATGCCTATATATATGCATGTATATTTGTTTGCATGCATGCCGTAGCAATTAAGCGGGCACCACGCACGCATACACAAGGATGGGCTTGTCCTTTGATAGGATTAGCCTCAAGGGTTTGAAGAACGTCAACAAGACATTGTGCTACCTTCTGGTCCAGTCTCACAACACAAGTATCTCGGAGGGGCAGTCCCACTCCAAGAAAGATGTGATGATGGAAGGGGCGATGGCGTTCACGGTGGTGCTCATGGCGCTCCTCAGGTAGTGCTCATGGCGCTCCTCAGCTGCATCCTCTTCGGCGCTGGCTTCATGTGCCTATTCGTCGGCCGGTACACCCTTTACCTGCGCCTTCTCCTTGGTCGGTACAACCTTTACCCCATCATGCGCATTTTGCTGCACGCCACCTTGCTGCTGTTCCTTCCTCTCCTGTCCTATGTGTTCTCCCACACTCAAAGTAGTCAAGGTAAGGACAGGGAAGTTCTCCTGATGATTATGTGGATGCTCCTCGTAGAGCTCATCCGCAAGAAGGTTGACAAGATGGTGCTGTCGGCCGATGGCTCTGTTAGGAATAGCGACATGTATTATCAGGGGTTCAATGGGTCAGTATATATACATAAGTACAGGTTACAGATAAGGAAATCAAATAATATCTAGAGTCCTACTCTAACACATATATATCTCTAACATATATATCTCTAACACCCCCCTCAAACTCATGGTGGATCAACAACACTGAGTTTGAAAAGGTAGAAGCCGTGCTGTGCTCGAGTCTGGGCCTTCGTGAAGAAATCCGCTATCTGAAGCTCTGAAGGCACATACTGAAGAGAAATCATCTGATCATGCAAACAAGACCTCATGAAGAAAGCATCAACACCAATATGCTTGGTGAGCTCATGCTTCACAGGATCACGGGCAATACTGATAGCACATGTACTGTCTGACAAGAGAGGAGTCGGTGTAGTGGCAGAAACATCAAAATCCTCAAGTAACCACCGTAGCCAAGTAATCTCTGTTGTCAAGAGAGCCATAGCTCGCAACTCAGCCTCTACGCTCGAACGGAACACTGCAGTCTGTTTCTTCGTCTTCTAGGTAATGAGAGAACCACCAAGAAAAACACAGTAAGCAGAGATAGACCGGCGATCAGAGGTATCACTGGCCCAAGTAGCATCCGAATAAGCCTGAATCTGTAACGAGCTGGAGCGTGGAAAGAAGAGACGGCGAGAGATAGTCCCACGAAGGTATCGCGGAACTCGAAGAAGGTGGCTATAGTGGACCTGAGTAGGAGTGGAAACGAATCGACTCGTAACATGAACCGATAAGCGATATCCGGACGACTAACAGTAAGGTAGACAAGACTCCCAACAAGATGACGATAGCGAGTCGGATCAGAAAGAGGCTCGCCATCAGAAGGCCGGAGATGAACGTTGAGCTCCATGGGAGTCTCAACAGTACGCTGATCAGTGAGAGAAGCGCGATCAAGAAGATCCTGAATATACTTCTCTTGGGACATAAAGAAACCATCTGGAGTGGAAGTAACCTCAATCCCAAGGAAGTAACGAAGAGGACCAAGATCCGACATAAGGAACTGCTCACTCAGACGAGCCTTGACAAAGGCAATGTACTCAGAATCATCTCCGGTGATAATCATATCATCTACATATAAAAGAAGAAGAGTCCGACCACGAGACGAAGTGTGGACAAACAAAGCAAGATCATGATCACTAGCTGAGAAGCCAACAACAGTGACCACAGAGGGGAAACGCTCAAACCAAGCACGAGGGGCTTGTTTAAGACCATAGAGAGAGCGACGAAGACGACAGACCATACCCTCAGGAACAGAATACCCAGGTGGCGGATGCATGTAGACCTCCTCACGCAACTCGCCATTAAGAAAGGTATTCTTTACATCAAGCTGAGAAACGGACCAATGGCGAACAGATGCCACCGAAAGAAGAGTGTGAACAGTGGTCATATGGGCCACAGGAGCAAGAGTCTCGTCGTAGTCATGACCATGCTCCTGCTGGAAGCCACGAGCAACAAGACGCGCCTTATAGTGCTCAAGAGAGCCATCAGAGCGAGTCTTAATCTTATAGACCCACTTACACGTGATGGGACGAGAGTGAGATAGAAAAGGAACAAGATCCCAAGTACCTGTACGCTCGAGAGAAGCAATCTCCTCGGCCATAGCATGCTGCCACTCAGGATGAGTAACAGCATACCGGTAGGAGACGGGCTTATGGGTAGCTGCACCAGCAAGACCAAAACGGGCAGGAGGCCGAATCGACCGACGATCGCGGAGACCGTAGCGAGGAGATGATGGCCCATCAGAGGAAGATGGAGCATCAGGAGAAGATGAAATATCAGGAGAAGATGGTTCATTTGGAAGAGCCTCAATACGAGGTCGACGAGTGTAAAAGAGAGTGGAAGGAGCCTGAGGAGCCACAGGCGACGAAGCAGGAGGCGACAACGGCGGAGAGGCCTCAGGGGATATATGTGGAGACTCAGTGGGACGGATGGACGAGGGCAAGACAAAGATGGGTGTATCTGGAAAGGTCAAAAAAGACAGGAACTCCACAGAGGAAACCGGAGGAGAGGCAGGACGTGGGTAGAAGGGACGAGACTCGTAAAAAGTTACATCGCGAGAAATCCGCATCCGTCGACCAACAGGATCCCAGCACCGATAGCCCTTGTGCTCGGCACTTTATCCCATAAAAACACACTCAACAAACTAACTGGTCAGTTTGGTGCGTTCTCGAGGTGCAAGGAGAACGTAGCAAACGCAGCCAAACAGACGAAGAGCAGAGTAGTCTAGAGAAATATCACAGAGACGCTTAACCGGGATCTCACCCTGAAGAGCAGAAGAGGGCTAGATGTTGACGAGATAGGTGACAGTGGAAACAGCCTCAGTCCAAAAGTGAGGTGGAATAGAGGCGGCAATCATCAGTGTACGAGCCGTCTCAAGGAGGTGACGATGCTTGCGCTCAGCGACACAATTCTGAGCATGAGCACCAGGACAAGAGAACTGAGCGAGAGTGCCCTGCTCAGCAAGGAAGGTGCGCAGGTAATGAGAGAGGTACTCGCCACCAGAGTCAGCACGAAAGACTCGAATAGGAGTGGAGAACTGTGTGCGAACCATAGTGGCAAATTGTTTATAGATAGACAAAGCCTCACTACGGGAAGACATAAAGTATATCCAAGTGTGACGAGAGAAGTCATCTATAAAAATGATATAATATCGATGGCCCTCTTTCGAAAGGAAGGGAGCCGGACCCCAAACATCTGAATGAATAAGATCAAATGGTCGCTGAGACACATACTCACTATAAGAATAGGGAAGCTGAATTTGTTTCCCTAACTTACAGCCCTGACAATCTAAAGATACGTCTCCTGAGACAGACCCCAGAAGACCACGATGGACTAAAGATGACAGACGAGATCCACACAGATGACCAAGACGGTGGTGCCACTGTTGGAAAGAACTGGTAGATGAAGTGGCGGAAGCGGACAGACTAGTGGCGACGGTGGCAGCGGAAGGAAGGTGAAGCCAGTCAAGCTCCCAGAGACGCTGTGAGTCAAGGCGCCAAGAGCCAGAACCAACCAGAGCCCCCGTGTGGCGGTTCTGAACACAACAAGAGTCAGAGTCAAGAATGACCTGACAACCAAGGTCAGTAATCTGTCCAGCAGAAAGAAGCTGCATGGTTTGGCGAGAAACATGAGCAACAGAAGGAACATGAAAAGATGAGTTGCTAAGAGGTCCTCGACCAGAGACGAAAGAGAGGCACCACCAAAGAAGCACAGCGGCAGGGGAATCAAGAGGTGTAACAAAAGACAGAGGGAAGAATCGGAAGTCATATGAAAAGATGCTCCTGAATCAAGAATCCACGGGGAGGTACCTGACTGTGTAGGAGGTGGTTTCTCGATGCTCAAGAGTCGATCGCGAAACCCGCGAGAACACATCGAGGAAGAACACAGGCGGCAAGCAAGCGTCGAAGTCTAGCTATCTCCTGCTCAGTGAGAGAAAACGCAGAAGTAGTCGATGTAGAAGTACCGGTACCAGTGCCAGGAGAAGAATAGCGTGAAAGATGCCGCTGCTTCTTGTAGCACTGGGACTCAATGTGGCCGACCTTGTCGCGGTAGGAGCAGTGAGGACGGCCACCGCCAGATGGAGGGCGGCCACCACCACCTGTGGCAACCGCTGGAGGAGACAGTGTACTGAAGTGTGAAGCAGTCGTTGTAGCAGGTGGACGGGCGGCGAGCACGGAGGGGAGTGGCATCAGACCAGCACCACTCAGACGAGTCTCCTCTGCACGTATCTCGGTAAGGACCTCCAGAAGAGTGACACGAGGGTGGCGTGCAAGAAACTGGGCACACCTTTGCTCGAACTCAGGACGAAGGCGAGTAAGGAACTCATAGACACGCTGAAACTCCAGATCGCACGCATACCAGCAAAGACGAGCAGGAGCGGCGGCCCGGCGAGAGCGAAGAGAGTCGATTCACGCCACGCGCATGCCAGAACTCGAGCATAGAAGGCATCAACGATGGCGTTACCTGCAAGAGAGTGCTCTGGCGAACCAGCGGATGTAGAGGCATCTCCGGAGGGTTCGTGAAGGCCGACGAAGGTGAGTCCACATCCGGGCGACCAAAGAAAATCCCACAACCTCGTAAGAGAACCGAGGTCGGACATCGGGCGATGAAGACGAGAGGCGTTGTCCCGAAAGTCGTCGTCGCACCACTGAGTGTAGGCAGTCAAGCGATCCATGTAAAAATCCAGAGCCTCTTGGTAGGCAGAGGCAACCTTCTCATCAAGAAGGCCAAGCAATCAATCAAAGCCTTGTCGGTACCGTCGAGATAGCGCAGCAGACGTAAACTCCGTCGGAGGAGTAGGGCACGGCGCGCGTGACATCGCCGAGAGGACGCCCCAGAGACGAAGACCACGTATGTGGATGCGCATGTGAGACACGAAGTCAGTGTAATTAACACCGTCGAAGATCACCGGACAGCGAGGGAGAGAAACGGTGTCCATTGGTAGGCGGCGCTGGACGACGCGGCGACCAAAGTAACGTAGTCTAATAGGCGGCGCCGACGGCGCGCGCGATCGACCGACGCGTTTTTTGGCCTCGCCGCTTTTATAATCGCGCCTCTGTTTCGCTTTTATTCCGCCCGGCCCACGCGGCCCACCACAGAAACGAGGGAACTAGGGTTCCCCCTTTCGAGCAACGGCGGCGGCGGCGGCTTGGTCGGCGTCGCGACGGTCGGCGGTGGCGGCGGATCGATCGAGAGGTCCCGGCGGTGGCGGCGGTCGACCGCAGAGCTCCCGAGCGGCGGTCCCGAAGCGGCAAGGCGGCCGACCGCAGAGCTCCGGCGGCGGCTCGAGATCGACGCGCAGGATCGGGCAGGCGGCCGACGGCAGGCCCGAGAGGTGGTCTGGCGGCGGTGACGACGGGAACTCCCGAGCGGCGGCGAAGATGACGGCCTGAAGGGCTGCGGCGACGGATCAACGATTTGCTGCCCAGATCCGAGCAGCAAGGACAAGGCGTCGGGCGAGCAGTGACGACAGGGAGTCGGAGTTGCGCGCCTGAGTCGGAGTCGCGCGCCTGCAGACGACGAGCTCGACCGCCGAGAGAGAGAGAGCGGCAGCAGCCAAGCGGCGGCGGCGGAGGGAGTTAGGCCGATGGTGGTGGCAGCTAAGGCAGAGGAGGGATGCCGGCAGAGGCGGCGGCTAGGGCAGGATCTGAAGAGGTAAGCCTAGCGCTCTGATACCATGTTAAGAATAGCGATATGTATTATCAGGGGCCAATGGGCCAGTATATATACACAAGTACATGTTACATATAAAAAAACCAAATAATATCTAGAGTCCTACTCTAACATATATATATCTCTAACCTATATATCTCTAACAGGCTCCTCCTTCTCGAGGGTCATAGGCCGGTTCACGCTGATGGATTACACCGACGAAGCGACTCGCCTGCTGTGGGTCGGCTACCTCATCTACTCCAACATGCACGGTGGCCACCGTCATTGGTTGGAGACCATGTTTGCCATCCTCTGGCTTCTGAGCTCGGTGAAGCTGGTGCAGAGGGGCGTCAACACATGGCTGGCCGGCCGCTCATGGCTTACAGCGAGGAACCCTCTTCTTATTGCAGGCTACATGCAGCATGTCTCTTAGATGTTGAGGAGGAGGTGGAGGTGAACCACTTAGATGTTGAGGAGGAGGTGAACCACTCGAGCCCTGCTGCTTGCCCCGCCATTGACATGACCAACTGCAACTACGCGGTGATGGGGGAGGAGATCCTTGTGCTCGACAAGGAAAAGAGGCGAACGAGGGAAGAGGCGCGGCTCAAGATAGCGACCACCCATGGATATGGCTACGGCGTGGGAAGGCGCGTCCCTTATGGCGACCAAAATGAACAGAAGCACGTCCATCTCCTCATTGACCCAATTAATGCTCTTCTCCGACAAAAGCTGGTCACTGTAGGAGATATATGGAAGCTAGCCAACAAGTACCCAAAGCTCTTCTCCGGCAAAATGCGGCAGCAGTACGAGAACTTATGCCTCTCTTTCTCTCTTTTCAAGATGCTGCGCCGCCGGTTCGAGCACTACCCCATGGTGGAGGTTGGCTCCGTCATGTCACGCAAGTTAATGCTCGAGGGCCTACTCACCCTCGAGGGCGACAACCCCAAAGACAAAGCCCATAGGCCCTTCCAAGTTCTTCAGCTAGAGCTCGACTTCCTCGAGAACTACTACCAGGATGCTGCCCCTGTGGTGATGTCCCAACCTATCCTTTTCTTCACCAACTTTGCCTTGTCCATGCTCTTTGTGCTGATATACATCGCTGCCGTCTTGGCGATACTAATCAAAATCGATGATGCTGCACACCTATATTGCATAGCCATGGGCTGGGCCAGCGGCGACCTCATAAATTTTCCATGGCTCTACTTCTCCATCACCATGTCTCTTGTGGTCACCCTCATTGCCATGAGTCTACTGAGTTCTGGACCTTACATGTTTTCTCCAATTGGAATACAGTTCGCCTGCTATGCTCATACGAACAGTATGGGAAGCTGCGCAGGGTAATTTATTACTGCCTCATTTCAGCAAACTTTTGGGTATCCCATCGTACTTCGGCGTCTAGTCAGATTTCTCCTATGGCAACATCACACCGACATTAAGATCAACCAGGTATCCATTGTTAACGCCTGCTGGCCATTTGACAAATTTTCTGCAAGGGCGTCTCAGTCTCAGGTGGCACTAGCAGCTGAAGCCAAGGCAGATATTGTCAAGTCCTTGAAGAGAATCGATCTGAATACTGGCTGCATCAGCCTGCCACACATGAGTGGCCTTGACAGCAGTGGGAAAACTTGTACGGAGATCATCCTGGCGTTTCACCTGGCGACGGAGCTCTTTGAGATCGTCCATGATGTCAAGTGCCAGAAGAACTTGCAAGACGACCCAGTTCCAAAGGCTGTTGCGACTGCGCTATCAAGGTACTGCATGTACCTGGTGGCTCACGCACATGATTTGCTGCCTGATGATGAGACATGGGTGTGTGATAGGTACGAGGATATGAGGAGCTGCCTGGGGCATGTGTCGGAGCAATATATTGAGTAATATATATTGTGGAAAACGAGTAATATATATTGTAGAAAACACCAATCCATCGCTGCAGTAAAACAGTTGTAGAAAAGATTCGCAGCAAGGAGTCTCTGGAAGACCCAACGACGCGGGATGGTGTGAAGCTGTTTGAAAAGCTCAAGCAGGTGGAAGCGGAAAGGAGTGAGGCTCTTGTATGGAAGGATCTGGCTGAGTTCTGGGTCCAGTTGCTCATCTACTTGGCCCCGTCCAACGATGTGCGAGGCCATGCCAAGGCATTGGCCTCCTCAGGTGGCGACCTCATCACTTGCCTCTGGGCCTTCTGCACTCATGCAGGCATTACTCGTCAGCCACTTGAGCAGCACACCGCCGGCGACCAAAACGCCTAGTACCTAGCTAGTACTAATTATTTTCTGGTTAATAAAGATATGTGCTGAAAGGCGTGGCATGTCTGTGTGTGCTTGCATCTTAGTTTGTGTGCTTGTGTAACTTATTTCAAGTGTGTTTATCGCGGTATTGCATGTATCGTTGGGCTTTCATTATTTGGTTTTTCAAAGATGTAATCGAATTATATTGAGTAATGATTAAGGATTTCCAATAGGATAATGCTAGCTACCCTACGTCCAATATCAGACGCCTTCACTCCTGTAACATCCCAAAATTTGGGATTATTTTCACTCCAGGTGGCTTTTTTTTTTGTTGCACTCTGTTAATTGAACTGTTGCGCTCTTGTTGCTATTGTTTGGCTGTGGATGAAGAGGATCCGATGGTGTTGGGGTTATCATTACAAAGATCTGACGGTGTGTCTGATGATAGCACCCAGATCGGATGTCTGGGCGCTAGTTGTTCACTTTCCAATAATATCACTCCGAAAGGTCAAAGTTAATCTCCGCTTGTAATTACTCCGCAAAAGAAATTACCTTGAAGTAAATAAAAAAACATATCAAGTTGCTGACCGCTCATGTTGCCACGTTGTTTGATTCCCTCTGTTAGTAAATATGCATGTCGTTGCAAGCATCACCAAGGTCTCAAATCTACAACTTTGACACTTATTTTTGTAAGCATGAACTGAGAGTGAAACCTTGAACTAAACACGATTAACCCTAGCACATGAATGAACACCTAGAGTAATACATTAATGCGGAAGCATGAGACGTACCCGAAGATGACGATGCCATCGGGACTTGAGGATCTGATCGGTGGTCGGTGCGGGTAAGGAGAGGAGTACACAGATGCGTCGGCCTGAGGCGATATGCAGTCGAAAGTGGCGACGGAGGTCGACCGGCGGTGTCACGGTGATGCCGAACGGTGTTCGATCTTCGCCCACCAAAACGCCCTTTTAGATCGGATCTGTTTTGGACTTGAATAGCCTAGAGCGATAATCCCCGACTTACCGAGTCCAACATGTTTATATGGCGCTGGTGAACGGGACCGAAACCAACACGTTGGTTTTGCCCCCCATCAGGGCGCGTAATGGGCCTTGCCCCTGATATCTCGGAGGTGGTTACCGAGATCAACCCAACATTCTCCCCTTTGATCGAAATTCTAATCATCATAAGTCCATCCTCAATTAAACAGCATATCAAGGTAATGTATGGCATGGCCAATGAAGTGTCATACAACCCCAGTACCTATAGTATACTATTACATTTTGAAATGGATATTCATTATACTTAATGGGAGTTGGTTTGTTTTAAGGTCCTTTATCCAGAATCAGAGGCTTTCCAATAAACCCATGCCGGCAACATGATCACGAAATATATTGGGTGGTAAGCCTTTAGTAAGCGGATCCGCAAGCATTGACTTAGTACTAATATGCTTGATACTAATGGTTTGATCCTGGATTCTATCTTTCAGAACATGATACTTAATGTCAATGTGTTTGGCAGCACCACTTGACTTGTTGTTACTCGCATAAAAGACTGCGGGTTCGTTATCACAGTATAAGGTGAGTGGTTTAGAGATGCTGTCTACCACTCTAAGACCCGGAATAAAATTATTAAGCCATACAGCCTGCCCGGTAGCCTCATAACATGCCACAAACTCAGCTTGCATCGTTGAAGATGCCGTAAGGGTTTATTTGGAGCTTTTCCACGAGATAGGTCCTCCAGCGAGTGTGAAGATATAACCTGATGTGGATTTCTTAGTATCAACACATCCTGCAAAATCTGAATCTGAATAACCAATAACTTCAATGTTATCAGAGTTCTTATATGTGAGCATGAGATGCTTAGTAGCTTGCATATAACGCAAGACTTTCTTAACGGCCTTCCAGTGGTCCGGTCCTAGATTTGACTGATATCTGCCAAGCATTCCGGTTACAAAAGCTAAATCAGGGCGTGTGCTTACTTGAGCATACATAATGCTTCGACAGCGGAAGCATAAGGAACCGACTTCATCTGATCAGTTTCATATTGGTTCCTTGGACATTGAAATGTCCCAAACTTATCGCCCTTAACGATAGGAGCAGATGAGCCAGAGCACTTATGCATATTGTATCTCTTTAGTACTCTATCAACGTATGTCTTTTGCGATAAACCTAATACTCCTTTGGACCTGTCTCGGTGAATTTCAATGCCAAGAACGTAAGAGGCATCACCGAGATCCTTCATATCAAAATTGGATGAAAGAAATATTTTGGTGTCAAACATCATATCCTTATCGCTGCTAGGCAATAAGATGTCATCCACATAAAGCACTAAAATGGTAAATTTACTCCCCTTGAACTTAACATATATGCAGTTATCAACTTCGTTTTCATTCAATCCAAAATTTCTTATGACTTTATCGAATTTGAGGTACCACTGTCTTGATGCTAGTTTTAAGCCATAAATTGATTTCTTAAGTCGACATCCCATATGCTCCTTGCCCTCCACGACAAAACCTTCCGGTTGAGCCATGAAAACATTTTCTTACAAATTGCCATTATGGAATGCCGTCTTAACATCCATCTGATGTAGCTCTAAATCATAGTGAGCTACAAGTGCCATAACGATTCTGAATGAATACTTAGTAGAGACAGGAGAAAATGTATCATTATAATCAATCCCCTCTCTTTGTGAGAAGCCTTTTGCTACGAGTCTTGCTTTGAACCTTTCGATATTTCCCTTAGAGTCGTGCTTGGTTTTGTAGACCCATTTACAGCCTACTGTTTTGACTCCGTCAGGAATTTCTACTAAGTCCCCACTACTACAGAACATGCTATACTAGACACCCCATCACAGACGGTTCAAAAGGAACCGCTCAGCGATAAATATCACTGCAGCGGTTCTTCGTTAACCGTGCTCAGATATATAAATATCACTGACGGTTATTTACACGAACCGCCTGTGATACTTCACGATGATATCTTTTCATCACAGGCGGTTCGTTTAACGAACCGCTCGTGATAATATTTATCACGCAGGCGGTTCGTTATCTGAACCGCTCAGGAAATATCCTGAGCAGTTCGTTTAAAGAACCGTCTGTGATATATCAGGATTATAAGTAGGCGCTGCCGACAGTCCCCATTTCTATGAAATCCATTTGAACCGCCGCCACCCTCCTGCTGCTGCGTCCGCGCCGACAGTCCCATTTCTATTAAATCCATTTGAACCGCCGCCACCCTCCTGCTGCGTCCTCCCCATTTTGAGTGTTACCGCACCTCCTCCTCTCCCATTTTGAGTCATACCCCCGCCTCCTCCTCCCCGGCCCATTGCGGCACTGATCTGCCGCCTCCTCCCACATTGCGCCACTTTGGAGAGAAGGGTAACGATCGATCTAGAACCCTTTATATTTGCTATAGAGTACTCACTAATGTGTTTGGTCATTATAAAGGGTACTTGCGGTTTATTAATATAGAGTACTCACTAATGTGTAGATGGACCAAACGGATGTACATTGAGAACCGTGTGAGTGAAGAGTATATTAATGGCGTGTTTGCTTTTAGAAGAGCCGAAAGCGTGATATGTTGAAGAAGGGGATAAAATATATGTAATGTCCATGCATTGATTGCGGTAATATGAAAATGTTTAACAACCCACGCAAATCGAAGCTCACTTAATACTGAAGAGGTTTCAAAAAGGATATACATGTTGGAGCGATCACGGTGAAGAGCAGATTATACGGAAGTCGATGTGACGACATCGCCGAGTCAACGATATGCGTGGTATGGAATGTGCTTTTGATGAGGATAGATCGCATGATGACAATCGGATCGGATGCTACGCGATGCGTAAGGAACTACGGTGAGAGAGTTTTGTAAATTCGAGGGCTTAATGGAGGACTCGGAAACCTTTGTTCCCGGCCGCAAGCCGAATACACAAGGTTGTCAACCGTGCTTGAACTGCTGAAATTGAAGGCAAGCAATGGTTGGTCCGACAAGAGTTTTACTGGCGTTGTTAGGTCTCTTAGCTGACATCCTTCCGGAGGGAAACGTGTTGCCCAGCACGACCTACCAAGCTAAGAAGGTTCTTTGTCCGTTGGGAATGGAAGTAGAAAGAATACATGCATGTCCGAACGATTGTATCCTCTACCGTAAAGAGTATGCAGACATGCATGCATGTCCGTGTGCGAGCATCCCGATACAAGCGGAAGAATATCGCTAAAGCGAAGCAAGGACCTCTGCTAAGATGTTGTGGTATCTGCCTGTGATCCCACGTTTGAAGCGTTTATTTGCGAACCGAAAGGAGGCAAGATTGATGCGTTGGCACTCGGAGGAGCGTAAGAAAGATGGGAAGCTCAGACACCCTGCTGATTCTGCCCAGTGGAGAAACTTCGATCGGAGCTTCGAAGAGTTCGGTCTGAAACCGAGGAACATAAGGTTAGGGTTGAGTACGGACGGAATGAATCCTTTCGGTAACATGAGCGTGAATGACATAGCACTTTGCCCGTGAATCTATGTATGTACAACCTTCCTCCTTGGTACGTATGAAGCGGAAATACATTTTGATGAC
The DNA here is from genome assembly GCA_036346395.1 of Hsuehochloa calcarea. Taxonomy (NCBI): domain Eukaryota; kingdom Viridiplantae; phylum Streptophyta; class Magnoliopsida; order Poales; family Poaceae; genus Hsuehochloa; species Hsuehochloa calcarea. The sequence goes on along the minus strand of CM070611.1, from coordinate 14,796,402 downwards.
ACTACTTATCCAAGGGCCAAGCAACACAGGAATGATATTGATGTGTACCTAGCACCATTGCTAGAAGATCTTGTGACACTTTGTGGAACGAAGGGCATGCAGTATGGGATGCGTACAAGCGAGAGAACTTCACTTTACGCGCCATGTTGTTCTCGCACCATCAATGATTTTCCGCCCTTGGTAACCTATCGGACTTGAGACAAAAGGAGCCAAAGCCTCATCGCGCTTTGCTTAGATGCTACGGAGAGTGTATGGTGAACAACTCGCATAAAGCGTGTATATGCGTCACCGTAGGTTCCTTCCGAGAGTCACCCATACCGCAAGATGAAGAAACAATTCGACGTAAATAAGGAAGACGGTTCACTTCAAGGGCTTTTAGTGGGAAAGAGGTCTATGATATGGTTAAGGATATCGATGTTGTGCTTGGGAAGGGCGTAAATTAAAAACCCGTGAGAAGAACATCCGGAAGAAGCGGTCAATTTTTGGGACTTGCCTTATTGGGAGTACTTAGAAGTTCACCACTGCATCGACGTTATGCACGTAGAGAAGAATGTATGTGATAGCTTGATTGGTCTCTTGCTGAACATTAGTGGCAAAACAAAGGATGGTGTTAACGCACGTCGTGACTTGGTCGATATGAACATAAGGACCGAGTTAGCACCAAAGATCTTGATCTGAGACGAACGTACCTTCCCCCAGCTTGCTACACTCTGTCCAAGGCCGAGAGAAATGAACTGTGCGAGAGCTTGCACGGTGTGAAAGTCCCGTCTGGTTACTCCGCTAACATTAAGAAACTTGTTTCTATGCAAGATTTGAAATTAATTGGTATGAAGTCGCATGATTGTCGTGTGCTGATGACACAAATGCTTCCTGTTGCAATTAGGAGTATCTTGCCGAACAAGGTCCGAGTGGCAATCTTGAGGCTGTGTTATTTCTTCAACTCAATTGCTCAGAAGGTCATCGATCCCCAAGGACTAGATGCTCTGCAGGCCGAGGTAGTGACGACTCTGTGTCATCTTGAGATGTATTTCCCTCCGTCATTTTTCGATATCATGGTCCATCTCATTGTTCACCTTGTGAAAGAGATAAAGATATGCGGCCCTGTGTTTCTACGTCATATGTACCCGTTCGAGAGGTACATGGGAATTCTCAAGTCCTACGTACGGAATCGATCTCGACCGGAGGGCAGCATCATCGAAGGTTATGCAACGGAAGAGGTCATTGAGTTCTGCGTCGACTACATGGCTCAGGTGGATCCGATTGGTGTGCCTCTATCTCGTCATGAGGGGAGACTGGATGGTATCGGGACCATCGGAAGGAAATCAATCACTCCCGATCTGGATACGTACGCTCAAGCCCATTTCACGGTCTTGCAACACATGACCCAAGTGTCCCCGTACATCGACGAGCACAAAGACATGGTACGCCAACAGAATCCAGACCGGTCGGAGGTTTGGATCACGAGAGAGCACAACCGTCGGTTCAACGAATGGTTAAAGGCGCGAATCACTCGGAGGTCATCAAGTGATGATACGCTGCTATGGTTGGCAAGAGGGCCACAGTTTACAATTGTCACATGGCAAGGATACGACATAAATGGGTACACATTTTATCTGGCATCGTGATAGGAAGAGCACTGATCTGAGCAATGGTGTCCACATAGATGCATTCATCTGACCGATGGGCCGAGGAGCTCGTACTATGGGCAAATAGAGGAGATATGGGAGATCGACTCGTGCTTTTCAAGATCCCCTATTTGGTGCCGTTGGGTCCATCTCCCACGGTGAAGGTCGATAAGCACGGCGTCACTACCGTGGACCTCGAACGTGTCGGATACAAAGACGAACCATTCGTCATCAAGCTAACCAAGTTGTTCAAGTCTTCTATGTAACCGACCGGCAAATAAGAAGCGTCACGTAGTTCTTCATGGAAAAGGAGGATTGTCGGAGTTGAGAATGTAGTGGACGAGGAAGAATACAATCAATTTGACGAGTTGCCACCTTTCAAGACTCGAGATCGGGCTCGAGGAAGAACCGATGAGGAAGCTAGCTATATCTTGCGTCGATCATCATGAAGGGCTATATTTTAATTAAGAATTTACTCCATTGTAATTAACTAATTTATTCCATTGTCATGTGTTAATGTGTTATGGACTTATGATCTTTAAATTGATGACAATTGTCAAGTATTTAATTCCACTTGTACGAACTCGATACCACTTATGAGAAAAACACTTGATACCAAGAATAATTGATTCCATCTTGTTTCTTTGCAAAAGCATACCATCTTTATTTAGGATGGTATGCATGTCCTAACAACGAGGTGATTTTAACTTCAACTCCCAAGAGATAGCTGAAGCAACCATGACTCAACTATGGGAACCCCCTGTTGGTATGGTTCTTACACGAGTCATGTTGTCTATATCATGCAAAACAACAACATTTGACTCATAAATAGGACACATGAGTCAAAACATTCGAGTACAACATATAAACAATTTACTCAAATAGTAACATATGAGTATGCGAATTTGCAGTAATTTTCTGCTAATTTTCTAAGCATAGAAACAATTTCCATAGTAGAAAAACAAATTCTAGTGATTAAATAAATCCTTTAATAATAAATAACAAAACCAGAACTCTTCTAGGGTTTAATTTGCAGGATTTACATGTGTTAGAACAAAAATGCGTTAATTCTAAGGTCTAATCTAAAAGATTTTTGGCCCCAAGGACATGAATGATATAAATTGAGGACCCCTTTGTAATTTCACAAAACACAGAGGGCTTATTTGCAAAATTCTAGTATGCCTGATGTGGAAACATCACGCACAGTTCCCTCAAGAACCGCTCAGTGATGTTCACAAGATCCGCAGGCATTCTCGAGGAACCGTCGTGATGTGGAACATCACGCACGGTTTCTCAAGAACCGTCAGTGATGTTCGCATCGACGCATTTCTTGAGAGAACCGTCAGGATAGTTTCCACATCACGCACGGTTCCCGAGAACCGCCTGCGTGATGCGTGTTGATTATATAAGGTTCGGAGACAATAGGGTTTTGATCTAACCCTATCGGTGTCGTCCTCTCGCGCCTCCTCTCCGAACACCTCCCAGACCGGCGCCCCTCCTCCCCACCCGGCGCCTCCCGAGCCCCGCCTCCTCTCCGAACGCCTCCCAGACCCGGCGGTGCTTCTCGGTTGTCTTGTGCGGCATTAACCCGTCCCTCGGCTTCATTCTTTGATCGTTTCCAAAGAAGGAAGTGTGGCATTGTATCTCCGATTGCTTCGCTCTTTTCTTTGGATTGCAGAGCGATAGTTTTTCCGGTGAGTGTCTTTGGCGTGCCTTGCCGCCATCTTGGTGGTTTTGATTACCACCGCTTGAAGTGAGTATTGTGCCTTTGCTTTGCCTTGGTGGTACTTTCATATACATAATTGCGGTGCTAGTTGATTCTCAATATCTGCTTTATTTACGTATCCGAATCTAGCTCAAGAAATTGCATTTTATGCGGTGGGCTTTGTTGGTTTGCTCAATGATGATAATGGTCAAATACTGAGATTGAACTGATAATCATTTCATACTTGAGCTCTAAGCAGAATGCTAACTATTGTCTAATTGATCATTTGTGAGTCATCCGATTACTTGCAGTTGTGTTTGATTATATCAAACCTGTTGGCTCTAATCTTCTGCAGCAATTCATTTTTCCTCTCGATCATTATCAAGTTCCTGTTGGAGAATTGGAGTATTGTTCGTGATCAAACTTGATCTCCTGGTTAATCATAATTTTATTGAGTGGTCTATTGGCTTTGCTATCTTTAGACAGAGTAGTTAAGCATTATTTAGAGCTCAAGTTGTGAATTTGTGTTGTTTAGTTCAATTTATGAAGATTATTGACAATGGGGTTGAGATGGCAAAGGCTAGTTCCTTTGCAACTCTCTCTCTGAGAGCACACTCCATAATCAATCATATGTACATTATGCTCCTTATGGTTGATCTCCTTCTGTTAATGTTGGGCATAACATTGTATTTAAATGACTTAGAAGAATTTCATGAACACATGTTATTATGGTCATTTGCTACAAGATGGTACTATACTTTATTGTTTATATTGAATGCTGGGAGAAACAATGATTATTTGCTAAAACTGCACATTTCACAACATATATTCCCTCACAATGTTTGTCAATGGACACGGGAGTTTCCTTTTCAATATGTTTGTCCATTGAGAAAACCAGGAGTATAATTATTGCAATGTTTTGACTTTCTACTCCTATTTAAATGCATTAGAAGAGGTTAAGTAGTTGCAATGTCATTTAATAGGGGTATGTATGATCATTTATCATCAACGTTCTCTTATATGGTGTAGATCCACGTTGGATTTGCTAATTAGACGAAAACGTGTAGTATATTATAAAGTATTTTGGTTGCGATTTGTTAGGATTTGGTGCTATTTTGGATTTGCACGTATCTAGATTTTTTTTCATGGATGCCAAGAGCGTGTGTAGAACTCGGTGCTATTGTGATTAATGCCTTTTATGAAACAATTTTTTGCATTGCTTGCCCACAAATGTCCTATGGTTCCTGAGATCTGGAATGATTCATAGTTAATTAATGTCATATGTTTCTAAAGAAATTTTAGAAATTTTAGAAGTATAATATTTGCGTTGGTTACCTACTAGATAGCCAAAACTCGATTCCCATGGATATCACAAGTCGTGGCATGCTTGAGCCCACGTAATGTATGTTAAAATACAAAATGCTTTGAGTCTATCGTCACTCATTTGATTTCAACTATCGAGAGTTTCACCACACTAAAGCTTTTGTGGACATTCAAATATTGACTACTATCTTTAATATCATCTAACGGAGTACACTGGCATGACTCACTTACAGATAGTCTGTACTCTGGTCTATGGATCAAAACGAGGCAGAGGCACCGTCTTCGCCGCCGTCATCGACGTCGCCAAATGCGTCTGGATCTCCGATCAAGGTGGTACGCAGGCGAGAAGGCAGAGGAATATCCAAATTGCCCTCGGGCCCCATGACGATCACGGAGGTCAGTGACGTCGGGATCCCGCTGAGTCCCAAGAAAGCAGCTGCGAGATTCCGGACCGTCTGCGGGGTACTTGCAAGGGAACGGGTCCCCATCACCACCCCAACCTGGAAGTCTCTGACGGATGTACAGAGAGACCAGTTGTGGTGAACTTTCGCCTCGTTCACTTTCCTCGGCGGACTGAACGCGTGTGCGATGGCACGCGCGCTGGCGATGTCCCACGCGTGGAGGACCTTCAAGAGCCCGCTTGTCACGCAATTACGTGAACACGGGTCGGACGCCCTTCACGACGTATCAATTTTGTCGCGGATACATGGGACGCCGTGCGCGATGAAGACGACGGCTGAATTTCAGGAGCAAAGTGCGGCGCATAGAGCTATCCAGGCACAAAACACTCACCCCCACAGACTCGGCACCGCTGGGTACGCGGGTAAAGCCACGTAGTGGGCGGCGGAGGACGAGACTGCTGCACGATCGTTTGCTATGATCTCGGACGAGCGCGCTTGATCTGGTTAAGAGCGAGGGCATCAGCCACGTCTTCGGGCAACATCTCTCTGACAAACCCGGCAGACGAGGCGGTGTCTCAACGTCTGTAAATTTTCGAACCACTTAATTGTTAATAAGTTCATATCTTCATGGTGTCTACAATAACATGATGTTCTCTTGCAGGAAGAATTGACTTCCGCATGTTCCCAAAGTTCCTTCGAAGTAGACAGGGAGAAGGATGTACCGTCTCGACCACAGGAAACAAGGAGCACCGGGTCGCACGCGAGGAGTTGGGGTTTACGTACCTTGGAGGATGGATTCCCACACAACTCCGACACGTATAGGAGTAGGAAGAGATCCAAGGACCAAAGACGACGCTCGGTTGGAACATGTGATTATTGCACAATTTCAAGAACAAATAACAAACTTGCGAACCAAGTAAATCAACTCATGCGGCGCAAGCCGCCTCGTTAATTTGGGAGCAAGTCCCGCCGACATCGGAGTAGCGTCGCGTCCACACATAATTCGACATGACGACGCGTGCAATTACCGATCGACGGCATCGAGGTAATGTACATCTCCGAGTGCTCCAAAGATAGACCTATAGGACGCCTTAGCTAATTGTGTACGCTTTTGTAGGAGCCACGCCCGCAAGCTCAAGTGAGGATAGTAGGGTCGATTCCTATTGAGGTCGGGCGGGTATGGTGTATCCATACCAGAAGGGGCAAGGCAAACCACGGTGCCCGGTGGCGCAGGTTACGCCAGTGCGGTGGACATGGTCCATGATAATTTCATGGCCATCCTACCGAGATTCCCGAACGAAGAAATCGTAACACTAGGGGATGCCACGCACACTTTTATCCAAAGGCCCAAGAAGGACATCGCCCGGACCCTTCAAGGACGCGATATCGAGAGGACCTGCCTCTCAATAGGACCCTCGATGAGTCCGCCTCAACCAAAGCTTCGAAGGCCTCCACATCGCTTCCCATCGAGAAGACGACAAAGGGACAAGAAAAGCGTGTCACCATATCGGTCCTCGAGGCGTCACACGGAAGACGCCCCGAGCCGCCTCGTTAAGGAGAAATCAAATCGAAGAACATTAAGGCACCTCCCAAACCCGTGAAATACTCCTCGAAGTCCGTTGGTCTCTGGCGCGAAATAAAGAGCTCGGGGAGTAGCTTGTCAAGCTTTGCATGATTGGTACTTGCGCAAGACCGAGCGAAGGGGTCATCTTCGGAATCACCGTCGATACGGGAGGAGCATTTTCTCCACGAGCACGCCACTTCGTCGTGGGCTTCAAGACTTATTTGACTTATACAACCTAAGCGCCTCGGCGCCTCACTTCTACGATCTTTGGACATCGTAAGTGTGTGCAATCAATTTCTACACTCACGTGATACCGATAAATATCATAACTCATTGCTTATGTACAGATACATTATGAAATGTGCCCGTCGAATCAAAGAACCGGTGGGTTTCCTCGACCCACACGTGTCTCTCGAGCAAACAATCAACCAAGACGCATCCTACGTCGAGAATTACATAAAAATGGGATTGCTTGCTCAGAACGACAGGGAGTACATAATGGTACCCTATGTCGGACCCCGGGTGTCACACAACCCCGAGACCCTCTGTGCATACCAAGCTAGTCCCATGATCAGTAGCTAGCTCGCACAGTTGCAACAATGATGTAATCATAACCATTCACAACGAACTAATGAAGCAGACAAAGTAATATTAATTAAAACAGCAAGACCTTATGGTCAAGGTTCTTACAAAAGTCGCCTCACGGGCTTAGCAACAACAGAGTATCCGCAATGAAATCTCAAAAATACGTGGAGCCCAATCGACATGCCCACAGGCAATCGAGTGGAGGACGTGACCTAATTCGCGAAGTCTTCAAAGTAGCTTTCTTCAAGGTACTCAACATTTCCTGGTTCTTCTGCTGGGACTGATCAACAAAGGGCATAAAGCCGTGAGTACATAAAGTACTCAGCAAGTCGTAGAGAAATGTATGCACATAGTATTCATGCCAGGCTTAAACAAGGATGGCTTTATGGTTAATTTGCAGAAAGCAAGTTTAACAGTAAATACAATAATTAGATGGCAAAGCAGGATTTCAAAAGAATAATACATAGATAACCAAGTTCTTTTGAATCAAACAGTGAACATCCCGTTCACTTCCCAACCATTCCAACCAAACGTTTCCAACGAACCAAACCACATTTTTGAAAATACTACCTTGCGCGAAATCACTGTGCATGTCCGTAATCGGGACACGGCTATTCAATAGATTTTGACACTGCAGAGGTTGTACAACTTTACCCACAAGAGATAAATCACTTGTAATGTCCGTCGACACACTCCAGGGTGTGCGACTAAGTGACTATCACAAGGCCTTTACAAAGTTCCATTTTGCCTCGGTTACGCTCGCTAAGGTTTCGCCATCACACCCCTCTTGCGCCAATAATCAACCCTAACAGAACCGACTCAAAACTTCCCTAATTAGTTGGCGAGTCCGTCCCATACCGGACTTATGGTTGCACGAGGTGACCCGGATCAATGACTTGCAAAGTTAAGTCCTTAGTTGGTCGCTCGCACAAGTCTACCACAACCCAATGTGCATCACACACCCACTCTAGCTTCCTACCTCAAGCCCGAGCATAAATCATTTTTGTTCAATCCCGACCAAATGGCAATCCCTGCCATGGCACAACATCTTTTAATAAAAGTGGCCTCACACCACTGTTCCATAGTTCCATTAGTCAAATTTCATTCATCATTGAACATGTGATCGAAAGTCTCATGGGTAACTAGAGCATGTCTAAGCAATAATACGCTCCCAAGTTGGTGATACAATTATGTCCAACTAGTATCAACCATCCTAAGGTGTCCAAGGATATATGTCATTCAAGGAGACATTTCATTTCCAATTTATCAAGGAGGCATAATGGCAATTTGGTAATTATCTACTCCCAAAACCATTTTTAATAAAACTAGCCATGCATGATATTTTAATACAATATACATTTGTAAAATGGGTTCAACATGGTCAAAGGCCTACGACTTGCCTTCGTTGACGAGGAGAGGGTCTTGATCGTCGGTCGAAGAAATCTTCCAAACGCCTAATCTACACGCAAGTAGAATAGCAACAAATAAATAAAACAGCACCAAATGAACTCCAAAAATTACAAAACCAGTACCAAATGAAAGAGGATGAATTTATATGAATTTAGAAATTTGGATCACCCAAATCGGAGTTCGGATGTGAAAGTTATGGCCAAAAGAAGTTGGAAAATCACATGAAATGATGGAATTAGGGTTTTCGAATTTTCGAATTATTTTCCAACTGAAAAATCCGATTTTGACGCTGCCGCTGCGCAATAGCAACACGCGGCTGCCACGCTGGCGAGCCACGCTGGCAGCGACGCTGGCGACGACGTGGCGCCACGCGCGGCCACGCCGGCCGGCCCGCGCAGAGAGAGAGAGAGAGAGAGAGAGAGAGAGAGAGAAGGGCGCGCGCGGGCCGGGGAAGACGGCGGCGACCGGAGCTCGGGAAGACGGCGGCGGCGGCGCTTGAAACAGCGCGACGGCGGGCGCCGAGGAGAAGAAGAAGGAGGGGAGCGAAAGCAAAGAGAGAGAGAGAGAAGACGGAGGAAAATCCGACGGCTTTTATAGGCGACGGCCACGAAGCGGGCGCGGCGACGGGCGCGCGCGCGCGCGGCGGGCGCGGCGGCGCGCGACGAGGCGACGGACGGCGTGGCAGCGCGGATGCGGCGAGGCGCGGCGAGGCGAACGGATTCGCGGGCGGCGGGATTGCGGCGCGACGTGGGAGAGAGAGCGGCGGCGCGGCGAGACGACGACGACGCCGTCCGATTCCGACGGACGGTGGGAGCGAGGCGCGGGTGAAGGACGGCCGTCCGATTGCGACGGACGGTTGGGAAGTCCAAAGGGCGCGGGGAGGGAGATGAGCGAGCGCCGTCCGATTCCGATCGGACGGTGGGAAGCGGAAGAGGCGCGGGCGCGGCGATGGCGTCGGATCGCGATCCAACGGCGGAGAAGAAAGGAGAGCGCGGCGCGAAGGAAACGCGGCCGATCTCAATCCAACGGTCGACAAGCGACGGACGGCGACGTGGCGGCGAGGTCACATGATGACGATCGGACGGTGAGCGAAGAGCGCATGACGGAGAGCGGGCCGGCGGAGAGGGGAATGGTGGGCCTAGCTAGGTTTCGCCCACGCACAGAAAAGGAATTAAAATACCTTTTTCATTTTAGAAATTCAAATAAATCAAAAGGCAATTTAGAAAATAGCAAATAGACTCCAAAAATTCTAGAAAAATTCACAGAAATTACTTGAATTATTCTTGACTTAATAAAAATACTTTTAACTTTAAATTTTCTTTTTCTTTTACAAATAAAATAATTTTTCCATTTCGATAAAACAAAAATCAATTTCTAAAATCCAATAAATCCAAGAAAATTCTCAAAATAATAATTTTGATTTTAAATTCCGAAATCTCAATCAAACCAACTTTAATTTAATTGAAGTTTGATTAACTCATATTAAATCGCAAATGATTTTAAAATTTTCAAATTAAGCTTTTGGCAAATAGAAGCAAATGGTTTTCTTTTACAATTTTCAAAACTCAAAAAGCGGACGCTTACAAACCTACCCCTCTTAAAGGGAATCTCGACCCGAGATTCAGTGACTAGAGAATAGGTGGGAAACTCACCTTCAAGTCATCTTCTTGTTCCCAAGTGGCTTCTTCTTCTGTGGTTGCTCCATCGACCTTGCGTAAACGGATGATCTTGCTTCTTGTCACTCGCTCTGCTACTTCCAAGATCTTGATGGGATGCTCCTTGTAGGTGAGGTCTTCTTGCGGGGCAATTGCTTCCATTGGCATCCGCTTCTTGCACACGCAAACACTTCTTCACCAGACACGAGGAAGACATTATGCACATCCGATACCGAGGCGGGAGCTCCAACCGTAAGCGACTTCTCCTCTTCTGCTAAAATCGGAAAGGTCCGATGTACCTTGGTGCAAGCTTTCCACTTACTCAAACGACGATCCCTTTAAGAGGCGACACCTTCAGTACACAAGATCACCAGTGCAAAGCTAGATCTCGGCGACGGTTATCGATAACTCTTCTCTTACGGTCTCAGGCATCTTGTTTCACCTTTTTCGATTGATCGAACTTGCTCTTCGCTTTTTCCAAAATATCCGCCCAAACACTTGTCTTTCGCCTACTTCATTCCAATACAACGGTGTTCTCGCATTTTCTTCCATAAAGAGCTTCAAATGGAGACATCCGAGGCTTGACTGTAATCGTTGTTATAGGAAAACTCGCATAAGGTAACATTTGATCCCAATCGTCTCGATTTGCTAAGGCACAAGCCCTCAACATATCTTCTAGAATTTGATTTACTCTTTACGTCTGGCCATCCGTCTGGGATGATAAGTCAGATCAAATTTAGATTAGTACCCAAAACATCGGCAACTTCGCCAAAATCTTGAGGTGAATCGGGATCCTCGATCCGACACGATCTTCTTCTAAGACTCCATGCCGCACACTATCTTTGCCATGTACAATTCTCGCCACTATCACCGAGTAAGTAGTCTTGATCGGAGAAAGTGAGCAACTTTGGTTAGACGATCCACAATTACCCCGATAGAATCATATCCCGACCTTGTCCTTGGCAAACCAAAGATAAAATCCATGCCAATTTCTTCCCATTTCCATTCGGCACTTTCAAGGGTTGCAGGAGTCCAAAGAGTCTTTGATGCTCGGCTTTAACTCACGATGACATCACACCGAGCTACATACTCGCAATCTCACGCTTCATGCTAGGCCACCAATACATTTCTTTAAGGTCTTGGTACATCTTTGTGCTTCCAGGTGAATGGAATACAAAGTTTCATGGGCTTCCTTGAGTATCACCGCTAAGCTCTTGTCGATCTGGAACACGATTCGCTTGTCAAACCAAATGGTGCCTTGCTCATCTTCTCAAAATCTCGTGGCTTTACCTTTCTTCATGTTGCTCTTAATCTCCTTAATATTGGCATCTTCAACTTGAGCTTCCTTGATCCGATTCCGCAAAGTGGGTTGAACTTCTAAGGCAGCTAGATAACCTTCTTCAACCAACTCTAGCTTGAGCTTCTGGAATTCTTCATGAAGGGCTGGCTGATTTTCCTTGATCGTCAGGGTATTGCAGTAGACTTTTCTGCTCAAGGCATCTGCCACAACATTAGCTTTGCCTGGGTGGTAATGGATTCCAATATCATAATCCTTTATTAACTCTAACCACCTTCTTTGCCTCATATTAAGATCAGCCTGAGTGAAAATGTACTTCAAGCTCTTATGGTCCGTGTAGACTTCACAGCGATTACCAATAAGGTAATGACGCCATATCTTTAGAGCGTGCACTACGGCAGCTAACTCCAAGTCATGAGTAGGGTAATTTACTTCATGAGGCCTCAACTGACGGGAAGCATAAGCTACAACCTTCCTTTCTTGCATCAGGACACAACCAAGTCCTTGCCGGGATGCATCACAGAAAATCTCAAAATCCTTCCGGACATCGGGCAAAATCAACACCGGAGCTGTGGTCAACCGCTTCTTCAACTCTTGAAAACTTTGCTCACAATCTGGCGTCCAAGCAAATTTCTTTTCTTTCTTCAACAGCTGAGTGAGGGGTCTTGCTATTTTGGAGAATCCTTCTATTGCGGCTCAACTGAACGTGTTGCACAACTCTGACAGCTGCAGTGGTAGCTCCATTAGGGGAAACTGATGCCAAACTGCGGGTTTACAACTATGTTCTGGAGTGCCAACTAAGAAGCTATCAAACTTATCTTCCAAACTGCTGAATCCAATGCTCACTATTATCGAAATCTACCAATCCAGCATGTCATAGGGTCACCCAATTACAATCCAATCATTTAATCAATTTCACATTCTCGATACACCAGCATTATTCACACATCCTTCTTTGACATAAGTTTTAAATAATCCAGCAAATTCACCACTTTGATCGCAAGATTCCTTTTCTGCCTAAATCCACAAAATCTACTAGCAATAAGCATATCTTCCGATCCGATAAACTCCAAGATCACGCTAAATTCTTTTCTATCCCTTTTTGAAACAAAATTCTTCCAAAGATTATAGTCATGCAATTGCTTCCTCCGAAATTACTGACTAAATCCACAACATTATCCACTAAATTTCCTCAAGCAAATTTATCAATTGCAACCCTCAGAATTTCTTTATACCAATCCAATATCTCAATTTTAGAACCTTCCAAAGGACTGCTTGCCATCCCAAATTCAAATTTAATCCACCAATTATTGTATCACCATTTACCCAACATTTATTCAGTCCAACCTGTAGATATTTCATCAATCCACAATTATTTTGGACCAACTCCGATATCGATAATATATCCGCAATCATAAATTTCAATATCCAACAATCATCTGTCTGCATAATCCAATCTCCATAAATGCGCAATTCTATAATCCGATCAAGACATATCTCTATAATCCAACAAAAATTTCTCTTCAAATCTTAATTTCTCTATTCAACCACATCCAATTGAATCCAATGTGACCAACAAACTCAATTAATTCCATTCTTCTTGATTCATCATAATCCACCACAATCAGCGTCAAGAATTGGCGATCATATAATCCAAACCCTTAACAATCAGGTAATCCTTTAATCCAAATCCAATCATAATATATTCTGTAATCAATCATTCAGCAAATCAGATTCTATAACCCAAATTTCACAATCATATTTCCATAATCCAATCAAGATCAATTTCTGTAATTCATCCAAGATACTTTTCTATAATCCAATCTCCCATAATCTCATATCAATAATAATTTAATTCTACAATCTAGTAATCATGCATTTCTACAATCCAACCAAGATCCAACCAATTCTCCCAAAATTAACATCATCAATCGATATGAAAAATCCAATTCTCTTCGATTCTACTCGGCCTCTTCTGCACAATTTCTCAATTCCAAATATCCAACCGACATTATAACCAGCTCAAGATTCAAATTAGATACAACTTCTCCTAATAATCAAATCAGCACTTCAAGTTCTTTTATCCTTCAAAATTAATCAAGATTTTCCTCTCTGATCACTTTACTCCACGATTTATATAATCCACCAATATGCTACTCTTTAAACCATTTATAATCAAGGCATACCCATTATCATACTCTGGTATCCACAATAACTTCTTGCATAAACCCGGTTAAATCTCAAAATCGGCCTTATCAAAGATTCTCCAAAGCTACCTATGTTGGCATCAAAAACACATTGGTTATCTCCAGCAAGAGTAGCTTCCAAGGGACTTACGGGTTTGATCCATTTTGCAACAATTCTTCACAGGTTTCATAGATGAGGGGGAGAAAGCACAATAGGTGAGAGGGAAAAGCATTTAGATGGGTCGAAACAAGGAGATAGATGGATCAACCTAATGCGGACAAAGTTGGTTTTACCTAACGAACGGATAGCCGGAAAGCTATCAAGAAGCAAACAAGAAAGAGGCACTCAAGCTCGAAAGCCCTATTACGCGGACTAAGCGTTACTAAAACTAGGGAGGGCAACTACCAATCTAATCTTTACGGAGGGTCAACTTGGAACAGACGGCGGATCTCAAACTTCCAAAACTTCCATTGCTTGATCTTGAAGGGCTCGATCCTAGGGATAATCCAGAGATGAGGGAGTCAAATTTAAATTTGAAAACCAAGTTCGTAAAAGATAAGATGAAAGAGTTCAAGAATGATATCAGAGGGTAAGATGGTAAGAAAAGAATAGAATAAGATAAGAAAGAACAGAATAAGATGAGATAAGAATTTCTAGTCAAGTTAATTGCTTGGTTTGATTTAGAAAATATATTTTGAATCTTTGACTAAGACGACCAATCTAGCTAAAGGTTACGTCCTACAGTCGATATGGCTCGATACCATCTCTTGTCGGACCCGGGTGTCACACAACCCCGAGACCCTCTGTGCATACCAAGCTAGTCCCATGATCGGAGCTAGCTCGCACAGCTTGCAACAATGATGTAATCATAACCATTCAACAACGAACTAATGAAGCGCATAAAGTAATATTAATTAAAACAAAGAAGACCTTATGGTCAAGGTTCTTACAAAAGTCGCCTCACGGGGCTTAGCAACAACAGAGTATCCGGCAATGAAATCTCAAAATACGTGGAGCCCAATCGACATGCCCACAGGCAATCGAGTGGAGGACGTGACCTAATTCGCAAAGTCTTCAAAGTAGCTTTCTTCAAGGTACTCAACATTTACTGGTTCTTCTGCTGGGACCGATCAACAAAGGGCATAAAGCCGTGAGTACATAAAGTACTCAAGAAGTCGTAGAGAAATGTATGCACATAGTATTCATGCCAGCTTAAACAAGGATGGCTTTATGGTTAATTTGCGTAAAGCAAGTTTAACGAAAGAATACAATAATTAGATGGCAAAGCGAGATTTCAAAAGAATAATACATAGATAACCAAGTTCTTTTGAATCAAACAAAGAACATCCCGCTCACTTCCCAACCATTCCAACCAAACGCTTCCAACGAACCAAACCACATTTTGAAAATACTACCCTTGCGCGAAATCACTGTGCATGTCCGTAATCGGGACACGGCTATTCGAATAGATTTTGACACTCTGCAGAGGTTGTACAGCTTTACCCACAAGAGATAAATCACTTGTAATGTCCGTCGACACACTCCGAGGGTGTGCGACTAAGTGACTATCACAAGGCCTTTACAAAGTTCCATTTTGCCTCGGTTCGCTCGCTAAGGTTTCGCCATCACGGCCCCTCTTGCGCCAATAATCAACCCTAACAGAACCGACTCAAAACTTCCCTAATTAGTTGGCCAGGTCCGTCCCATACCGGACTTATGGTTGCACGAGGTGACCCAGATCAATGACTTGCAAAGTTAAGTCCTTAGTTGGTCGCTCGCACAAGTCTACCACAACCCAATGTGCATCACACACCCACTCTAGCTTCCTACCTCAAGCCCGAGCATAAATCATTTTTGTTCAATCCCACCAAATGGCAATCCTCGCCATGGCACAACATCTTTTAATAAAAGTGGCCTCACACCACTGCTCCATAGTTCCATTAGTCAAATTTCATTCATCATTGAACATGTGATCGAAAGTACTGCGGGTAACTAGAGCATGTCTAAGCAATAATACGCTCCCAAGTTGGTGATACAATTATGCCCAACTAGTATCAACCATCCTAAGGTGTCCAAGGATATATGTCATTCAAGGAGACATTTCATTTCCAATTTATCAAGGAGGCATAATGGCAATTTGGTAATTATCTACTCCCAAAACCATTTTTAATAAAACTAGCCATGCATGATATTTTAATACAATATACATTTGTAAAATGGGTTCAACATGGTCAAAGGCCTACGACTTGCCTTCGTTGACGAGGAGAGGGTCTTCGGTCGTCGGGTCGAAGAAATCTTCCAAACGCCTAATCTACACGCGAGAATAGCAACAAATAAATAAAACAGCACCAAATGAACTCCAAAATTACAAAACCAGTACCAAATGAAAGAGGATGAATTTATATGAATTTAGAAATTTGGATCACCCAAATCGGAGTTCGGATGTGAAAGTTATGGCCAAAAGAAGTT
The DNA here is from genome assembly GCA_036346395.1 of Hsuehochloa calcarea. Lineage (NCBI taxonomy): Eukaryota > Viridiplantae > Streptophyta > Magnoliopsida > Poales > Poaceae > Hsuehochloa > Hsuehochloa calcarea. The sequence goes on along the minus strand of CM070611.1, from coordinate 14,780,181 downwards.
GGAAAATCACATGAAATGATGGAATTAGGGTTTTTCGAATTTTCGGAATTATTTTCCAACTGAAAAATCCGATTCTGACGTCGCCGCTGCTGCAAACACACGTGCTGCCACGCGGCCGCCACGCTGACGCAGCCGCCGGCCACGGCGCCACGGGCGGCCACGCGGCTCGGGCCGCAGAGAGAGAGAGAGAGAGAGAGAGAGAGAGAGAGAGAAGAGCGCGCGGCCGGGTGGGAAGACGGCGGCGGAGCTCGGAAGAGGCGGCGACGGCGCGGCGGAGAAACAGCGGCGGCGAGGCGGAGAGAAGAAGAAGAAGAGAGGCGCGGCGCAAGCAAAGAGAGAGAGAGAAGACGGAGGAAAATCCGGCGGCTTTATAAGCGACGCCACGAGCGGGCGAGGCAGCGCGCGCGGGTGGGCGCGGCGGGGCGCGATGAGGCGACGGACGGGCGTGGCGGCGGATCTGCGCGAGGCGCCGGGGCGAGGCGAACGGATTCGCGGCGGCGGGATTTCGCGCGGCGACGTGGGAGAGAGAGGCGGCGGCGCGCGGAGACGACGACGGACGCCGTCCGATTCGACGGACGGTGGGGAGCGAGGGAGAGGCGCGGTGAAGGACGGCCGTCCGATTGCGACGGACGGTTGACGAAGTCCAAAGGCGCGCGAGAGATGATGAGCGCCGTCCGATTCCGATCGGACGGTGGGAAGCGGAAGAGGCGCGGGCGCGGCGATGGCGTCGGATCGCGATCCAACGGCGGAGAAGAAAGGAGAGCGCGGGCGAAAGGAAACGGCCAGATCTCAATCCAACGGTCGGCGGAAGAGACGGACGACGGGCGGCGAGGTCACATGATGACGATCGGACGGCCGAGGGAAAGAGCGCGGAGCGCGGGCGCAAGGAGGAGGGGAAACGGAATGGTGGGCCGGCTAGGGTTTCGGCCCACGCACAGGAAAAGGAATTAAAATACCTTTTTCATTTTAGAAATTCAAATAAATCAAAAGGCAATTTAGAAAATAGCAAATAGACTCCAAAAATTCTAGAAAAATTCACAGAAATTACTTGAATTATTCTTGACTTAATAAAAATACTTTTAACTTTAAATTTTCTTTTTCTTTTACAAATAAAATAATTTTTCCATTTCGGATAAAACAAAAATCAATTTCTAAAATCCAATAAATCCAAGAAAATTCTCAAAATAACAATTTTGATTTTAAATTCCAGAAATCTCAATCAAACCAACTTTAATTTAATTGAAGTTTGATTAACTCATATTAAACTGCAAATGATTTTTAAAATTTTCAAATTAAGCTTTTGGCAAATAGAAGCAAATGGTTTTCTTTTACAATTTTCAAAAACTCCGAAAAACGGGACGTTACAAACCTACCCCTCTTAAAGGGAATCTCGACCCCGAGATTCAGGCTGACTAGAGAATAGGTGGGGAAACTCAGCCTTCAAGTCATCTTCTTGTTCCCAAGTGGCTTCTTCTTCGGTGTGGTTGCTCCACTGGACCTTGCAGAAACGGATGATCCTGCTTCTTGTCACTCGCTCTGTTACTTCCAAGATCTTGATGGGATGCTCCTTGTAGGTGAGGTCTTCTTGCAGGGCAATTGCTTCCATTGGCATCTGCTCTTCGGGCACACGCAAACACTTCTTCAGCTGCGACACGAGGAAGACATTATGCACATCTGACAGCTGAGGCGGGAGCTCCAACTGGTAAGCGACTTCTCCTCTTCGGGCTAAAACTGGGAAAGGTCCGATGTACCTTGGTGCAAGCTTTCCACTTACTCTGAAACGACGCATCCCTTTAAGAGGCGACACCTTCAGGTACACAAGATCACCAGTGCAAAGCTAGATCTCGCGACGGTTATCGCATAACTCTTCTCGCTCGGTCTCAGGCTGTTTTGACTTTTTCTCGATTGATCGAACTTGCTCTTCGGCTTTTTCCAAAATATCTGCCCAAACACTTGTCTTTCGCCTACTTCATTCCAATACAACGGTGTTCGCATTTTCTTCCATAAAGAGCTTCAAATGGAGACATCCGAGGCTTGACTGTAATCGTTGTTATAGGAAAACTCGCATAAGGTAACATTTGATCCCAATCGTCTCGATTTGCTAAGGCACAAGCCCTCAACATATCTTCTAGAATTTGATTTACTCTTTCTCATCATCCATCCGTCTGGGATGATAAGTCAGATCAAATTTAGATTAGTACCCAAAACATCGTGCAACTTCGCCAAAATCTTGAGGTGAATCGGGATCCTCGATCCGACACGATCTTCTTCGCACTCCATGCCGCACACTACCTTTGCCATGTACAATTCTCGCCACTATCACCGAGTAAGTAGTCTTGATCGGGAGAAAGTGAGCAACTTTGGTTAGACGATCCACAATTACCCCGATAGAATCATATCCCGACCTTGTCCTTGGCAAACCAAAGGATAAAATCCATGCCAATTTCTTCCCATTTCCATTCGGCACTTTCAAGGGTTGCAGGAGTCCAAAGAGTCTTTGATGCTCGGCTTTAACTCACGATGACATCACACCGAGCTACATACTCGGCAATCTCACGCTTCATGCTAGGCCACCAATACATTTCTTTAAGGTCTTGGTACATCTTTGTGCTTCCAGGGTGAATGGAATACAAAGTTTCATGGGCTTCCTTGAGTATCACCGCTAAGCTCTTGCTGATCTGGAACACAGATTCGCTTGTCAAACCAAATGGTGCCTTGCTCATCTTCTGAAAATCTCAGGGCTTTACCTTTCTTCATGTTGCTCTTAATCTCCTTAATATTGGCATCTTCAACTTGAGCTTCCTTGATCTGATTCCGCAAAGTGGGTTGAACTTCTAAGGCAGCTAGATAACCTTCTTCAACCAACTCTAGCTTGAGCTTCTGGAATTCTTCATGAAGGGCTGGCTGATTTTCCTTGATCGTCAGGGTATTGCAGTAGACTTTTCTGCTCAAGGCATCTGCCACAACATTAGCTTTGCCTGGGTGGTAATGGATTCCAATATCATAATCCTTTATTAACTCTAACCACCTTCTTTGCCTCATATTAAGATCAGCCTGAGTGAAAATGTACTTCAAGCTCTTATGGTCCGTGTAGACTTCACAGCGATTACCAATAAGGTAATGACGCCATATCTTTAGAGCGTGCACTACGGCAGCTAACTCCAAGTCATGAGTAGGGTAATTTACTTCATGAGGCCTCAACTGACGGGAAGCATAAGCTACAACCTTCCTTTCTTGCATCAGGACACAACCAAGTCCTTGCCGGGATGCATCACGAAAATCTCAAAATCCTTCCGACATCGGCAAAATCAACACCGAGTCGTGGTCAACCGCTTCTTCAACTCTTGAAAACTTTGCTCACAATCTGGCGTCCAAGCAAATTTCTTTTCTTTCTTCAACAAATGAGTGAGGGTCTTGCTATTTTGGAGAATCCTTCTATTGCGCTCAACCAACGTGTTGCACAACTCGGCACCGCAGTGGTAGCTCCATTAGGGGAAACTGATGCCAAACTGCGGGTTTACAACTATGTTCTGGAGTGCCAACTAAGAAGCTATCAAACTTATCTTCCAAACTGCTGAATCCAATGCTCACTATTATCGAAATCTACCAATCCAGCATGTCATAGGGTCACCCAATTACAATCCAATCATTTAATCAATTTCACATTCTCGATACACCAGCATTATTCACACATCCTTCTTTGACATAAGTTTTAAATAATCCAGCAAATTCACCACTTTGATCGCAAGATTCCTTTTCTGCCTAAATCCACAAAATCTACTAGCAATAAGCATATCTTCCGATCCGATAAACTCCAAGATCACGCTAAATTCTTTTCTATCCCTTTTTGAAACAAAATTCTTCCAAAGATTATAGTCATGCAATTGCTTCCTCCGAAATTACTGACTAAATCCACAACATTATCCACTAAATTTCCTCAAGCAAATTTATCAATTGCAACCCTCAGAATTTCTTTATACCAATCCAATATCTCAATTTTAGAACCTTCCAAAGGACTGCTTGCCATCCCAAATTCAAATTTAATCCACCAATTATTGTATCACCATTTACCCAACATTTATTCAGTCCAACCTGTAGATATTTCATCAATCCACAATTATTTTGGACCAACTCCGATATCAGTAATATATCCGTCAATCATAAATTTCAATATCCAACAATCATCTGTCTGCATAATCCAATCTCCATAAATGCGCAATTCTATAATCCGATCAAGACATATCTCTATAATCCAACAAAAATTTCTCTTCAAATCTTAATTTCTCTATTCAACCACATCCAATTGAATCCAATGTGACCAACAAACTCAATTAATTCCATTCTTCTTGATTCATCATAATCCACCACAATCAGCGTCAAGAATTGGCGATCATATAATCCAAACCCTTAACAATCAGGTAATCCTTTAATCCAAATCCAATCATAATATATTCTGTAATCAATCATTCAGCAAATCAGATTCTATAACCCAAATTTCACAATCATATTTCCATAATCCAATCAAGATCAATTTCTGTAATTCATCCAAGATACTTTTCTATAATCCAATCTCCCATAATCTCATATCAATAATAATTTAATTCTACAATCTAGTAATCATGCATTTCTACAATCCAACCAAGATCCAACCAATTCTCCCAAAATTAACATCATCAATCGATATGAAAAATCCAATTCTCTTCGCATTCTACTCTGTGCCTCTTCTGCACAATTTCTCAATTCCAAATATCCAACCGACATTATAACCAGCTCAAGATTCAAATTAGATACAACTTCTCCTAATAATCAAATCAGCACTTCAAGTTCTTTTATCCTTCAAAATTAATCAAGATTTTCCTCTCTGATCACTTTACTCCACGATTTATATAATCCACCAATATGCTACTCTTTAAACCATTTATAATCAAGGCATACCCATTATCATACTCTGGTATCCACAATAACTTCTTGCATAAACCCGGTTAAATCTCAAAATCGGCCTTATCAAAGATTCTCCAAAGCTACCTATGTTGGCATCAAAAACACATTGGTTATCTCCAGCAAGAGTAGCTTCCAAGGGACTTACGGGTTTGATCCATTTTGCAAGAATTCTTCACAGGTTTCATAGATGAGGGGGAGAAAGCACAATAGGTGAGAGGGAAAAGCATTTAGATGAGTCAGAAACAAGGGAGATAGATGGATCAGCCTAATGCGGACAAAGCTGGTTTTACCCAACGAACGGATAGCCGGAAAGCTATCAAGAAGCAAACAAGAAAGAGGCACTCAAGCTCGAAAGCCCTATTACGCGGACTAAGCGTTACTAAAACTAGGGAGGGCAACTACCAATCTAATCTTTACGGAGGGTCAACTTGGAACAGACGGCGGATCTCAAACTTCCAAAACTTCCATTGCTTGATCTTGAAGGGCTCGATCCTAGGGATAATCCAGAGATGAGGGAGTCAAATTTAAATTTGAAAACCAAGTTCCAGAAAAGATAAGATGAAAGAGTTCAAGAATGATATCAGAGGGTAAGATGGTAAGAAAAGAATAGAATAAGATAAGAAAGAACAGAATAAGATGAGATAAGAATTTCTAGTCAAGTTAATTGCTTGGTTTGATTTAGAAAATATATTTTGAATCTTTGACTAAGACGACCAATCTAGCTAAAGGTTACGTCCTACAGTCGATATGGCTCTGATACCATCTCTTGTCGGACCCCGGGTGTCACACAACCCCGAGACCCTCTGTGCATACCAAGCTAGTCCCATGATCAGTAGCTAGCTCGCACAGTTGCAACAATGATGTAATCATAACCATTCACAACGAACTAATGAAGCAGACAAAGTAATATTAATTAAAACAGCAAGACCTTATGGTCAAGGTTCTTACAAAAGTCGCCTCACAGGGCTTAGCAACAACAGAGTATCCGCAATGAAATCTCAAAATACGTGGAGCCCAATCGACATGCCCACAGCAATCGAGTGGAGGACGTGACCTAATTCGCAAAGTCTTCAAAGTAGCTTTCTTCAAGGTACTCAACATTTCTGGTTCTTCTGCTTGACCGATCAACAAAGGGCATAAAGCCGTGAGTACATAAAGTACTCAAGAAGTCGTAGAGAAATGTATGCACATAGTATTCATGCCAGCTTAAACAAGGATGGCTTTATGGTTAATTTGCGTAAAGCAAGTTTAACAATAAATACAATAATTAGATGGCAAAGCGAGATTTCAAAAGAATAATACATAGATAACCAAGTTCTTTTGAATCAAACAAAGTGAACATCCGCTCACTTCCCAACCATTCCAACCAAACGCTTCCAACGAACCAAACCACATTTTTGAAAATACTACCCTTGCGCGAAATCACTGTGCATGTCCGTAATCGGGACACGGCTATTCGAATAGATTTTGACACTCTGCAGAGGTTGTACAACTTTACCCACAAGAGATAAATCACTTGTAATGTCCGTCGACACACTCCCGAGGGTGTGCGACTAAGTGACTATCACAAGGCCTTTACAAAGTTCCATTTTGCCTCGGTTCTGCTCGCTAAGGTTTCGCCATCACACCCCTCTTGCGCCAATAATCAACCCTAACAGAACCGACTCAAAACTTCCTAATTAGTTGGCGGTCCGTCCCATACCGGACTTATGGTTGCACGAGGTGACCCGGATCAATGACTTGCAAAGTTAAGTCCTTAGTTGGTCGCTCGCACAAGTCTACCACAACCCAATGTGCATCACACACCCACTCTAGCTTCCTACCTCAAGCCCGAGCATAAATCATTTTTGTTCAATCCCACCAAATGGCAATCCTCGCCATGGCACAACATCTTTTAATAAAAGTGGCCTCACACCACTGCTCCATAGTTCCATTAGTCAAATTTCATTCATCATTGAACATGTGATCGAAAGTACCTTGCGGGTAACTAGAGCATGTCTAAGCAATAATACGCTCCCAAGTTGGTGATACAATTATGCCCAACTAGTATCAACCATCCTAAGGTGTCCAAGGATATATGTCATTCAAGGAGACATTTCATTTCCAATTTATCAAGGAGGCATAATGGCAATTTGGTAATTATCTACTCCCAAAACCATTTTTAATAAAACTAGCCATGCATGATATTTTAATACAATATACATTTGTAAAATGGGTTCAACATGGTCAAAGGCCTACGACTTGCCTTCGTTGACGAGGAGAGGGTCTTGATCGTCGAATCAAGAAATCTTCCAAACGCCTAATCTACACGCAAGAGAATAGCAACAAATAAATAAAACAGCACCAAATGAACTCCAAAAATTACAAAACCAGTACCAAATGAAAGAGGATGAATTTATATGAATTTAGAAATTTGGATCACCCAAATCGGAGTTCGGATGTGAAAGTTATGGCCAAAAGAAGTTGGAAAATCACATGAAATGATGGAATTAGGGTTTTTCGAATTTTCGGAATTATTTTCCAACTGAAAAATCCGATTTACGCGTCAGCGCTGCATAGCATAAGCACACACCTGTGCGCCACGCGTGGAAGCCACGCTGGCAGATCGGCCGACGCTGGCGCCGACGCGGCGCCACGCGGCGGCCACGGCCCGCAGCCCTGAGAGAGAGAGAGAGAGAGAGAGAGGAAGGGAGGCGCGGCCGGTCGGGGAAGACGGCGGCGGCCGGAGCTCGGGAAGACGACGACGGCGGCGCTTCGAACGCGAGCGGCGGCGGCGCGGAGAGAAGAAGAGAGAGAGGCGAGCGAAAGCAAAGAGAGAGAGAGAAGACGGAGGAAAATCCGACGGCTTTATAAGCGACGCCACGAGGCGGGCGAGGCGCGGGCGGCGTGTGGCGCGCGGCGGGGCGCGTGAGGCGACGGACGGACGTGGCGGCGGATGCGCGGCGGATCTGCGGCGCGCGGCGAGCGAGACGGGATTCGCGGCGGCGGATTCAGCGGCGGCGTGGAGAGAGAGAAGCGCGCGGCGGAGACGACGAGCGGACGCCGTCCGATTCCGACGGACGGTGGGGAGCGAGGAGGCGCGGTGAAGACGGCCGTCCGATTGCGACGGACGGTTGGGAAGTCAAAAGGCGCGAGAGGAGATGATGGCGGCCGTCCGATTCCGACGGACGGTGGGAAGCGGAGAGGCGCGGCGCGGCGATGGCGTCGGATCGCGATCCAACGGCGGAGAAGAAAGGAGAGCGCGGCGAAAGGAAACGCGGCCGATCTCAATCCAACGGCCGGAAGACGGACGACGTGGCGGCGAGGGTCACATGATGACGACGGACGGCCGAGGGCGAGCGCACGGACGCAAGTGAGCGGGCGAATGGAGCGGAATACATGGTGGTGGGCCGGCTAGGGTTTCGCCCACGCACGAAAAAGGAATTAAAATACCTTTTCATTTTAGAAATTCAAATAAATCAAAAGGCAATTTAGAAAATAGCAAATAGACTCCAAAAATTCTAGAAAATTCACGAAATTACTTGAATTATTCTTGACTTAATAAAAATACTTTTAACTTTAAATTTTCTTTTCTTTTACAAATAAAATAATTTTTCCATTTCGGATAAAACAAAAATCAATTTCTAAAATCCAATAAATCCAAGAAAATTCTCAAAATAACAATTTTGATTTTAAATTCCAGAAATCTCAATCAAACCAACTTTAATTTAATTGAAGTTTGATTAACTCATATTAAACTGCAAATAATTTTTAAAATTTTCAAATTAAGCTTTTGGCAAATAGAAGCAAATGGTTTTCTTTTACAATTTTCAAAAACTCCGAAAAACGGGACGTTACACCCTACAACCAGAAGTAAGTGCTTCAATATTTGCTATACAAATTACGTTTCAACATAGGTTTATGACTATAGCGACATACACGAGTAGGTTCCACTGGATTCTTCTGATTCTTGTGCCAAAGAGGAACATGGTATTGTACCTTGATTCTCTACTCAACAAACATCACGACTTCACCATTCTTAAAGGAATACTCGATGGTATGTTCATTTCCTCCGCACATAACTCTATTGTAGTCTTCCTTCGTTTTAAATGGACAAGGATAACTTTTTGAATCATGTAGGGCGTTCATCGGCTATGTTGCCGAGGGAGGTTTATACAAGGGAACGACCGCCACACTAACTCATAGGATGCGATTTCCGGTACACGCTACAACACAATAATCATATATCATACTCCGTAATATTGCGTCTCGAACTGACTGTACATATATATGTAATTCTATTTTTGCGTCTGCAAACAAAAACGAGATCACCTATCGCATTCTACGTATGCCATCATATGCGACTATTGATTGCTTCTAGGACGAACGATCCCGTGTTTGTCAATCTCGTAATAATTATCTCCTAATTATAAATTTAAATATATATGCTTACTACTTTACTCACGCTAGCGGCGGGGCTTGAACATAGAGTTAAATGCACTCGAGATGGACCAGTCACGCACATTCGAGGAGCTCGTGGCTTCATCAAAGCGGATATAGTTAACACCAACGGAGAGTTTCACGCCGTCGACACCGATGAACGACCTCAAAGCAGATTGATTCAATATTGTAATTCACTTTGGTAGTTGTAATTCAATTTGTAACTCTAGCGACAATATATACTTGAAACATTCTTTTGTAATTGATTTTGAGTTAAATGATCACTTTGAGTTGTCAGCAATTATCTGTGACATGTTTCTACTTGCTAGTTTTCAGAGGGCATGGCTAGCAATTCCTGAGGCTAGCTGAAAATACGAAAAAATTTAATTAGGTTAAAGGACTTATCACTTTGAGTTGTCAGCAATTATCTGTGACGGTTCTAACAACGAACCGTGCTCGCGATATCTTGAATAACCACAGACGGTTTGTAGTTGAAACCGTCTGTGATATTTCTTATCACAGACGGTTCCAACGACGAACCGTCTGTGATACTAAGAATCACAGACGGTTCGTGGCTGGAACCGTCTGTGATAAGAGTTATCACAGACGGTTTTTCAACCGTCTGTGATAACCGCCTGTTATCTCAGACATAACATTTCAGACGGTTCAAAAACCGTCTGCGATGACTGTTACGAACCGTCTGTGATGACCTTTTCTGTAGTAGTGCCCATACATCATTAGTGCTCATAAACTTTAGTTCATCCTTCATGGCATCAAGCCACTTAGGAGAATGTTCACTCATCTGGGCCTCCTTATAAGAGGTGGGATCATCTACCTTCCCTATATCATTAATATCCTCATTCATATAAACAACATAATCATTTGGGATGACATATCTTCTCTCCCGCTATGATCTTCTAATAGGTTCAGCAGCTATTGCAGGAGGCTGCTGAGACGCAGGAGACTGCTGAGGCTCATCATTAGGTACAAAATTAGGAATTTCTGAGACCTCAACAGTGGGTGCATCAACAGTATTTGGTACTGGAGGTGCAACCAACTGAAGCGCAGGAATAAAAATCTATGGGATAAGCGGTGAAGGAATGTAAACCCGCTTCTCTTCAAGATCTATTTTCCTAGGCTCCAGATCCTCGTTATTATCTAAGAACACAGCGTGTCTTGTTTCTACAAACTTAGTTGTCCTATCAGGACAATAAAACCGATACCCTTTAGATCTTTCAGGGCACCCAATAAAATGGCAACTTACTATCTTAGGATCTAATTTTCCAATATGTTGATTAAATATCTTAGCTTCAGCATGACAACCCCACACTTTTAAATATTTCAAACTCGGTTTTCTCCCAGTCCATAATTCATAAGGTGTCTTAGGTACTGATTTACTGGGAACCCGATTAAGAATATGTGCGGCTGTCTTTAGTGCCTCCATCCATAAACCAGTTGATAAACTAGAATAGCTAAGCATGCTCCGTACCATATCCATAAGTGTATGGTTGTGTCTCTCAGCTACCCCATTCTGCTGAGGTTCACCTGGTGTAGAATATTGGGCAACAATGCCATTTTCCTGAAGAAACTTAGCAAAAGGGCCAGGAATTTGGCCATAAGGGGCATGTCTCCTATAATATTCTCCCTCACGGTCCGATCTTACCACTTTAATTCTTAGGTTGTGCTGATTTTCAACTTCAGCCTTAAATATCTTGAATTTATCAAGTGACTCAGATCGGTCCTTAATGGGAAAAAAAATATAATCATAACGAGAGAAATCATCAGTGAATGTGATGAAAGAATCAAAATCATCCACTGATGTCATAGGAAAAGGACCACAAATATCAGTATGAATCAACTCTAATATTCCTGTGCTGCGAGTTGCTCCCTTCTTTATTTTCTTTACATATTTTCCTTTAATGCAATCAATGCAGTGGTCTAAGTCAGAGAAATCTAATGGTTGGAGAATCTCTTCCTTAATGAGACGCTCCATTCTCCCCTTCGAAATGTGGCATAAGCAGCGATGCCACAGCCAAGAAGTCTCATATTCTTTTACGCTTAGTATCACATACATTCAAAGATATAGGTGATTCATTAAGGGAAAGCATATAAAGTTTGTCTTGTCTAACAGCAAGACCAACATCATCTGAATTAAATGTGATAACACATTTATTGTTACCAAAATTACATTTAAATCCATCATCGTCCAATAAAGAAACTGAAATTAAATTCCTCTTAATGGAAGGAACAAAGACTACATTATTAAGTCGAAGTGTGAAGCCGCTATCTAAAACTAATGAAACAGAACCAACTAATTCCACTTCGGCTTCTTTTCCATCCGCGACTCTAAGACTTCACTCCCCCTTTCTTAGTATTTTCGTGGTATGGAATCCCTGTAAAGAGTTGGTAACGTGCACAGTTGCACCTGAGTCAATCCACCAAGATTTAACAGAAAAATCAGCATAAAGAGTTTCATCAATGAACGTTATATAATCATTACCCTTCTTGGCGAGCCACTTTAGAAAACCAACACAATCCTTCTGGAAATGCCCTGGCTCTTTGCAGAAGTGACATGCATTCCCATTAGGTGCTTTAGCAGGAGCAACATAGGGCTTAGGAGTATTTTGCGCATTAGGCCCTGATTTATCTGAATTAGGAGAGTAGTGCAGCCTTTTCTTGGATTTGAAGTCCCCTGAGAACTTCCTTTTGCTATGACCGCCAACTTGATTCACAAAATCTTTCTTTTCAGTCCGTATCCTTTCTTCCTCCTGGACACACATGGTGATTAAATCGCTCATGCTCCATTTATCTTTCTGAGTATTATAGTTTATCTTAAAAGTAGTGTACTCAGAAGGAAGGGAAGTCATAATAAAATGGACTAGGAAACCATCAGATATCTCCGTGTCCATGCCCTTGAGTTTTCCAGCCATATATACTGCAAACGAACTAAATTATGATTTACCATACTATAATTTCAAATTTCAATATAGATGGTATGGCATACCACATGGCCTTTACCATGTTTCTATGTATCTTCTTGCAGCAAGACTCTAATATTTATGTATTTGGCCTGCTCGGCCGGTTTATAAAACTTGGTCATAAATATCTATTTACAACTCTCTAATATTTGTGTTCTATCATGATTATTTATTCATGTATAGATATGATATAACAATGTTAATTGTGTGCACTGGGGCGTCATAGTCTAGTGCTGGTTTCGCAAGACGATGTTTTCTCTTCATCATCTTTACTCATATTAATCTAGTGGTACCCTAAATATGCATCTTAAAAACTTAACAACTCACACCCGAAAGTAGAGTCTACAAGTTGATCAATGCGTGGAAGGGAAAGTTATCATTCGGACAAGTTTTATTAAGATCTGTGAAATCGATACAAATTCATCATTTCTCATTACTTTTTTAACCATTACAGGATTGGCGTGCCACTTTGGGTGGTCAACCCCACGAATAAATCCAGCCTTGAGAAGCTTATCCATCTTTGACTGGATTGCCTCATTTTGATATGGTGCAAAGCGCCTTAACTTTTGCTTGACTAGTTTTTTGTCAGGCTAGAGAGCTAGTTTGTGTTTGATCACCTCCCTTGGGACTCCGGACATATCGGATGTCTGTCATACGAATACATCCAAATTGGCTCGAAGGAATGAGACGAGCGACTCTTCATATTTAGCATCGAGTCCAGCCCTGACCATTACCTTTTGGGTGGTCGTGCTAGCACTTTCGAGTCCAAACGATGCCTTAACACTTTCGAAGAAGCACCAATGTCGAGTGGAATTTCCTTGGTCTGGTTGGAGGGTTTTGGGGCCATCTTTGGTCTTGAATGCTTGACCCGCGTGGATGGTTGATTAGTATCCCTGGTCAGAAGTTCATCGATCAGTTCTAAGGATTTACGATCGCATGCATATGCCATCTTTCTATCCCCTCGAACCATAATGACCACTTTTGGTTCTGGCATTTTTAAACTCTAATAGCCGTAATGCGTAGCTATCAAGAACTTTGCTAATGTCGGACGACCAAGAATTCCATTGTATGCAGTTTCAAATCTACTACATCAAATGAAATCTACTCTATTCGGAAGTTATCTGGTCTTTCAAATGTAACCGGTGGGAAAGTCACCCTATCGGTTTAGCAGTAGATCCTAGAACTATACCATGGAAGGCATATTTCACATGCTTTACTTTTGACTTGGGAATTTTCATTTCTTCTAATGCTCTTGTAAACAAAATATTTAGAGAACTACCTCCATCTACTAAAACTCGATTAACTTTGTAATTATTTATAGTAGGTTCTACAACAATAGAAAACCTACCTGGTCGTGTTGAAGGGATGGGACAGTCTTCTTTGCTGAAGGAGATGACCATCTCCGACCATCTGGATGGCTTGATGATGATCGAGTTTGGCGAGGTTCACTTCTCATTACATGGCCTTCAGATGGTGTCTGGACTCATATGAGGAGGACCCGCCAAAGATCATATCGATGGTGTGTTGTGGCTCTTGATACTCCATTTTTTCATCGCCATCCTTGTCTTTTTGGAGCTTGGCTCTCCAAGCTCCTGTGTAGAGGGAAAATGACATTTACCTGAATAATAGTCATCCAACTTCTTCTACTAGGCTCGACAAGTGTGCAAATCATGCCTTGCCGCCTGATGAAGTTGATGCCACTTCTTGTTATTTTTGTATTCATTGGTCGAAGCTTTTGCCTCGTTACGACTGTAATAATCCTTCTTGCCCTTGGTTTATGATGCCAGCATGACATCAACCCTGAGATTAAAAGAATTAAAATAAAATCGGCATGTGGGACCCACATGGCAGTGACAGGCTCACGATGGACTCAACCCACCGAGCCATTAGATCTAGGATTGGGTAGACCGGACATGCAAGCGCGCGTGGCTGCTGGCCACTACGCAACACCATGTAGGATGACACACATGCGTGAAGGCTGATGTGACTGTGCACATGGACGAACACGTCGGACTGGCGGCGGAGAGGCTCGGGATCCGAGGGTTCCGGCGAACGGCGGCTCCTCACTAGCGGTGGATGGTACAAGGAGATGGAGAGTGACATGGCGACCTCGCAGATGTGCTCACGGGTGGTCGAGGACGTCCAAGGTGACTGCGGCGATCTTTGAGCGGCGGAGAAGACACGGGCTTGTCAGGCTAAGAACTCCAGCATTCACTGTAAGGAGTGTGCTTCCAGGTTCGAGCTCGGTGTGTAGTGTGGTCAACGCCACCCCCTACCAACCAAGCGCCACTCGGTTCCCTAAAACATCGTTTCTTTTTATAACAGTGAGGAACAAGAACAAAACTCTGGAGCACTGTGCTATGAGTTCCAAAAGGCATGCTATCTAATATATTATATCACTCATCCTTTGCTAACGAGAAACTTGGGTTTGTCTTCCTTTACATAAATTGAAGGAATGCATTTGCAGAAACGGTTGTGACTGCATTCTACTCCTATAAATTATCAGGTCACTGGGATTGGTGTTCCGGCGATGCTCCGGTGAAGTGAAGGCATCTAGGGTGTAGCTCTTGTCCGTGCGATGCCGAAGGTGCAGACCACGAGGCTCGGGTGGCTGTGGTTGCGACGGAATCGCTCGTCGGAGTTGATGGTGGCGCAGATCCTTCTTAGAGCTCTTCTGACAGCTAGGGTTCGGCGCTCGAGCTTTGGCGGCTAGGGCTTGGGTGCGGAGGCCAAGGGCTCGCCTCCCTTTTATACGTGGCTGACTAGGAAATTACAGGGCGCAAACGCCCAAAACGGCCTCGCTGCGGCGGAACAGAATCCTCAACGGATTCGGGGACGATAAACAGGAGATTTTGTGGGACGCACTCGTCAGTGTCGGTGGCTTGCGCGAGTCCGCGTCGCACATGACGCGGGTGTGGCTAACTGGTGGGGCCAAACGCGGACGCGTGCGGAGAGAGGAAGAGGCTGACATACGGGGCCCGCATATCAGAGGGAGGCGGGCACGACGCGCGTCTTTGGTGCCGCGATCTTGGGCGATGGTTATAATAGGATTGGGTTTCGGCCCAAGCACTGTTCTGAGATTTAGTTTGGTTTTTCTTTTTAGAAAATACCAAAAAATCCAAATAGCTATTAGAAAATAGCAAATGAACTTAGAAAAATTCTAGAAAAAATCTAGAAAATATATCCAAGTACATAGAATCCAAATAAAATAATTTTGACAATTGTTGATGTTGACATTATTCATATTAAATTGTTTTGTTACTAAAAGTCCAAGTTAAGCTTTGGAATAAATTCAAATAAAACTTCAAGGGTGAATTTTCTAGCTACTACTAAACAAAATATTTTTTTAAAACTCAGAAAATTGGTTTGTTTCGAGAGGAAGGTATATAACTGTTGAGTAAATGACTGCAGTGTACATACAAAGAAAATGCAACGCAGCAAGTTTGAAAGCTCCTTGCTTGTCATTCCCATAGTGAAAACTAAACCAATGTTAAACGTGCTTCTCCCTCAAAAAGAAAACAAGTTAAACGTGCTTCTTATCAACCCGGACGGCCCGACAAGAATGGGCTTATGCTAACCTGACCCGATAAAAGCAGTTGGCCCCAGTTAATTTTGCTATGAATCAGCACACCAAAAATGTGTACTCTCTGCCCTAGTAAAATTGGCCGGTTGGTGCAGCTCGTGGATCTTTCAGAAACAGAGGTGACCTCATATATGCAGACCCAGCTTAGCCCCCTGATCGGAAATGTGAAACGCCTCTAGAAAGGAGAAGAAAACAAAGCAGAAAATGTGAACATATGTTCGAGCGGTTCTTAATTTATGCTCTTTGCAGAAACTAAACTGCAGATATGGTAAGCAAAACCTAGTAGTGCAAGTGTAAATTCTTACAGACGGGAATTGATAATATATTCTCCGCTTAGATGGTTTTTGAGTTTATACCCTTATTTCTGATGTAATTGATAATATGCCCTCCACTTAGATGGATTTTTGATTAATACCCCGTTTACAATATTTTATTATTACCTTTTTTTCTCGTTTTGGCCACGCGAAAGGACTATGTTGCCCTCTCTCTACCCTTCTCTCCCACTGCTGCACCCCTCCCTCTCCTCTCCTCTCAACCACCCCCACCCCGACATGTGTGCGCGCCCTCACCTACGATGCGGTCGACACCGTGGGCGGCCGGGATGCCATCGGCAACGAGAGCGGCGGAAGGTTGGGTAACCCCCCGGAGGAATAGGAGGAGGCAACAAAGATCCACCGTAGCTGCGATGTTGCCCCTCCTCCTCGGCTGGCATTTCGTTCCGACGATGCCCTACCTGGCTTCGACTCTAGCGTCACCTTCGCCGACGCCAACATGGCTGATTTCCTCGTCCACGCCTTCAATGCCGAGCCACCCCCCAGCATGCCACTCCCCCGCCAGCTCTCCGCACCAGTCCCCCACGCCGTTGTCCATCGCCCGCCAGAGCCTAGACTCTATGACCGGGAGGGCCCCACGTTGCATCGAGTTCTATAGTGGGCAGGCTCTATGCTGAGGCGCAGCGGATAGGGCGACGGCGAGGATAAGCAGACTTGAGAGAGAGAGAGTAGGAGGAGAAAGAAAGAAGGAAGGAGGGGTAATCAAGACTTCAGATCGGACTCTTCGGTTCCGTAGCCAAAACGGAGAAAACAAAGGATAATAATAAAATATCACAAACAGAGTATTTAATTAAAAATCCATCTAAGTATTGGAGGGTTAGAGCACGACATAATCAATCACACAGGGACCGAACCCTGCGACTCGGTCGGCAACTCGACGTGCAGCACGACGAGACGAGAGCGCCCACCCATCCTTTAAGCCAGCCACCGCGTTAGAATTGAATTATCGCGCCGTCCCCGTCTCTATACTCCCTCAACCATCACGTTTTCTTCGTGCCAAGGACGACGACCAAAAAGAGCTTGGAGCCCTTCACATTTCCACGGGACGAACCTGCCGCGCGAAATCTATAAATCGAAGACCCAACTACCGACTCGATCCCCCAGCTCCACAGGATTCATCAAACCAAGCAAGCGGAGCCAAAGCCCACGAGGCTTTCCAAATTTCCGACGCCGAGAGAAGTGAAGGGAGCACAGCGTCGTAGAGGGGGTGGAGCGGCAACAATGGCAGCGGCGGAGAGCATCAAGGGCCGCCGGTTCGCGGCGGCGTGCGGCGTGCTCAGCAGCTACGTCAAGAAGGCTGCGGTGGCGGCGGCGGCGGAGGCGCGGCAGGCGGCTCTCCCTCTCATGCCGGGGGCGGACGTGTCGGCGCAAGAAGAGCACGAGGCGGGGCCGGCGCCGGCGAGCGGGGCCGCGCACGCGCAGATGACCATCTTCTACGGCGGGCGGGTGGTGGTGCTCGACGAGTTCCCGGCCGACAGGGCGGCCGAGCTGCTCCGTTTCGCTGCCGCGGGAGCCTCCGCCGCAGCGCAGGGGACGGTCCGGCGCGGCGAGCTGGCGGATGACCTGCCCATGGCGAGGAAGGCGTCGCTGCAGCGGTTCATGGAGAAGCGCAAGGGTCGGCTCGCCGCGAGCGGCGTCCCCTACCGCCGGCTGGACGGCGACGCGTGCCTCGACCGTCTCACGCTTGCTCTCTGAATCCGATTCGTGTGCATGACTAGTATAGGAGGATTGGAAGGTACGATGCAAAATTGTAGCTACTAATGGAATCTAAACCGTTGCTCGTCACGGGATGGTGGGACTCGTGGGAACTTTTTTTTTTTGTTTATGATGAATTGGATTGGACTAGCGTACTCTGTTTCATCCGAATTATGATTAGAAATTAGTACGAATAATGCTTTGAGAAAGTGATGACGATGATCTCTATCCAGATGTTACAATTTGGATATATAATCGATATTCTTCACACAATTTCGTGTCAAATTATACATCATGCACTTCCAGATGTTACAGCGGGACTGTAAATCTGTCATTAGTTGGATGCCAACCGTCCGACTGAAATTTCAACGCATCAAATTGGTTTATACAGTATCGAATTTACTACTACATTGTTTCGCTATACTGCCCGAGGACATTTCAAACATCGTTTCTTTTCATCCAACAGTGGTGGAACAAGAACAAAACTCTGCAGCACTGTGCTATGTGCAGCACTGTGCTATGAGTTCCTGAAGCCACGCTATCCAAATTATACCCTAGCCAGTATATTGTATCACTCACCCCTCGCTAACGAGAAACTTGGGTTTGTCTCCCTTTACATAAATTGAAGACATGCATTTGCAGAAACGGTTGTGAATGCATTCTACTCGTAGAAATCATCATGTCACCGGGATTAAATGTCGAATGCAAAGTAGCAGTACTCCGTTCAGAAATACATGATATTTTAGAAAGCGTACAGCTAATCTTATTTAACTTTGATTACTAATATATAAAACAAAACTATTTGAATTGTTCATGTAAAAATGATATCATTGCATTAGTCATGAAAAATATTTTTATAATAAAATAATTACATATTTTTATGAACATATTCATACAAAAAAAAATCGTGATCAATGTTGAACTTTTGCTCTGATAAAGCAAGGACTGCATGATAGGATCGGTTGGAAGCAGAAATCACTACTTGTCAACGCTTGTCTGCTCCTCCCGTACCACGTTCCCGTGCCAGGTCCGCCACCGTTGACCGGCCTCTCCTACAGTTTCATCTTGAATTTTGAACACTTTTAACCCTATAGATCACTACAACTCTAAATATAGCTTCTCTAGCATTGAAATTTCACTTCTAGCCCCCTGGGTCGGCCTGCTACGCTCCTAGACGGCACCCAGACGGCGATGCAAGTCTGCGATCGTCCTCTGGCGGCAGTGCTCTTTGTAATCTTGTAGCATGTATCAGTTTTTTTAAAAAAATTAATATAAGAATATTTTTTTGATGAATTTCTAAATATAGAAAATGAGCTCAAAAAATTTTAAAAAAATTTGTAGAGTCTCCCGGCACAGTGTACTTCGCCTTCCGCACACGTGTCCAAAATCGACGTCTACACCTGCAAGTAAGAAAGATGGCGTCTGCACCATCTTCGCCGCCGTTATCGACGTCGCCGAATGCGTCTGGATCTCCGAGGAAAGTGGTACCTAATCGACATGCCAGAGGAATATCAAAAATACCTGGGCCGAATGACCATCACGGCCGCCAGTACCGTTGGGGTCCCTCTGCTTCCCGAGAAAGCAGCGGTAGCATTCCAGACCACCTGTGGTATACATGGAAGGGAACGGGTCCCCATCACCACACAAAATGGAAGGATCTAACAGTCGTACAGAAAACGCAGTTGTGGACTGAAATTACAACGTCGTTCGATATTTCAGCAGAAGTCTCCGAACTCATGTGACGGCAGGCGTTCCTCTCGATGGGACATGCTTGCACGCGCTCCGTTAAACCTCACCGTTGGATCGCGAGCGGACGACCGGATCTCCGCTCTGCCGCCTCGCCCACTCCACGACGCGTGGGCCCGCCGAGGTCGTCGTCCCCAACTCGATCTTCTTCGTCTCAGCGTGAACGCGCGCGTCCGCCATTTTCGCGTCGCCGAGCTCCGTCAAACAAACTTGCAAGCGGCCCGATTCTTGCGCGGACGACGCCTTCCAAGCCCTCTCCTCCGGACTCTTTCAAACATGTTTGAGTTCAAATCCGCCGCCTCTACCCGTTTTCTTGGCGCGTTCGTTTGGACTCCGTTGAACCCGCGCCATCTCGCCACCCAGTCCACCCGTGGCCTATAAATAGGTCCTGTGGATCGCCAAGACCTCCGTTTACGGATCCGCCACCCACCTCACCCCAAGAGCCCTAGCGCGCCATGTGGTTTAGAGTTGGTTTGGTCACGAAACCCTAAAACTTCGATTGCGCGCCGGGTGGTGGCCGCCTCCGTGGAGCCTGTCGCCAAGTCCGCCGTCCCTGACCTACCTCCGGCTACCACCCACGCCGCTGGACCTCACCGGAGTAGCCATCCGACAAAACCCGGCGTCTCCGCGCTTGAGCTCGCCACCCACCTCCGTCGTCCTCTTGTGCCTAGACCAGGTACCATAAGGTTCGCAGCGAGAGAGCTTCCATTGGTGCCACCCACTCGCCGGCGATCACCGCAGCCGCCGTTTGCAGTCGGTCCAGAGCCGCCGCCCGGCCGTTGTCGTCCCGTGGCGTGGGCGCCCGTCGGCCACCCACCTCGCCTCTCCGTGCGTGCGTGTCACCAAGCGTGGCGCGCGTCGGCGCCAGCGCCGCAAGCGCGCCGCCACTCGATCCGACCAGATCCATAGGGGCTCGGTGGACTGGTCCACCGTGGGCGTGTCCTCGGCGTGTGGGCCCACACGCCGATTTCGTTATTATTCTTTTCCGGTTTTCCTAGGGTCGACGTCATGCTGATGTCATGCTTGCGCAATAATCCGATTTTTCTATTGAGAAATAATTCGTAATTCCAATAAATCCTATTTTTAGGGTTTTTCTTTTGTTTCAAACTTTGAAACTTCATAACTTTTGCATCCTAACTCCAAATCCATCCATTCAAATTTCTAAATTTGTATAAAATCAAGATCTATCTATTGGAGATTTTTAATTATTTTATTGGAGTTAATTGCTTCTGTTATTTATTTATTCTTGTTGTTTGCTTCACACGAGTAGACTTGACGATACTTACGGAAGGTTTGAGGAAGAAGGAGCTTTCAAGACCAAGACCAAGACTGAACCTATTCCAAGGCAAGCTATACCCTTGACCATCTTGATTCCCAGTTTGCCAAAAGTATTTTAATTTAAATTATTGTATCTTAATTCAAGTATTTATTTAAATGTTTTGGGTGTAGTAGTTAATTCCATATTGTTATGCCTTCCTTGTATAATTGTTATGCCTTGATCCTTTGTCACCCTAGTTGATATTTAGTTGGTAAATATTGTAGCACCAACGTGGGTTGGTTAGTGCGATTAGATTGCTTAGCCATGTCACGAATCTCCATGTCATGTGAGACTGCAGTTATTTAAACCTGACTAAGTGAATATGCAATCTGTGTGGTAAAATCTGTGTGTACTGTGTGCTGTTATGGCATGTGTTGCACTTAATCAACCGGGTGGTAAAAGGATTTAGACTGAGGCATGTGGTGGATACTGTGTGAATTGTGTGCATGGGAGCTAATCTGTGTGGCATAGTTAGCAAATGGTAGTCTTGCCTTGGTCAATTAAGGACCTCGCCATGTGTGCCATTGAACTGAGCCTATCTGTACAACCACATGTCTGTTTTGAGACGGGCCTAGCATAGTACGATGCGGATCCGAAATGCTTTGTTATGGTTAGTGCTAGCTACACTAATTATATCTTGTGGGTAAAGTGTACAACTCTGCAGAGTATAATTTAATCTATTCGGATAGCCGCATCCGCGGTCATGGGCAAGGCTCGGGGATTTCACACTAGGGGTAGTTTTTCATAAAGACCTTCAAGAGCAAGCTTGTCACGGACTATATGAACAAGGATCGAATGCCCTGCCCGAAGTATCGTTTTGTGTCATCGGATACATGGACGCCTTTGTGCGGATGAAGACGACAGACGAAATTCAGCAGCAAAGTGCGACGTGCAAGGCTATTTAGGAACAAAACATTCACCCCTACAAACTCCGCACCACTGGGTACGCAGGTAAAATCCAAGGATAGATGAGTGAGGATGATGTGACAATCCAGCCGGAGGTCTCCCCGCCATTTGCTGGTATCACAGACGAGCGCGCTCAGAACTGGTTAAGAGCTTGAGACTTAATCACGTCGTCAGGCGCCATCACTTTTGATGAAAGGCGGGTGCCTGATATTTCGATGAGATTTATAACTATCGATTTGGTGGAGGTGACTCTCGCGATCCGACTACAACCGTACGACGACGCTTGCGCCTTAGCAATCGTTGAACCAACTCTGAGATATCATTGACCGTGCTGGAAGCGCGATCAACCTGAACACGAAGTTCAATTCCTGTGAGCAATCGAAGAACTAGCAAGAATAAGATGTAGGTAATCTGATATTGCGAATAAAATTATAGTGTATTAAAAACAAAGGTGGGATCCCGAAAGCTGTCTTGACAGGTGGTCGTTCGACACAACTGAAGAACAGAAAGTTTGCACAATGGCTAAACCTAAACTCAACGAAATCCAAGTTCAAGCGAGGGAGATGGTGGCTCCTATATAGGGAAACGACCAGGGGTGGCGGCCAGCGAGGTGGACGCACGCCCTAGGGTTACAAGGCCCGTGGGCCCAAGTGGAGGTGGTGTAGCACCCTTTCGACTCTGACTTTGAAACAGATATGGAGTCTTTTGATAATTGTAGCCATCTCGGATAGAATTTGATAATGAGGTTGGATCCGTTGGAAAGTAGCTTGATAAGCTTTCCATGAAGTCCAGAAACGCCCCAAACGGAGTACGTATGAAGAAGTTACGTCCGTTTAAATTTAGTCCTGACGCCGTAGTCCGAATCCGACTCCAGAACAAGCCCAACTCGAACTCTTGCTTGTCTTGGACCCAAAGTTACGTGGTGATCTCCATTATGTCTTCCATGCATGTCCATGACTCCACATGCCTCTTATTGGTCCTTTCCCATGTTCCTAAGCACAATTAAATCACTTGCATTAGGTAGCGGTCTATTCTCAGTAATATATAAACATAGGAACGAATTCACCTGGTAATTAAGTTGGCGAGCACGAGCTCGGGTAAGAGGTCCTTGTACTGGTTGTGGATGAGTTGTGTATGCAGGCACGGTTATATCCATAGTAGGGATGTCCTCATCAACTTTCACAAACCCAGCAGACGAGGAACTGTCCCAACACCTGGTAAAATATGTCGAATTACTTAGTTGTTAATAAGTCTATAACTTCGTAGGGTCTAAAATAACATGATGACCTCTTGCAGCAAACATTGAGTACCCAATCTTCCCAATGCTCCTTCGAAGTAGTCAGGGAGAAGGATATATTCTATGTGTATTTAGGAATCATTTTGTGCTGCTAGGTACCGCTAACGACTGGTGGTCGAAAAAGAGTTTCCGAGTCATAACCGATTACACATGAACCTGTAGGGTCACACACTTAAAGGATTGAGATTTAATTTGGATGGTGATCCGAATTCATATAGGCCATAAGTTCATAATGGGCCTCAAGGTCGAGACCCATCATGGATGCCTATATAAAGAGGGGCGGTGGCATTGAGTCTGGGTGAGGATGATCTTTGGAAGAACTCTCAAAACCCTAATACCACACCTTCTCAACCACGCTGCCGGTGCTAGCACTCCAGCGCGTGGTGATCATGTCCTGTACATGTGGATACCTCGGAGGTGTTGTTGCGAAGCATCAGCACTAGAACAATCCACAACTCGTGACGATCAGCAACTCGTGACAATCACCGGACTCGGAGGAGAATTCGTGTGGTGAGTACTACCACTCGGAGGAGCAGACGCGCGGCGAGTAAGACCACTCGAAGGAGGAGATGCGTCGTGAGTACGACTACGACTGCATCAACTCGCTACAACGACTCTACTTCCGCTACGAGTCGGCGCATCTAGCGGTAATATTATGATCTATTACTAGCGGTGATTTCTTGGTTGCGCGGTAAAATTTTGTTTGTGCTATCGTAGCATTGCCGGGATCCCTTCACCTCTCTCTCCATCTCCATATTCCCCCAAATCGCCTCGTCCTATCTCTTTTCCATCTCCAAATCCCCCCATATCCACTCATCCTCTCTGTCTATGTCCCATCTCTAGATCCTCCCCCAAATCTCCTCACCCTATTCCATTTCTAGACCTTCCTCTCAAAATCCAGCGCCTGCTTTATGTCCCAACCACACATTCATCCCCAGGCATCCACCTCGTCGAGCGCCTGTTAGCTCTGCCACCAAGACTCTGATGTCGAATCACTGTGCAATCAAGCATCGTTGCAGCCACGTGGTAGCAAAGGAGGTGATGGTGGCGAGCAAGCCGAGAGGTAGCATTGTCAGAGGAAGGATGGACCAATAAGGAAGAAATGGCATCGGATCTACCTATGTGTGTGTGGGAATAGATCTGTATTTGAGCATCAGCAAGGTAAGCCCGATCCCCTCCTCCTCGGGTATCCTTGTTACAAGTATTTTATGGATTTATTACAACATCTTCCTAAAATTGTTGCATGAGGTGTTTTATTTTGTTGCAACATGCATTTTCAAATGTTGTATCAAGAGGATTTTTGTTGCTGTTGGGTGCGGATTTATTGTATAAGAATTTTTTTTGTTACAGTTGGGTTCATATTTGTTGCACAATAAAAAAATTTCATGTTGTAGTAGATTTACTAGATGTTGCATCGTTTTAATTGTAATGTATTGTTGCATCTGTGGATAATTTTGTTATATGTTCATCCGATCGATGTTGCATCTCACTGCAAATTTGTTGCATATTCAATTATTTGTTCCTAACTTTTGTATTATTTAGTACATTTTTGTATAAGAATGAAGCCTGTAATTTACAGTGAATTTTGCCAAGATGTAGGAATTTGTTTCCATTTTTGAGTTAGAACCTAATTTGATTATATAGTGAATTAATTTTGTTAAATACCCTGTTCCAAATTATTGCAACAGAGCCTATGTGGAAAAGTTTTTTTTTTAAAAAAGGCAGGAGTGGTGGCCATTATATTAATAAAGAAGGAGAGCGCTAGAATTCCGTAGGAATAACATTTTTTTTAGGATAGGGTTTTAATTACATATTTGGAATTGCTCCAAACATTTCGCCCCTGCGAGGAACCACATTCTTCCATCCTCTTTTATCTTTGCCGTGAGGTTTGTTGAAAAGGAAGAAGTATTGCAGAAGATTCTGATGTTACATTCCTTCCAAAGTTTCCATATTACTAGTATAAGGACCGTGGCCGTCACCCTTCTAAGGATTCCTCTCAACTCGTTTATATTAACCCACCAGTCTTCAGAGGACCAGTAGCCTCCCATTGGGGCGGCTTGAACTAATCGGCACCCAACCAATATGCCTTAGCAGTCCAAATGCGAGTGGAGAATCTACAGTGTGCGAAGAGGTGCAGATCTATTTCCGGGTGTTGCCTGCAAAGAGTGCAAGTACCCTGGTTGAGCCAGCCCCTCGTTTCCAATCTGTCAGAGGTCCACAGCCGGTTTTGGATAGCTAGCCAGGTGAAGAATTTGCACTGGGGGTGGGGGCATGGGATTTCTAGATTACTTGTTGGTAAGGTGTTGCTGTGAAACCAAAGAAGTGTAGAGCATATGCGGATTTCGACGAGAAAGCTCCTCACCAGGTGAGCTTCCAGGTGATCTCGTCCAGGGTATTTGGGTCTAACTGGATTTAGCTTATTTTCGTTCGGAGCTGTACGAACTGTTGAACATATATGGTCGTCAATCCCCATAGGGTGTTAATGCTCTGTACCCATCTCCCATCCTAGAGCGCGGCACTGACAGTTGTGTTCTTCCTCTCGAAAATTTGAAAAATTGTTAAGAGCCAGGTCTCTGGGGGCGCTCATTTGTAGCCGGAAGGAGTGCCGTAAATGCGCAACCTTTCCATTGCCGAGAGAAACCTCTGTGGCCGCAGCCAATAAGGATCGGTCCGCATCATAGCACGGAAGTTTCATGCCTACCCACTAGGGATGGCAATCGTGCCCGATTACCCGTGTACCCGTGGGTAAATACCCTAATAGAGCCGAGAATGGGCTATTTTCTTTGCCCACGGGCATAAAAATAGGGGAAACTCTCTACCGTCGTAAACGGTGCGCAGCATGGGTAAGATCCACCGCACCGCTTTCGCCGCTTACCCGCGACATACACCGGCAGTGGGGTCGGTAATCAACTACTAGGGCTAACTTATCGATCGATGGGTAAAAGCATGCTCGCATGGCGATGGGTACCATGGCGATGGTACCACGCGGTGATGCATTTGTCCGCGGTAAACGGGCATACCTGCGGGCGACGGGTATGGGCGAGATTTTTCGCCCGTTGTCCTTCGTGGGTATGCCCGTGGGGAAAAATCGGGGTCGTGGGTATGGGTATGGACGAGTACTACTCGTACCCACCGCGCCCGATTGCCATCCCTACTACCACGGTCTGTGTGGGGCCATCCATTCTTCGTCAGTAGTGTCGCAGAATATAAATATCCTCCAGGCCGGTGCAAGCAAAAGCCGCGCGCGATTCCTCCCGCCACCGCCACGTCAGCAACACCACCACTACTGCTGCTGCTGCTCCCACAACTTTCACGTGTTCTTCGTGCCGACGGCGACCAACCGCGCCGGCGCCGCGCGCTCCACACTTCGCACGAACGAGAGACCTCCCACCTATAAAACCAAGCCCTCGATTCCCAAAACCACGAAAAGCCAAACCCAAGATTCGACTCCACCTCCTCGCTCCTTCCGCAGGCCTCATCGGTCGAGCAGGAGAAACCATCCACAAGTCCACAAGGAATCCTAAGCCGAAGCAGCTTGAGCAGCTCATTGCCGGCGATATATGGTGGCGGTGGCGGCAACTACGGGCACGGGCTGTCCAACCAGCAGCAGGTTCGAGGCGGCGTGCGGCGCGCTCAGCCAGTACGTGAGGGCGGCCGACCACACGATGCATCACGCGCGGCCGGCGCCGGCCGTGCGGCCTCTCGCCCTCATGCCGGGCGCTGACGTCGTCGTCCCCGAGGGCAGTAAAGAGCACGAGCACGAGGCGGGACCGGCGAGCGGATCGGCGCAGCTGACCATCTTCTACGGCGGGCGGGTGCTGGTGCTCGACGAGTTCCCGGCCGACAGGGCGGCCGCCCTGCTGCGGCTCGCCGCGCGAGGAGCGGAGCCAGGCGGTGCTCGCGGTGAGCTTGCCGCCGCGACGGACCTGCCCGTGGCGAGGAAGGCGTCGCTGCAGCGGTTCATGGCAAAGAGGAAGGGCAGGCTCGCCGCGCGCGCTGAGCCTTACCGCCGGCCGGACGCCGCGCGCCGTGATCACCTCGCGCTTGCGCTGTGAATTTATTTTTTTCTTTTCTTTTTTAGTGGAAGAGGCTGCGATGATCTGCTGAAAATACTATTATAGGGTAGTTTAGTAGTTCGTTCATCCTTGCAACCATATTTGCAAGGTTTGTACTTTGCACAGGGGAATTTTTATGCGTAATGCAGTAGGAAGGAGTGGAATTGGCGTACGGATAAAAAGACGTGGTTACTGAAAGAACCGATCTAGTTCGAACATTTGGAATCGGAGAAATTTGATCTTTGTTTTCCATCTTGCATGTTGGAACAATAATCAACGAAAACTACGCATGGATATGGATTCCCATCAGCTTTTGGTCGATCGAAAGAGCAGTAACGCCCTTGCATCGTCCGATCCCGGGCAATCTCTTTCAAAATTAGGACTGAAAGTTCAGATTCTCGAGTTGAAAATTTCGAGAGAGAGAAACAACTAAGTTGAAAACTTTATTTTCGGTTGAAACTTCACGATCTCTAGTCGAGGGTTTAGATTACTTGAACATTTCAGGTTTCACTCGAAACTTTCTCACTTCTCAAAATATTGTTGTTTCTGGCTAATGGGAGTTTGCACTGGAGATAGCATCCGGAGGGTGAGTTTCCCACTGCAGATCCGATCCCTTGCTTATAAAATACCGATCTTAGCATTAACAAAAGACTTTTAGTCTAAAAACATTAACAAAAGAAGGACCAAAAGAAAATAAAAAGGAATATTTTTTATTTTCTTTTCCACCTTTTTCAGGTGATGTATACTACAAAATAATCAGTCGTAGCCGGTCCAAAGAAGTTCCCTCGAACTGGTCCACGATAGGGACGGGTCTGCAGGGATCCGGATCCGAACAGAAGCCGTGGCACGTTCTTCTTTCGCGCCACATGCTGTTTCTTAATGTTATTCAATTCACACCGACCTGTCAATCGCCAGTTGCGAAATTTCCTCTTGGCCTTTTGGTTCTAGCTGGCTAGCCAGCCCGCAACCAACTCGCATCACTTTTGTTAATGCCCATCGAAAGCTTCCGAAAAGTAGACGACCGAGACGGCGAACCGCCAGCTCCTGTGGCTAGCCATGGGCTTTGGATCGTAGCTGGGGCTACAGGATGTGTCTATCCTTTCCATGTACTGGCAAATGTTTTACCGTTAGAATTCGAATTGGCAACCTCTTGTTTTCTTACAATCGAGTAAGACACCTATACTGTATTCGTTGTTGATCTAAGTAGGTATATGCATTTTTATTAGGTAATATTGTTTTGTAGATGACACTGGCTTATTGATTTTCCAATTGATTCTGCTAGCAAATATTAAAATAGTATTATTATTGAACAGCGGTTTGATCGAGAAAAAAACCTATGGTTGAACCGTTGAACTGTGAATCGATCGTGTGAGCAGTCGCTTAGGGATTCAGTTTCCGCACTATGCTAGTAGGTAACAGGGTTGAAGCTAGTGCTATAGGTATCATCAATAGATCAAAAGATCCTATGCATGATAGACAGCGCAACAAGTAATATAGGCACATATCCATCATAGCATGCATAGTTCACATGTTAGGGTTCGACCACTCTCAATGAGATGGAAGGAGAAACCGGGTTGATGAAGAGGCCCATGCAGCTAAGATGAAGGGGGACAGGTGGAACAACACAAAAAAAATACATGGTCTCTAATAAAAGGGTTATTTAGATATATACCACTCTAAAGCTGCTGATTTCAAAATATATCATTGCAAAGTTTCAGCGCTGAAATATGCCATCATAGAGTTGCTATATTTTGAGATATGCCATTACGGGCCAAATGGGACCAAATTGTCTCTATCTTCTTCTCCAACTCCTCCAGCCATTCCCATGGCTACCACTCGCTTCTTCTACTCCTTGCCGCCGCCCCACCTGCTTGACGCCCCTTGCGGCATTGCGACTCACGCCCATGGGCCCGGTCGGAGAGCATGAGGAACCAGGGGTTGCAGGAGGGAGCACTAGCATAAGCGTCGAGGACGGTTGATGAAGCAATGGCCACGTGTCACCAGTGGTAGATAGCGCTAAGTCTGAAGAAGCTGGCCGGTGGGAGGCGTTCAAGGGCATGCTCCGGCATGTTCTCATGGAGCTCTCCCATGCCAGGTGGTGGGCACTTTCGCTTCCTGTCGTTGGCCGACGGTGCCATGGGCATTTTTTCCGCTCAACTTCGTATAACGTCCCAAATTTGGAGTTCATTTGAAGCATTTAAAAATAAAATTAACCATTTGAATTTTCTTGTCTAAGTTAAAGCTTAATTTGAAATTTTAGAAATTAAAATTATTTAATGTGAATAATCTAAACTTTATTTAAATTCAAAACCATTTTATTTTGGGTTTCTTGAGTTCCATAGTATTTATGGAATTTTCTAAGAATTTTTTGAGTTTTTCTGCTATTTCTATGAGCTCGGTTTGCTTTAATTGAATTCTAAAATTTGGATATCAGTTTAATTCCGGATTTTTCTTTGGGCTAATTTTGTTTTCTCTTAGCCCAGTCGTTTTCCTTTCCCTGACAACCGGACCTTTTCTCATTTCCTCTCACGCGCGCCAAGCCTAGCCCACCTCCTCCTCCTCCTCCTCCTCTCTCTCTCTCTCTCTCTCTCAAGCGGGGCCCACTTGTCAGTCACCAGCCTCCCTTCCTTCTTTCCTCCTTGCGCCCGATGCCTTGTTCATGTTTGTGTCTGACATGTTAGCATCGACGTCCTCCTCTCAAACTCCCTCATCCAATGTCTATTTAAGCGCCGCTTCCGCGTCCTTTTGTTCGCCTCGACCGCGTCCGTCACCAGAGGATCGGCAGAAAACCGTTGCCCATTTCTTCCCCAAAACCGGCCACCGTCTCCGCTCCCAATCTCATTGCCGGTGAGTTCCCGTGCGTGTCATCTCGTTCGCCTCGCCATTCTCTTACAATCCCCTCCTTTCTTTTGTTCTCTCCGTCACCGTGTCGAGCCGCCGCTGTCATCCTTCTTCTTCATCGCCGGTCATTGTTGCGCCACCATTCCCATCGCTCTCTGGTCGTCTTGAGCTGCCCTTCGTGTTTCCTCGCCATCACCATCATCGTGCTCCTCTTGGTTCTCCTCGGGCGCCTTTGCTTTCTCGTAGCCGCCGCACACCCGAGCACCACTTTCGCCAACACCCTTGCTACGCCACCGCCACCAAAAGAATCCCCGTGCCGCCAGCAACCCAGTTCGTCCCTCACCGGTCACCCTCTAGTAGTTGCTTGCCATCGCTGTTGTGCGCAAGCCGTCGCCTCCACTTCCTATGTTCTGCACTTTGTCTCTCTCTCTCTTTCTCTCTCTTACATGTGGGTCATCCATGTTAGCCTCTGTCTTTCTTCCTTTCTGTCACCACCACCTCGAGCCCGGATGGCAGCGAGCTTCTTTCACCCTCCTTCACTTACGAGTGGGTCCCACTTGTTAGTTGTCTTTTCTTTTTCAGCCGAGATAATATTATAGGAGTATTCTTTCTTCTCTCTTCGTTTTCCTTTCCGAGAAATCTTTTGAGAGTCTGTTTTTCTTCATACGAACTCCGATTCAGTTTGTTCAAATTCCTAAATTCATCTAAAATCAATATCTTTCTTTAAGAGTTGTTTTTTTATTTAGAATTTATTTGTGCTTCTCCTATTGTTTTCTCTCTCGTTTAGACGATCTGTTTCAAGAAGTAGAAGCTCAAGCAACTTTTAAAGATCCAAGTGTGGTAACTGAGCAAAACCCAAAGCAAGTCGTAGTCCTTTAATCATATTGAACATATGATTTCAAAGTTATATTGTTTTATATCAAATTGCATGCTATTTTTATATCAATTGCTTTTGGGAATTGTTAATCACCTATTTGTTACTACGCATCCATCGATTATTTGAATACCATGAATCAATATTAGTTGGACATATTTGTACCACCAACATGGGTTATCGTAGAGATGCTTAGTCATGCTTAGCTACGATGGGCTCATAATCACATGTTCAATATCGATAATTTGACTTAATGATATATGGAATTGTGGTGCAATGCCACTGTCGTGCAACTGTGGTGTGATGTCACTATTGTACCAATTGTGACGTGATGTCGCTATTATAAAATTTTGTGCCACGACAGGGATTGTTATTGGTTTGTTTGAACAAAAGGATTTATGATCAAGCAAGTGATCGTGCAGTAAAGGGGGTGTGTGAGGCACATTGTTTTGAATGAGGTAATCTCGCCTGGGTAATTTGTCAAGGACTTAATCTTGTTCACCCTTGAACTGTGCCATATCGTACAACAACTTGCCCTGTATGGGATGGACCGAGCTAACTAATTAGCAATATCTTAGTTTAGTTCTGTTTTTGGAAGCGTGAGTTCCGGGATGGATACTAACAATGGCGCAAGAGGGGGGCTTATCTGGTCATGACGACATTCAGTCTTAAAACCTTAGCGCGTAGAATTGATCTAAGGAGGAGCTTTGTAAAGGCCTTATGATGATCACTTAGTCACACACCTATGAAAGTGTGGTTAGACACTTTAAATTGATTTATCTCTTGTGGGTAAAGCTGTCATCCTCTACAGAGTTATAACTATTTAAACAGTCGTGTCCCTGGTTATGGGCAATGCTCGGGGATTTCACGTGAGAGATAGAGTTTCTTTATAAGAATGTGTCGGAAGGTGAATGGGAGATTCACTTGGTGAATACAATGCTCGCTTGGTGGATGGGATGTTCACTTGGTGGTTTGGTTGGGAAGTGAACGGGAGGTCCATTGGTTATTTCAAAGTAATTATTTATTTATTCACTATTCTTTTCAATTACGTATTTCAATCTACTTAATATATTTATCGTCAATACCGCTTGATGCAAAAGAACCATACAACTATTCCTTTGTTCAAGCCTGCCTGAAGATTAATTGCATACTGTTCCCTACGACTTGTTGTGTACTTTATGTAATCACGGCTTTAAAATTTGCTGCTCAGTTGAAGAAAGTCAAGATGCTCAAGAGTCATATGAATAGGAATTCTTTGAAAGCTTTGTAAATTAGGATGCGTTCTCCACTCGATTGCCTATGGGTAAGTTGATTGACCTTTCTATGTTTCCCGTTCCGGTGCAAGCTACTTTGATCACAACCATAACCCCAGCACCAGGTGGTAAAAGTAATAGAAGACACATATGACAACTGAGGAAACTGAATGTCTGACTCGAAGCAAAGTGCATTGAAGCAACTCGTTAGAAAATAAGCAACCTGAAAAGGCGAAGAAAGCCTGAGAGCAGAGTAGGTTTGTAAGATCCAAAATTTGACCCTTAAAAATTCAAATAATTAATTCAAAGTGTTGGTCTTCTTTTGAAGTTTTTTGCATTCATTTAAATTCCAAATTCAAATTACATCGTCTCAATTCAAATCTCAAAACAAATTCCAAAATCAAATCAATTGTCGGCCAATTTTGAATTCAAATTCTCAATTTGAATTCACCTCTCCTCAATTTCAAACCTCAGTCGGAAATTCAAATTCAAATTTCTATTTGAATTTTCACTGAAATGTAAATCTCATAATTTCATTTCATTTGTTTTTCCTTGGGCCGAAAACCTTTTTATTTTCCTTTTTCTTTCTCTTCTTTCTTTTTTTCCTTTGCTTTGTTTCTCTAGTCGTGCGCCTGTCTACCCCTACTGTGTCGCCTCTCGGCCCAGCCCGCGCCCGAGCGTGTCCGTGGTTGTGCCTGCTCCCGAGCCAGCGCTAAGTTGCATGCCTGACTGCACCGCCCGAGCCATGCAGAGCTGGCTCGGCCGCGCCATGCACACAGTGCATTCCCGCATTCCCCTCAGCCGCCAACATGCGTTTCGCCCACGTGGGCCGTGTCATCATATCTCCACCATCATCGCCATGAATTTTTCGTAGCCAATGCCATTCATTGGTGTAATTCCGACCGTTTCCAAAACCGAGCTTTAACATCACCGGCGTTCGTGTTCCCTGTCGCTTCAAATCGTGCCTGAGCCTTTAAATGGAAGCATCATCACCTCTCTTACCCCTTCCCACTCCCCACAAAATCCCTCAGTCAACCGACCTCCTTCAACGACGAATTTGCCATCTTCCCTAGCGCCGGCCACAACACCCAATTCTCTCTTTCGTCATTTTGGTGAGTTTTTTTTACGTCCTAACCACGTCACGTCGTGTTCCTGAGCATTGTGATCATTTCCACACAATCAATTTCAAATTTGGCTGCAGTTTCTTCCTCTAGGCTGAAATCCCCTCAGCTCATCATCGCCGTTCGATCTTCTTCTCTGGTGAGTTTTTCGCTAATTAGATCGTGTCACGACGTGTTCCCGATGATTCTCCACCCATTCCTCACCTCGATTCGACCGATTCATCACCGTGGAGAGCCAACTTCTCCCCGCTGTCGTGCCCCGTTGTTGTGACGCCCCGTGTCATTACCCCAAGGGTAATCACACTTAGCCATACAGATTACTATTTGTCTGCGCGGTAGAACACCGCTCCGACGAATAGCAAGCCTTTATCAGAGTTGCGCAGTAAAATAATAATATAGAAACTGTACATCTTTATTACAGTAGTAGCTACACAAGGTTGTGGTTCTTAATACAAATACTATACAAATACAAAAGGGAACTTCTCCGCTTCTCTCGCCTGCTCTGAAGTACCGGTCACCTAATCATCCCACGCATCAAATATGGCACCCATCTCGCCCTGGTCCTCGTAGTCGGTGCCTTCTCCTCCTACTGTTGCATCGGTACCTGCAAATCCTTCGTCCCACTCGGGATAGTTCCCGGCCGGACTAGGATCTAACAAAGGAGAATACTAACAAGGTTGAGTACAAACACGCTCAGCAATAATTAATAGCAAAATATGCACTGCATTATCGATCTCTGTTTGTTATCATATTTTCTATATCATCTCTTTTCTGAAAATAACTCATTAAAACATTAGGTGGCAAATTTTAATTCTAAAAATACTACTTGTCACTCGAAGAGAAGATAGACCCCTAGCGGTTCCCGTAGACTCCAATGCAGGAGACTGATATGAATTCATGATTTGATATAGCATTGCGTAGGCTTGTAGCACTTTAACCATAGCTACTCTGAACTAGGTCCATCGTATTTCCTTTGATGCGATTTCGAGTTCAGAATACAGAACGTTTTCCAGTTTACGTGATTAGGTCTCCATCCATTACTTTTCGTCGGTGCTGATTTAGTCACGGTGCTAACCTTGTCATACACCGAGTTCCAGTAATGTTAGTTGGGGCGGCTCTCGTCCGTGCCCAACACTCCACCTTGGGGCAGCTCTCTTTTGTGCCTAAATACTCCAATGTGACCCGTTGTTGGGAACATAATTATGTAACCAGGTAGCATTTTCTGCCCGTCGAAACGGGAAAATGGTTGGCATGAATTTACGGTCCCTGACTGAGTAAGAGTTTTGTTGGTCCTTATATTTTAACCATATGTAAAGGGGTCCCACCTCTTACCTCATCATCATCGTCGTCGTCGTGCTTTCTCTGCCCGGGCCCCCTTTACCAACCTAGTAATTCTCACTTCTTCCTCTCTTTCCTCTCTTTCCTTATCTTCTCAGTTTCATCTTAATTCGATTTAATTTTGATAAATAGTT
The DNA here is from genome assembly GCA_036346395.1 of Hsuehochloa calcarea. Taxonomy (NCBI): domain Eukaryota; kingdom Viridiplantae; phylum Streptophyta; class Magnoliopsida; order Poales; family Poaceae; genus Hsuehochloa; species Hsuehochloa calcarea. The sequence goes on along the minus strand of CM070611.1, from coordinate 14,745,350 downwards.
TTGATGCAATACATATATGATAGAGTAATATACGGTTTACATTTAATATAACTATATTTATGTTCAAGAGAATAGCTTGCCTTTGGAGTGGTAGGAAAGGTCGATGTCGAGTAATGCTCGATCAGTTACTGCTGTCAGCGCTGGTTCATCCTTTGTAGCAATGTGGCAGCACGAATAATACATAAATAAATACTTAGTGGATTTTATGTGATAGTAGGAGTATAAGATGTTAATACAACTCCTTTTGTTAGCCAATTTTAATTTAACAATATTTTTAAGATCCCGGCCCAGTTAGCACTCTCCCACTAAAATCGTTCCACGATTTACTTGCTCTATAGTCGTGATTGCCGAACTCACGTTCTATCACCCGACATGCACTACTACTTGTGCTTACACTCCACTACGCTTGCACTTATTAATTTTATTGCTATTCTATAATGCTTATTAGAATTCACTAGAATTACACACTTTCCTGAATTTTTCCATTACCTAACTTAAATACCTAACCCTACTCTCATTTTCTCCTAACCCCCTCTATTTCTTAACCCCCTCTATTACGTCCCAACCAGCCGACATCCCTCACTGCTCCCAATCTCACTCTCTTCCTCCCCAAATCCTCCTCTCTGCCTCTCCTGGCATCGCCGCCCATGGCTCCCGGCCCGGCTCCTCCCCACGTCCTCGCGTGCCTCCTTGCCTTCCTCGTGCGGCTCGGCCCCTATCCGCCTCCGGCTCCGCCAGCCCGCTCCCCGCTCCGGTTCCCTGTGCTGCCACCACCTAAGCTACCTGGCCTCGCGCGCTCACCCTACGACATCTCCTCCCTTGGCCGGCTCGGCGCATAGCGCCGCCGCCGTCTCTGGCTCCCTCTCCCCAGCTCACCCTACTTCGGTTCCCTACGCCGCCCCCTCCTTCTCCCAGCGCCGCCCCCTTTGTGCTCCCAGCGCGGCTGGATGGCCCGGCGCTGGCCAGCCACCACGTGCCTCCTCTAGCTCAGCCCCGGCCCCTTGGCTTGGCCCGCACCACCCCCTGCTGGCCCGGCCTTCGGCCACCGGCGCTCAGCCCATACGTGCCCCCCTCCTACGCCCGCGACTCCTCCGGCTCCCAGCGCCACCCCACCTCCGGCTCCGCTCCCTCTCTCCCTAGCTCCTCCCATCTGGCCTCCTGACCCTCTGCACCCGTGCGCCTGAGCGGCCTACTCGGCCTGGTGCCGCCATTGGCTCGCCCCTGCACCCAACAGCGTCTCACCTCCTGCTATACCCCCTTTCCTTTAATTGATGATTTTAGTTACTTAAGTTGGTATAATCAAATCTTGATGTTAGCTAATTGATCTTTTACTTATGTATGCACATGACAACTGATTGATGATGGGGGAGGTAGGAGGCTTGGTGGAGATGAGGGATACTACTAGGATCTACTGAGGTATGCACCCCTGTAATCCCTATCTCTAATCCCTCCCCATAATGCTCTGTGATGACACTGAACTGAGGGCTACCTGTTGATGCTACTGAGATCTGGTGATATGTGTGAATGGCGTGATATACTGGTCATGGGTGGTTCTGTGAGACGTCGGTAAAAACTAAAAGTAGGGCATGGGCTACCTTGTTGGTTCAGTTAGAGATGAGCTCGGTCGTTGCAATTGTGGTGGTGCACTGACCTCCTCTTCCTTTGGTTCCTTGCCTCCTTGCTGCCTTGATGCCTTGCTTGTTCTTGTGGGTTGGCAATGGGAGGCTTGTGCCTTGTGGTGGCTTTGTGAAATAGGGAGATGGCTTGTGCTTGCCTTGTGAGTCTGTGAATGAGAAGTGGCTTCCAGGGGGGAATGTATTGCATGTGCTGCTGTTTGGGGGGGATAAACTTGGGGGCTGGCCTGTCTTGGTCTCCCTATGCTTGATATTTCGGCTGTCTTGTGAAGGTATGAAGTGATGGTGTTTGCTTGCTTGCTCTATGGGTGTTTGCTTGGCTTTGTGCTTGTGGCTTGCCTTCTGAGAAGGGGAGATGGTTTTACATGGGGGATGCATTCATCTAGGAGGGTAGTGGCTGGTTAATGACCACTATGCCCCTTGCCTTATCCAATTGCCCTCCTGTGATACTATTTGGGCTAAGGACCTTTTGGTCCATTTGCTAATAAATCACTGTGCGAGTGATTTTTTGCGGTTGAGGAGAGTCGATACCGCGTGGGTGTCGGATTAAATTAAATGCCGGTGAGGATATCCACGGAAGTGACAGGTGCCGAATGACCACAGGTGGTTTGGATATCTTGACGATCAAGGGGCCGACTAACTCTGGTTGGTCTAGGTATCTTGATGGTCAAGGGACTGACTACTCAGGTTATTCCGGGTATCCTACTGCACTTTGGGGAATCTGACGGCAGCCTCTGCATTCTAATTCTATTCTATCAGGTTTGGTTCTCTACTTGTGTATTAGTCGATGGCGAGCAATGGAACGGTGGGTTGGGTTTTTCGGATTGGCCAAGGATGGGTTCATTGGCTGGCGATAGTTGGACAATGGTACAAGGAGGGCTTCGGCGGAATGCAATGCAAGAATTTATATTGGTCTTCAAATTAAATTATGTAATTTATATCTTGATTGGTTGTAAAACATTCTTGTAAGTAATGCTTAGATTGTAATCTTTTACTTTTGCTTGAGATGGACTCTTTGTAAAGACTCTGAGATTATAATGTTAATTGTGATCCTATGTTTATAAATTCTTTTGTAACTTATGTTTGACGAATTATTGATAATACTATTTGGTATGAAATGGATTGACAATGTGTTCAATAAAACGGTGTAATTATGCTTCGTTTTTTTTAGATGTTTTTTGATTTTCTACTAATTACTGATTAATATTGCTTAGCTTGTTTTAATTTTGTCGGGTTCTCACAGTTGTTGCGCCACCCTCCGGCCGCCCGACCCTCCTGGCTGCTTCCCCGTGCCCACGCGCAACCCGTGTGTGTCCCGCCTTCGCTGCCGCAACGTCGGCGCCCTCGCACGGTCGTGTGCCACCGTCGCCGCCGTTGCCACCGGCCCCGTGCTCCTCCATCGTCGCCTCCTTCACCCTTGGGTCCATCACCCTGTCGGGGTTCCATTTTTACCATTGGTCGATCACCCCACGTCGTCACTCGTCGGCGCTGCCACCGCTCCCGAGCCGCCATGGCATCCTTTGTTTCTGTTATGTGTTGGTTCTCTTTGTTGATTTCTTTAAGTCAAGGACACGTGGACCCACTTGTCATACACAAATTCTTTCTCTCTTTCTCGATCAAGTAGGACTAAGTTGTCATGCTATGCCTTCGCATTTTCTTCTTAAAAATCAAAACATCATATTCCAGGAATATTTCTCTCATTTACAATTTTCAGCAATTTTCCTTTCGGCAAAACTTCCGGGTGTTCGTTCTCCTTCATACGAACTCTGCTTCCGTCAATTCTTGTTCCTAAATTCATAATATCTCTATTGGTACTAATTTTATAATTTTATTTGTTTTTCTGTTATTTATTTTGTCTCGTTTCGCACGTATAGAATCCAACGTTGTCGAAGGAAGTTTGGGCCAACCGGACATAGTAACCTCAACCTTCGATGAAGGCAAGTCTCCTTTGACCATATTGTATCTATGTTTTCCTTTTTTTTTAAGTTTCAAAATTAACATGCATTGCTATTTACATAAAATGATAAATTCAAATCTTAGGAGTGTTAGTTAATCCTAATTTGATTATACCTCCATTTGATATTGTTACCCTTGAATCATTGTCATCCTTGTACATAAAATCCTTAGTAACGATTACATTATTGTTAGATAATGTGAACACACTATTGTGGAATTAGATAAATACAGTGAAGAATGACATCTTTGTGAATTATATAGATTGTTAAGAATGAATATAAAGTTTAACTTGGTGGAACTAATTATATCATGAAAGTGTCTAACATGAAGCACTGATTTGATTATATGGGATCGAAAGGAGAGATTGTATTTTAAACCAAATTTTAGTTGAATTAAATTGATTATAGTAAGTAATTGTTGGAGATTTAGTATTGTAAAAAATATATCCAATAAAGGTGGAGACTAAAATAAGAAAAGATAGATTTTCATAACAATTCATGATGATATTTTTTGGTGAATTGGTTGAATCATGTAGAATGCGTAAACTTTGTGAAATTAATTGGATTATGGAAATACATCATTGTTGGTGTAACACCCTGGCTATTCGGAAATCAAGATGTCACACAAATCTAACAAAGATACTAATAGTACACAACATTACCAGGTTAATCAGGCTCAATCATCAATATCCCATAAGGAACGACGATAAACGATTAACAGTTTCATGGGAAGGAATGGAAAACAGTCATAAAACGACTTACAGTAAGCATTACCAAAATTGGATTATTACAATCTGGAAATTTATCAAATAGTTGACACGACTGAAAGATAACATTAGTTATTATGGTTTGATAAAGGTGTTGTGCAGCGTGCTGGACTACCCCACAAAAGGTCTTGCCTTCTTCCTCATTTACCTAAATAAAACAAACAAAGTAAGGATGAGCCAAAGACTCAGCAAGTACATTTAACGAATAACCGAAACATCAAGAGAACAAAGTAATGACAATCCACTTGTAAACACTTCTCTGAACATTTATGAAAATGCACGGAATGGAATAATGCAATGAAGGAATGGACTGCTCACAACTTATACCGGTATAGTGAGTGACACACCCGTCGGTGTTCACTTAAGCCCGTACTTAACAAAGTACGGGGACCTCAAATACCGTATGAAGAACGTTTCATACGGGTGTCCAACATTGCCCACATTGGAATGGTGGGTCTTACGTGCCCATTCTGGAATTGATGGGACTTAATCAAATTTCCACTCCCGTGGACGGAAACGAAGCATGCATGAATGGAATGAATCATGTATCACAAGAAACATCAATATTGAAATCTATCCACATCATGAGCACAACGCAAGAACAATCATATATTCGACACATCATCATGCATTCCTTTGAAAACAACACAAATTAACAAACAGTACTTGCATTTCGCGTTGCGACGCGTTAGTAGGCAACGAAGGTGTTCCCACACGCGATGCTTCGCCGTCTACACAAATATGTTTCCGAAATAAGAACAACGATATTACATTGCTACCGGTGTTCTACAATATCTTCTAACTACCCAATATACCGCACATACCCGACTTGAAAACAAACTATTCAGCCAGATTTCAGCCCTTCTGATCAGCGGTACGAGACAAATCGTAATTAAATATCCGTAACTCATAATTAATTGAAACCAGTGCTCAAATAATCTTAACGCACCAGGCTAGAAAACTCTAGTTGGTGGAATCCTTTGATTCGGCCAAAACAGTGGCCTAAACAATAGTTGAAAACACTAACAGATATCTGCCCAGATTTCAGAACAGTTTTAAAGAAAATGATGTAACTTTTATTCTACTGATCCAATGGAGGTGATCTTTATCAACTTGGAAATATAATTTAAAGGGATACAATAACCTATTTGGGTGGGAGTTCTGAATCTGACTGTAACTAGATCAAAACCGAGGAGCAACCGACAGTCTTCAAAATCTCTAACAGACAGAGTAGTGTGCGGTTAAAAATTCATATCTCCTAAACCACATGGTAGAATCTCGTGATCTTGGTGCCAAACGAAAGCTAAGGAAACTAGGAACATAAATCTAGGAGACGAAAACCCGAGATTCGGCCTCTAAGTAATTCATAATGGTCCAACAAGAAAATCTGCCAAAACACGTTAGCTGTCCTGGACAGTCGCGGTAAAACTACGATATCTCCTAAACCGTAACTCCAAATCATATGATCTCGGTGTCTAAAGAAAGCTAAGATCAAGGGCTACAACTTTGTAAGAGGTGGAAAGATCAGAAAACGTACGGAACTTACCCAAATCTGACGAACAAATCTGGCGCACGACAGGGAGGAGGGTGGCGGCCGGTTGGAGAGGGGGAGGAGGGGGGTGGCGGCTTGGGGAGGGGAGTGGGGGGAGAGAGGGGAGTGGCTAGGGTTTGGGGAGAGGAAAAACCCCCCCTTGGCTAGCCCCTCTCATGGGCCCCTCCTGGGCTGCGGCCCAGGCCTAGGTTGTCGAAAGATCGCTGAAAACCCCCCGCCGATTCAAGAAATTTCAGTTCTTGTTTGCCTTTTCCTCCCTAGCTGCTTTTCTAATTACCCGATCCGAATCCGGGGTATTACAGTTGGATTATAGGAATACATTATTATTGGATTATAGAAATACATCATTATTGGATCGTAGAAATACATGATTGTTGGATCATAGAAATATATCATTGTTGGATCATAGAAATATATCATTGTTGGATTATACAATATATCATTGTTCAATTATTGGAATACATAATTATTGGGCCATAGAAATATATCATTGTTGGATTATACAATATACCATTGTTGGATTATTGGAATACATCATTATCGGATTACATCATTGTTGGATCATAGAAATATATCATTGTTGGATTATTGGAATACATCATTATCAGATTACTTCATTGTTGGATCATATAAATATATCATTATTGGATTATACAAATATATCATTGTTAGATTATTAGAATACACCATTACTAGATTACATCATTGTTGGGTAATATGAATATATCATTGTTAGATGATAGGAATATATCTTTGTTGGATTATAAGAATATATCATTGTTGGATTAAATGAATATATTAGTATTGAATTATAGAGATACACTATTGTTTAATTATATAAATACATTATTGATGGATTAATATAAAATGGTAGAACTATTTAGACAAGCTATATCGATCTTTATCATCATATGGGTGAGAATTATTAATACCATTTTTGCAAATCAGTTTGAGAAATGTATAGCAATAGGTATTACTGTTGGTTTTCAAAATAATATAAAATGGTGAAAACTTGTTTATACTTGGGCGGATGGTAAGTTCGAGCGGGTGTATCTAGAGCACGAAAACTTGTATTGTGTTAAGTTTCGGCCAAGTCATATTAATGACCGACACTTGTGGCTATCCAAACTGAGTACTATCGTACAACCACATGTCCTAAATGGGAAGGACATTGCCAACTAATTTACCATGTTCTAGCATTATGTCCGCGGGCTGTAGTTATTAGTTGTTTCTTTTTGGGATTGTGCAGGCGAAGGTAATTATTGTCCATGTCTGTTGAGGCTTGCTCCGGGCGATAGTAACAGACATCCATGCTCGGTAGGTTAACCCTCACAATGGTGAGCTCCAGATCGATGGTAAATGACATTCATGACTTGGGGATAAGCTCATCAGGCGGGTTGGTGTTACAGCATGGTATTGTAAAGATATTGTGATAATCGCTAGTTGCACGTCCAAAGAAGCGTGTCATGGCCGACACTATAAGTTGATTATCTTGTGGGTCAAGTTGTACAACCTCTGCAGAGTGTAAAACTATTCAAATAGCCGTGTCCATGGTCAAGGGAGGGCAAGGTACGTTTTTACTTGGTAGATTTTGGTTTTGATTTCGATTTCAAAAGAGTGAATTTTAAGAACTCGGGAGCAATTGGGACTCTCGGGTAGATATTCGGGCAACCAGAGCCCTATCCTTTGAGCCTTGGTACTAGTGGTTGGTATGTAGAACCTCCACTAGTGATACAATTAATATATTTATTGAAACTACTTTTGTCAAATATGCTTTATGAAGACTGTTGAAATTTAAAATATTGCTTTGTGCAAAAGAACCATATAAACCTTATTTGTTAAAGCTATGCATATGCATTTTTCCCAAGACTTGCAGAGTATTTTATGTACTCACATGCTACACTCAAAATAAATCTCAGAAACCTTCAAAGTTACTGAGGATGATTACAACTTCTAAGCGTGCGGCTACAATAAAGAACACCGGAATACTAGGTCGTGAGCCCCCCGTCAATTGCTTGTGAGCATATGGGCTATCACTTGGAGTTATCTTCTTCCGCCGCAGTTTATTCAAGTTGTTTAGCCTAAAAGGGCGGTAATTGTAAACTTCAATCATAAGATCATTACTCTTTTGTTCAATATTATACAATAGTTTGACGTTTGCAAGATGCTAATATTCAATGATGTAACTGTATGCACTAGCTACTGATCCAATAACTACTGCAGATATATACAAATGGTTTCGGATTCGAAAATCCGGATTCCGACAGCGATCTTTGCACTATATATGCATGCCCCCTTCATAACATATACAGTAACATCAGATTTTCACTAAATTGTCAAAAATCTCGATAATCAGCCATTTCCCGATATACTAATTATATCGTTCAGGCCAGTTTTAATAACTTCAATAGGGGCAGAGATATTACCATGGATTGTCAAGAAATTAGGAGAAAAATATCAGTCGTCGTAGGTAGGGGCTGGATTGTGTAAAGCTGTAGAAATGTCATGCATAACAGTGCATCATTGGAGACGTCCAATTTCAGGCTACAGACTCGCAGGAATAAAATGGAGATTTCAGTGAAGACAACATAACAGCTGAAGATGTCCTTGCATTTATCCACGGCAAGAAATAGTTTTGCTTTTTTATTATTTAATTCATTTTTAAAAAAATATTTTAAAGATAACATCTCATTAACTTTATTTCCAATTCCAACCTCTTTGGCGTACGTTGTCATGCAACGGACTTTAGCGTGGCAAACAAGTGTTGTCACGTCACTCCTCTTAGCGTGACAGGACTTAGCCCAAAAACAGACGCGTGTTGGCTTGGACGGCTATCGTGGCAGGTTTGGTCACGCTGCGATCAGTGGAGTGATAGCACAGTTTGATCACGCTACAGGTCATGGCGTGATCAAAAGAGTCAGAATTATAAATAAGGTTAGGAAAAGGTTATCTTTAAGATGTTTTTAAAAATAGATTTAAAAATAAAAAACTCCATTCTATCCATTGTTTCATCAAAATCTTTGGCCCCTCACTCCAAAGGTAGAATAACAATTATTTTTGGAAATACTTCACATAATCATAGAAACAAATATGCAAGTGCAATCAGGATTCCACAAACAGCTCTAACCTGTTGCCGAAAACACCTACACTCTAAAGGATGACAATGTTCATGAACTTCCTCTTTGCAAAAGCCAACAACCGTTTGTTTGGAGTGACATTAGCTCCGTATGCACAGTTGAGCAACCTCCCACCTGTTTCCTCCCTAATCTGCTTCAAATAATTCCTCAATAATTCTGCATTTCAACAGACAAATTCTTAATCGATGATCACAATCCATGGCGTAAGAATGTTTTTCTGTTAGATTTAATTCCTAGAACCTACTGAGTTACTAGCTTAACTAGTCTGCAGTTTACATAAAAATATTACTCGGCGTTTCTCTCTCAAAAAGGACACATTAGGTGAACTACTGAAATACTAAGTAAACAACTTATTACTTCTGTACCAAAGGCTTTAGTGATCCCATCATCGTCAACGAAACTAGAGTGATAAACCTGTCCACAAGGGCCAAATCCATATGGTGCTCAGATATATTTTTTTGATAAGAAAGGCAAGTACGCTGGCTTGGATGATAATATGTTGCATCTGGTTTTCTCACCAATATTGAGTATAGGATGGTTTTTATGTATTGTGTGTTGACTATTATGTGCATAGGGCGTTTTTGCTTTAGAAGAATCTCAAAGTTTAAAGATGGTGTTCCGTAGAGACTATGTGGTTTGATCATAGTGTAGATGATGAACAATTGACGTCGTTGTCGAAGAGTTTGGGAGTTAACTCTAAGTTTTGCAAAAGTGGCATGTTGTTAGGAGTCAGGTAGTCTGACCGGCCATGGAAGCGGTCTAACCGACCCTGTAAGGCGGTCTCGCCGGCCAAGGTCGAGCGGTCAGACCGACCTCGTGACTGAGGTGCAGGTTTGGGGAATTGAACACAAAACACATGTGTGGGAGTGTTTAGGGGATGCATTTTGCATCAAGTGCCATCGAAAATAGAAACTGAACACGAAACTTGACAAAGATTAACTGAAAAGTCCAGAGAGGTGTTTTATGGTTTTGGGAAGCGGTCTGACCGGCCACTACATGACTGTAATTGACCGCCATGTAGTGGCCGGTCATACCGGTCCCCTGTTACCGGTAGGCGCAGTCAGATTGGCCGGGGTGGTCAGACTGGCCCAAGTGGTTCAGTGCATAGTGAGGTATGCTGGATTTTGAGAACTAACCTAGGGTCATGGAATTGATGCATATGTGTTGCATGAAGCATGTTTTGGCTAACGTGGGTCAACTTGCGAAGAACTTATGCTAGAAATTGATTTCTTGGTCTATTATTGTCCAGGGAAGATTGGAGTCAACTACGGTAAATGACAAGGATGGTCGGGACTTGATTTAGTGAAATCAAGGTTCGAACGATCAAAGATACCGGGTGAAGTGGTTGGTCTCAAGCAAGGTGCAACATAGACAAGAACATGAAATTTGGTACAACGGGTTGCATCAAGTGTCTTGAACTAGTGCAAATGTTGAGGCAATCCGATGGGAGCTGGATGGGAAAGACTTGCTGGCATCGGAAAGTCATTGATGAACCTACGCATGGCGAAGCATGTGATTTCTTCACAAGATTGGACTCAGTACAGGATGGAAGGATCAAGAAGAGGTATTTTGGCATCTTCACCAAAATATGGGTTGGTGACCTTGGAGAAACCGTGGCGCATGATGACGCAAAGGAGAAACAGTTTAGGTCATGAGGAGGATAAGATCACAAAGAGATGGATTTGGGAGTGCTAGATAGTCATCCGCTTTGAGAAGCATGCGTGAGTGTGAGACCCGTTTATGTGTGGGCTTAACAGGTGTTCGTTAGAGTTTTCTCTCTAAATCTAGCCTCCAATATATAAGGGTGGTGCAGGATTTGCACACCAATCAAGCCTAGAAACCATAATTTGAGATTTAGGGGAAGTGGGAGAATAGAGGAGGCTAGGGTTTAAGATATGTATTGAGAGAAAATTTGTGGGATTGGATGCTCACAAGTGAGATTTTGTCCTCCAGGGATGGAGTGGATGTAAACCCTCAATTACTCAATATCAATCCAATCCAATTCGTGCAAAGATGATTTGTGCCTCGTTCTTGCTCTTTTTCTTGAGATTTTAGGTTATTGTGTTCTAGAGCTTTTGCCTTGGTCTTTTGTCACAAATCTAGCTTGCTAGGACTTGTGGAAGTTGATCTATGGTCATCTTGACCATCTTTAATCCATGAGCAAATCTTTGGATCAAGTTTAGATTTTCACCCTGTTTTGAGCCCTCGAGCACTCAATCAAGAAATTCATGGAATCTTGGCTATGATCATCTTGATCTTTGAATGGAATAGATTCCTAACCTTTTTGTTGATCTATGTCTAAAATCTCATGTGATTTGGATTTGTAGATCTAAAGTTAGGTCTTTTTGTGATCCAAAATCGTGTTGATTTTCTATCAACCTGAGGGAGCAGCCAGACCGACCCCACGAGAGGTCAAACCGGCCGAGCGGTCAAATCGGCCGAGGGGGTTGTTGATTGAGTTTCTTTACATGAGACCGGAAAAGGTCTCATTGTAATCAATCCCTTCTCTTTAAAGTAAATCCTTTTGCCACAAGTCGCGCTTTGTATCTTTCTACATTCCTTGGGAGTCAAGCTTTGTCTTGTAGACCCATTTCTGACCTCTTCATTTTGGCTCCTTTAGGAATAATTTCCAAATCCTGGACTTTATTAGCCTTCATGGACCTCATTTCCTCTTCCATGGCCTCAAGCCATTTTGAAGAATTTTAAGCTTCTCATGGCTTCTTCAAATGTGGTGGGATCATCCTCCATTTGAAATTCCTCTGTATGATAAATCTGATAATCATCAGAAATAGTTGATCTTCTTACTCTTTGAGACCTTCTCGGGGCCTCCTCATTTGGTACATATTACATTTGAGGTCATTGTTGCTCCCCTCATTTGTGGCAATGGGTTCTATAGGATCTGAAGAACAAGGTTCCTCATTCTCATTCATTGTTGCCACAGGGAGAAACAACAGCAGTCTTTGGCACCACAGTATCTTATCTTGTCGGTCACGGCGACAATAGTAGTGAGAAGAGTGGCTCTTGAATCATTGGAGTGGGCACATATACCCGCTTCTCTTCAAGATCAATCTCTCGAGCTACCATGCTCCCCTTTATCATTTCATCCTCTAAGAAGACAGCGTGTCTCGTTTCTACAAACTTTGTATATCTATGCAGACGGTAAAGCGAAAACCTTTTGACTTTTCGGGGTAGCCAATGAAATGGCAACTTCATTTTTTGGGATCTAGCTTCCCAAAGTTTGGGTTAAATACTTTAGCCTCAAAGAGACTCCCCACACGTAAGTGGTTTAGTGAGGAACTCTTCACATCCACAACTCGTCACGGTGTTTTGGGCACAGACTTACTAGGTACTCTATTGAGAATATGAATGGCGGTTTTAACGCCTCCATCCATAAACTCAATGGGAGTGTGGAGTAGCTCATCATGCTTCGCACCATATCCATCGAGAATGCAGTTGCGTCTTTCAATTGCTCCCATTTTCTTTGAGGTTCGCGGTGTAGAATCTTGGGCTACTATGCCATTTTCTGTAAGAACCTGCATAAAGGTCCAGGAACTTGTCCATATGGGGTATGTCGATAGTAGTACTCCCCACGATCGGATCGAACTATCTTAATCTTTAAATCGTGTTGGTTTTCAACTTCACCTTAAATATCTTGAATTTATCCAAGACTTCATTTCTTTCTTTGATTGGATAAATATATCCATAACGGAGTAGTCATCTCGTGAATGTTATGAGCGAGTCATAACCATCCACACTTTTCACGGAAAAGGACCACAAATGTACGTGTGAACAATTTGTAGAACTCTGTGCTTCTTTTTGCGCCTTTCTTAATTTTCTTTACATATTTTCCTTTAATGCATTCTCGCATTGTTCTAAGTCTGAGAACTCTAATAGAGGAAGAATGGTTTCAGCTAAATTCTTTCGTTGTGATTTTAGAACCTTGATCTTCGTAGATTCACACAGCTATTGGAGTGAAAAATGTGTAGAATTCCAAAAGGGAAAAAGTGGCCTTATTCACCCCTCTAGTCGATAATACTGTCCTACTTAAAGAAAGTAATAATTTGTTTTTTAAGATGATGCCTAGTTTTGATGTCCGCTTGTTCCTTTTCTGTATGAACACTATCCTCAGCTCGTGTAGTGAGCTGGGGCCTGGGGCATCTTACACCCCATTGAGGTGCAGTGCTTTTAATCTCAAATGTGGTGCAGTAGCTTAGAAAATGCGCATATAATCATAGGACCGTTAATAGAGTAACTGCAATGCTGTTAATCTGTAGAAAAAGCTCACTAAATATACCAGGGCATGGAATGGGTCTGCACTGTCGCTTTGCTGATGCAGCGGGTGCATTCCCTGTCTCCTGCCCTTTTTCCCCGAAGTAAAGAACTAAAGTAAGTAAACGAAAAGAAAATAAATGAGATATCCTAATTTGATGTTTCATGGCGAGATTAAATAGTAGATACTTTTTAGTTTCAGCACAGGTCTTAAAACTTTTGACCAAGATCGGCTTGCGAAAAAGAAAAAAAAGGGGTTTCTATTCTATGGATAGGAACTCGTTTTTTGTATTTTGGATATAATCTGATTTTCATAAATCAATGAAATTTGAGGATTAGAGAGAAATTCATATATTTAGTCTACTCGACTTTTGAATTAATTGAGTTTTCTCCCAACTGAGTGATGGATCATGGATGCCCAGCAATTAGAACAAGAATTGTATTAACTATTAATGCGTAGATCTGGGTAACGAACTCCTACTAACCAATCAACTCAAATGTGGACCTCGAATTATTTCCCCGGTTTTATCTCTGCTTTAAATTGCAAACTAAAAAAGAAACAATAAAAATGTACACTAAAGCCTACTCTTAGAAGTGTGCCTCAAGTGTAGGGCGATTACATAGAGAGCATTCTTCATATGTAATTTTTCAACAGGCATTTTTTTCTTCCAAAAAAGGGGGCCTCCCCTCATTTGCAATACAAACAACGATTCAAAATTTCAAACACACTGGATTTTATAGAAGTGAAATGGGTAAGGTGCCAGGTTAATAGTATTAAGGTTGTCGCAAAAAAACTAGTATTAAGGTCAACCCTTCAGTAAGAGCTTGCACATGAGTAAGTAAGCAGTGAAAGAAGGAAAAATATTCTACTGTAGCTATCCTGACAAAACTTCACGCAACTAGAGCGCTTGGCAATTGGCATCTCTTCATCTCCTTTCTCAGCACCCTGGCAGTGCCCTGGTCTTCTTCTGCTTTGTCGCCTCCCCAGCCACCTCGGTTGCTTCTTGCTGCGGCATTTCTTCGCCTTGCAGTAGGCTGCACTTGGCTCAACATCCTGTTGCATTTCTGCCCAATATTACAAGAACACGCCAGCAACAATGATCTCACTTGGATCGTCGATATGCTTTTCGTTAAAACATGGTTTGTTTCACCCAATAGATAAAATTTCTTCCCCCCGGGTATACGCTTTGTTATCCACTGAGTAGTGACTACTGAGTAGTCAACGACAGAAGCTGAAATGTTTCCCATGGCATCACAGAAGCAGCAACTTGCATTTCCTTGCTAACAAATTGTCTTCCATGATAATTGCATTTTGCTTTGTGAGCCACATGGGCACTGTAATCTTCAAAGGCTACTTTAAACTCTAGATATAATATTGTGGATTCCTTCTTCAATCCTCAGTCATTGTGCAGGCCACTAATCGGAAAAATGTTCGTTTCTCCCGCATATTGCTTTCTTTCAATTTCCGGCCATATTCCTTGCCTTCTCCCTGTTTTCATTTCCAGGGCCATGTTGTGCAGTAAACTCAGATTGAAAACCAAACATATTGGTAAATGACAACCAACCACAACAGCACGCTACAACACGATATAAATTCAAGGTTATTTTACGGTACATTTCTACTAATAGCATACGGTGAATCTAACCATTGATTTGTTAATAGTATAATAGACTTTTATTTGTATTTATAATTTTCTCGTGAGAGTATTTTGGATTTTTTCAACAATGGTTGAACATATTACTATTGTGCTACGTGATTCCCACATATGCAATTACAATTCTACCCTCCTGAGATTATATTACTCATACTACAAGGTGTAATATAGCTAAATCATAACTAAGTTGAACCATTAGATAAAAAAGAATAGACGACTCGTATTAAATTAAGAGCACCGCAAAAGAACTCTTATTTCTAGCCCGGCGTTTAGCTTAAATGCCCCCAATACAGTGCTAAACAGGCGTTTAATCAGCTAGCTAGATGATTGCACAAGCTAGCTAGCTAACTGCTCTTAGTTTCCTCTAACCGACACTAGGCTCTCTGAATACTCAATTATATGGTGGCACCAAATCGACCCCCCGATCCGGAGATACCACCGGAGTTGGGGATGGAAGAAAACCAACTCTCGCTGCATGTCGACCACTCGCTCCACAGCTCCGCCGCGGATGTCGTATCTGTAGACTTGCGCGCCACTCACGTTGAAGAATATGTTTCCATCGTACGCGGCAAACGGAATTACGTAAGAGCAGTACTTTGGCTGCAACAAGTTGATGGTGTAGCGCAACGACCACTCCGGCTGCACGCTGTCCTCCGCCATCCAGAGCTCGACGGCGGAACCGGGGGCGTGGGCGTAGCACAGCTTGCCGGTCAGCACCGTCATGTAGTCATGGAACTCGACCACCTTGGAGCACGGAGGGATCGAGGACACGGTGAACGCCTCGTCGCTCAGGCTGAACCGGACGATGCGTCCTTCCACGGTAGCGGCTGCGAAGGCAAAGCCGAACCAGTACACGGCGCCCGGCAGGCAGACCGGAGCCCTTGACAGGACGGCGTAGGGCGGGTCGGCGACCGGCCGCCACGCGCGCGAGCCGAGGGTGAACACCTCGCACCCGACGCTGTAGTCCGTGTCGCCGCAGTGGCGGTAGAAGCACCTCACCACCTTGCGCTCGCGCGTCGACGGGTCGGCGGCGAACCCGACCTTCTGGAAGATGCAGCAGTCCGGCGAGCCGCTCGGCAGCTCGACGAACTCCCTGGTCGCCGGGTTGCACACGAATATCTGGGATCTAATGGTGAGGATCACCACCAGTCCGTCGCAGTGCAGCGGGCGCGTCCACGGCACGACGTCCGTGGTCCAGCAGTTCTCGTACACGAGCTCGGCGACGGCGCCGTGCCCGGGGTAGCTGAACATCCCGACGCCGCGCATCCGCTGCCAGGGCTGCAGCTTCTCCCGCGGCAGGACGAGCATGGACGTCCGCCGCGCCATGGATGACAGCTTCGCGTGGCAGCGCACGAAGCGCGGGTCCGCAATGGTGGCACACCATGACTTGCACACCGTCCTGAACCGGAGCAGAGATCTCACGGGGAGGCGGAGCAGGATCTCCTCCAGGATCTCGTCCGGGATACCGTGGTTGCATCGCCGCTTCGCCGCCATTGCATGATCTCGGTGTGCTGCCAGGGATGGCCTGCAATTAGAGCAAGACTCGTATTTATGGACTCGATTTGCTCTTAATTCTTTGACCTACTCCGAAACATCAATTGAATTCGGAGTATGTATTCTATTCGGATTAGTTCGTTTATAGGGGTAAAAATATCTCATTTTTTTAAACAAAAAGGTTCAACTGAACGCAGGGGACAAATTCTAGAGGCATTTAAAGATGGAGAAATCAACTAGTTCAACTCAAAGAGGCTCCACAGAGAGAGGACGGGGGGGACTTGCATCATTACATGAGATCTCTCCACGGGCGAACTCGCGGAGCCAGTCTCCGATCCGACTCCGGCAGAGGCGCCTTGGGGATGGGTCGATGGGGAGAAGCGAGGGCGGTGTTCGGGGTCAGGGTTTTCCAAACCGGAAATAAAAAAATGCCGGAGGTGAACGGTAATTCCGATATGGCCTATAATAGGCAAATTTTGGTTGATTTTGGCTGAAATTTTTCAATTTTTTTTGAATTTTTCGGATTTTAAATTAAAAAAATCAAATTCGGACAAAATTCAACCAAAAGGGAAATTTCGACGCCGGTTTGATTCCCTACCGGGGTTTATCGAATTAAATTTGAATTGAACTTCAAATTGAGTTCCGTTATTCCGTTCGACTTGTATATTTTGTAGAATTAATGTAAAACAAGGATTTTGATTTAAGTTTTTGAAATGCAACCAAGATTTTGGAAATTCACCACACGCAACAATTTTTTTGAAAACCCATAAAATTCAAGAAAATTTTAAGAAGCTCAAGTTTCGGTTGTTTCAAAACCGACCCCCCTTAAAACAATCTCGTCTTCGAGATTTCGGTGTACTAGAAAGAAAGATGACAGGAAAGGAGAGAGGAGGGGTACCAGGTGCTATGTTGGCTCTTCTAGTGGCCTTGCTAGCTTCCGCCATTGCGAGTTTCACAACCACTTGGAAATTTGTCTGTTGTAGTTCGACTACTTTGGTCAGCAATAGTCTCATAGAGCGGTCTTTAGAGCGGCGGTCTTTCCCTTCACAGAACACTCAACATGGTAATGGCTTGCACGATGTGTGCCTTTTCACCGCAGCATTGACATGCTATCTGGGTTATAAGAGAGTATTCCAGTTGATGCTGCTCTTCACATTTGGGGCAAAAGGGCACTAGGCACGTATAACAGTTGTAACGTTCTGTTTTCGGACAGCAAATAGTAACTACTCTTCGATTTTCGATTTTCATTTGTATTTCCAAAATTAGCTTAATTTCAAAAACTTCTTGCTTATATCCAAGCTCGAGTTTGTGTTTCAAATCTTCCTGCAAAAATTCTGAATTCAAATTTCAGTTTGAACTCACCTTTTCAAATTTTAGGCCCCTTTTTCAATTTCACTTTCCCTTCTCATTTCTTCTTGGGCTGGCTCATTTTCCCACTGCACTTTCGGCCCATCTGCCCCCCCTTCGTCTTCCCCCCCCGAGCCGCTTCACCTGGCCGCCTTCCCCCCTCTTTCTTTCTTTTTTCCCTCCCCTGGTACTTCCACCCGCTTTTTTCGAAACTACTGTCGACCCTCGTTTCTCTTTCTTTCTTTTTTCCCTCCCCTGGCCCGTGCTCTCGGTCGACCACCCCCCCCCCCCCGCCGTCGCCGTCTCCGCTTGCGCCGTCCGTGGCCGGCAGCCTCATTGCACCTTCGCGACGCTCCGCGCCACGCGCCAACTCGATCGCCACTCACGCCGAACGCCGTCCGGGCCCCCTCCCCATCTCCCCGCGGCAGCCGCTCCCACCGACCTTCCTCTCCTCTCCCGGCTATAAAGCCCTCCCTACCTCCCCTCCTCGCCTTCCTCTCTCCCCTCTCTATGCCGCCAAGAGCCGAAGCTCCTGGTACTTCTTCCTCCCCCGATACTACCGTTAGTTCAACTCCGGTACTACCGCCCTTCCTCCACCCCAGTACTACCGTCGGTTCCACCCCTGTACTATTACTCGTCCTCCCCCGGTACTACCGCCTTTCCTCCCCCGGTACTACCGCTCGGCCCCCTTCGGTACTACCACTCACCGTCCCCCCCCACACCGGGACTAGTGCGCGTAAACTCGGTCCACGCACTGTGCGGTGGACCGAGCATTGTGTTGAAGGCCACATGTCAGCGCTGGAATTTTTTGGGTTTTTTTATTTTCTTTTCAATTAAAAATTAATTTGAAAAGCTTAAAAAATTCATATCTCCTTTATGATAACTCCAAAAATTATGAAACTTGTTCCAATTTTTTTTTTCTAAATTCAAGATCTTACTAACGGCACTGGTCTTGTTTAATTTGGAGTTCATTTATTATGGGTTTTGTAATTATTTGCTCTCTTTGCTGTTGTGTCTTTTTCCAGTACATTCGTCCAATTAGGTTTCAAAGACACGGGAGACCTCCACTTCGATCAAGCTCAAGAATACCAAGACCCTACTGCCTTTAACCAAGGTGAGTCTATACGTTGATCATTTTGAGCCTACATTTTATGCTAATTATATTTATTTAAAATATCAAAATTGCATTCTTAAATTCTGTAATCAAATGTATGTTAAAGCTTAAGGTAGTTAAACACTCATTTGATGATTAATTAATTATTATCCATCCCTTGATAAATTAAACCCCTCATTTCATGTCACCCTAGTAGATATGTGGTAAATACAAGCATAGTGGTGGGTGTCGTCGTGCACAAGAGTGGTTGGTAGGTGGTATGAACCGTCCGGATGGATTAAGGACTTAATCTTGTTATGATCCCCTGTGTAAAACAAGTATAACTTGAAGTCTGCCAAGTGCAACTTGGCTTAGAAAAATTATTAAACCCTGAATGTCATCTCACTGTTCGGTGAGTGGAAGCGTGCAAGCGGTAGGATGTGTTCCAGCTTGAAAGGGACACCGTGGTAGGGTGAGGTTGCCAGCTACGCTAGTCGTTGTGGCAGGGGCCAGCTGCGCTAGTCGTTGTGGTGAACATCCCGTACAACTTATGAGCGTAGCCCATATGGGTGAGATGACAGAAAGGGCAAGGTAGTTCGAAAAGTTAATGTGACGATCGCTCAACTACATGACTACGAAATCATGTGGGGTAACGAGTATGATTATCTCTTGTGGGTACAGTGTACAACCTCTGCAGAGTCTAAACTGGTTAAACAGTCGTGCCTACGGTCAAAGGCAGACATGTGAACTTAACTTGAGTTAGTTCTATTTCAAAAACCTTTGTAGGTGGTGTGACAACTAGATCGGCTCATCTAGCCTGAGGTTGGATTTTTTCTGAGCCGTCAAGCTCAGTGGTCTGGAGGAGCGGAGGTAGCTCCAATCAAATGATGCATGTGTAAAGTTTCCGATGGAGGGAACCTCTACTGTTATTTAATATTGCACTACTCTCTTTAATAAAATAAAATTTGTTTGAAATGCTAAGTTATAGGAATTTGTAACTATGATAATTGAAAAATATTGCTTTAGCAAATAAAAGAACCTGAGCCACCCTTGTTAAGCCATGCATGTATATTATTGCATCTTGTGTGTTGGCACGCGAGCACATAAGTTGTGATCATTCTCGCTCTTCCCCCAAACCCTCCAGACGATGTAGATCAAGGGGACTACGCATGCTATGAAGACCCAGAAGTCAACGGACAAGGAAATGATAAAGAGTAGTCTAGTATATAGTTTAGATCTTGCCTCAGTCTAAGTAGACTTGTTCGGTACTTGCGTACGGCAGATATTGTCCAACCCCTTGGGTAATATTCGTCCTAGACATGTTACCCCAGTCGCTTGCCTGTGGAGAGATGAGCTCTACCCCTTTTGCTTCTACTGTAGTTACGTTGCTTTTATGTAATGTAATCAATTTGGTCTGCCCGGCCCTTTCATAAAACTTAATCCGACGTGGTCTATGTCACTTTGAAGTTGTAATATATTGAATGTTTTAATTTACGTCTTGTATGAATTGATTTAGAAATGTGCCTGTGAGTGCTATCTACTGATTCAGGGAATAGCATAGTATTTTCACAGAGGATTCGGGATTAGAAAATCCAGGCCCGATAGAGCTGGTATCAGAGCATACGACTGTATAATCCTTAGTTAGATTGGTTGTTGCCTTATGACTTAGGTATTATTTTCAAAAATTAAAGAAAAACATTGACAAAATATAACGTGCTTATTGCTCTTACTCATCTCTCTTAGTTCTTCACTTTTCTTGACTTCACTTGAGTTTTTACTCAGTTTGACTACCTCGCTTGTTTCTAAAAAATTGTAGGTGGCAACCCCGTTGTCCAATGGCCCGTGGGACTTTTTCTCCCACGAAGAAGATGAAGGCGAGTTCGTGGACATTCTCCGCCAATTCATGCAACACCTGGATTACCACCACAAGCCTATCTTCAGAGGGTGAAAGACTCAGACCCTGCACCAAGAGTCATGGGCCATGGAGGTTTTCCACTATACCAGAAAGGGTGAGTCCGTCGCTCACACCTTCAGAGCTGTGACCCCCCAGAGCAGCTGTTCTGAAGCAGTCCAAGATGCAAGACGCTTCACCTGCACCCGCCTGAGCCAGATGCACAAAGATCTTCTTCGAGAGTCAGCCTTCTACTACTACCTGCCTCTCCAGGAGGGAGTCTGATCCCGAGGTCTTCGTCGTCGTGTGGGAGTAGTTAGCTTAGGTTAGCTAGCAGTGCTTGCTTTAGCAGTCTTTTTGTTGCAAGCAATTTTTGTTCCTTCTTTTGTAGACGATGTGTTTGCATCGTGTGTCGTGACTTAACTTAGCCTATATGCTACGTGTCAGCAGTCATATAACACCTAACCCATTAATATAATGTAGCCATTCTAGGCTTTGTATTGTATGTATTCGATCTTCTTGTTGGTTTAATATTCTTTTATGTGTGCCTTAGAGGGATAGTAAACCCTCATATGCTCCCTCTTGTTCTAAGCCTCAGCTTTTGTCCAGATGCTGCCTAGAAGAGCCACCGCCCCGCCCGTGGAGCCTTTGCAACTGGCCGAGGAAGAGGCCATGGAAATGGCCATGGTCGTGGCCAAGGAACAGATCTACCTCCTCCGCCACCAGCAAACCCCTCAATGGCTCAAGTTATGTTCCAACAGACGCAGATTCTTCAAGCCCTACTCGCCAGTCAGCAGACTGGAACAGCCATCCATAACTCCAAGCTGGCCGACTTCCTTCGGACAATACCACTCACATTTTCTACCGCCAATGAACCCCTAGAAGCAGAAGATTGGCTCAGAGACACTGAGAAGAAGCTCCGCCTTGCCGGCTGCTCAGATGAAGACAAAGTGGACTTTGCCACCCATCAGTTGAAAGGAGCCGCCGCTGCATGGTGGGAAAACTACCTCGCTGCTTGAGGTGGTGACGGCTCAATGTCAGAAGAAGAACAAGCAGCGGTATCTGCAACTGGCAACCAACCAGACCCTGCCACCACAGAAGAAATGGCCGAAGCACCAGTTTATGAAGCTACACCCGCTTGGCAGCCAATTCTCTGGGCTGAATTCAAGGCCGCGTTCAGGACCAACTTTGTACCAGCTGGTACCATGAGGTTGAAGAAGACTGAGTTCAGGGACCTTGAGCAAGTTCAAATGTCAGTAAATGTGTATCTGACTAAGTTTAATCAGCTTGCCCGCTACGCCGCCAATGACGTGGCTGATGAAGAAGAGAAGATTGACCGATTCATGAAAGGTATGCGCGAGGACATGCGAGTCCATCTTATCCTCCATGATTACCCCAGCTTGCATCACTTGGTCAACAAGGCCATAGTGCTAGAAAATGAGAGAAAGACTGTCGAAGTTAATCATAAGAGAAAGATGGCATTTCAGAGGCGACAAGGCAGTTTTCCGGAGAGATCAACTTTCCAGGGCAGCTCATCCTTCAGACCGCCTGCAACTTTGCCGCCAAGAGGTCCAGCTCCAGCCCCACGTCCCCAAGGAAGTGGCTTCCGCGCTCTTTGCCCCGCCGGGCAACCTACAACTATCAGTCCAGCAGCCCATCTTTATTGTTTTCACTGTGGAGAGAAAGGGTACTTTGCTAACAGGTGCCCTCAACGTCAGAACCCTACCGCAAAGTTCAATGCAGGAGCCGCCCCGACTCAAGGCCAAGCTTCCAACCAAAGCAAGAGTCATCATACATCTCAACTCTCAAGGTCTACCCCGACAACAAGCCGCGGCCGTGTGAATCATGTCACAGCCGAGGAGGCCCAGGACGCCTCAGGAGTGCTTATGGGTACGTTTGCTGTTAATTCAGTACCCGTGCAAGTTTTGTTTGATTCTGGAGCTTCGCACTCTTTTGTTTCAAGAAAGTTTGTTGAAAAGCTAAGTTGCCAACCTATAAGCTAAAGAAACCCGTGGTACTTAATTCACCCGGGGGACCTCTATTTGCTACCTCAATCAGTCCCAGAGTAGAGATTGCTTTGGAAAATTCTGGATTACTAGCAAACCTCCTTGTGCTAGAATCTCAAACTCTGGATATCATCCTAGGGATGGATTGGTTGGCTGAATACCAAGGATGAATAGATTGTTCCAATAGAGAAGTGGTGCTCACCAAGAATCCAGGAGCCCAAATAAAGGTTAGTGTGGATCGTTCCTCTCCCTTGGATCGAGCAATCCACCACCTTGAAGAGTTATCCCTAGAGACAATGCATGTAGTCCAAGCTTACCCCGATGTCTTCCCTAAAGAATTGCTAGGCATGCCGTCAGACATAGATGTTGAGTTTGCAATCAACTTGAAACCGAGGACAGCCTCAATTACCAAGAGACCATACAGAATGGCCAGCAACGATCTTGAAGAGCTCAAGACACGGATTGAAGATTTACAAGACAAAGGTTTTATTCGACCTAGTTCCTCTCCCTGGGGTTCGCCAGTACTTTATTTCAAGGCAAGTAATATCTTGGATCATGCTGAACCCAGTTTTCAAAACTACTTTGATTCAAAGTATTGTATTCTACTTTAAATATTTATTTAAATTTTTTGGGTTTAGCTATTCACCCATTTGATTATATCTACCTTGCCTAATTGTATTTTCATGATCTTTTGTCACCATATGTTGGTTCGTTATTAGTTGGTATTATCATAGCACCAACGCGGGTTAGTTAGACGAATAGTATTGCTTAGCCATACTATGAGTCACACATATCATTTGAGTCACAATTATAAATTTGACTAAGTGACTATGGAACTTTGTGTAAAACTGTGATGTGTGTTATATTACTTTGTGATACATGTCTTGTACTTAACCAACAGGGTGGGAAAGGATTTTGGATTGAGGCAAGTGGTGGATACTAAGTGATATGGTGGAACTTTGTGCATGGGAATTATAATCTTTATGTTATAGTTAGAAATTGAAAGTTTTGCCTTGGTCAATTAAGGGCTTAACTTTGTGCACCATTGAACTAAACCTTCCGTATAACCATATGTCTGATGGGATGTGGCCTAACTTAGTAAGTTATGAAGTCTTGACATTGACAACTCAGATTGTAGGTTAGGATCTCAGTGATGGGTGGAGGTGTGGACTACCAGGTAGATCACATCGAGGAACGGTTCACCGCTTCCTTGTCCAACGGTGTGTGTCGTGCCAAGCGTTGTGTATGGTTTGGACAACGGTAAAGCATACCTGGAGTGTTAATGCTTGAGATGAAGTTTCTGAAAGGTTTTGTTATGATTAGTGCTAGCTACACTGATTGTATCATGTGGGCAAAGTATATAATCTCTGCAGAGTGTTAAACAATCTATTCAAATAGCCGCGTCCACGGTCATGGACATGCTCAGGGATTTCACACGAGAGTTAGATTTTTTAAAACATTTGGGAAGGAAGTTGTGTGATCTAAGTCATATAGCTATGTGAAATAAATTGATTAGGCTTTGTGTTCTTTGTGAAAACAACTGTCAAACTATTACTGTTTATTTTTTTAAACATGTTTTTAAATCTATTATTTTTATTCAATTGTAAATGTTGCCTTATGCAAAATAATCATAGAAGCCATTCCTTCGGAATAAGTCATTATCTATAAATTACATCCTATGGTATGACATGCGAGTACGGTTGTGTACTCATACTTGCTATAAACAATCAACAGAAGTGGATGAATCTTCGTCTGTCTTCGAGTAGGAGTTCTACGAAGGTGCTGATCGCTAGGTCTTGATCCCAGTAGGTTGCCTATGGTGTATTGATGGGATTCCACTGAAGTTTATTTGTTTTGTTGCTTATTTATTTATTGACAGTCTGTGAGGCTTAATAAATGTAAACTCGACCTTAAGGTCACAACAATTATTTGTTATTCTAATTACTCGTTATGTTATTATTCGTCTTATGTGGATCGATATTCATCTATGTTGACACTGTGTGCACTAGTATGATCCTGAACTAGTGTAGAATACACAAAGGGTCCATAATTGCATTTTTAGGTCTTGATAGCGGTGGTATCAGAGCCATACTTACTGTAGATCTTGACCTTAGTTAGATCGGTCGTTTTAAAGTGTCAAAACTATTTTCTAAAGCAAAAATTAACTTGCAAAAATAATTAAATGGCTTAATTTCTCTTATGTCTCGCTTCACTCAACTATTGCTAAAAATTTTATTCTCTCCCTGCTGTTTTAAATTTATGCTTACCCTTGTCTATTTTGGTAGATGCCTCACCTTCAGAATTATGGTGAGCGCAACCAAGGATTTGCTGCACAACTATGGAAGCTTCTGCAAGTGCTTGGAGGTTTTGATCGACCGATGTACCGAGGCACCAACTAGGTTGTGAGCAGTCGAAACCGTGGAGTGATCTGCCGTTTAACTATCTACACTCGGGAGGACACCAAAGCCAGCTGCCCTCTGAACATCTCAGTCCGAAGGATCGTTTGGACCAAAGGAGTTCAGGAATCGTCACGCCTTGCTATCTTGAGAATCTGCAGCATCTACGCTCGAGAGCTTAAGGATACAGTCTTCAGCTACCATCCATGTGCCTCCGCAGTTGACCTTCCTACACGTTACCTGTCTATAGATGGAGAAAGCAACACCATCGTCGTGCACCTTGCGCAGTTCATCGCCGCCTAGGAGGAGTCTTTGGAGCTAGCCGTCAAAGAGTTGGAGTGCGTCCACGAGCCCCTAGAGATGGCAGAAGAAATAATCGCAACACTATAGCAAGCACTGTACGACTAGCATGAGCATGAGGAAGAGCCAGAAGACCCAGAGGAAGGTCATGAAGAGGAAGATCCAGAAGAAGACGAGGAACCAGCAAAGCCAGAGGAGCCAGTTGTGCCTGCACAAGAGGCACCTTTTCCTGCTGCACCAGTCCTGGGGCACCAAGGCCACTTAGCAAGGATGTCAGCGCAGTTTCAGGTCTACAGCAAGCGGGAGCACCATCATGGATATGGAGGCTATCTCATCGAGTAGTCCGCTTGAGTTTTTAGGCTTTAGCTAGTTTAAGACTAGGAGTGTCGCCCTTTAGGTGGTAGTTTATGCACTAGGTCTGCGTTTGTTTTCTTGTGGGCAGTATGAGCTGCAAAGACCCTTAGGCATTTGTTGCAGCCAAGCTAAGACCCTATTAATATAAGTATTTCAGTTAATTTCTTGAAGCTGTGTTTGTTGGGTTAAATCCACCCCCTCGATTAGTTCTTAACTTATCTTGTGCTTGCTACCTTATTGTAACATCCCAAATATGGATTTTTGTTTCAAATGTAAGAAAATAAAAAGAAATTTAAACTTTTCTTGCATCTTGAAGCCCTTGGTCATTTTTGCAATTCTTTTAAAAAGAATTATGGAAAATCAAAATTCAATCCTCTTTTGACTCCAATCAAAAACCTTCGTGTCAAAGATCTTGTGCCAAACCCTGGGAAATCTTTTCCCTGAGTTCTAGGGAGGCTTGGCAACACCTTTGAATTATCTCATGATTTTTAGAAATTATCTGATAATTTTTGGAGGCAAGTCAAATTTGGTCAAACCCTATTTCCCCTCTTCTGGAATTTCTGGAGAACAATTCAGTGCCTGAAAGTCTCTGAAAATTTTATGAGAGGTTCCTCCTGCTGCCAGTAATCTCCAGTTAAAATTTCATAATTTTTGGATCTTGCTTGCTATCTCAATTAATTCCTCAAAAATCAGATGTTTAAAATTCAAATTCTAACTGGTTTGCACTGTTCCTCGGGTTCAAACCAGACTGGGGCTCGAGCCACTGGACTCAGTCCCGTCAACTAATCGCACCCGGAGCGGTCGATCGGCTGCGCGGGTCGTGAGCCGTTGGATCGGCATCGAACGGTCCTCGACCAGCCGGTCGATGGAATCGTTTTAATCCATCCGATCTAACTCAGCCTTTCGATTTCAATCCGACGGTCGACGAGTCGTCTCCTTCCTCCGTCAGCGCGCGCGTGAGCAGCAGCCATGGCGTGCGCAGAGGAGAAACGCCGCGCGTCCAATCCACTCCACGGTCGCCTTTAAACGGCTATGTGGATTTCATGGGGATATGCTCCAGATCTTAGGATGATGTGACAATTGGCAACGGCGTTTACGGTTTGTAGTTTCACGCGTTTTCGACAAAGCTACAGGTGTTCTGGTCAATGGCGGTTCGACCGGTCCTTGCACGGCGGTCCGACCGGTCCCAAATCGGTCGGACCGGCCATGTAGGGCGGTCGGACCGGTGGTGACCAAAGTGGTCAAAATGAGCTGAGCCAAAAAATAGGTGTTGTAGGCAAGTGAGGGGATCCCAATGCACTTGGTCTCATGATTTTTGGAGTCTCCAGTAAAAAGTTCTATTGGTTTAAAGTTTCCAGAAGGTTTCAGAATTTGGGAGTATGAATTTCGGCTAAGTCCCAAGGGGCGGTCCGACCGGCTCACGTGGAGCGGTCCGACCGCCATGGGCGTCCGACCGCTCACCGGAGCGGTCGACCGGTTTCTACTTGAACGTCGGCCAACTTCGTGGCGATGTTGTTTTGTTAGGTCAAAGTCATTGGTTTCATGGCATATGATTTGCATGATGCATGTTTTGACTAACATGGGTCAAGTTGTGAAGAACTTGTTCCCGAATTCGTGTTTGCTTGTCTATGGTTGTGCAGGTAGCTTGGTGGTCAACGACGGTCAACGGCGAGGAGGATCGGGACTAGACTTGGAGAGTTGAGGTCCAGAACGATCGACGATGCCGGGTGAGGTCAACGACTCAAGCGTGACGCAAGATGGACAAGGGTGACCTATTGGCAAAATCCATGATGCATGGTGAAGCGGTTTAGGTCAAAAGGTTAAAGACGGCGCTTTGCGGCGCGCGTGATGTGACCCGTTTGTTAGTGGGCCTTAACGGGAGCCCAATGGAGTCAAACCCTAGGAGTCTAGGCCTCCACTATAAATAGGGGGAGGTGGTGGCTGCACCACCTAGCTTTTCTCCCTCTCGCTTTTTATGTTTCAAAACCCTAATTGTCTTTAGGGGAGTTGAGGTGGAGGCTAGGGCTCTTGATGGTTTGTGGTGAATTTCGTGATCCTTGATTGTCTACTGATCCATGATGGTGTGGATGTAATCCAGCTTCAATCACGAAATCAATCTATGCAAGGTTTGCTTGAGATAAGTCTCTTTTCGTTCTTGCTTTCAATTTGGTGATTTTAGGGCTTTCTTTGATCCGCGAGTTTGTGATTGATTCTTTCACGTGAATTAGCTTGCTGTGATATGTGTGAATCTATCTAGCATCATCTTGATCATCAATCTCTCACGAACAAGCTTTAGGATCAAGTTTTCGTTCTTGCCCGGTTTTAGACCTTCTGTTAATCAATTGACAATTGCTCAAGATCGTTCCAAGAATTATCATAATATTCGATTGGAATAGGTCCTCAATAGCATATAGAAGGTGTGTGCAAAGTTTCATAAAGATTGGAGTTGAGAATCAAAAGTTTCACCTAATTGCAACCGTCATCGGCCGATTTCTTCATGCAGATCGGTTCGAGTCGGCCGGTCGATCGCCCGTCATCACCGGTCGATCCGATTTTGAGCGGTCCGACCGCCAAGATAACGCCGGTCGATCGCCCGACAATCGGTCCGACCGGTTGAGTATAACGGTCGAGACGCCTGCGTCTTGTGAGTCTTGGTAATCTTAGTTGATTTTGTTATATTGCTTAGGGTTTAATTGGATTCAATACTAGTCTTCCATTTGATTGGTATATTGATCTTCATAGCTTTCTAATAGCTACTGGAGTTAAATTGTATTGAGTTCATAATTTGTGAAAAAGTGAGCGTGCTCCTATTCACCCCCCCCCTCTAGTCGCCTTTACGGTCCAACAAGTGGTATCGAGCCCTGCTTAGTTCAATCTTGATCTTAACCGGTCACCAACTTTGGCGATGGATAAGTTTTCTACTAAACCGCATATCTTCGATGGGCACGACTATGCCTATTGGAAGAATCGTATGCGCGTCTTTCTTGAGAGCGAGGACAAGCTATTTGGGATGTTGTTAGAGCCCATTGGTTATTCTGAAATTGCTACACACTACGCAATTCTTTTGGCTAACAACAATAAGGCTAAGAATCTTTTATATGGTGCACTTGGTAGACAAGAATATGATCGAATTTGTAATCTTTCAATCACAAGATGAAATTTGGAACACTCTCGAAACATATCATGAGGGTTCGTCCCAAATCAAAAGGTGCGCCAAACTGCTTACAAGCGTGAATACAATAAATTCGAGATGTGTCTGGAGAGAGCATCGATGACATTTTCATCGCTTTAATAAAGTAATTAATCAAATGAAAGTCGTTGATATTGAATATTCTCAATCTGAAAATGCCACCCATCTCTTGGTGCGCAATCAACACCAAGGAGTGGGAGATGAAGGCTCTTGCTATAGAGGAAAATGTTGATCTTTCAAGTCTTACTTTAGAATTGCTTTATAGTAAACTCAAGACTCATGAAATTAAAAGAGTTGATCATCCCAAGAAAGATAATTTAGCTTTGGTAGCGCATCCTCTCAAAAGGCTTTTGATGACTCTTTTGAATCTTCTTACGGATTTTCATTTGCTTGTTTATCCGCTATTCATGAAGAGGAGCTTGAAAGTATTCTCAAAGCAGAGTTAGCTCTTCTAGCTAAAAAATTCACACGGCCTACAATAATGTGAGAAACAAAAAGAGAGGTGGTCCGGTGACATGCTATGAATGTGGTGAGCTAAATCATATCCGGGCAAATTGCCCCAATCTGAAAGGTAAGAGCAATCATAAGGAAGGAAAGCCAGCTTGGAAGAAGCCTCCTTTCAACAAATCAAGGTATGAGGCGAATAAGCTTGTGAAGGCTGCTCACCGGGTCCTTGCCGCTTTTGAGGATCAATCTTTGAGCGATGTGGATACCGGGAGTGAGGAGGACAAGGAGGAGGAGATCCCTCAAGGCAAAAAGAAAGGGAAGGCCAAAGACTTCACTGGCATGTGCTTCATGGCTGACACCGACGACATTGATGATGATGAGGTATCTTTTTCTTATGATGAGCTTTCTGCTAAATATGATTCTATAGTTGAGCAATTGCTTAGTTAAGATGAAGCGCTAGAATTTGTTATGACAAAAAATAAGAAATTAGAGTCAAAGATTAACAAACTGAAAATAGAGCTTAAAAATGCTAAGACTCTTGAACCTGATGAATGTTTATCTTGTCATGCTATGCACTCAGAAATTACTAAGTTACAAACTGCTCATAATATTTCTGTACAACAACTTGAGAATGCTAGATCTGAACTAAATGAAATTAAAAGTGCTCCTTGTGAAAAATGTTTAGAATCTAGTAAATTGATTGCTTTTGATGTGTTTGATTCTAGCCCTTGCACTTCATGTTTAGAAAAGGAACGTGAAATCAAAGATATCTTAGAAGTCGCTAGAGTCAAATATGCTAAGCTTAAGGACAATATTGAAAATACTACTTGTGCGTCTTGTTCCACTCTTAAGCTTGAAATTGCTTTGTATAAGGAAAAATCTATGAATAAAACTTGTGATGCTTGTGTTAACTTGAGAAAAGAAAATGCTTACCTTCATGATACATTAGAGAAATTTTCTAAAGGTAAGAAACAATTAAACATGATTCTTGACAAGTCTAAAACTCCTTATAAGAAGCAAGGTTTAGGATTCAATTCTTTTCAAGACAATTCAAATCCAAAAATCATTCAAGTCTTGGAAAAGGTTTAATTGAATTCAAAACCCAACTGCAAAAACATCTTTTAAATCTGCAGCTTTGCCCAACCTTGTATTAATTCAAATGGTGCTTCTTCTAGTGGTACCAAATATCATTGCACTTATTGCAAGAAAGGTGGGCATTTGATTGAATTCTGTTGGCGTAGGTTGAAAAATGATAGAAAAAATTTTGATAGAATTTCATTCATGCAACCTAGAGCTTCTATGAGACATGGTAACACTGAAAAGAATAAACCTGGATTAGAATTTTTCTCTCATGCAAATCATTATGTTTCTAGATATCCTAATTCTAATGCTTATCAGATCAAGCGGTCCGATCACTGTGGTCACCGGCCCGACCGTTTTGGTCGCCATCGACCGCCAAACTGTTGCCGGTCGGATCGCCCATGGACAGTTTAAGTCTCATGGTAATTTAAACATTGCTCATAACCGAATGTTAGATGAAATCAAGGATAGTACTTCTGATTTGTATACTCCTTGCAGACGTGTGTCTCAGTACTGGATTCCTAAATCTTGTTTATCTAACCCCAGTATTGAGACACATCGTTCTTTTGTTCCTTGATTTTCGTGGATTACCGCGGAAGGGGAAGAACACGTGGTTCGTTGACTCGGATGTTCACGCCACATGACCGAAACTCAAAATGGTTCACCTCTTTCACGCGGGCAACAGGTGATGACTTCATCACCTTTGGAGATGATACACAAGGGCGAATTAAAGGAACAGGTTCAATTAGGGTAAACAACAAATTCATTCTAAAGGATGTCGCTCTTGTGGACAAGCTTAGGTATAATCTCCTTCGCTTCTCGACTTCTTGATGATGGCTATGAGACGGTTTTAAGAAAAATGCTTGTCGTGTGCTTGATTCTCTTGGTGAGCTTGTGTTTGGAATCTCTAGAGTTGGTAGAATTTTTGGAGCTGATTTTTCGAATCTCTTCTTCGGATCTCTTAAATGTTTGCTTACATCTTCTTCTCGATTTACGGTTTTGGCACCGACGTTTGGGGCACATTGGTTTTGATCATCGACACGAGTTAGCAACCTTGATCTCATGAGAGGTTTGCCCAAACTCAAAGTCGCAAGGATCTTGATGTGCGCCTCAGTAGGCATGGCAAACAAGTTGCCGCCTCACACCCTTCTCAGGACTATGGTTATGGTAGACGGACCGGGACGGTTACTTCATATGGATCTTGTTGGTCCTGCTAGAGTCCGGTCAGTCGGTGGAAAATGGTATATTCTTGTCATAGTCGATGACCTTTCTAGATATACTTGGGTGTTCTTTCTTACTTCAAAAGATGAAGCTTTTGGTTATTTTCATGACCTTGTTCTTCGTTTGGCTTCTGAGCTTCCTGGTGCTTTGAGAGCGATTCGCAGTGATAATGGCACGGAGTTCAAAAATGCTTCTTTTGCTTCTTTTTGTGCTGAGCGTGGTATTGAGCATCAGTTCTCCTCTCCACACGTCCCTCAACAAAATGGTGTGGTGGAAAGGAAGAATAGGACCTTGGTCGAAATGGCTAGGACAATGCTAGATGAGTATAGCACACCGAGGAAATTTTGGGCCGAAGCTATTGCTACTGCTTGCCATATTGCCAATCGTGTCTTTTTGAGACCTTCTTTAGGCAAGACTCCTTATGAGCTTCGTTTTGGTAGAAAACCCTCTGTTTCGCATTTTCGAGTTTTTGGATCAAAATGTTTTATCCTTAAGACAGGCAACTTAGATAAATTTGAATCAAGAACTTTTGATGGGGTATTTCTGGGTTATCCTGCTCATTCGAGGGTTTTCGAGTTTTTAATATCGAGACTAACATTATTCAGAGACTTGTAATGTCACTTTTGATGAGACTAGCCACGAGCTAGATCAATTGCTCTGAGATGATTTACAGTGTGAGAGCATTTTTGTGGAGGAAGATGAGGACGGCTAATGTCATTCCCTCATCTGCTGCCGAGGCGCCCATATTGATACAAGAACACGCTCGCCTACTTCACCTTCAGTTGAGGCTCCTGCTGCATCATCATCATCGCAGATACTGCGGAGGTCGAAGAAACGACATCTCACCCGGCGCCCACTTCGCATTCAGAGACAAAGATCCTCCTAGCAGATAATAGGTAATCTACATGAGCGAGTCACTCGCCTCGGTATAATGATCCAAATCTCTACTCTCATTCGGCTTTTGTTGCTTCTTTTGAACCCCGCGATATATCACATGCTTTATCTGATTCTAGCTGGGTAAATGCCATGCATGAGGAGTTAGAGAATTTTGAAAGAAACAAAGTTTGGAACCTAGTAGAACCTCCTAGTGGTCATAATGTTATAGGAACCCGTTGGGTGTTTAAGAATAAACAAGGTGAGGATGGTTACGTGGTTAGAAATAAAGCCAGATTGGTAGCTCAGGGTTTCAGCCAAGTTGAGGGGTTAGATTTTGATGAGACATTTGCTCCTGTTGCTAGACTAGAAGCCATTCGCATTCTACTTGCATTTGCTGCATCAAAAGGTTTTAAATTATATCAGATGGATGTTAAAAGTGCCTTTTTAAATGGTTTCATAGATGAGGAAGTGTATGTTAAGCAACCCCCTGGTTTTGAGGATCCTAAATATCCAAATCGTGTTTTCAAGCTATCTAAAGCATTATATGGTCTTAAACAAGCCCCTAGAGCACAGTATGATAGACTTAAGACCTTCTTGCTTAAAAATAATTTTGAGATGGGTAAAGTGGATAAAACTCTATTTATTCTTAGGCGTGAAATGACTTCTTGCTTGCTCAAATTTACGTGGATGATATCATTTTGGTGGTTCCTCTAATGCTCTTGTTTCCAACTTTTACGACACTATGTCCGTGGAATTTGAGATGAGTATGATGGGAGAGCTTAATTACTTTTTGGGACTTCAAATCAAGCAATGCAAGGAAGGAACTTTCATCCATCGACGAAGTACACTAAAGATCTACTCAAACGCTTCAACATGGGTGATCGCAAGCCAATTTCCACTCCCATGGCAACTTCGATTTTGGATCCAGATGAGGAAGGAGAAGTCGTGGATCAACGCGAGTACCGCAACATGATCGGCTCCTTCTCAGATTTGACGGCCTCGAGACCGGACATTCACTTCACGGTATGCCTTTGTGCAAGATTTGAGCGTCTCGAGAACTTCCCATCGCCAAGCCGTTAAGCGCATATTCGGTATTTACACTCTACCCTCTTATATGGCATTTGGTATTCTGCTCTTGACTTTGTCCATTAGAGGTTTTTCGATTCGATTTTGCGGTCGTCGGTTAGATAGGAAGAGTACCTCGTGCACTGTCACTTCCTAGGCACTTCTCTTGTATCTTGGTCTTCTAGGAAGCGGTCTTACATTGCACAATCCATCTTTGAGCGGAGTATGTAGTCACGCTAGTTCTTTGAGCTGATTTTGTGGATGACGTCCACTTTGAAAGATTATGGGTTAAACTTTGCTAGTGTTCCTCTTTTACGTGATAACACTTCGCTATTAATATTGCTAAAAACCCAAAGGCAACATTCTAGGACTAAGCACATAGACATTCGCTTTCACTTCCTTAAAGATCATGTTGAAAAAGGTGATATTGTGATGCACTTCAGAGAGTCCAAGCTCAATTGGCGATATTCTTACCAAGCCTTTAGATCAAACCAGATTTTCCTCCTTAAGAAGCGAGTTAGGCGTAATTTATCCTTATGGGTTGGTTTGAGGGGAGTTTGATCTTTTCTTATCTTTCCTTGTTCTTTTGATCTTTTATTGTTCTTTTCCGAACTTAGTGATCTTTTGAACTTTTAGTTTTTTAGGTTTTTAATTGCATCTCATTGTGTCATATTGCATTCATATGAAAAATACAACAAGTGGTTACAACAAGTGGTATGAAAAATCCAAAAGATGCATTGTAATATAAGATTTTCCTTATCTTTTAAAATTGATGAAGCTTTGCCTATTACCCTTTGGAGTTTTGTATTTCAATTCTTGCTCAATGTCATGTCTAGTTCTTTGACTTGCTAGAATTATCATGCTTTTACATGTGTAGCTAAGTCTTTGCTATATGAGCTAGAATCTTTTAAACAACTCAAACTAAGAAATTGCAATTTGTGGATGTTTTAGCGAGTTGCGCAATTAGTGCTCCTCTTGTGACATTGGCCTGTCGTAATTGCTTTGTTAGCTCTTTGATCTAAAATTGACCATTACTTGAGCTTTTGTGTTCTTGAGATTCTAAAACGCTCTTGTGAAAAATGAAAATCAAGATTGTCTTATGCTTAAATTGTGCCAAACTATTCTTACGAGGCCGCTTGTCAAATGACATGAACTTGGAGATAGTTTGATGAACAGACGATCTCATGGGGACCGCTTGTCGAAATGACATGAACCTCAAGATTTGTCGCCCGGTAGAAGCTTAGAAAGAGTTTGTGGATGGCTCCTAGTCCGGGATCTTCTTTACTAAGATATACCTTTAATCAACTTTTGGTCGAAGCTTAGGATGAGTTTGTGGATGGCTCCTAGTCCAGGATCTTGTCACTAAGTTAGATCATTAGTCAACTTCAATATTCAATGCAAATGAGAAAAATGTTGACAAATGGGCGTTTACAAAATATTGAGCAAAATGATTCAATACGGGACTTGATTGACTCTTACTGTGGTCTTTGTTAGATTTTTGATCTCACTTTGACAGTTTGACATGGCCAATTTCACTTTAGGATCCTGTTGATGAACTTGTCTTTGAATTTGAGCGTTGCTAAAATTGATCAAATCTCTCGCTTTACTTTTGAGCCTTTGTGCTTAGCTTTGATATATATGTCTTACCATGATCTTGCTAGCGCTGTAAGGCTTGATATGCTGTTTGTGCAAAACTAGAGATACTAGATTGTTCTTTTGGGTAATCTCCAAAGCTTCTTGTAATCAAAAATTGAAAAATACAAAAAATGAAGCCACTCCATTGCACTTCATGCATATTTCTCTTTATGCTTCTTTTGTTTCTGCTTCTTTCTTTATTCTATATTTGTTATCTCTGGATGAGAGGAAAGCGTGATTCCTTGATGAATCCATTGTCAAAGGGGGAGAAGAT
Source organism: Hsuehochloa calcarea (assembly GCA_036346395.1). NCBI lineage: Eukaryota > Viridiplantae > Streptophyta > Magnoliopsida > Poales > Poaceae > Hsuehochloa > Hsuehochloa calcarea. The sequence continues at coordinate 14,709,712 of CM070611.1, read as the reverse complement.
GTGTTAAATGAGAAGAGTAATAAGAAGAGTAATGAGAAAATATTTCTTTGTTGGGGGAGAAGCTTATACAAATGAGAGAAACTGAAAATTGAGGATCATAGTGAGGGGGAGTTCTTGAGTTGCATTCTTATTGTCTTATTGAATATTCTGAACATGAATTGCATTCTTTTATCCTCACAATGATCATAGGTCAATTGAACAATTGTTCTTTCATTTGGACCTCATGTGAGAATTTTGACCCTTTTAAAATCAAAGTTTTATGCTTACTTTTGCCTTGTCTCACATGCCTATACTATTACGATGCCACTTGGTCATTTACATTGCTTTTTCTTGCTTATGGACCAAGTTGTGCCTTTGTGCAGCTGCGAGTAAACTCGTTTTCAAACCTCTTACTTACATTTTCCGGATAATTGCCAATGTGTTCATCAAGGGGGAGATTGTGGATTTCATGGGGATATGCTCCAGATCTTAGGATGATGTGACAATTGGCAACGGCGTTTACGGTTTGTAGTTTCACGCGTTTTCGACAAAGCTACAGTGGTGCAGTCAGGCGGTTCGACCGGTCCTTGCACGGCGGTCCGATCGGTCCCAAATCGGTCGGACCGCCATGTAGGGCGGTCGGACGGTGGTGACCAAAGTGGTCAAAATGAGTGAGCCAAAAATAGGTGTTGTAGGCAAGTGAGGGATCCCAATGCACTTGGTCTCATGATTTTGGAGTCTCGAAGAAAAGTTCTATTGGTTTAAAGTTTCCGAAGGTTTGAATTTGGGAGTATGAATTTGGCTAAGTCCCAAGGCGGTCCGACCGCTCACGAGGAGCGGTCCGACCGCCATGGGCGGTCCGACCGCTCACTGGAGCGGTCGGACCGGTTTCTACTTGAGCGTCGGCCAACCGTGGCGATGTTGTTTTGTTAGGTCAAAGTCATTGGTTTCATGGCATATGATTTGCATGATGCATGTTTTGACTAACATGGGTCAAGTTGTGAAGAACTTGTTCCCGAATTCGTGTTTGCTTGTCTATGGTTGTGCAGGTAGCTTGGTGGTCAACGACGGTCAACGGCGAGGAGGATCGGGACTAGACTTGGAGAGTTGAGGTCGAGCGATCGGCGATGCGGGTGAGGTCAACGTCTTAAGCGTGACGCAAGATGGACAAGGGTGACCTATTGGCAAAATTCATGATGCATGGTGAAGCGGTTTAGGTCAAAAGGTTAAAGACGGCGCTTTGCGAAGCGTGCGTATGTGACCCGTTTGTTAGTGGGCCTTAACGGGAGCCCAATGGAGTCAAACCCTAGGAGTCTAGGCCTCCACTATAAATAGGGGGAGGTGGTGGCTGCACCACCTAGCTTTTCTCCCTCTCGCTTTTTATGTTTCAAAACCCTAATTGTCTTTAGGGGAGTTGAGGTGGAGGCTAGGGCTCTTGATGGTTTGTGGTGAATTTCGTGATCCTTGATTGTCTACTGATCCATGATGGTGTGGATGTAATCCAGCTTCAATCACGAAATCAATCTATGCAAGGTTTGCTTGAGATAAGTCTCTTTTCGTTCTTGCTTTCAATTTGGTGATTTTAGGGCTTTCTTTGATCCGCGAGTTTGTGATTGATTCTTTCACGTGAATTAGCTTGCTGTGATATGTGTGAATCTATCTAGCATCATCTTGATCATCAATCTCTCACTAACAAGCTTTAGAATCAAGTTTTCGTTCTTGCCCGGTTTTAGACCTTCTGTTAATCAATTGACAATTGCTCAAGATCGTTCCAAGAATTATCATAATATTCGATTGGAATAGGTCCTCAATAGCATATAGAAGGTGTGTGCAAAGTTTCATAAAGATTGGAGTTGAGAATCAAAAGTTTCACCTAATTGCAACCGTCATCGGGCTGATTTTATCGCTGCGGATCGGTTACGAGTCGGCCGGTCGACCGCCCGTCATCACCGGTCGATCCGATTTTGGAGCGGTCCGACCGCCAAGACTAACGCCGGTCGGACCGCCCGACAATCGGTCCGACCGGTTGAGTATAACGGTCGACCGCCGTCTTTGTGAGTCTTGGTAATCTTAGTTGATTTTGTTATATTGCTTAGGGTTTAATTGGATTCAATACTAGTCTTCCATTTGTCTTGGTATATTGATCTTCATAGCTTTCTAATAGCTCTTGGAGTTAAATTGTATTGAGTTCATAATTTGTGAAAAAGTGGCGTGCTCCTATTCACCCCCTCTAGTCGCCTTTACGGTCCAACAGGCTATCTCTGCGCGCATTTAATGCCCGTCGCGCTCCTCCCTCAGACGTCCACTCTCCAACTGCTCCCGTCGCCCTCTCAGCTCAAATGGCCAGGTTGACCCGAGCGGGATATCGCCGTTACTCTCGGCCATCCTCGGCTATTTAAGCTCCATTGTTTCTCCCTTAGCTTCCTTTAGCACCTCCGCAACTCTAGCTAGCACTCACAAGTCCGCTGGAGCTGCAGATCCTCGGTAATCCCTCGGCCGCCATTGTCAGTTTTGGAGCTTCGGTGGAGTCGGTGCAGCAGGGGTTTTCTTCTTCGGGTCTTTGCTCCCTCTGCTCCCCCTTTACCCTCTGTAGCTTAACCATCACTTAATTTGGTTCAATTTACTCAGGATCGAACTGAATTCGGATTCCCCCAATTTCAGCCGAAATCGGCATTCTTCTTCGCCCGGGCAGCTTCGGCTCTCCTCGGTGCATCCTTTGCGCTCAGGTAACTCCTCTTTAGTCCCTAGTGGCCTGGCACCTGCTCCCTTGAACCGCAGCTGAGCGCGTTTGCTATTTTCGTTTTTGTCACTTTGCGGCCACTTCGGTTCTCTCCGGCTTGCCGGCGTTCTGGACCACCGCAGCCAAATCCATTGGTACCATTAGGTGCGCAATGAGGTTTGGAACCCATTTTGGGCACTTGCTCGCACCGCCGTGGCCAGAGCCACAGGCGGCGAGCCGTTCTTCCCCGTCGTGTTTGCCGGACGAAAACAGGGAGACGGTTTGAACTTGAGTCGATGCGGACCGTCGATTCTAAGATCTACGGCCCACGTTCGCGCGGAGATTTGAATTCGTCGCGCGTCTCGGTCTGTGACCCGTTGGATCTAATATCAACGGTCCCGACTCGAGTTCGCTTCGATCGTTGGATCCCAGATCGACAGCTCGGGTGCGTGAGGACGTTCGGATCAGCCCGCGCGCTCGGATCCACGTGGACCGTTGGATCCTGTTGAAGAGTTTTTCCTTCAACCATTATTCTACGACCACTACCTGGTCGTAAGTTCTTCTACGACCATTACCCAGTCGTAAGTCCTTCTACGACTATTGTCCAGTCGAAAGTTCTGCTACGACCTGTACCTAGTCGTAAGTCCATCTACGACTATTGTCCAGTCGAAAGTTCTGCTACGACCTGTACCTAGTCGTAAGTCCTTCTACGACTATTATCCAGTCGTAAGTTCTGCTACGACTTGTACCCAGTCGTAAGTCCTGCTATTTTCCCGAAAGGATTTATTTATCAACTGAAAAATGTGATAACTTGTAAAATGCATAACTAATTCATTTTAATTCCTTTTCGGGAGATTCAAATTTTGTGGGTTATGTTTTCAACTGAACTTTAATCTAAAAATGTTTCCAACCTCAGTATAGCTCTAGAACATTTTGCTAATGAATAGTAGTATTTATGATTTATAAAAGCTGAGCAAAATTGATTTGGGCATATCTTTGGCATTAAGAATCCAAATCAATTGGTTCTTATTTCTAAATTCTTTATAAATCATGCTCTTGCTACTATAAAATTTTCAGAATATTTGGAGAAAGTTTACTTTTGGGTCTTTGCATTTTCTTCGTTCTTATCGGTTGTTTCTCGCTTTCTCGTTAGGATCTGAAGAGCACATTGACAATATAATTGATCCTCAGCAACATCTTGACCCACAGCAAACAGGCAAGTAGTTTGATCATGTTAATCCCATTATTTTTCAAGTCTAATATATTGATTTCAACTTGTATGTATGCATTGCTATTTTGTTGTTAAATTATGGTTAGTATCCTATAGTTGCATAATCTGTAGGAATTGTTTATCCTCTACTACCATGAGCCTAGGTTATTTACTGTGATTTGAGTTCGATGGATGAGCTCTTGTCACTTAGTAGATTACGAATTGAAATTGCTTAGAAATGCTTAGTTTCGGTAGCAATGGGCGATCATCGATTTTAGTCGATGATCTTGATCACATATCTAATTATTATTCCATTATGTCTAGCACTTGTGCTTTGTTATTTTGTAAAGTCAAAATCTGAAAATGAAACATTGTTTTAGACTTGGGCAAGTGGTTGGATGGTGGGTTATTGGGTTTGTGGATGTCTTGCCTAAGTCAACAAGGACCGAACATCTTGTGTCACACTCTCCAAGCATTTTTGCGTGCTAACCACGCGAGGGGGATATGGGACCTCTCTTGACTAAGTACTTTGGCGTGTGTTATCTCCGAGTCGCAGGACGGGGTTGCGTGTGTTGTGTGAAAAAGGATATGCGTTCTTGTGTTGGGTGTGCGGTGGTGGAGATTCCGGGTAGGCTCTCCACCTCGAGGAGCATTGTAGTTGTCCAAGGCTTTACCTGAGACGGGTAGTTGACCGAGGCTTTACAATGACTCCGACACAACGTATGGGTTTCTATCCATACGGACGGCTCGTAGTTAATACACAATATTGGAAATGTCTCGTAGGACTTAGTCATCTTAGGCATACCTACTAAGTGTGCTTAATAGCTTGGCAAAAAGGCGGTCTAGCGTGTGGGTACATTGGTACACCCCTGCAGGGTATAAAACTATTCGAATAGCCTCGTCCTAGGTTATGGACACGCTTGGTTAGGTTTTGCAAGAGTTAGACTACAACCTTTTAAATTAAAATTTGACATGGTTGGCATGAATGGGTAATTCATGCTATTGTTGTGGTGGCTAATGGTTTAGTCACTTCTAGGATTATTGTTGTTCTCTATCTACTGTTATACTGTTGTCATTTACGGTTATTTGAACATTAAAAATAGATTTGTCAACATACAGCCTCCACTTAAATAAGCTTGCATGTAGCATATGTATAGGTCTGTTACTCTACACGTAAGTCTTGCGGAGTACAATTTTTGTACTCATTTGCTTTGCTTAACTATTTGTTGTAGAGGAGGAAGGTGAGCCCCAAGGGCCTCACTTTTGTGAAATGTGATGTGGATTCGACGACTAGCTTGGCGGTTCGGTCGGCTGCCTTGTGGGTTAAAGGCACACTGATTGGCTCTTTTGGTTTATGGCCATCTTATGGCACTTTTGCTTCCGCTGTTCAATTTCTTTATGTATATGTCATTTGGCCGGTCGGCCTCTCTTGTGTAATAACTATCCTTTATTTATGTTATCTTCTGGTTGTTGCTTTGCTTCGGTTCTATGTGAATGAATGGAATTGATGCATGAATTTTGTAAAGAGGTGTGTATACTGCATTTCTGGGAAGTATACATGTCTCGAAGACACGGGTTATTTCGTTTGTGATGCTAGGGTCAATTGGTGACTAAGCATTACAAGCCCGATAAGCCGGGGTCTCACAAGGTTTGGTATCAGAGCCATACTGACCGTAGTAACCCAAGTTTGATCGTCTTTAGGATATTTTAGAAAACCTTATTTTCAAAGTATCAAATGATTTATGAAAGCTTAAGGAATTCTCAGATTTTACTCCTTACCTATCTTAGCTTTCTCCTCTCATCTTACTCTAATTTGAGTTTTAAAAATGGTTTACCTCTCCTTCCTTCAAAAATAATGTTATCGTTTAAATGGGTTTTGGGAACTAATGAGTTTGGCAAATTGAAGTGGTGGTTGCCCTCTACAAGGTTTTGAAGTTTCTGGAATGGCTAAATTTCGACTAGAAGCTTGGATGCAAAACCTGGACAGCGATCTTTCAATTTCCGGACAGCAAGCTCAAAGGTTCTAAATGGGGTAGAAAATGAGAGGTTAATCAACTAAAACTTGTGGGAATAAAAGGGTAAGATGTGATACTAGTTAGCTATGTATCTAACACTAATTTCGCTGATTTAACCTTGCTTTTTAGTGGTATTAGATCTTACGTTATATTCTGATTTTTATCTTCTCAATCAATTACTCGTTCATTGAATACGGGTTAGTTGCATTGGGAAGTTGAGCTTAGTTGGTGATTCGTTACTGTTTTTGAGTCTTTTTATAAGCATGTTTTAAGTTTATACACTTGTTGCTTTTGGCTTTCGATTAGGGGGTATTCCATTTCCCTAGTCGTTAGCTTCTTGCTTCATTTCGGCTTTGATTTTCGGGTCTAGTTTTTAACCCAAGTTTCTTGTAACAGGATGGCCGGACGCACTCGTAGCGACCAAGGCGAGTCAGCTGGTCTGACGAGGATCTTCCTCCTCCTCCGACCATGGCTGAGGTCCTTCTTCAGATTGAGCGCAACCGTGCAGAGGACCGGAGGGTTCTTCTGGACGTCATCACGCGCAACACTTCCGCCCTTACCGGTGCTTCAGGATCCGGGCAAGGGAGTGGACACTAACCGCGTGGGGGACTCGCGGAGTTTCTTCGCACCCAGCCCCCCATGTTCTCCAGGTCTGAGGACCCGCTTGACGCAGACGACTGGTTTCGTCTGGTTGAGCGGAAGCTTCGCATAGCGCAGTGCCAGGAGCACGAGAAGGCGCTCTTCGCATCGCACCAGCTGGAGGGTGCAGCTTTGTCTTGGTGGGAGAGCTTTCTCGCCATGCAGCCTGACGGCCACACCGTCACCTGGGAGGAGTTCCGCACTGCCTTCCGTTGGAGTCGCATTCCTTCCGGCCTGATGAGGCTGAAGAAGAAGGAGTTCTTGTCGCTCAGACAAGGCGTTTCTCAGTTACAGAGTACCTGTACGAGTTCAACCATTTGGCTCGTTATGCTCCGGAAGAGGTGGCCACTGATGAGGCCAAGCAAGAGAAGTTCAATGATGGTTTGTCTGAGGAGCTTCAGGACAAGCTATCTGTCGTCGACTTCTCGGATTTTCAGGCCTTGGTGGACAAAGCCATCGTCGCCGAGCACTCAGGGAGAGAGCTTGTGGATTCCCGCAAGCGTAAGTGGGAGGCCCACAAGTCCTCTAGGGCCAGCTATCCCGCTTGATCGGTCTCGGGGTCGCGTCGTGACCCGACACCAAGACTTCGAGGCCACCGCTCTTCGTCCTTCGCAGGCCGTGCCCCAATCACGTGCACCTGCGAGTCGCCAGGTGGCCCCGCAACCCACCACGAGTCACTTGCTTCGCCGCAACGGAAGGGGCATTATGCGAACCAATGCCCTAAGAAGACAGGAGAAGCCCCTCATCCTAATGGAGGACGCGGGCAGGGAGGTGGTTCTTCTCAGGACCTGAAGTTAGTCCCTGCTACCCAAGGCGTGGGTAGTGGTCGCGTCAACCTCATCTCAGCGGAGGAGGCACAGGAGGCACCTGACGTCGTGTTGGGTACACTTTCTGTTAACTCTCGTTCTGCTACTGTTTTGTTTGATTCAGGAGCATCTCATTCTTTTATTTCTGAGTCTTTTGCTGCTATTAGTGAGCTCCTTTTTACTCCATTGTTGGTCCCATTGCTTATTCGCTCTCCGGGTTCGGAGTTGAGAGCTGAATCTGAGTGTAGGGATGTTCCAATTGAAATTGAGGGAGTAAGATTCTTAGCTAATCTCATCCTTCTACATTCAGCAAGTCTAGATGTAATTCTTGGTATGGATTGGTTGTCTCAGCATAAGGGACAAATCGATTGTGCCAAGAGGTGTGTCTCTCTATCTAGTCCTTCGGGAGGGCAGGTTCGCTTTTCGCTGAAGCTGCTAGGTCCGCATCTCTTCGCGCTTGAAGCGAAGCCCGCTCTAGATATTAGTGAAGTCCCAATAGTTCGTGACTTCATTGATGTCTTTCCTGAAGATCTTCCAGGGATGCCACCGGTTCGAGACCTCGAGTTTGTCATTGAGTTGGTTCCCGGTACCGCCCCGATTTCAAAGAGGCATTATCGGATGCCACCGAACGAGTTGGTGGAATTGAAGAAGCAACTTAGTGAGCTGCAAGAAAAAGGTTTCATCCGCCTTAGCTCATCTCTGTGGGGTTGTCCTGCAATCTTCGTGAAGAAGAAGGACAATACTTTGCGCATGTGCGTTGATTACCGTCCGCTTAATGAGGTAACGGTAAAGAACAAGTCTCCATTGCCCCGCATTGATGATCTCTTTGATCTATTAACTGGAGCTCGAGTATTCTCCAAGATTGATTTGAGAGTGGGATATCATCAAGTTCGGATACGACCTGAAGATGTTCCAAAGATGGCTTTCTCTACTCGCTACGGCTTGTATGAGTACACCGTCATGTCATTTGGCCTAACCAATGCTCCTGCCTTGTTCATGAACCTCATGAATTCGGTATTCATAGAGTATTTGGATAAGTTTATCGTGGTCTTCATCGATGATATTCTCATCTATTCCAAGGACGATGAGGAACATGATGAGCATCTGAGGCTTGTGTTAGGCAAGCTTCGTGAGCACGAGCTGTATGCAAAGTTCAGCAAGTGCGCATTCTGGTTGAAGGAAGTGGCCTTCTTGGGTCATGTTCTTTCGGCAGGGGGCGTAGCCGTTGATCCTAGTAAGGTCAGTGATGTTCTTTCATGGTGTCATCCTACTTCGGTAACCGAAGTGCGGAGTTTTCTTGGTTTAGCGGGATATTATCGCCGTTTCATCGAGAATTTCTCCAAGATCGCGAAGCCGATGACGGAGTTGCTCAAGAAGGACAAGAAGTTCTTGTGGTCCGATGCTTGTGAGGAAAGCTTCCAAGTACTTAAGAAGCGTTTGACCACCGCTCCCGTCCTCGTTCTTCCCGATATTCATCAAAACTTCGATATCTTTTGCGATGCTTCTCGTCGAGGACTCGGTTGTGTCCTTATGCAAGAAGGCAAGGTAGTGGCCTATGCATCAAGGCAATTGAGACCTCATGAACTCAACTATCCTACCCATGACTTGAAATTGGCTGCCGTGATTCATGCACTTAAGATTTGGCGACATTACCTAATCGGTAATCGTTGCGAAGTGTATTCGGATCACAAAAGCCTAAACTATTTGTTCACCCAACCAGATCTGAACCTCAGGCAAAAGAGATGGTTGGAGTTGATCAAGGACTACGACATGAGTATTCACTATCATCCGGGCAAGGCTAATGTCGTTGCCGATGCGCTTAGTCGCAAAGCGCATTGCAATGCCTTGTTGCTCCAGGAGATTCAGCCCACTCTTCTGGAGGAATTTCAGCGTCTCAACTTGGGATTGGTTGAGCATGGTTCCCTCGCTGCCTTGGTTGTGCAACCAACCTTGGTGGATCGGATTAAGATCGCTCGACAGCGGATCTTTGGGGTGAGCCGCATCAAGGAAAATGTCAAGAACGGAACAGCCAAGTGCTTCTCTGAGGATGAGCATGGTGTCGTAAGGTTCGGCCAATGCCTTGTGGTTCCCAAGGACATAGAATTGCGAATTTGATCCTCCGCGAAGCCCATGATTCGCCCTTGTCTATTCATCCCGGGGCCACCAAGATGTATCGAGATATCCGTCAGGGATTTTGGTGGACCCGAATGAAGAGAGAGATTGCGAAGTTCGTTGCTGAGTGTGACATGTGTCGTCGTGTCAAGGCCGAGCATCAGCGTCCAGCAGGACTGATTCAGCCTCTGCCTATTCCTGAATGGAAGTGGGATTCGATCGGGATGGATTTTATCAGGGCAAGGATGCCATCTGGGTTGTCGTTGATCGGCTAACTAAGGTGGCACACTTCCTTCCAGTCAAGACGGATCTCCGTGTAGGTCTTTTGGCGGATCTCTACATTGCCCGCATCGTGAGCTTACATGGGGTACCCAAGACAATTGTCTCGGATCGTGGTTCTCTTTTCACCTCTCGCTTTTGGCAAAGTTTGCAAGAGGCTATGGGAACCCGTCTTACCTTTAGCACAGCATACCACCCCCAAACTGATGGTCAGACCGAAAGGGTCAACCAAGTGTTGGAAGACATGCTTCGTGCTTGTGTCCTCTCCTATGGAAAGAATTGGGAGAAATGCTTGCCATTTGCCGAGTTTTCCTATAACAACAGTTTTCAAGCCAGTCTCGGCATGTCACCTTTCGAGGCCTTATACGGGAGAAAGTGCAGAACCCCGTTGAATTGGTCTGAGATAGGCGAAAGACCTTTCTTTGGTCCGGACTCGATCAATGAGGCCGAGAGCCAAGTCTAGCTCATTCGTGATCGTTTGCGCACAGCTCAATCCAGGCAAAAGAGCTATGCGAATCGCCGTCGTTGTGAATTGAGCTTTGAGCCTGATGACTTTGTTTATCACAAGGTCTGTTCTTTGAAGGGTCATCAGCGTTTCGGCGTCAAGGGCAAGTTAGCTCCTCGATATGTCGGTCCTTACCGTATTATCGAGAAGAAAGGAGCTGTTGTCTATAAGTTGGAATTGCCAGCTGCACTTGAAGGGGTACATGATGTGTTCCATGTGTCCCAACTAAAGAAGTGCCTCCGTGTTCCAACTGAGGAAGCTCCGTTAGAAACCCTCGATGTCCAAGAGGATTTGACCTATCGCGAGCGCCCTGTTCGCATACTCGATGAGGCTGAACGAAGAACAAGGAATAAAGCGATCAGATTCCTCAAAGTTCAGTGGTCGAACCATTCTGAGGATGAGGCTACTTGGGAAAGGGAAGATCGTCTCCGTGCAGACTATCCATCTTTCTTTACTGAGTGAGCCAAATCTCGGGACGAGATTTTTGTAAGGGGGGAGGTTTTGTAACATCCCAAATATGGATTAGTGTTTCAAATGTAAGAAAATAAAAATATATTAAAACTTTTCTTGCATCTTGAAGCCCTTGGTCATTTTTGTAATTCTTTTAAAAAGAATTATGGAAAATCAAAATTCAATCCTCTTTTGACTCCAATCAAAAACCTTCGTGTCATAGATCTTGTGCCAAACCCTGGGAAATCTCTTCCCTGAGTTCTAGGGAGGCTTGGCAACACCTTTGAATTATCTCATGATTTTTAGAAATTATCTGATAATTTTTGGAGGCAAGTCAAATTTGGTCAAACCCTATTTCCCCTCTTCTGGAATTTCTGGAGAAAAATTCAGTGCCTGAAAGTCTCTGAAAATTTTATGAGAGGTTCCTCCTGCTGCCAGCAATCTCCAGTTAAAATTTCATAATTTTTGGAGCTTGCTTGCTATCTCAATTAATTCCTCAAAAATCATATGTTTAAAATTCAAATTCTAACTGGTTTGCACTGTTCCTCGGGTTCAAACCAGACTGGGGCTCGAGCCACTGGACTCGGTCCCGTCAACTAATCGCACCCGGAGCGGTCGATCGGCTGCGCGGGTCGTGAGCCGTTGGATCGGCATCGAATGGTCCTCGACCAGCCGGTCGATGGAATCGTTTTAATCCATCCGATCTAACTCAGCCTTTCGATTTCAATCCGACGGTCGACCAGTCGTCTCCTTCCTCCGTCAGCGCGCGCGTGAGCAGCAGCCATGGCGTGCGCAGAGGAGAAACGCCGCGCGTCCAATCCACTCCACGGTCGCCTTTAAACGGCTATCTCTGCGCGCATTTAATGCCCGTCGCGCTCCTCCTCGAGCGTCCACTCTCCAATCGCTCCGTGGCCTCTCAGCTCAAATGGCCAGGTTGACCCGAGCGGGATATCGCCGTTGCTCTCGGCCATCCTCGGCTATTTAAGCTCCATTGTTTCTCCCTTAGCTTCCTTTAGCACCTCCGCAACTCTAGCTAGCACTCACAAGTCCGCTGGTGCTGCAGATCCTTGGTAATCCCTCGGCCGCCATTGTCAGTTTTGGAGCTTCAGTGGAGTCGGTGCAGCAGGGGTTTTCTTCTTCGGGTCTTTGCTCGCTCTGCTCCCCCTTTACCTTCTGAAGCTTAACCCTCACTTAATTTGGTTCAATTTACTCAGGATCGAACTGAATTCGGATTCCCCCAATTTCAGCCGAAATCGGCATTCTTCTTCGCCCGGGCAGCTTCGGCTCTCCTCGGTGCATCCTTCGCGCTCAGGTAACTCCTCTTTAGTCCCTAGTGGCACGCTTTGCTCCTTGAACCGCGGTGGCGCGTTTGCCATTTTCGTTTTTGTCACTTTGCGGCCACTTCGGTTCTCTCTGGCTTGCCGCGTTACGACCACCGCAGCCAAATCCATTGGTACCATTAGGTGCGCAATGAGGTTTGGAACCCATTTGAGCACTTGCTCGCACCGCCGCGGCGAGCAGCCGGCGGCGAGCCGTTCTTCCGTCGTGTTTGCGGACGGGCGGGAGAGCGGTTTGAACTTGAGTCGATGCGGACCGTCGATCCTAAGATCTACGGCCCACGTTCGCGCGGAGATTTGAATTCGTCGCGCATCTCGATCAGGCCCGTTGGATCTAAGATCAACGGTCGACTCGAGTTCGCTTGGATCCTTGGATCCCGGATCGACGGCTTCGCGTGCGTGAGGACGTTCAGATGTCGGCCACGCTCGGATCCACGTGGACCGTTGGATCCTCTCGAAGAGTTTTTCCTTCGACCATTATTCTACGACCACTACCTCGTCGTAAGTCCTTCTACGACCACTACCTGGTCGTAAGTCCTTCTACGACTATTGTACAGTCGAAAGTTCTGCAACGACCTGTACCTAGTCGTAAATCCATCTACGACTATTGTCCAGTCGAAAGTTCTGCTACGACCTGTACCTAGTCGTAAGTCCTTCTACGACTATTATCCAGTCGTAAGTTCTGCTACGACTTGTACCCAGTCGTAAGTCCTGCTATTTTCCCGAAAGGATTTATTTATCAACTGAAAAATATGATAACTTGTAAAATGCATAACTAATTCATTTTAATTCCTTTTCGGGAGATTCAAATTTTGTGGGTTATGTTTTCAACTGAACTTTAATCTAAAAATGTTTCCAACCTCAGTATAGCTCCAGAAAATTTTGCTAATGAATAGTAGCATTTATGATTTATAAAAGCTGAGCAAAATTGATTTGGGCATATCTTTGGCATTAAGAATCCAAATCAATTGGTTCTTATTGCTAAATTCTTTATAAATCATGCTCTTGCTACTATAAAATTTTCAGAATATTTGGAGAAAGTTTACTTTTGGGTCTTTGCATTTTCTTCGTTCTTATCGGTTGTTTCTCGCTTTCTCGTTAGGATCCGAAGAGCACATTGGCAATATAATTGATCCTCAGCAACATCTTGACCCACAGCAAACAGGCAAGTAGTTTGATCATGTTAATCTCATTATTTTTCAAGTCTAATATATTGATTTCAACTTGTATGTATGCATTGCTATTTTGTTGTTAAATTATGGTTAGTATCCTATAGTTGCATAATCTGTAGGAATTGTTTATCCTCTACTACCATGAGCCTAGCTTATTTGCTGTGATTTGAGTTCGATGGATGAGCTCTTATCACTTAGTAGATTACGAATTGAAATTGCTTAGAAATGCTTAGTTTTGGTAGCAATGGGCGATCATCGATTTTAGTCGATGATCTTGATCACATATCTAATTATTATTCCATTATGTCTAGCACTTGTGCTTTGTTATTTTGTAAAGTCAAAATCTGAAAATGAAATATTGTTTTAGACTTGGGCAAGTGGTTGGATGGTGGGTTATTGGGTTTGTGGATGTCTTGCCTAAGTCAACAAGGACCGAACATCTTGTGTCACACTCTCCAAGTATTTTTGCGTGCTAACCACGCGAGGGGGATATGGGACCTCTCTTGACTAAGTACTTTGGCGTGTGTTATCTCCGAGTCGCAGGACGGGGTTGCGTGTGTTGTGTGAAAAAGGATATGCGTTCTTGTGTTGGGTGTGCGGTGATGGAGATTCCGGGTAGGCTCTCCACCTCGAGGAGCATTGTAGTTGTCCAAGGCTTTACCTGAGACGGGTAGTTGACCGAGGCTTTACAATGACTCCGACACAACGTATGGGTTTCTATCCATACGGGCGGCTCGTAGTTAATACACAATATTGGAAATGTCTCGTAGGACTTAGCCGTGCCGGCATACCTACAGAAGTGTGCTTAATAGCTTGGCAAAAAGGCGGTCTGGCGTGTGGGTACATTGGTACACCCCTGCAGGGTATAAAACTATTCGAATAGCCTCGTCCTAGGTTATGGACACGCTTGGTTAGGTTTTGCAAGAGTTAGACTACAACCTTTTAAATTAAAATTTGACATGTTTGGCATGGATGGGTAATTCATGCTATTGTTGTGGTGGCTAATGGTTTAGTCACTTCCAGGATTATTGTTGTTCTCTATCTACTGTTATACTGTTGTCATTTACGGTTATTTGAACATTAAAAACAGATTTGTCAACTTGCTTTTAACTGTACTACATTATTGCAAATAAAGATTGTTTTGTGCTGAAAATGAAACATACAGCCTCCACTTAAATAAGCTTGCATGTAGCATATGTATAGGTTTGTTACTCTACACGTAAGTCTTGCGGAGTACAATTTTTGTACTCATTTGTTTTGCTTAACTATTTGTTGCAGAGGAGGAAGGTGAGCCCCAAGGGCCTCACTTTTGTGAAATGTGTTGTGGATTCGACGACTAGATTGGCGGTCCGGTCGGTTGCCTTGTGGGTTAAAGGCACACTGATTGGCTCTTTTGGTTTATGGCCATCTTATGGCACTTTTGCTTTCGCTGTTCAATTTCTTTATGTATATGTCATTTGGCCGGTCGGCCTCTCTTGTGTAATAACTATCCTTTATTTATGTTATCTTCTGGTTGTTGCTTTGCTTCGGTTCTATGTGAATGAATGGAATTGATGCATGAATTTTGTAAAGAGGTGTGTATACTGCATTTCTGGGAAGTATACATGTCTCGAAGACACGGGTTATTTCGTTTGTGATGCTAGGGTCAATTGGTGACTAAGCATTACAAGCCCAATAATCCGGGGTCCTCACACTTATCTAACCCATGGAGCTTTCACCAGATGGTTTAGACTCGCAACGCCCCACCGGTGGTTCTGAAACCAATGGATCGGAAGGGAATGACCAGACACTAGCAGGAGCAGTTTCGCTACAAGCACCCCAATCGATCTACAGAACTTTGGAGCTTTCATGGCAGCTTAAACGTAGATGATGTATACAATGATGAACCAGATGCAGAATATGAATAACAATCAGAACAATATCAACAACAATGGGACACCAACCACTCACAATCACCATGGGCTGTCTAAGTTGGCTGACTTCATGAGGACTCATCCACCAACGTTCTCTGGGAATGTTTCACCAGTTGAAGCTGATGATTGGCTTTGCATCATTAAAAGGAAGCTGTTGATCACCCAATGTAGCAATCATGAGAAGATTCTATACGACACTCTGTAGGATCAAGGATATCTTGTTTTTGCTCACTACCTCACAAATGTGTGCAAAGAGAGTAAATGAGGAGTGAGAGGAGTGCTCAAGGCTCAAATGAATTGAATGAATGCTCAACCACACGCCCTGAGCTGGTGGGGGTGTATTTATACCCCAACAACCAAATATGACCGTTATGCGTAAAATCGGCAAAAGTCGGAAATCGGAAGTTCCGCGATACAAGGTGCGGAACTACCGCACTTCACTTCGAGTGCCTTTATAACGGTCATCACAAAGGAGCATTAAATGCTCTGAACTAGCCGTTGGATTTATGTGCGGAACTTCCGCCATAAGGATTTCGGTTCTTCCGATTAATCGGAAGATCCGCTTTTACACAGCGGAACTACCGCACTCGTGAAAACGGCTAAGTCCCAAAACGGGTGCTCTCTGGAAAAAACCGACCGCGCATAATTCGGAGCAACCGATTAATCGGAACTTCCGCTCATTTCATTGCGAACTTCCGCGCTGAGAATTTGGCTAAGTCCCAAAAAGGATGCTCTCTGGAAAAATTCAACCGCGCATATTTCGGAGCAGCCGATTAATCGGAACTTCCGCTCATTTCATTGCGGAACTTCCGCGCTTGAGAATTTGGCTAAGTCCCGAAAAAGGATGCTCTCTGGAAAAATTCAACCGCGCATATTTCGGAGCAGCCGATTAATCGGAACTTCCGCTCATTTCACTGCGAACTTCCGCGCTTGAAAAATCGGCTAAGTCCCAAGAGGATGCTCTCGGAAAAATTCAACGCGCAGTTTTGAAGATCCGATTAATCGAACTTCCGCTCATACAACTGCGGAACGTCCGATTGTGTTCTGGAAAAATGATTTTCTTTTTAAACCAAACCAAAAGAACATGCATGATCCTAAGTTGATCCAAAGGCATAATGAGATGCTTTCAAGCTACTAGACAAGCTCCCCCTTAATAGTACGACATTTATCCTATAATCCGGTCTTCCTCCATACTCCGAAGACCGGTAAAATCAAAAGGGGTCCTAGTCTATTTATACCTTGTCTTTGAGACCAACTCCATCTTTTCAACATTCTTTGACATGCAGCTCCTTGGATTCACTTTGTCATTTGGGACTATGCCTTGTAAACACTTCAACAAACATGTTAGTCCCATATTCACATAATGTCATTAATTACCAAAATACAATTTTTAGGGGCCTAGATGCTTTCAATCTCCCCCTTTTTGGTAATTGATGACAACACAATAAGGTTGTGAGAGAAAGTTGGTTTGAAAACGCAAGCTCCCCTTAACATGTGCATATTGAGTAGAAGATAATGTAAAGCACATGTTTGGATTTTCAGGAAATATTGGCGGAGTTTCTGTAGAACATTGTTACTTGGAAGAGAACAAATGACAATAAAGATAGAGCATTCACATCACATAGTCATTCATCATTAATCAAATATCCAAGTACAACAAAAATATAAAATACCACAAGATGTTATGATAAGCATCTAAGCACCAAAGTTCATTACAAGCCATAGTCAAAAAGACACTACAATATCATAATAGATAAGACTAGCTCTCTCTCTCACTAACACACACTTCTCTCCCTTTGTCATCAAGGGCCAAAGGGTCACTCCGCAGAGGATCTTGCGGAGGATCAACTGGAGGAGCAGGAAGATCAACAGGAGGACCGCCAGGGAGGAGAGCGAAGCGGCGCCAGTCCAAAATGAATCGTGGAGGAAATTGTTCGCGAATCTGGTGAAAGTGCGTCAAGGTGGCCGAGTAGGCGTCGAGTCCGAAGTGGTCGCCGCCTCAAACGCATCCGCCTAGAGGTGGTCATCGCTTGCTGGAAGGTATCTCGGGATGCCCTCATCTCCAACAAGGTGGCATAAATCGATCCATAGTGGCTATACCTTGTGGAGGAGCAAGCGGCAGAAGAAGGCGGAGGTGCGGCTTGGTACTTCTGTTTGAGCACGCCTAAGATTGGCGAGGATTGGAGGACCTTCTCTTGGTTTATAGGCTTTATGTCTTTGAAGGTAAAGCTCCATTATAATCAGTTTGTTTAATGATCAAAGCCATAATGTAAGGTGCAAAGTTTATCCGTTTGACTCGATCATTCTTTGTTCTGCTATCTCTCTTATGATAACATCCACAACATCAAACTTCCTTCCATGCATGATGCATTCCAATATATTCAAACATGCCTCTAATTGCATCATAATTCCCGCTCTTTGGTAATATGGTATGGTTAATGATCCTATTTACCAAGCTAGGAATAGGAAGAAGTCTGTGATTTTACGAGGACAAATCTTTGAGTGGTGTCATAAAATTCATTCCAAGCGAAAGAGGGAGAAGCTGTGCCATCATAAATTTTCTCATATCTACTCGACTCGACATCCAATGCACGTTCAAACCCACGTTTTGAGCAGAATGTCTCACTGCTCTGTCATCCAAGTGAGTGAGAAAAATCGGGAGGAATGCACATCGTGGCATAGAATTGACTGATGATCTCATCACTATAGTTGCACTTTATTGCCACAAGGTTGTGAATCACTCATTTGGAAGAGCTCATGATGTACCCTCATATCTGTCAAGTCCATTGAGGTAGGACCAATTGATGTACTTGTGATCGTGAATGGTTTGTTTGGTCCATAAAAGAGATCATAAACTCGCTTTGAAATTTGGTATGAAAACGAGGGTCATCAACTTTTCTGGAAGTGAGTATTGATCTTTATCCCTAAGAATAGTGTAGTCGTCTGCTGTAAGTCCTTTAAGATCAATTTCAATCTCTTAGGTTCTCCTAGTTCCTCATCGATTCATACTCGATTCTTCTCCGATCCACTTTCTTACGATCTGAATTATCGATTCTTCCTCATTTCTTGAAGAAGATGCTCCAAAGATCCGAATAGTGCTTTGGGACCTACATCTTCATCCTAGGCATCTTCAAGAACAACAATGAATGGAATGTCAAAGTTTGAATCAAATGAACATGTGATTTTACATTTACATCAGGACAATCTAAGCTCCGCAAGTTGCACTCCGGAACTACCTCTGGCGGAAGTTCCGCGTTTTCAACGGCGGAAGTTCCGATTATCCTGAGCCGATTCTAGGTCAATAGGAATTTTGGATTTTTCAGTATTTGGATGGATTGAATCCATGGATTCGATGCATATACATCATATGATATTGAATAAACCTATTTTCCCAAGAATCAACCATGATTTCAACAACATTTGATTTTTCCCAAAATTTGACCTAGGGTTCATAAGGATGCAAATCCAAGAAGGAATTGGAAATACCTTGAGAGAAATGAGAGATTGAACCCTTGGGAAGCAGTTGATTGGTTCGGATTGAAGGAATCACCGAAGAGGAACACGAATTTTCGGTGGAGAAAGAAAAAAAAAAAAGGAGAAGAGGCCTTCGGGATAGCACAGGGGCGGCTGGAGAGAGGTATAAAGCAGGAGTAACCGCAGTCAATAAATGTTTCTCAACTACCGGAAAGCGGAAGTTCCGCGAAAACAATGGAAGTTCCGACAATGAAGTTCCGCGCTGGAAGGCGGAAGTTCCGATTATCCCGACGCAACGGAAGGAGCTGAAAACGGAAGTTCCGCAACACAACAATGGAAGTTCGGACGGAAGTTCCGCGCTGAGAGGCCTAAGTTCCGATTATCCCGACACTTCGGGAAGAGGAAGTTGAAATTGAAGATTTTGCAAATAATCCTTAGTTTTGCACTCAACCAAGTATCATTCGGATTATTATGCAATAAAAGACTAATGTCTATATGATAAAGTAATTTTATCAAAATATCACATTTGGAGCGAAAATTTGAGTAAAACATCTTAAAATAGACAAAAATACAACTAAGACCCAAAGTGCATGTGACAAGAGTTCAGCGACATTTGAATAGTCAATGACATTTAACTCATTCCTCAATAGGCAAAGCGACCTTCATCTAAAGGTTTGGTAAAGATATACGCTAATTGATTTTGATTGCAAATGTGGCTAATTTCAATATCTCCTTGCACACATGATCTCTAAGGAAATGATGGCGGATATCTATGTGCTTGGTTCTTGAATGTTGGACGGGGTTGTTGGCTATTTTCACTGCACTATCATTATCACACAAGAGGCATTTTGTCAAATGTTATTCCATAATCCATCAAAGTTTGCCTCATCCAAAGCAATTGTGCACAACAACTACTGCGAAACATATTCGCTTCGGTGGAAAGGGCAACAGAGTTTTGTTTCTTGGAGGACCAAGACACTAAGGATCTACCTAAAATTGACAACTCCACGAGGTGCTTTTTCTATCCACTTTACAACCCGCATAATCCGAATCCAAATATCCAATCAAATCAAATTTTGCACCTTTTGGATACCAAAGGCCAATACTTGAGGAATGCTTTAAATATCTTAATATTCTTTTGACAGCCATTAAATGACATTCTTTTGGAGCCGATTGAAAACGTGCACACATGCAAACGCTAAACATAATATCGGGCCTAGATGCGGTAAGATAAAGCAAACTACCAATCATAGACCTATAAAGCTTTAAATCAACCGATTTACCTCCTTCGTTTAGATCAAGATGTCCATTTGTAGCCATGGGAGTCTTGATGGGCTTTGCGTCATCCATGCCAAATCTTTTGAGTAAGTCCTTCACATACTTGGATTGGCTTATGAAGACCCCATCCTTGAGTTGTTTGATTTGAAGTCCAAGAAAGAAACTGAGTTCTCCTATCATTGACATCTCAAACTCCTAGACATCATATCACCAAACTCTTTGCAAAAATCTTGATTAGTAGAACCAAAAATTATATCATCCACATAAATTTGACAAACAAAGAAATCATCATCAATAATTTTGGTAAACAAAGTTGTATCAACCTTCCGATTTTGAATCCCTTGAGAGTAGAAAATCTCAAGGCGCTCATACCATGCTCTAGGAGCTTGTTTTAAACCATATAGCGCCTTTGAGAGTTTATACACATGATTAGGATTTTGGGATCTTCAAAACCGGAGGTTGTTCAACAAAGACAAGTTCGGATATTTTGCCATTTAGGAAAGCACTTTTAACATCCATTTGAAATAATTTAATGTCAAAGCATGAAGCAAAAGCAAGTAAAATGCGAATAGACTCAAGTCTTGCTACGGGTGCAAATGTTTCATCATAATCTAAACCCTCAACTTGAGTATATCCTTGAGCAACTAACCTTGCCTTGTTTCTTACCACAACTCCATTTTCATCTTGTTTATTCCGAAAGACCCATTTTGTGCCAATAACATTATGCTCCTTGGGTCTTTCCACCATTGTCCAAACATCATTTCGGGCGAAGTTATTTAGCTCCTCATGCATAGCATTCACCCAATCCGGATCTTCTAGTGCTTCATCTATACGCTTTGGTTCCAAAGAGGAAACAAAAGAGTAATGTTCACAAAAAGAAGCAATACGAGGCGAGTTTGGACACCTTTGCTTACTTCACCCAATATTTGGTCTATTGGGTGGTCTTTGGCTATTCGTTGTGGATCCTTTGAGGTAGATTAAATGATTGATCTCCTTCCTTGACATCTTCTTGATTTTGATTTATTTCATTTGTCACGGAAGAGGTAGGTGGCTCAACTCTCATGGATGATGATGGTTCACTTTGATCTTCTTTTGGCTTAATATCCCCAATTTGCATATTTTTCATTGCTTCCATAAGAGCTCCATTACCTACATCATCAAAATCCTCTTGCTCTTCTTGAGAGCCGTTAGTTTCATCAAATTGTACATCGTGTCTTTCTTCAACAATACCACTAGTTTTGTTAAAGACACGATATGCTTTGCTATTTGAGGAATAACCAAGTAGAAAACCGACATCACACCGACTTGCAAATTTAGAAAGTCGAACACCCTTTCTTAAGATATAGCATTTGCAACCAAATACTCTAAAGTAAGAAATGTTCGGTTTTCTTCCAACAAGGAGTTCATAGGAAGTCTTTTTCAAAGTCTATGCAAATAAAGGCGATTTATGGCATGACAAGCGGTATTAATGGCTTCCCCAAAAGCGATCGGAAGTATTATACTCATCAAGCATTGTCCTAGCCATTTCTATTAATGTCGATTTTCCTTTCTACTACCCCATTTTGCTCGGAGTGTAGGTAGTGGAAAACTCATGCTTTATTCAAGTTCATCACAATAATCTTCAATATTAGTGTTTTTGAACTGGAACCATTATCACTCTGATTTTCTTTATTATAAAATCAAATTCATTTTGAGCCCTTTTGCAAAACTTTTAAAAATCTTGGGAGCTTCACCTTTGTCATATAAGAAGAATACACATGTATATCTAGAGTAATCATCTACAATGACTAAACAATAGCTATTGCCCCAATGCTCTTATAGGTTGTTGGCCCAAACAAATCCATATGTAAGAGCTCCAATGGCCTAGAAGTTGACATGATACTTTTGGAAGGATGAGAGTTAGCAACTTGCTTTCCTCGCTTGACAAGCACTACAAAGTCTATTTTCTCAAACTTCACATCCTTCAAGCCAACTACTAAGTCATGTTTGAAAAGTTTTTAAGTTGAATCATTCCCATGACCTAGTCTTCTATGCCATAACCAACCCATTGAAGTTTTGCAATCAAACAAGTTTTCAAACACGATTCATTTGAGGTGAAATCAACCAAATAAAGATTGCGAATCTAAAGCCTTTAAAAATCATTTCATTTTCTTTTTCTTTAAAAATAGTGACCTCCTTTTTAGAGAAAGAGCAAGTTAATCAAGATCACATAATTGAGCAACGGATAGCAAGTTAAAATTCAATGTTTCTACTAAAGATACATTTGAAATGGAAAGGTCATTTGAGATAGCAATTTTACCTAAGCCAATTACCTTTCCTTTGCTATTGTCACCAAAAGTGATCTTTTCATTTCCGCTCCGTTCTCAAATGAGGTGAACATTTTCCGGTCTCCGGTCATGTGTTGAGTGCATCCACTATCAAGCACCCAATGCCTTCCACGGTCTTGTAGTTCACCTACAAAGAGATCAAGTTCTTTTAGGTACCCATATTTGTTTGGGTCCTTGGAGGTTAGTTATCAAAGATTTGGGCACCCAAATAGCATTCTTTTAACACCTAAAATTGAGGTGCCAACAAACCTAGCAAACACTTTTCCATCTTTGGCCTTTTGAGCATATAACAAGAATCAAACAAGCCAATTGATGAAACCTTACCAATAGGACACTTTTGTTGAACATGTCCTATTTCCGGCATTTTGGCAAAACTTGCCATTTTGATTAACAAACCTCACGGGCTTGTTTACGGTTTCTTACCTTTCTTGAGCACGTACCCAAGTCCTTCCTTATTGAATGAGCACCTTTGCTCACTCAAAAGCTTGTCAAGGGTAGCTTTACCCTTGAAGCACCTTTCCAAGCTCTTACTTAGCTTGGTGACTTGCTCCTTTAGCTCATTATTTTCTACACATAGCTTATCACAAGATTTAGCATTTTCAATTTTTGAATCAACACTAGAGCTACATGGTATAGCAAGCAAGTCATCGCAAGAAGTGGATATGCTAGTTCTAGCAATGTTTACACTAGACATTTTTTCTTGAATATCGCAAGCAACACCAATGCTAGTGTAAGACTTATCTTGGACAAGCAAATCATGAGCATCTTTCAATTCATCATAAGAGTTTTTTAAAGATATATGCTCTTTCTTTAAGACTCTAAATTTAGCTTTTCTTTTCCAAGATATTCATTTAATTCTTCAAGCATATCCATAAGCTCATCATAGGAGGGTTCTTCACTATCAAGAGATTTTACCTTTTCCCCTTTTGCCATGAGGCAAGTGGGAGTAGAAAATAGCGATGGAGCCTCCTTGATAGCAATACCAACAAGTCCTCTTTTCTTGGAGGACCCTCAATATCGGAGTCGGAGTCGAATCGAATACTCCTTGTCGAGTCCCATTCTCCGATATGTGCTTCATTCTTGCCATCCTTGTGAAGCTTCTTAAAAGCTTCTTCTTACCATTGAATTCCTTCTTCTTTGATGACTTACCCTTGTCATCCTTCTTGGTCGAGCAATGAGAGGCAATGTGCCCTTCTCATCACACTCATAGCAACGAATGTTGCTATAGCGCTTCTTCTCATTGGATGATTGCCCTTTTGCAATCTTATCGAAGTTGAAGCTTCTATGAGGTCGTCTCCTCATGAACTTTTCATTCTTCTCACAAGGAGAGCAAATTCCTCCTCGAGTCCTCATCCTCATCTTCTTCATCACTTGATTCCGCTTTTGCCTTAAAAGCGGTAACTTTCTTCCTTGAAGAAGTTGACTCAATGAGCTCTTCCTTGTCTTTCTTGTAAAGCTCATTTGTGATTAGGTTTCCCAAAAGCCGGTTGGCGTCATCCTTGGCAACTCGGGAGAGTTGAGAAATAATGTCACCAACACTTCAGACTTGTCGGAAGAGCCCTAAGCATCTTGCGCACTACATCAATATCAAGCAAATTAGTACCAAGACCCTTGAGCTCATTTATAATGTTGTTGAGTCTAGAGTACATTTCGGTGATACTCTCTTGAGGCAACATTGTAAATGTCTCATATTTGATCCTAAGCCTATGCAATTTGGCTTCTTTAACCGTGGATGTGCCTCATGAATTTGAGGCGTGGTCCATATCTCGTGAGCGAGCTTCAAGGTTGCTCACGCGATTGAACTCATCCGTTTAAAGCTCCAAAGAGAGCATTCATTGCTTGAGCATTGAGGTGAGAATTTCGTTCGTCTTGATCCGTGGTGTGTGTGGGATCAAGTGGCATAACAAAACCTTCACTTACAATTCTCCATACGCTTGGGCTCATGGCCTTTAAATAGATTGACATTCTAATTTTCCAATAAGAATAATTTGATCCACAAATAGAGGAGCCTTGCCTATAGACATTCCCTCGCTAGCCATCCTTTTCTCTCCTAGACGGTTAAGTCTAAAATTAGAGAGACCAAGCTCTGATACCACTTGTAGGATCAAGGATAACCGACTAGAGGGGGGTGAATAGGAGGTTTCTAAATTTTCTTAATCAAATTACCGAAATTAGCAAGATACTCTAAGCAAAGATATTTAACACAATCTATGAGCTACAAAATAAGTGCAATAAGTATAGACAAGAATCAACCGCACAAGGACAAGGGGGTTTTTCCCGTGGTATCGAAGATTTGTCGATCTTCACTAGTCCACGTTGAGGAAGCTTGACCACTCAAGCCGCTCCACAAATTAAGCCTACCCTCGATCACTTGGTTGTTCTTCCTCCTCTCGGAGTT
This sequence comes from Hsuehochloa calcarea, assembly GCA_036346395.1. Taxonomy (NCBI): domain Eukaryota; kingdom Viridiplantae; phylum Streptophyta; class Magnoliopsida; order Poales; family Poaceae; genus Hsuehochloa; species Hsuehochloa calcarea. Next base: position 14,685,099 of record CM070611.1, on the reverse strand, counting down.
GGTGAACACCGACCAATCACAAACAGCGGGTCTCTTCACAAGCTTCTTTGAAGAGATCACCGAGCAACCTTCGCCAAGTCGTCTAGGTGCCGACAAGCACCAAGAGAATAGAACTTGAACTTCACTTGACGACAATCAAGAGCCAATGGATCAACTAAGAATGCAATGCTCTTGTTTTTGCTCACTACCTCACAAATGTGTGCAAAGAGAGTAAATGAGGAGTGAGAGGAGTGCTCAAGGCTCAAATGAATTGAATGAATGCTCAACCACACGTCCTTGAGCTGGTGGGGGTGTATTTATACCCCCAACAACCAAATATGACCGTTATGCAGAAAATCAGGCAAAAGTCAGGGAAATCGGAAGTTCCGCAGTACAAGGTGCGGAACTACCGCACTTCACTCGAGTGCACGTAACGGTCATCACAAAGAGCATTAAATGCTCAAACTAGCCGTTGATTTATGTGCGGAACTTCCGCCATAAGGATTTCGGTTCTTAGATTAATCGGAAGATCCGCTTTACAATGGAACTACCGCTTCGTGAAGCGGCTAAGTCCCAAACGGGTGCTCTCTGGAAAAAACCGACCGCGCATAATTGAACAGCGATTAATCTAACTTCCGCTCATTTCATTGCGGAACTTCCGCTTGAGAATAAGTCCCAAAAGGATGCTCTCGGAAAAATTCAACGCGCATATTTGAGATGCGATTAATCGGAACTTCCGCATTTCATTGCGGAACTTCCGCTTGAGAATTTGGCTAAGTCCCAAAAGGATGCTCTCGGAAAAATTCAACCGCGCATATTTGGAGCGGTAGATTAATCGAACTTCCGCTCATTTCATGCGAACTTCCGCACTTGAAAAATCGGCTAAGTCCGAAGAGGATGCTCTCTGGAAAAATTCAACCGCAGCTTTTTCTGAGATCCGATTAATCGAACTTCCGCTCATACAAGCGCGAACGTCCGATTGTGTTACGAAAAATGATTTTCTTTTAAACCAAACCAAAAGAACATGCATGATCCTAAGTTGATCCAAAGGCATAATGAGATGCTTTCATACTAGACAAGCTGTTACCTATAATCCGGGAAAATCAAAAGAGTTATTTATACCTCTTTGAGATAACTCCATAACATTGCATTGTTCATTTGTCATTTGGGACTATGCCTTGTAAACACTTCAACAAACATGTTAGTCCCATATTCACATAATGTCATTAATTACCAAAATACAATTTTTTAGGGGCCTAGATGCTTTCACACTCATCAGATGGAGGGTATTGCCATCGAATGGTGGGAGAACTTATGTGCCGCACATGAGATGCCATAGAATGTTACTTGGGAAGAGTTCTCAATAACTTATTGCTTGTATCATGTGCCAGAAGGAATTATTGACCTAAAGAAGGACGAATTTCGTGCTCTCAAGCAAGGAGGCATATCAGTGACCAACTACCTCAACAAATTTTCTCGACTTGCCCATTATACTATAGAAGATGTCGCAACTGACAAAGCTCGTCAGAGTCATTTCCTGAAAGAACTGAATACCGGACTGCAAGTCGGTTTAATTGCTCATACCTATCCAGATTTTTGGGAGTTAGTCAACAAATCTTTCATCCTTGAGGATAAGCGTAAGGAATTAGAGGAGAACCATAAGCACAGAGTGGCTCAACAAGGAAGCCACCAGTCTCAACAGAAAGCAAGAACAGTTCCTTAACAGTTCACTCATTTTCCACCACAAAACTCTTTCAAGATGCCTGCACCAACCTCGGCACCTCGTCCATTCGCTCAGAACTTTCACAACCCTACTCCAGTCAACACCAATCCTGGAAACAATCAGCAAAATGGACAAAGAGTTTGTTATACCTGCCGTCAACCAGGACACTTCGCCAACCATTGTCCTTAGAAGGGAACAGTGACTCCAGCATGCTTCAACCTCAGAACTACACCAGCCAAGATGCCAACACCAAGAAACAACCAAGGAGCCTTTCCAGTTGCCAGTCAATCCAGAGGAGCGCCGCAATCCGTGGTCAGAGACTGTGTCAACCATGTCACCTTGGAAGGAGCCTAGGAAGCACCCGACGTCATATTGGGTAAGTTTCTAGTTAACTCAGTACCTGCATCAGTTTTGCTTGATTCAGGAGCTTTCCATTCGTTTATTTTTGAAGTTTTTGCAACCAAGAATAAATTGAAGGTTATGCATCTTAATCATACTCTGTTAGTTCACTCACTTGGATCAGAGTTAAGCTCTAAATTGGGATGTTTAGGAGCTAAGGTACTCAAAGCTGGAGTTGAGTTTCTAGCCAATCTTATTGTTCTAGACACTCAAACTTTGGATGTCATCCTTGGCATGGATTGATTATCAAAGCACAAAGTCGTGTTAGATTGTGGCCGAAGAGCCGGAACAATCGATGATACCAATGGAAAGAAGGTGAAGTTTCTAGCCACTACCACCTGTGATGGACATATGTTAGTCAATAGCCTGAAGACTGTTTCTTTGGAGGATGTACCTATTGTTAGAGAATATCCAGATGTGTTTCAAGAAGAATTACCAGGGATGCCACCGGATCGTGACATCGAGTTTGTCATTGATCTAGTGTCAGGAACAACACCAATCTCAAAAATACCTTATCGGATGCTGGTCAATGAGTAAGTAGAAATGAAGAAGTAGATTGAAGAACTTCTTAAGAAGGTTTCGTAAGACATAGTTCATCGCCATGGGGAGCGCCAGTCTTGTTTGTCAGGAAGAAGGATGAAGTATGAGAATGTGCATCGATTATCGCTCTTTCAATGAAGTTACGATCAAGAACAACTATCCACTGCCCATAATTGATGATTTGTTTGATCAGATGAAAGGAGCCGGATTGTTCTCCAAGATCAATCTGCGATCAGGTTACCATCAGTTGAAAATTTGTTTGAAGGATATACCGAAGACCGTCTTCTCAACGCGGTACAAACATTATGAGTTCTTAGTCATGTCCTTTGGTCTGACTAATGCCCCTACATATTTCATGAACATGATGAATAAAGTATTCATAGAATATTTGGACAAGTTTGTAGTTGTGTCCATTGATGATATTTTGGTTTATTCCAAGTCAAAGAAGAATATGCTGAACACTTGAGGTTAATTCTAGAGAAACTTAGAGAGCATCAGTTGTATGCTAAGTTCAGCAAATGTGATTTTTGAAAGAAGGAAGTCAATTTTTTTGGTCATGTAATGACAGCCGAAGGAGTAGTAGTTGACCCCAGCAAAATCAAAATGGTGTTACATTGGGAGCAACCCAAGACGGTTACTCAGATCCGCAGTTTCTTGGGAATAACGGGATATTACCATCGCTTCATCGAAGGATTCTCAACGATTCCTAAGCCACTTACGCAATTGTTGAAGAAGGAGAAAAAGTTCACTTGGACCTTAGCTTGTGGAGAAATTTTCCAAGAATTGAAGAAGCGGTTGACATTAGCCCCAGTGCTAATTCTGCCAGATTTTCGAAAGGATTTCGATATCTATTGTGATGCTTCATGTCAAGGATTGAGATGCGTTCTGAAGCAAGAAGGAAGAGTTGTTGCTTATGCGACAAGGAAATTAAGACATCATGAGGAGAATTATGTAACATCCCAAAATTCAGAGCTTTAAAAATCTTTTAAATATTGGTAGCAAGAGAATTTACCATTTGGATTATTTGAATATTAATTTAAAAAGCTTAAATTGGACTTTAAGGACAAATTGATTTAATGTGCTTAATCCCAACATCAACGATTGTCAAAACTATTTTATTTAGATTCTATATGCTTGGATATATTTTATAGAATTTTCTGGAATTTTTCCAAAGTCATTTGCTATTTTCTAATTGCTATTTGCATTTTCTGGATTTATTTAAAAGAAAAACCTATTTTAAATCCTTGAACGATCGGGCGAAGCCCAAGACTATTCCACCGCGCGCCACCATCTCGCCCCGGCCGCGCTCTCGTCCGTTGGATGCTCGACGCGTGCCCTCGTCTCCGATCGGACGCACGCGCTCAACCCCGCCTTGACCCGTTGGATTGTCGCCGCGTGGCTTCGCGTGATCTCGCTTCCTTCGCTTCGCCGCGCTCGCTCTGCGCGTTGGATCGCCATCGCGCCGCTCGCTCGCGCCCGCGCCTCGCTGCCGCTGCCAGGTGGGACCGCGACCGAGTCGTCGTCTCCGCGCTGCTTTCTTCTTCCTCGCGCCGCGCCCGAGTCCGCCATTGCTGGAGCTCGAAGCCGCGTCCGACAAATGCGTATTCATCGCTGATTTCTTGAGCCGACCCCACCAAAACGTGTCTCCTGGTTATTCCATATCCGTTTCAAACCAAATCAAACCCCGAATCGGTTTCAATCTCCGAAAATCTTGGAATTCAAAAACCCGGTTGTTTCGGATCCGAATTGGGGGTTTCCAAATCTCGGCGTCTCCAAGCCTATAAGTACTTCCCTAGCACCGCCTGGACCTCCGCAACCCTAATCCGCCACTCCCATCGCCTGATCGCCCTAGCGCCGCATTCCAAGTTTTAGGGTTTTCGGCGAACTTCTTCTCCGGTGGATTGCGCCGCCGTCGTCGTCGCCTTGCTCCACCGATCGCACCATTGTGATCGGCAAGTCACGAGCTACCTTATGCGCACCTTCTCATCACGAGCATCGCCGGGCGCCGTCCGACAAAACCCGAGCTCTCTCGCGCTTCTTCCTCGCCGCCGGCCACCTCACAACCCTGTGCTCAAACCAAGGTGCCCTGTGTGCGCATTAGCCTCCTCTACACGTTGGTACCACTCATCGCCGGCGAAGTCGCCGCTGTTCACGGTGACCATCGGTCCCAGCGCCACCGCCGCCGTTATCGCCACTTCGGCGCCACGGCACGATCTTTGGTGTGGCGGCCGCGTGGCGCCAGATCAGCCCGACACACGCAGCGTCGTCTTGGCCCACCGCGCGAGATCTCCTCGGTTCGGTGCACTCGGTCCACCGTGAACCCGAGACTGACAGTGGGTCCCACATGTCAGAATTCTTTTTAAATATAATTCTTTTTCCGGAAATTCTCGGCTGACGCAAGCATTGCGCAATAATCCGATTTTCCTTTATAAAAATAATTCGGGAAATTCGAGAAAATCCAAATTAGGGTTTTATTGATTTTCCAATCTTCCAAAGCCCATATCTTTTGCATCCGAAGTCCAATTGAGCCCATTCAAATTTGTAAATTCATATAAAATTAAGATCTATTTAATGGTGAATTTTATTTGATTTTTGGAGTTTGTTTTGCCTCTGTTATTTATTTGTTTTGTTTCTTTTGTCTCGTTTGCGAGTAGACGTCGATACTTCGGGGAATTTTGCAGAAGAAGGAGCACCTCAAGACCAAGACCAATATCTAGATCTATTCCAAGGCAAGTTATACCTTTGATCATTTTGAACCCAGTTTTCAAAATACTTTGTTTCAATGTATTGCATTCTATTTCAAGTATTTATTTAAATGCTTTTGGGTGTAGTTATTAATCCAAATTGTTATGCCACCTTGTCTATTGTATGCCTTGATCTTTTGTCACCCTAGGTTGGTTAATTATTAGTTGGTATTATCGTAGCACCAACGTGGGTTGGTTAGATACGATTAGACTGCTTAGCCATGCCACGAGTCATCATTTCATGTGAGAGTTGCAATTATAAACTTGACTAAGTGATTATGGAACTGTGTGATGAATCTGTGTGTGCTGTGTGCTGTTACTCGTTGATGGCATGTGTTGCACTTAATCAACAGGGTGGGAAAAGATTTAGACTGAGGCAAGTGGTGGATTCTGTGTGAATGGTGGATCTGTGTGATTTAAACTTTGTGATTTGGGTTAAAACTGGAAGTCTTGCCTTGGTCGATTAAGGACTTAACTTTGTGCGCCATTGAACTGGGCCTTACTGTACGACCACATGCCTAGTATGGGCTGGGCCTGACTTAGTAAGTTATGGAGTCTTGACATTGACAACTCAAAGTTGTATTTAAGCTATGTGATGGGTCGGAGGTGTGATATGTCACATCGCGGACGATTCACGTGCATCCCCGTCCAATGGTGTGTGTCGTTCCAAGGGTCAGTGTACAAATTGACGGCGAGAAAGCACACCAGAGTGTCATTGTTTGAGATGAAGTCTCTGAAAGGTTTTGTTGTGATCAACTCTGATCCGGTTGGTTTCATCGTGTGGGTAAAGTGTACAACCTCTGCAGAGTGTTTAAACCAATCTATTCGAATAGCCGCGTCCTCGGTTATGGACATGCTCGGAATTTCACACGAGGGTAGATTTTCATAAAAACAATTGGGAAGGGTCACCGTGTGAGATAACTTGTTCAATTTGTGTGAAAGAACTTGATTAGACTGTGTGTCCTTTGTGAAATCAATTGTTAACTTATTATTGTCTATTTGTTTTGAATTATGCTTTCAATCTATTATTTGTATTCAATTGCAAATGTTGCATTTCGCAAAATAACCACGAAGCCATTTCTTTGGAATAAGCCATCATGTATAAATGCATTACGTGGTATGACTTGCGTACGGTGTGTACTCACTCTTGCTAAACAAATCAATGAAGTGGAGGAGTCGTCTTTGCTTTTGAAGAGGAATTCTCGAAGGTTGAGCGTTAGGGTCTTGATCGATCGGTTGCTGTGGTAAATTGATGGGAGCCACCGGAGTTTATTTCGTTTCCTCTGCAGTTTATTTCTTTATTGTCAGCCTTGCATGGCTTAATAAATGTAAAACTCGACCGTAAGGTCCCAACAGTTATTTGTTATTTAAATGTACTCGTTTATTCTTATATTCGTTGTATGGATGTGATATTTCATCAATGTTGACACTTTGTGTGCACTAGCGTGATCTGGACTAGTGCGAGATACACAGAGGGTCCAGATTTGCATATTTGGGTCCCGACAGAGGTGGTATCAGAGCCATACTGACTGTAGTCTTGACCCTAGCTAGATTGGCCGTTCTTAGTGAGTCCAAAACTACTTTCTAAAGCAAATATTAACTTGCAAGATTAATTGAACTCCTTAACTCATCTCATGTCTCTCTTGACTCAACTATTGCTGAAATTCTTTCTCTCCCATTGTTTTAAAGTTGTTTTCATATCCTTGTCCATCTTGACGGATGCCTCATCTTGAGTTATGGAGAGCGCAAGGAGGACTTGCCGCGAGCTTTGGAAGTTGCTACAAGTGCTTGGAGGGTTCGATCGTCCATTGTACCGTGGCGGTGCTTGGATTGTGAGCGGCCGAGATCGTGGAGTAATCGCCATTTGACCATCTACGCCAGCGAAACACCAAGGCGAGTAAACCATTGAACATCTCACTCGAAGGAGTATTTGGATTGAAGCAATCCAGAGTCTTCACGCCTTGCCATCCCGAGGATCTGCAACATCTACTCTCGAGCTTCGTGACACGCTTTTCCGTTATCACCCCGCACTTCCGGCGTGGATCTTGCGCACGTTTTCCGTCTCTGGAGGAGAAGACAACGCCACCGTCGTGCATCTTGCCCGATTCCACGCTCAAGAAGAATCGTTGGAGTTAGCCGCTCTGAGTTGGAGTGTACCTATGAGACTCTTGAGAGTCAAGAAAGGATCGCCATACTAGAAGAAACTCTTTATGGAAGACCGAAGAAGACATGGAGAGGAAGACCGAACCGATGGAAGAGCCCGAAAGAGCCAAGCGTGAGCTGAAGCACCAAAGAAGACTGCACGGGGACACTGCTCCTATTGCACCATCCGGGACATCGGGATCGGTTTGCGAGGATGCCACTCACTTTCGAGTCTACAAGAAAGGGAGCACCGTCAAGGTCGGAGGTTATTTGATCGAGTAGTCTGTTCGAGTTGTTTGAGCTTAGCCGCTTTAAGTCTTGAGTCGCCCTTTAGGCGGTAGTTTTGTGTGCTTAAGTTCGTCCTTATTTTTGTGTGCAAGTATGAGTACGCAAAGGCCCTTAGGCATTTGTTGCAAGCCATACTATTATCTTAATCAATATAAGAGTTTCATTGAGCTTTCTTAAAATATGTTGGGTTTTACCTACCCCGCTTAGTTCTACAACTTATCTCGTGCTTGCTACCTTATCTAACCCTTGGAGATTCACGGATGGTTCGGACTCGTCAAGTCTGCGCAAGTGGTTCCGATACTCGATGTCGGAAGGACAGAGCAAATCCACGAGAAGCGGTTCCACCACAAGCACCTTGATCGATCTGCGAATTTTGGAGCATTCATGATACTCAAACCGGTGATGTACACCATGATGAATCGGATGCAAGCTATGAATAATCGAACAACAACAATCGAGATCACAATGGAGCCCCAGCTTGCTCATGGTCACAATGGATCATCCAAGTTGGCGGAGTTTATGAGGACCCGCCCACCAACCTTTTACGGACATGTCTCACCAAGAGAAGGCGATGATTGGCTACGTGTTATTGAGAGAAAACTGCGATCACTCAATGCGGCGATCATGAAAAAGTTCTCATGCGCCTCTCACGGATGGAAGGCATTGCCGCGAATGGTGGGAAAACTTTGTGCAACGCATGGAACGCCGCAAGATATTACTTGGGAAGAGTTCACAATCGCTTTTCGCCAAGATATCATGTACGTAAGGAATCATGGATCTCAAGAAGGATGAATTCCGTGCTCTCAAGCAAGGAGGAATGTCAGTGACCGACTACCTCAACAAATTCTCTCAACTTGCTCGATATGCTGCAGAAGATGTCGCCACTGACAAGGCTCGTCAGAGTCGTTTTATGAAAGGATTGAACACTGGACTTCAAGTCAATTTGATCGCCCACACCTTTCCTGATTTTCAAGAGTTAATCAACAAAGCTTTGATTCTAGAGGATAAGCGCAAGGAATTGGAAGATCATCGTAGCGCAGAATGGCTCAAGAAGGAAGTCACCAACCCGGTGAGGGCAAGAATGATTCCACCGCAGCTTAGCCGTTTTCCACCACAGAATTCGCGGACCACCTGCACCAACTTCAGCACCACGCCCAGTTGCTCAGAATTTCCGCAACCCTGCACCAGTCAACCCCAATCCAGTAAGCAACCCCCAGAATACAACCAGAGTTTGCTTTACAGCCGTCGGCCGGGCATTTCGCCAACCGATGTCCGCAGAATGGGACTATCACTCGATGCGCTTCAACCTTGGGAACACACCACCAAGACACCAAGATAAGGCAACCATCAAGGAACTTCTCAAGCTACCGGTCAATCCGGAGGAGCACCGCCATCAGTGGTCAGAGGTCGTGTCAACCACGTCACTCTAGAAGGAGCCCAAGAAGCACCTGACGTTGTACTGGGTAAGTTCCTAGTAAATTCAAGACTGCATCGATTACTGCTTTGATTACGGAGCTTCACATTCGTTTGTTTCTGGAATTTTGCAACTAAGAACAAATTGGAAGTTATGCATCTTAAGCATACTCTGTTAGTCCAGTCGCCTGGAGCAGAGCTAAGTTCTAAAGTTGGATGTTTAGGAGCTAGGCTACTCATAGCTGGAGTTGAGTTTCTAGCCAACCTAATAGTTCTAGACACTCAGACCATAGATGTCATCCTTGGTATGGATTGGTTATCCAAACATAAAGCAGTGCTAGATTGTGGCCGAAGAGCCGTGACAATTGAGGATACCACAGGAAAGAAAGTAGAATTTCTAGCCACCTCAGTACGTGATGGACATTTGGTAGTCAACAGTCTGAAGACAGTTTCTTTGGAAGATGTACCTGTAGTAAAAGATTATCCAGACGTATTTCCAGAAGAATTACCAGGAATGCCACCGGACCGTGACATTGAGTTTGTCATCGATCTAGTGCCAGGAACAGCACCAATTTCCAAGAGACCCTATCGGATGCCAGTCGATGAACTTGTGGAAATGAAGAAGCAGATAGAAGAACTACTGGAGAAAGGTTTTGTAAGACCTAGTTCGTCGCCATGGGGAGCACCTGTTTTGTTCGTTAAGAAGAAAGATGGGAGTATGAGAATGTGTATCGATTATCGTTCTCTCAACGAAGTCACCGTCAAGAATAAGTACCCATTGCCCAGAATTGATGATTTGTTCGACCAGATGAAAGGAGCCGGAGTATTCTCCAAGATCGATCTGCGATCAGGTTACCATCAGTTGAAGATTTGTCCTAAGGATGTGCCAAAGACCGCTTTCTCAACCCGGTATGGACATTATGAATTTCTAGTCATGTCTTTTGGATTGACTAATGCCCCTGCCTATTTCATGAACATGATGAACAAAGTATTCATGGAATATTTGGATAAGTTCGTGGTAGTATTCATTGATGATATTTTGGTATACTCAAAGTCGGAAGAAGAACATACAGGACATTTGAGATTAATCCTAGAAAGCTCGAGAACATCGGTTGTATGCCAAGTTCAGCAAGTGTGACTTTTGGAAGAAGAAAGTTGATTTTCTCGGTCATGTGATGACAGTAGAAGGAGTAGCGATTGACCGGAAAGGTTAAAGTCAGTAATGAATTGGGAGCGGCCAAGACGGTTACTCAAATTCGTAGTTTCTTGGGAATGGCGGGATACTATCGTCGTTTCATTGAAGGGTTCTCAACGATTGCTAAACCTCTTACGCAATTATTGAAGAAAGAGAAGAAGTTTATTTGGACCCCAGCTTGTGAAGAAAGTTTTCAAGAATTGAAGAAGCGTCGACTTCATTTCATGCTAGTTTTGCTTGGATATTAGTAAGGATTTTGATATCTCTTGTGATGCTTCGCGTCAAGGATTAGGATGTGTACTTATGCAAGAAGGAAGAGTCGTCGCTTATCGTCAAGGCAATTAAGGCCTCATGAAGAGAACTATCCTACCCATGATTTGGAATTAGTGCCGTAGTGCATGCTTTGAAGATTTGGCGTCATTATCTCATCCAGAATCATTTGTGAAGTCTACACAGATCATAAGAGCCTGAAGTACATATTCACTCAGTCTGATTTGAACATGAGACAGAGAAGATGGTTGGAATTAATAAAGGATTATAACCTTGGAATCCATTACCATCCTGGTAAGGCCAATGTAGTTGCAGATGCACTGAGTCGCAAGAGCTACTGCAATGCTCTGGAAGCAAAAGAGTTGTGTTCAGAACTTCAGGAGGAATTCCAGAAGCTACAGCTAGAAGTTGTTCCGGAAGGATTTGTGGCCAATTTGGAAGTACAGTCTACTCTGGAGAATCAGATTCGTGAAGCTCAACCTAAGGATTCTGAGTTGGCTGATCTCAAGAAGAAGATGTCAGAAGGAAAATTTAAAGACTTCACCGTGGATGATCAGGATATATTGTGGATCAATGGACGTATCTGTGTACCAGATGTTGATGGATTAAGACAGCTGATTCTGAAGGAAGCCCATGACTCAAAGTATTCAATTCACCCTGGAAGCACTAAGATGTATCAGGATGTTAAGAATAAGTTTTGGTGGCCAAACTTAAAGCGAGACGTCGCAGAGTTCGTTGCCTTATGCGACGTGTGTCAGAAAGTAAAGGCAGAGCATCAAAGACCAGCAGGATTGCTACAACCGCTGAAGATACCAGAATGGAAGTGGGAAGAAATCGGTATGGATTTTATTACCGGTCTACCCAAGACTCAATCAGGTTATGATTCGATTTGGGTAATAGTGGATCGTTTGACTAAGGTTGCCCATTTCTTGCCAGTCAAAACCACTTATTCCGGAGATCGCCTTGCGGAATTGTATATGTCAAAATCGTCGATGCACGGTGTGCCTAAGAAGATAGTGTCGGATCGAGGATCTCAATTCACCTCTCGCTTTTGGCGAGTCTACATGAAGCCACAGGAACTCATCTAAATTTCAAGATCGCTTATCATCCACGCATGATGGACAGATGAAAGAGTCAACCGAGACATTAGAAGATATGTTAAGAGCACGTGCCTTAGCTAATGCTACCATTGGGATAAAAGTTTACCGTATGCGAATTCTCGTACAACAACAGCTTATCAAGCCGGTTTGCGATGTCACCATTTGAAGCTTTGTATGGTCGTACTGCGAACTCCGTTGAATTGGTCGAGACACCGAGGCGTGTAGTGTTCGGGCGAGATATTATTCAGAAGCCAAGAACAAGTTGCTATGATCGAGAGAGGTTAAAGATAGCCCACCGAGCAAAAGAGTTATGCCGATAATCGTCGCGTGACCTTAGCTTTGAACCGAAGATTTTGTGTATCTTGAGTTACTCCGCTCGAGAGGTGTTAAGAGATTCCACACAAAGGGAAGCTTGCTCCAAGGTATGTGGGTCCATTCAAGGTTTTGGAACGCCGTGGAGAAGTTGCGTACCAGTTGGAGCTACCGCAGTCGTTAGCAGGAGTGCATGATGTCTTTCATGTCTCTAAGCTGAAGAAGTGTCTTCGTGTGCCAGAAGAGCAGACCCCGTTGGAGTCAATTGAACTGAAGGAAGATCTCACATACAAAGAGCAACCTGTTAGGATTTTGGATGTCGCAGAGCCGCACTGAAGCAAGACTGTTCGTTTACGCAAAGTCCAAAGGAGTAACCACTCGTAAGGAGAAGCAACGTGGGAACGTGAAGAAGAGTTGAAGGCCGAGTTCCCTAGCCTTTTCTCTAGCTAGCCGGAATCTCGGGGACGAGATTCGTTTAAGGGGGGGAGGTTTGTAACATCCCAAAATTCAGAGCTTTAAAAATCTTTTAAATATTGGTAGCAAGAGAATTTACCATTTGGATTATTTGAATATTAATTTAAAAAGCTTAAATTGGACTTTAAGGACAAATTGATTTAATGTGCTTAATCCCAACATCAACAATTGTCAAAACTATTTTATTTAGATTCTATATGCTTGGATATATTTTATAGAATTTTCGGAATTTTTCCAAAGTCATTTGCTATTTTCTAATTGCTATTTGCATTTTCTCGGATTTATTTAAAAGAAAACCTATTTTAAATCCTTGAACGATCTTGGGCGAAGCCCGGCCTATTCGGCCGCGCCACCCATCTCGCCCGCCGCGCTCTCGTCAGTTGGATGCTCGACGCGTGCCCTCGTCTCCGTCGGACGCACGCGCTCAACCCCGCCTTGACCCGTTGGATTGTCGCCGTGGCTTCGCCCGCCGTGATCTCGCTCGCTTCGCTTCGCTTCGCTCGCTCTGCGCCGTTGGATCGCCATCGCCGCGCTTCGCTCGCCGCGCCTCGCCTGCGCGCCGAGTGGGACCGCGACCGAGTCGTCGTCTCCGCGCTGCTTTCTTCTTCCTCGCGCCGCGCCCGAGTCCGCCATTGCTGGAGCTCGAAGCCGCGTCCGACAAACGCGTATTCATCGCTGATTTCTTGAGCCGACCCCACCAAAACGTGTCTCCGGTTATTCCATATCCGTTTCAAACCAAATCAAACCCCGAATCGGTTTCAATCTCCGAAAATCTTGGAATTCAAAAACCCGGTTGTTTCGGATCCGAATTGGGGGTTTCCAAATCTCGGCGTCTCCAAGCCTATAAGTACTTCCCTAGCACCGCCTGGACCTCCGCAACCCTAATCCGCCACTCCCATCGCCCCGATCGCCCTAGCGCCGCCGCATTCCAAGTTTTAGGGTTTTCGGCCGAACTTCTTCTCCGGTGGATTGCGCCGCCGTCGTCGTCGCCCTTGCTCCACCGACTGCACCATTGTGATCAGCAAGTCACAGGCTACCTTGTGCGCACCTTCTCATCACCGGAGCATCGCCGGAGCGCCCGTCCGACAAAACCCGAGCTCTCTCCGCCGCTTCTTCCTCGCCACGCCACCTCACAACCCTGGTGCTCAAACCAGGTGCCCAGTGTGCGCATTAGCCTCCTCTACGTTGGTACCACTCATCTGCCGTGATCGCCGCTGTTCGCGGTGACCATCGGTCCCAGCGCCACCGCCGTTATCGCCGACTCGGCGCCGGCGTCGGCCGATCTTTGGTGTGGCGGCCGCGTGGCGCCAGATCGGCCAAGACACGCAGCGTCGTGGCGATCCACCGCGCCAGATCTCCTCGGTTGGTGCACTCGGTCCATCGTGAACCCGAGACCATGGGTCCCACATGTCGAATTCTTTTAAATATAATTCTTTTCCGGAAATTCTCGGTGACGCAAGCATTGCGCAATAATCCGATTTTCCTTTATAAAAATAATTCGGAAATTCGAGAAAATCCAAATTAGGGTTTTATTGATTTTCCAATCTTCCAAAGCCCATATCTTTTGCATCCAAGTCCAATTGAGCCCATTCAAATTTGTAAATTCATATAAAATTAAGATCTATTTAATGGTGAATTTTATTTGATTTTTGGAGTTTGTTTTGCCTCTGTTATTTATTTGTTTTGTTTCTTTTGTCTCGTTTGCGAGTAGGCGTCGATACTTGAGAATTTTGCGTAAGAAGGAGCACCTCAAGACCAAGACCAATATCTAGATCTATTCCAAGGCAAGTTATACCTTTGATCATTTTGAACCCGCCAAAATACTTTGTTTCAATGTATTGCATTCTATTTCAAGTATTTATTTAAATGCTTTTGGGTGTAGTTATTAATCCAAATTGTTATGCCACCTTGTCTATTGTATGCCTTGATCTTTTGTCACCCTAGGTTGGTTAATTATTAGTTGGTATTATCGTAGCACCAACGTGGGTTGGTTAGATACGATTAGACTGCTTAGCCATGCCACGAGTCATCATTTCATGTGAGAGTTGCAATTATAAACTTGACTAAGTGATTATGGAACTGTGTGATGAATCTGTGTGTCTTTGTGTCTTTGTTACTCGTTGATGGCATGTGTTGCACTTAATCAACGTGGTGGGAAAAGATTTAGGCCGAGGCAAGTGGTGGATTCTGTGTGAATGGTGGATCTGTGTGATTTAAACTTTGTGATTTGGGTTAAAAGCGGAAGTCTTGCCTTGGTCGATTAAGGACTTAACTTTGTGCGCCATTGAACTGGGCCTTCTTGCATGCGACCACATGCCTAGTATGGGTGGGCCCGACTTAGTAAGTTATGGAGTCTTGACATTGACAACTCGGTTGTATTTAAGCTATGTGATGGGTGGAGGTGTGATATGTCACATCGCGGACGATTCATTGCATCCTGTCCAATGGTGTGTGTCGTTCCAAGGGTGTGTGTACAAATTGACTACGATAAAGCACACCAGAGTGTCATTGTTTGAGATGAAGTCTCGAAAGGTTTTGTTGTGATCAACTCGATCCGGTTGGTTTCATCGTGTGGGTAAAGTGTACAACCTCTGCAGAGTGTTTAAACCAATCTATTCGAATAGCCGCGTCCTCGGTTATGGACATGCTCGGAATTTCACACGAGGGTAGATTTTCATAAAACAATTGGGAAGGGTCACCGTGTGAGATAACTTGTTCACTTTGTGTGAAAGAACTTGATTAGACTGTGTGTCCTTTGTGAAATCAATTGTTAACTTATTATTGTCTATTTGTTTTGAATTATGCTTTCAATCTATTATTTGTATTCAATTGCAAATGTTGCATTTCGCAAAATAACCACGAAGCCATTTCTTTGGAATAAGCCATCATGTATAAATGCATTACGTGGTATGACTTGCGAGTACGGTGTGTACTCACTCTTGCTAAACAAATCAATGAAGTGGAGGAGTCGTCTTTGCTTTTGAAGAGGAATTCTCGAAGGTTGAGCGTTAGGGTCTTGATCGATCGGTTGCTGTGGTAAATTGATGGGAGCCACCGGAGTTTATTTCGTTTCCGCTGCAGTTTATTTCTTTATTGTCAGCCTTGCATGGCTTAATAAATGTAAAACTCGACCGTAAGGTCCCAACAGTTATTTGTTATTTAAATGTACTCGTTTATTCTTATATTCGTTGTATGGATGTGATATTTCATCAATGTTGACACTGTGTGCACTAGCGTGATCCTGGACTAGTGCAGAATACACAGAGGGTCCAGATTTGCATATTTGGGTCCCGACAAATTACCCTACCCATGATCTAGAATTAGCCGACGTAATGCATGCTTTAAAGATTTGGCGTCATTACCTCATCGGTAATCGTTGTGAGATATACATGGATCATAAAAGTTTAAAGTATATTTTCACTCAGTATGATCTAAACATGAGACAAAGAAGATGGTTAGAGTTAATAAAGGATTATAATCTCGAAATCTACTACCATCCTGGAAAAGCCAATGTCGTTGCAGATGCTTTAAGTCACAAGAGCTACTGCAATACTTTGGAAGTAAAAGGGAATTGTCCGAAATTCACGAAGAGTTTCAGAAGCTGAAGTTAGAAGTGGTAGCCGAAGGATTTGTGGCCAGTTCAGAGGTTCAGTCTACACTGGAGGAGCAGATTCGCACTGCCCAACCAAAGGATTTCGTGATAACGGATATCAAGCTTAAGATGGAAGAAGGTAAATTTAAAGATTTCACCAAAGATGATCAAGATACGCTATGGATTAATAGACGTATCTGTGTACTAGACGTCGATGGTTTAAGACAGCTAATCCTAAATGAAGCTCATGACTCAAAGTATTCTATTCACCCTGGAAGTACTAAGATGTATCAAGATGTTAAGAATAAGTATTGGTGGCCAAATCTGAAGCGAGAAGTCGCATAGTTCGTCGCCTTGTGTGACGTATGTCAAAAAGTAAAAGCAGAACATCATAGGCTAACAGGTCTGTTGCAACCCCTGAAGATTCCAGAATGGAAATCGAAAGAGATCAGAATAGATTTCATTACCGATTTTCCCAGGTCTCAATCCGGTTACGATTCAATTTGGGTAATGGTTGATCGTTTGACGAAGGTTGACCATTTCTTACCAGTCAAAACCACCTACTTAGGAGATCGCCTTCCAGAATTGTACATGTCAAGAATTATCAGTTTGCATGGTGTACCTAAGAAGATAGTGTCAGATCGAGGATCTCAATTCACCTCTCGTTTTTTGTAAAGTATGCATGAAGCATTAGGAACTCACCTGAATTTTAGTACTGCGTATCACCCTTAGACAGATGGGTAGACTGGAAGAGTAAATAAAATATTACAAGTTATGTTGAGAGCTTGTGCTCTAGCTAATGCTACCAGTTGGAAAAAGAGTTTATCGTATGCAGAATTTTTGTACAGCAATAGTTACCAAGTGAGTCTGCGGATGTCACCATTTGAAGCCTTTTATGGTCGTGCATGCAGAACTTCTTTGAATTGGTCAAAAATAGCTGAACGGCTAGTATTTGGACCAGATATTATTCAAGAGGCAGAAGACCAAGTGTCTATGATTCGAGAAAGATTAAAGATAGCTCAGTTCAGGTAGAAGAGCTATGTTGATAATTATCGTCATGACCTCAGCTTCAAACCAGAAGATTTTGTTTATCTTCGAGCTACCCCGCTTAGAGGTGTCAAAAGATTTCATGCCAAAGAGAAGCTTTCCCCCTATGTATGTTGGTCCGTTTAGAATTTTGGATCGTCGTGGAGAAGTTGCCTATCAGCTTGAACTGTTACAGTCATTAGCTGGAGTACATGATGTGTACCATATCTCTCAGTTGAAAAAGTGTCTTCGTGTGCCGTAAGAACAAACTCCCTTGGATTCAATTGAGCTGAAAGAAGATCTCACTTATAAAGACCAACCAGTCAAGATTTCGCATGTCGCAGAGCGTCAGACTAGAAGCAAGACCGTTCATTTTTGCAAAGTTCAGTGGAGTAACCACTCAGAAGTAGAAGCGACGTGTGAGCGTGAAAAAGACCTAAAAGCCGAGCTTCCTAGCCTTTTCTCTAGCTATCCTGAATCTCGGGGTCGAGATTCCTTCAAGGAGGGGGGTTGTAACACCCTAATTTTCTAATCTTTAAAAATCTTTTAAATAGTTAGTAGTTAGAAAATTCACCCTTTGAATTTTACTTGAATTTTAATAAAGCTTAACATGGACTTTCAGTATAAAAAAATAATATGATTAATGACAACATCAACCATTGTCAAAACTATTTTATTTGGGTTCTATGTGCTTGGATATATTTTCTAGATTTTTTTAAAAAAAAATTCGAGTTCATTTGATATTTTCTATTTGCTATTTGACTTTTCTGTAATTTATAAAAAGGAAAATCTATTTTAAAATCTACAAGATATACATTTGATCATGTTGAACCCAGCTTTCAAAACTACTTTGATTCAAAGTATTGCATTCTACTTTAAGTATTTATTTAAATGCTTTGGGTTTAGCTATTCACCCATTTGATTATATCTACCTTGCCTAATTGTATTGTCATGATCCTGCCACCCTAGGTTGGTTCGTTATTAGTTGGTATTATCATAGCACCAACGTGGGTTGGTTAGACGAATAGTATTCCTTAGCCATGCTACAAGTTACACATATCATTTGAGTCGCAATTATAAATTTGACTAAGTGACTATGAAACTTTGTATAAAACTGTGTGCTATATGTTATTACTTTGTGATAGCATGTGTTGCACTTAACCAACAGGTGGGAAAGGATTTTAGTTTGAGGCAATTGATGGATACTAAGTGATATGGTGGAGCTTTGTGCATGGGAATTATAATCTTTGTGGGATAGTTATAAATTGAAAGTCTTGCCTTGGTCAATTAAGGACTTAACTTTGTGCGTCATTGAACTAGGCCTTCCGTACAACCATATGCCTAATAGGACGGGCCTAACTTAGTAAGTTATGGAGTCTTGATATTGACAACTCAGGTTGTAGGTTAGGATCTCAGTGATGGGTGGAGGTCTGGACTACCAGGTAGATCACATTGTGGGACGATTCGTCGCTTCCCTGTTCAACGATGTGTGTCGTGTCAAGCGGTGTGTATGGGTTGGACGACGGTAAAACATACTGAGAGTATCAATACTTGAGATGAAGTTTCTGAAAGGTTTTGTTATGATTAGTGCTAGCTACACTGATTGTATCGTGTGAGTAAAGTGTATAATCTCTGTAGAGTGTTAAATAATATATTCCAATAGCTGTGTCTGCGGTCATGGACATGCTCGGGGATTTCACACGAGGGTTAGATTTTTCTTAAAACATTTGGGAAGGGAGCTGTGTGATCTAAGTCATATGGCTATGCGAAATAAATTGATTAGATTTTGTATTCTTTGTGAAAACAATTGTCAAACTATTACCGTTTATTTGTTTTAAATATGTTTTTAAATCTATTATTTGTATTCAATTGCAAATATTGCTTTTTGCAAAATAACCACAGAAGTCATTCCTTTGGAATAAGCCATCATCTATAAATTGTATTATGTGGTATGACTTGCGAGTACGGTTGTGTACTCATGCTTGCTATAAATAATCAACAGAAGTGGAGGAATCTTCGCCTGTCTTCGAGGAGGAGTTCTACGAATGTGCTGATCACTTGGTCTTGATCCTAGTTGGTTGCCTATGGTGCATTGATGGAATTCCGCTGAAGTTTATTTGTTCTGCTGCTTATTTATTTATTACCAGCCTATGAGACTTAATAAATGTAAACTCGACCTTAAGGTCACAACAGTTATTTGTTATTCAAATTACTCGTTATGCTATTATTCGTCTTGTGTGGATCGATATTCATCTATGTTGACACTGTATACAGTAGCGTGATCCTGGACTAGTGCAGAATACAAAAAGGGTCTAGAATTGTATTTTTGGATCCCGACATGTATCAGCCCCGTTAGCCGCTTGCGTGTCACCCCGAGTCAACCCTATATTCAATTGATGCATGAACCTAGTCCACTATGAACTGTGCCACTTCTATGTGGACCCCACATATCAGTTCCTGTTCAGTGGACCTAGATCACCGTAGACCTGCAAGCCTTCTTCTATGGACCTGGTCCATAGACTGTGGGCCCACGTGTCAACCTCTGCCATTTTTTCCAAAAATCCATGGAAAGAAATTTTCCAATATTCCCTGTTCCCACCTGTCAACTACCCATAACCTTTCTCCTCTTATAATATCCCAATTTTCTCTCCTGGACAATCTTTTGGAAGCACGTTCTCTTTTATCTGAACTCTGATTCATCTTATTCAAGTTTCTAAATTCATCTAAAATCGAGATCTCTTTTTTAGTATTGTTTTTGTTAATTTTGGATTTTATTTGAATTTCGGTTGAACTTATTTGTGCCTCGTTTGTTTTCTCTCATTTAGATAACGATTTCCAAGGAGCAGGAGCAAGATTTGAAGATCATAGCGTGGTAATTGAGCAAGGCCAAGGCAAGTCATAACATTTGATCATATTGAATCAATGTTTGCAAAAGTATATTATTTCATATCAACATGCATGCTACTTTTATATCAACTGTTTTAGGGAGTAACTATTTACCTACTTATTATTATACCACCTTGATTATCTTGGATGTCATGTACCTATTGTCACCATAGGTTGGGTTATTATTAGCTAGACATCACTTTACTACCAGCATGGGTTGACGTGGTTATACTTAACCATGCTTAGTTGTACGATGGACTCATATTCACGTGATCAATTATGTTAACTTAACTTAATGAGATATGCAATCGTGGTGGGTAGCCACTATTGTAAAATTTATTGTGCCATGACAGGGGATGTCATTGGTCTTGGTTGGTTTCATACTCAAGCGAGTGATCGTGCAGTAAAGGGGTGTCATTTGCACAATTGGGATGGGGTGGTCTCGCTTGGGTGAACACTAAGGAATTAACTTTGTGCGTCACTGAACTGGACCATATCATACAACCACATATCCAGTATGGGATGGATCTACTGATTAATTTGCAGATATCTTGACTTTGGTTCTGCCAAGTGGTGGTGTGGGTTCCAGGATAGACGGGTAGATTCACACGACGCAAGAGAGGGGTCGACTAGATGCGATGTCCTTCGGTGGTGAAACCTTAGCAGGTAGGACTAGGTTGATATGAAGAATTGTAAAGGCTTTGTTATGATCTAGCATTGGTCACACTAATTGTATCTTGTGAGTAAAGTTGTATAATCTTTGCAGAGTGTTAAAACTATTCGAACAACCTTGTCCCCCGGTTTTGTACAATGTCTGAAAATTTCACACGAGGTTTATAGTTTTCATAAAGCTTTTGGATGGTGGATGGTTGAGAGGTGAACGTGTAGTTCACTTGGCGGTTTAGTTGGAAAGTTAACAGGTAGTTCACTGGTTGTTTCAATACAAATGTTTACTTTATTTATTATATCTTTTGAATTATATTTTACAATCTATTTAATGTATTTACTATCAACACTCTTTCTGCAAACAAACCATATAGTTAGCCTTGTATGAATATATAATTGTATATTGTACTTTATGACTTGTTGAGTACTAAATGTAATCACACCTATATACATTGTTGCTCAATAGAAAGACAATTTAATCAAAAGTTCTACGAAAAATATTTCAAAAACTTTGCGAATTAAGATGTACTCCCCACTCGATTGCCTGTGGGCATGTCAAATAGCCACTATGGGTTATTTTATTTCTGCTACAAGAGTTTCATTTGTTCCTTAAACTATGCGTGACAAGCTATGTAAAACTTGACCGTAAGAACTGTTGCTACTATTGAATAATAATTTTCTACTTAATTATTTCGTTGGATGATTGATATTTAATCAATGTAGATACTATATGCACTAACGTGATCTGAATTGACGTAGAATATACAGAAAGTTTCAGATTTGGTAATCCGGTCCCAACAAAGGTTATGTAGCACCATCATAGAAACTCAACAGTAAATGGTGATGATTATTCCATTAGGAGTCAAACAGAGTAATATTCTGTAATGCAGAATATGTATACACCTCGGCAGAATTGCTTTTACACTATCTTACCAAATTACAAGATAAAACATGACAAATCTATTCGCAATCAAATGAACAAACTTATTAATAAGCACAATGCTTATGCAGCAATTACATAACTTACAACCTTAATTTAAACAAGAAAAAGAGTAACTCAGGTGAACAATGTTTCTCCCAGTACTGCGTTCCTACAAGCACTATTTCCATCAACTACCATCTACATCAGAAATCGTAGAGAAATAACTGCATCTATAGGTTATAACTTACAAGACACCTAATTTAACCTCATTTACCACCACAAACAAGAAAGCGTAGTGATCTTCGTCGGTGTTTATACCTCCCGTTATTGTGTATGTCCAGAACTGAATCAAATATTTGCAGTTACTACATGTTACCAGGACCTCCCTTATTGGCACCTTGCAGCTGCTCCATTGGAGAGTTTGCGATGCTGTTGACCGACCCATGGGTCTGTGAGCTCAGCTGCGGGCTAGGAGGCGGACCTGGCGTGGCTACAGGATTGACAATATTGTTATTCACTTGCTGCAGAGTTCCTGAGCTCAATTGCGGGCTCATTGCGGCCATTTGTTGCGGGCTTATTTGCTGCTGCTGCATCACCAACGACTGTTGTGAACCAGCAGGTGAGCCTACCTGTGCCGCCTGCTGTAAAGGAGACCCTATTTGTTGCTGTTGTTGCCGCTGCTGCTGGATTTGTTGTTGTTGTTGCTGCTGCTGCTGGATCTGGTGTAGCTGTTGCAGTTGTTGCTGTTGTAGTTGCTGCTGCTGCGGGTTCTGTTGGAGCTGCTGCTGCAGCTGCTGCTGCTGTTGCAACTGCTGGAGCTGCATTTGCTGTTGGGGATTCGGCTGAAAATTACCTCCTGGCATCTTCGGTGGGCCCATCGAAGACATCATTGCTCTCTGCAAGGGGCTGAGGTTGCTTCTGTTTAGCGCATGGTTCAGCATGGACAAGCCGGCGGAACTAGGAAGGATTGGAGAACTGCTCCCAGGCATTCCAACCATTCCTGTCTGGGGATACATGCTTGCTGCCCTTTGCTGTGTCAACTCCATACGCATCTTGGCAACAGCAGCAGAGGTCATACCTGGACGAAGCCCAGCTGCAGCAAGATTGGATGCCATTCCAAGGTTCATCTGATTGGGATTGTTTCCTAAGCCTGACATCGATCCCATTGGGGAGGATATTGGCCGCACGTTGCCCATTCCCATAACATTCCCAAGACCACTGAGACCGACTACATTGTTAGCCATATTACCCCCCATGCTTACAGCTGAGCCAAGCCCCCTCATCACTTTCCTCGGCATCTGGACTGGCTGTTGCTGCTGTGCTTGCAGCATCTGAAGCTGCAAGGAAGCAGTAGTGGCCTTGTTGTTACCCATGTGGCTTGAGCCCATTGGAAGATTTGAGCCAGGCCCCAGCATCTGAGATAATGGGCTTGTTGGTGGCAGTTGAGGTCTCTGCATCTGGTTGAGAGGAAGAGATGTCGGTTGCTGAACCTGTGCTTGTGCATTTTGCTGCAGCTGTGGCTGCTGATGTGGTTGCTGCTGAATCAAATTCTGGTTGAGTTGTTGACTCCTTGGAGGCATGGTTGCACCCTGCATATACCCTTGCTGCATTGCTAGGGCCTGGTTACTATTCCCAGATGGAAGCATCCTATTGGCAGGAAGTTGTTGTAACGGGGTTCCAGGTACCAGATTTGCATGGGCTGCAGCATTAAGTTGCTGGCTTATACTTCCCTCTTGTTTCACTTCATTTGCTGTATTGTCTGGTAAAATTCCTGATAGTGCACTGAGGTTACCGGGAGGGGCGATAAGCACAACTTGATCATCTGCTTTCGCATGGCCTTCTCGCTCCATCTAGGGTCAAGGGTTTAAAAAGTTCAAAATTTAGAACATTGTCTTAGCTACTTAGTTCTATGAGATCTTTAGGGTAATGCAACTCACCCGGGTAACAAGTTGCTTTGCAAGCAAGTCGGCGTAGTACTGACAACCAATCAAAAAGTTTGCAACCAATCAAAAAGTTAGCCACGGGGAAGAGAATATACACAAAAACATTATACCATACTGTTTTCAGTTTTCGGTACTTGGTTCTCCACAGTGTCATTCAATCAAGAACTAATGCATACCTTGGTGGGCAATATGAGTGTGCACTCATGTGAGTTTTGATTTTCAAAATCTTCTGGATCTCCATATTGCATTCCCACTGTTCCATCAGGCTTCTCCTTGAAAATGACCCGAAATGGCTTTGTAGGACCTGTAGAAAGTATTGCAAATCAGACTAATCAAAGGTTTTGTAACTTTTTCTCTTTTGCGGAGAGATTTTGGATGTTGTGTGGAATACAGACCTTGGTAAGTGCGGTTGGTCCCGATGAAGTTTAGAACTCTAGTCTTAAAGGAATTTATAGTTCCACTCAACATTGAGTTACAAAGAGGTCTTATATCATCTTTGTAATCCTCAGTACGGAAGCAACTGGAGAGAGCTGTAACAACTTTCTCTGAACTTGCATTGATCATGGGTTTCCTTTGAGGTAAATTGTCAACTTTGTTCTTCTTATTGTGCAGCTGATGCCTGAAATAAAATATGCCAAGAACTTCAGCTGCAATCATAAACAATCCCATGCTAAGGAAGAAGATAGTAACAATTCAGTGGTCGAGAGGTAGAAAGATTTCAAATCATCTACTATCACTAATCAAGGTTTCAGCTATGAACTGCTCTATAATTGGATCTACATTCAATTAAAACACGTATCATGTCAAACAGGTGTACAAAGAATTAAATCTCAAGTCAATTATACACTGCATTAATTGTCTGGAATCATAATAACACATGAAGAATAACTACCAGTGGGGTAAATGGTGTTTATTATTCAAAGAAATGTTTTAGAACTACAATATTTCTCCAGATTCCATTTTTACTTGAGTACTCCCTCAAGACACAAAAAATTATAATAAAAAAGGCACTTTTTCACTTTTCAAATTCAAGAAGATTCAACCTGAGCCATTAAATTTTCATATCATATATTTGAGGAAAAAAACTTTATAAAGGTAATATTATGAAAAAAAAAAATTATGACTAATTTACACAGAATTTTTATTCATCCAACCTCGATATTACCGACTATATCATTGGTCAAAGTAAAAAAACTATAGAATGCACAAATTCTAGGTTCTAGGGTACACTTTTTTTGTGATTGGAGGAAGTAGTTAACAGGTGTATTCACATTGCACAATCATAAATTCCCCACAACATACTCCTACACATAACCCCCAAAACAAAATAAAAGTAAAAAAATGGTCAAAGCAAAACCAAAAAATTAGAGTTAGCAGATGTTGTGAATGTTATTTCATACCGATGGGATATAGCATCAATTTTCGCAAATTTCTCAAGGATTGCTTGGTCACCCATAGGTGTAGTTCCAATTGATGGGCTGCTAGCATTCAGTGCAGCATGCATGTTTGAAACACTGGCTGGAGACCCTACAACACTCACAGGCGGTTGAGTCTTGGGGACAGAATTAGTTTTTCTTTTTGAAGGAGCAACAAAAGGCTGCTGCATCCGGTGCATAGAATCACTAGGACTGGAAGCCACAGAGGGCAACCAACTGCAGCATTGGAATTCGCAGCAAACTTATCTTTCTGTGACCCAATTACAGCAGATGTCACAGCAGAACTAAACTGGCCACCCATTGAATTGCTTGATATCTCTCCAGATTTAGAGGACACAGGAGACTGAACCATTTGTCCAGAAGGGACACGAGAGGTACCAGCCAACTTTCTTCTCTGAAGCATTTCTTCTTTCTTCATGTCCTTCTCACCTGAAAACCGAGGATTCTGCCATGGTGCCATGTTCTGAAGATTATTTCTTGTTGCTGCTTGCTGTGACAATTGTTGAGTCTGGGATTGCTGCTGATCCAGCACAAAATTTTCAGGTGCCATAGCCTGCAAGGTGTCTTTGGACCTGTCCATGCCATCCATCTGTTCTTGCTTAGCACCATATCTCATACCCTGCTGATTGAAATAAAAGGAAGCCCCTGAATCTTGCATGGTGTTCACCATTGGAGGAGGATATCTCTGAGTGTGACCACTCAATGAAGGAGCATATTGCATCCCCTTGACATCTAATTGTTGATGCAACTGTTGGTTCTTCCATTGCATCTCCTGCCCACCAAGGGCAACTGATTGAGGCCTTATCTGCTGTTGCTGCTGCTGCTGCTGCTGCATATCATCAATGCTAACTGTTGGTTTTACTCCCTTAGGGTCTTGCAGTGCAGCTTCTTGCATTTCCCTCTTCACAGATAGAAGGCCATTAGCAATGACATTGTCATTGTAAGCCATCAAGTTCTGAGGAGATGAATTGCTCGAATTGACTCCAGTAAAATTGACAGGAGGTCCTGCCCCACGATCATTACCAACAGCAGAATAATTGGTAGTTTGCTGGATACCAGATTGGGACAACATTGACACTCTAGCTGCATCTTGTGAACAATTAGTTGGTCTAAGTGGCTGAGAACCGCCTGACATATTTTGGATGGTAATGTTATCAAGGACCTGATGAGAAGCATTACCACCTGCAATACCCATCTCATCTACTTTGGCATTCTCGGACACCCTATCAATGCACACCTTTTTACCGTGAGACATATTATTGGATGTGACAACAACTTCAGGATTTTGCCTCAGCCTCCTCTTTGTACCAATACCAAGGTTCAACTGCAAGAAATGCAAAACGCTTAGTTTGAACACAGGTATAGCTTCCATAGCAGTGTTTGTACCTTATGAGGGACAGGATCCTGACAAAGTTGATCCAACTTAGGAGTAGGGTCTAAGCAAAGTGCCGGTTGTAGAGCTTTGACAATCCGTGCCTCAGCTTCCTATAAAAACAAGTACATCATAGAAGCAGATATCGTTCAGAGGAACATATTAGGTTAAGTTACTTTCCAGGTCCCACTATTTAAAGCAACTGTTCATGTAGGTCCTTGACTCTACATGTATTTGACTTTACCAAGTTATTTCATCGTTTTTAGTCGGTCGGTAAAGAACCAGTTTGACTAAAAGTAACTAGGTATTAGCTGCTTTCATGATAAAATTAGGTGCACACGGTCTCACATAAACAATTTTAAATACAGATATTCAAGTGGGAAAACTGGGAGTAGACAATTTTAAATACAGATATTCAAGTCGAAAAACTGGTAGTAGAGGGGGGCCCAAATGAACAGTCTTGGAAAAAAATACAAAGACATGTGAATCCTGTTTGAATATAGCCTTAGTATATTCCAATGGGCCAAAAGTCAATATATAGCAAGTACAAGGTGGGGACAAAAGCAAATAACACCCTACACAATATATATATCTAACACCCCCCTCAAACTCATAGTGGGTCAACAACACTGAGTTTGGAGAGGTAGAAGTTATGCTGAGCTCGAGTCTGTGCCTTGGTGAAGAAATCTGCTAACTGAAGCTCCGAAGGCACATACTGAAGAGCAATAACTTGGTCTTGCACCTGCGATCGCATGTACGAAGCATCCACTCCAATGTGCTTGGTAAGCTCATGCTTCACGGGATCGCGAGCAATGCTGATCGCACCAGTACTATCTGATAAAAGCGGAGTCGGTGCAGAAACAGAAACGCCAAAATCCGCAAGGAAGCACCGAAGTTAGGTGATCTCAGCTGTCAACAGTGCCATAGCTCTCAACTCGACCTCGGTATTCGAGCAGCTGATCGCTTCTTAGTCTTCCAGGCAATCAAGGAGGAACCAAGGAAAACACAATAGGCAGAAAGAGACCGGCGATCAGAATGATCGCTAGCCCAGGTCGCATCAGAGTACGTCTGAAGCTGTAAAGAACTGGAATGAGAAAAGAAAAGACGCCGAGTGAGGGTTCCACGAAGATATCGAAGAACACGAAGAACGTGAGTGTAGTGGAGCTGAGTGGGAGCAGAGACAAACTGACTCAGGATGTGCACTGGGTGAGAAATGTCAGGTCGAGTAATCCCAAGGTAGACGAGGCTCCCGACAATATGGCGATAGCGAGTGGAATCCTCAAGAGGCTCACCATCAGTAGGCCGAAGGTGAACACCTAACTCTATAGGAGTATCCATTACGCGCTGATCAGTGAGACAAGCACGAGTAAGGATATCCTGAATGTACTTCTCCTGGGAGAGATAGTAGCCCTCAGGCGTAGAAGTGATCTCAATCCCAAGGAAGTAACGAAGAGGACCCAAATCAGACATCAAGAACTGCTTACTGAGACGCTCCTTCACAAAAACAATGTACTGAGAGTCATCTCCAGTAATGATCATGTCATCCACATATAGGAGGAGCGTCCGACCCCGTGGAGAAGTGTGAACAAAGAGAGCAGGGTCGTGATCATCGGCGAGAAGCCGGCAGCGTGACAACGAGAGAAAGCGATCAAACCAAGCACGCGGGGCTTGTTTGAGCCCAAAGAGAGAACGACGAAGGCGACAAACCATGCCATCAGGGACAGAATACCCAGGGGGCGGCTACATGTAGACCTCACGCAACTCGCCGTTGAGAAAGGCATTCTCAACATCCAACTGAGAGATGGGCCACTAGCGAACAGAGGCCACAGCAAGGAGAGTACGAACAGTGGTCATGTGAGCAACAGGGGCAAAAGTCTCATCATAGTCGCGACCATGCTCCTGCTGAAAACCACGCGCTACAAGATGAGCCTTGTAGCGCTCAAGGGAACCATCCGAGCGGGTCTTGATCTTGTACACCCATTTACACGTGATAGGAGTAACACGCGCAGGCAAGGGCACAAGATCCCAAGTGCTAGTGCGCTCCAAAGCAGCAATCTCCTCAGACATCGCGTGCTGCCACTAAGGATGAGCAGCGGCCTTACGGTAGGTCGTATGCTCAGAAAGAGCAGCGGCTGCGAAGCCATAGCGCGCAAGCGGCCTGATGATGTGACGATCACGAAGAGCATATCTGGGAGAAGGCGGAGCTGAACCCAACAATGATGGAGAGGGAGGACTAGGAATAGGGCCCAGCAGAGACGAATGCTCAAGAGAGGAAGTAGGAGGCCGAGGACGGCGAGAGTAGTGCAAGGGTAAAGATGGAGCCTCAACAAAAGAGCGGGAAAGAAAATCCGGTGGAGGTGGAACAGATGGAGCCGGAGGAGGAGTAGATGGAGGATGAGACGAAACAGTGGTAGAAAGCTGAGAGTCAGGAAAAATCATAAAGGAGATCGACTCAGCAAGAGAATCCGGGCTGACAGTGGGGGAATGAGGGTAGTAAGGGCGGGACTCGTCAAAAGTGACATCCCGAGAAATCCTCATCCTACGAGCAACAGGGTTGTAGCAACGATAACCCTTATGCTCAAGACTGTAGCCAAGAAAAACACACTCAACTGACTGAGCAGTCAGCTTGGTGCGCTCACGAGGTGGAAGAAGGACGAAACAGACACAGCCGAAACTACGAAGATGATCAGACTCTGGGCTCGACCAAAGAGACGCTCAACAGAGTAGAACCCGAAGAGCGATAGAAGGGTCAGAGGTTGATGAGAAAAGCGGCGATGAAAGCGACCTCGGCCAGTGAGGGGGACAGAGGAGGCAAGCATGAGAGTGCGGGCGGTCTCAAGCAAGTGACGAGTTTACGCTCAGAGACACCATTCTGAGCGTGAGCACCAGGACAAGAGTACTGAGGAAGAGTGTCCTGCTCAGCGAGAAAGCGACGCAAAGCAGCAGAGAGATACTCACCAGCAGAGTCCGCACGAAAAACACGAATGACCGAATCAAACTGAGTGCGAACCATGGTGGCGAACATCTGATAAATAGAAAGAACCTGGCTGCGCTCGGACATAAAGTAGATACAAGTATCATGAGAATAATCATCAATAAAGATCACATAATAGCGATGACCCCCTTTCGAAACGAAGGGAGCCGGACCCCAAACATCAAAGTGAACAAGATCAAAAGGGCAAGTACAAATAGAATCACTAGTGGGATAGGGGAATTGCAGCTGCTTGCCAAGCTTGCAACCCATACAATGTAAAGAGTTGTTCCCAGAAACAGACCCAAGAACACCACGACCGACTAAAGACGATAGACGCGAGCCGTAGAGATGACCGAGACGATGGTGCCACTGAGCAAAAGATGTAGTGGAGGACGCACAAGAGCAGAGGTAGTGGTAGTGGTGGATGGTGGTGGAGACAATGAGGAAGATGAAGCGGTCGAGTTCCCAAAGACGCTGTGAATCACGGCCGCAGGGCGATACCAAGCGAGTCCCGTCGCGCGGTCCTGAACACAATAAGAGTCAGACTCAAGAACAACACGACAGTCGTGATCAGTGATTTGACCAGCCGACATAAGCTGCATAGTAAGCTGAGGAACATGAGAGGCTGCAGGAACATGAAAAGAAGTGAAAAGGGTGCCTCGGCCTGTAACAGGAAGGGAGGTAACATCTGCAGTCTGAACAGTGGAAGAAAAATCTGTGGACCGCACAGAAGTAAGGTGGGTAGAATCTGGTGTCATGTGAAAAGAAGCACCAGAGTCCAAGATCCACGGAGACAAGATACCTGACGAGGGAGGAGGCGGAGGTGGAGGCGAAGGCGAGGAAGACTGCTGAGAAGCAAGAGCCAGACAAGCATAACCCGAGGAGTCTGAGGACGAGCTGACACCGAGGCGCTGAAGCAGTGCGAGGAGCTACTGTGTGGCGTCACCAGAGGAGCCCTGGCGAGAGAGGCCATCTCCTGAGGGAGAGGAACCTCCAGAGCCCTTCGGGGGACGTCCACCCCGACGACTCTGGTCCCTCCTCCGCTTGTAACAATCTTGATACCTGTGACCGGCACGCTGACAATAGGTGCAGCGGAGACCCGCAGTAGAAGCGGCAACCACAGGATGAGCTGGGGGAGGGATCACGGTCGGTGCTGAAGGAGCAGTAGCAACCACTAGAGGAGCTGGGTCAAGGCGAGACAAGACAGGTAGATCGAGCCACGCCACGGTGGCGAGTCTCCTCAAGACGCGCCACCGTAGTGAGGCCTCTACCAAGCTTCGAGCGCGGTGGCGAGTCGAGTGGAGCGCCTGATCTCGAACTCAGGCCGGAGACGCGTCAGGAAGTCGTAGAGACAGTGAGTCTCCTGGTGAGCGCAGAGCAGCACATAGCATGGACAGGTCCGGCAGACATCCGGCCCCAGAGAGTCAAACTAACGCCACACCTCTGACAACTTCTGGTAGAAGTCATCAACGGTGGCATCTAGTTGTTGAAGAGAGTGTGCCTGATGCACAACCGAGAGATACATAGCATCACTCGTCGGCTGATAGTGAGCTTGGAGGCGCTCCCACATAAGATGTGTCGTAGGCAGCTCCGCCACATCCATGGAGATGGTCACGGGTATGCTACCCACCAGGATGGCGGTAGCACGAGCCTCGGCCTCTGCCGGCCTTCGTAGGCGTGCGGCTTCAGGATCGGTAGAGTCAGAAGCGCCTCCTCGATCAAAGATTGTCGACCTCTGAGCCATACTATCCGCACCAAAGAGAGGAGGCGGTCGCGGCGGTGTAGGATGTGGCGGACATGGCTGCTCACCAGTGAGATGACCCCAGAGACGCTGGCTGTTGAGGTGGATCCTCAGGTGAACGGCCCACTCCCGGAAGTTCGTCCCATTAAACCGAACTGGGGGGAGCGGGATGGCGAAGGAGCCTCCGGTAGAAGACATCAACTTTTTTTTTCCTTTCCTTCCTTTTCGGCCGGGCTCGGCCCAGCAGACACACGCACACGCGGGAGGGGAGGGAACTCTAGGGTTCCTCCGGCGGCGGCGGCGGCAGAATCTGCGACGGCCGAACGCGGCAGCCTCCCAGCGGCGGCGGCCGAAGGTGACGTGGCGCAAAGGAGGCGGGCGGCGGCAAGCATCAAGCGGTCCAATGGTCGGGCAAGCTCGAAGGCGACGGCGGCGGCCGCGAGCGAAGGCGGCGGCGGCCGGGCAGCGGACGACGAGATCCGGCAGAGACCAGCGTGGAAGCGGCAGCGGCTACGGAGCGGCGATGGCGGCGAAAAAGGGAGGAAGGCGTGGAGGCGGCGGCGGCTACGGGGAGAGCGGCGGCGGCTGGTGGCTAGCGGCGGCGGCTGGTGGCTAAGAGGTAGGGTTTCGAAACCCTAACTCTGATACCATGTTTGAATATAGCCTTAGTATATTCCAATGGGCCAAAAGCCAATATATAGCAAGTACAAGGTGGGGACAAAAGCAAATAACACCCTACACAATATATATATCTAACAAATCCATTTGCCAATAAAATAATATGATACTTTTACCGTGAGAATACTTACCATGAAATCCCTGTAACTCCAGGAATCATCAGATAGCAGCGTAATGTCCCTTATAACATTTTCAAATGTCATTTGCAGCCGTACTTTATTCACAACAGGTAGTCCTAGCTCAGCAGATGGTGCAGGCACTTGATTGGATGCATGCTTACGGTAGTCACGTATCTAGAAAGAAATACCATGACTTTTAATGTTACTAAACAAATCAGGAAGAGGAGGACAAATGAAGTGCTTGAGAACCAATATAAGTTGAACTGCTGGAGGAGCAATGCTATCTTAGAAACAAGGCACACCGACACAATGATCATGAGATGCAATGTGAGATTTCAAAATATCATTTGATGTGTTGCACTAGCATTATTTGTACTTGCTGCATTACTTCTACAGATCTACCCATAGTTACCGGGTTCGCTATAAAACTCTGCAAATCGCGAACCGGATTCGTCGAACCCGAACCGATTTAGGGTACATATTCGCAGTGGAAATTAGAAGAAAAAGTGGCGAACTACAAACCTGAATCCCGTACCACGACTCGGACGAACCGCTATTTTGGTAACTATGCTTCTACCCCACAATTATTTGGAACTTTCCGCAGCAAATGGGAGTTGAAGGTTTCGGATGTCAACCATTTATAGATGCAAAAAAAGCACCCTAATATAGCATAGGAACTACTTAATACTGTACGATAGAGAGATCCATATTCATGGTCCACACTTTTAAGGGTCCACATAAGCACTACGGAAAAAAGATCCAAAAGTCGGAAATACATACTCGTTGTTTTTAAAAAAAATATTGTTAGGAACATGACTTTGCTGGTAGATTGGCATGATATAAGATATGCATGTGAAAAGGCTAAGGTTGTTTTCAAATATTATCGTTAGAAAAAATAAATTTCCTGGTAGATTGGCATGATCTAGGATATGTATGTGAAAAGGCTAGCGCTTCTAGTTAAAATATATAATTTCTCCCAAATAGAGTAAGACAGGTTAGCTATAACTGAGTACATATAGAATGTAGCAACAAGAAATCAAGGTAAGACTAACGAAAATGATTTTCAGCAGCATTTAGCGTCTTACAGTTTAACTACATGTTCGCATGCATATCATGCCTCAACTCTGATAAAATAACTGACCTCACAAATAACTGATCCATTGTAGTACTTGCTTGGTATCTCATCAAGAACATCTCCAGGCAGCCTCCCAGCTTCAATGGCCTGCAGGTGATGAGGCAAAAGAGCTCATTAAACTGTACTTAAAGTTACATTCATCATGATCAACATGGTTATTAGGACACAAACAAAAATAGCAGAAATACTTGTGTTGTACACAAACTCATCTAGGGAAATATCGACACATATATTGCCTGTTATATGAAACTAATCAGTTGATCTCCTACTGTAATTAGTGGAGAAAACAAAAACTCTTATCAATCCATGATCCACAATCCAACACAAGTTTATATTTTGGATACGTGATCTGTTCTCACAATATATCTTGGTTTAAAAACATAGGTTAATTTATTACCTCTCCTGAACTGCAAAAGACGCATGCTATTGAATCAAGCAGAAGTAGCTTTGAACAAAAAATTTGTTTTGAAGTTTACAATGCAATGAGCTATTCATTTACATATCATATTTATGACCATATAAAATTTTATTTTCAGAGAACACTTCCAAAGATATATTTATGCCCTATTTGTCCAAGCTTGAGTTACAAGCTTCTAAGCTAGAGCCAAGCTTCTCAAGTTTATGCACAAGACACATGGTTAAATACTTAAATGATACGATGGAGACAGTAGAGTTTCAGCACTTGTTGTCATGCATTGTTTGAACAATGTATGAACACACACACTGTAAGTGTAAAGATGATGCTGGACCTAATATGTTTATGACAATAGCACAGGTTAGTGCTTACACAAATGTGTGGGATCAACAACTACAAGCTAAACTCCTGCATTAGCTGGAAGTAAAATGAATATATTTGCATTATCAAGAACAAAAATGCAAGTTCTCTTCCTTCATATTGCTCATTGCTCATGCTCATGCTCATGCTCATGCCGTTTACACATCAATATTCATGACATCAGTCTACACTGTTAGTCTTCCATGATTAATTCCATCCTCCAGAGTAATCAGACTTGCTAGTATGACCAGTCAATCGGTAGGCATAAAGACAAATAGATGTATCATGTACATTGACCACGACATTGTCACATCTGTAACTGTACAACTTTTTTCATTAAATAAGTACCTATGCACGCATCAAGGTCACCAATTAGTTAAGATTATTTCTCATAGATTATATCCACCAAAAGCCATTTGACCAAATATGAAACTAGCAAAGAATCTTGCAAGCAAGTAATGCAATACTTACAGAGAACAATTTTTCCGATGCCCTATCATAGGGATGCAGTGTTTTTCCATCCTGAATTGAGGGCTGACAAGGATCCATCTGAAAATAAATGTGCTTAGGTCAGAATATTTCATTGCTGAAGGCATTTTTCTCTAGAGCATCCATATGATGCTTTAGTTTTTGAAATTTATAAAATTTTCTAGTTGGAGAACGCACCACTGCTGACTTTGCAATGAGATAACCTCTATCATAGAGACTGAAAGTGAAAGAAACCTCATGCTCTGCAATACAATGTTGAATGCTTAGTACAAAGGTGGATACACATTACACAAATTAATATGAAATAAATATTTTCTCTGACAATACCTGGCAAAATCGCCCTAGAACATGTTGGTGAAATCATAATACCATTGGCATCAGTAGCTCTCTCAACAAAACCATCCTACATAAAGAAAGAAGGTGAGCATTTCATCATATAGAGGGCAAGCGATTCTGAAGGCAAGAAGATTACACATTAAAATCATGCTCACAAAACCCCCAAAGAAAAACTGACACAAAAAATCAAACAAACAAAATCACAACGAGGCCCTTCCTATGGAGCCAAGTTAAGCCAAGTAAACACCAGGGATCACGATTTAAACTGACTACTATCCAGTGGAAGTGTAACATTCTGCGTACGTTTGATCCCACACCAAAACTTAACTTTCATCCTTGCTTCGCCTAAAAGGGTGGGGTTGACCCAATTGGTGTGGATGATTCCCCACAAGCATCATATGCTACTCTTAACGCTATTGCAACTAACCAATGTGTTACTTATCCAACCAACACTAGGCCAAAATGGTTCAGGGTGTTATCAAACAATCTGAACACCAAAACCCTTAAAAACAGAATACCTCCGACACTACAACTCAAACAATCTTCGACAAAATTGTGTTGAAACGGAATGGGGCTTTTTGCCTCCTTTATGGTGAGTACGTTCAGATTCAAACCCTCTCAAACTACACCAAGATCCTCAAGTCCAGTGAATATCAATGGTCGACAATATTAGGCCGAAACAGAACAAATAAACGATTAGAACATTTCCCATAAACAGAGAATTATCTGGTCACTACCCTATCAGAGTGCTATGTAGCCACAATTCGCTAAATTTGAACAAAGAACTCCCCAAACATCCTCTGAATCCACCAGTCCAAAGCCCAAGCTGCCGCACAAAAGCACTCGAAGAAACACGAAAAAAGTTTTAATTTTTCCACTAACACCTTGAACTCGAGCATACGAACCCAATCCGCAACGAAAGGGCGCCTCAAAATTGAAAATACAATCTTTGAACGCGCAATTGCACCAAAGATTAGGCCATTCCAACGAACACCACAATTGGGTTCAGAAATCCTCTAGGCGGGACCAAGAACACGAGCCTTCAAGTCTAAATCACAGGAAAAATCTGACCTTTCCGCGAACACCACCCACGGATCACCCAAACAGCCGCAAATTCGCCACGAAAAAACCCCAAAATCGTAGCCCAAACTCGATTTTCCCCCTCTTCCGCGCATAAAGCTCCCACCTTTGCGCGCCAAGATCGCCGGCGCCACCGCCTCGACCATCCCGCGACCAAACCCAGCCGAGCAAGCAACAGAAAGCACGCCTCACCTCGCGTTTCGCCTCCGACCCAGACCCATCCTTCTCCCCCGCGGCCGGCTTCTCCTTCCCAGCCTCCGCCGCCGTCGCGGCCGCTGCCGCCGGCGCGGCCGCGCGCGCGGTGGGTTGCACGCGGACGCCGACCTTCGATAGCTTGAACGAGATCCCCATCTCCGCGGGTCCGTATCCCACGCCGAGGAGCTAGACCTGCCCCGCGGCCTCCGCCGCCGTCTCCCTCGCCACCGTCGCCGACGAGCTCGTGAGAGCGAGAAGAGGGGTAGAGAGAGAGAGAGAGAGAGAGAGAGAGAGAGAAGGAGGTTACGAGGTGAGCTCGGTGTATGGGGACACGGATGTATGCCAGGTCAAGGCGTGTCCATGACATGGCGGCGGCGTGTGTTGGTGTACGAGGCGGAGTGGTGAGTTGGGTCCACGGTTGGAGAGGTGTTCGCCTGTGCAAACTGCAAAGAATTCTAGACTATTTTAGCCCCATTGCGCAACAAAAATTCTAAAAATAGCTCCGATAATTTTAAAATTTCAAAAATAGCCCCCCATCGTACTAGCTGCCGTCGGGGAATCATCCGCATTTGTTAGATGACTCTTCACATAACCCATCAACATTTGTGCAACACAAACTACATTATCTTCATAGATAATAGTGCAGGTTTGCACGGTATTCAATCCACATGACTGCTCGATGTGGTGAATCATCCGCCGGAGCTAAATACATTCTTGTGAGGCCTCGTACAATGCTATGATTCTAGACTAGTTCGTCGAAGTTGATACAAGACTTTGCTTAGACGATTTTCATGTAATTGCAGTTCCACCACATAGTAATACATAGTCTATTTGCGACTTGGCTGTATGCAGATCCGACAAGTACCCGACATCTACATAGACATTCATAGACAGGTCTTGATTCTTTATGTAGAACATTTTGTTTCCTTTGAGGTATCGGAAGATATCCTTTATTCTCTGTCAATGCCTTTTGGTAGATTCTACACTATACCTTACTAATAGGTTCACATCAAATGCAGTGTCCGATTTAGTACAGTTTGCTAAGTACATGAGTGCTTCTATTGCACTTAAGTATGTGAATTCTGGTTCCAGTACTTCCTCCCCCTTTTCTCTAGGTCTGTAGGAATCCTTGTTTAGCTGCAAAGATCTTCCGACCATTGACACTTTCGAAGGGTGTGTCTTTTCAAAGTCGAACGTTTCTAATACCTTCTGAGTGTAGGTTGACTGATGCACTAAAATCCCTTCAGGGGCATGCTCAAGCGGCAAGCCTAGGCAATATTTGGTTTTACACAAATTTTTCATTTCGAACTCCGACTCCAGGTAAGAGCTTACTTTCTTAATTTCTTCCAAGGTTCCAATGATATTCAGATATTCTTCTTACACTGAGATTATACAAAATCCATCCTGTGATCGTCGTATAATTACACATATACAATTTTCATTGTTTGTGTAGCCTTTCTTACATAGAAAGTCACTTCAAGTGAATATACCACATCTTGCCTGATTTCTTAAGTCCGTTCAGTGACTTTCTGAGTTTCACACTGTATAGATTTTCATTTGTTCTATCTTGGTTCGGGACAGTGATACATTCAGGTACCTTCATATAAATATACGAATCCAAATTTTCATAAAGGTATGCAGTTACCATATCCATCGATTTCATTTCTAAATTCAAATTAGTTTTCATTGAGATAAAATATCTAAAGGGTGATTCCGCCCATGACCGGGGACTAGGTTTCTTCATAATCATTTCTTGGACGTTGAGTGAAACCTTGTGCAACAAGCCTCGCTTATTTTCATTTCTCTTTCGAACAAATACCCACTTATGCACTACGGGGTGCACATGGGGAGGCGTACGGCTTACAGGCCCAAACACCTTTCTTTTATTCAGAGATAATAATTCTATTCCTATTGCCTTCTTTCATTCTTCCCAATCTGATATTTTCTTACATTCAGCGAGTGATTCAGGCTCTGGATCAAGATCGATGATTGTGGTAATTTTCTTTGCAAAATCAATATCGACATTGGTTGTTGTCTTATTCATAGATTCTCTCGTGGTCACATACTTTATAGCTATTTCTTTATAGGGTGATACTTCTAATGCTTCTACTTGCCCACTGCTGCTTTCAATTGCGGGGGTAATTCCCTTTAGCTTTTCAGCTCTGTTGTGTGCGCACACATCCCTGCTAATGTCTCCCTTCATAGGGATGTTTAAATCCGGTATGCCTTTTATGAAGATTCCATACTAGTACTAGGTCTCAACTGACGCCCCTTCTGGTTCTGGGGAACCTTCAGTGATAGGCTGTGTCAAGTCCTTCCTATCTTTTTTCACTAGACGTCCCCGGTTACTTTGGATTCGATGGCCGGAGTTTTTGTCATTTCTGAGGCCTTACAACGGGATTAGAGATACCTTCATCGGTATTTCAACCCTCTCCGGTGCATTGCATGCAGATATTTGCGACTTTGTCACGCTCTTCAAATCACTAAAGTGGTTAGGCAGTTGATTCGCTAATGCTTGCAAATCAATTATCTTCTGGACTTCAATTATCTTCTAGATTTTTCTATTTGCTTCACTAGTGCACGGGTCATGTGCATGGATTTCAATTATCTTCTAGACTTCAATTATTTTCAAATATTTTTTATCAAGTGGTTGATTTCCTCCCCCTAAATATGCTATCAGCGAAGCGAACTGCATGCAAATATGCTATCAGTGAAGCGAACTGCATGCAAATCTCTTGTCATGGGGTCCAAATACCTGATTATGGATGTGTCTCATAGCCAACATATATCCCAGACTTTCGGAGAGGGCCCATTGCAGTTCGCTGCAATGGTGGTATAGGTACATAAACCTTACAACCAAATCTGCAAAGATAAGAAATTTTTTGTACTGACCCTTGCACTAGTTGCATAGGTGAATAGATGTTATTTGCCGATGGTCTTAAATTGATGAGATCTGCTGCGTGTAGGACTACGTGTCCCCAACATGTAGTTGGTAAATTACAATTCGGCTAGTCCATTCTGGGTGTGGGCACGCGGTACGAAATTTTTAACTTTAATTCACATTGTCATACAATAATCATCAAATGCTTTCGAAGTAAATTCTCCGGCGTTGTCCATTCTGGTGGACTTAACATGATGATCAGGGAAATTATTTTCAATTCTAATTATCTGTAAGATTAGCTTTGCAAAAGTGTGGTTTCTCGTAGGTAATAAACATATGTGCGACCATTTCGAGGAAGCTTCGATGAGCACCATAAAATACCTAAATGGTCCTAACAGGGGCTATATAGGACTGCAAATGTCTCCCTGGATATGGTCGAGGAATGCAGAGACTTCAGCCTTTTCTTTCAGAGCAGAAAGTCTAGTAATTAATTTTCCGGTGGCACATGAGGGGCACA
This sequence comes from Hsuehochloa calcarea, assembly GCA_036346395.1. Lineage (NCBI taxonomy): Eukaryota > Viridiplantae > Streptophyta > Magnoliopsida > Poales > Poaceae > Hsuehochloa > Hsuehochloa calcarea. Next base: position 14,645,757 of record CM070611.1, on the reverse strand, counting down.
CAAAACCTTTCTGATTCAGAAAATTCTTTACATCGATACTATGTCTCTGTGATTTGTTAATTATATTTCTCATCATCCTAAGACCTAGCTGGCATAATCTATTATGCCAGAGATAGAAAAGTTCAGAGCTTCTAAATACAGTTTTTAGAGCAGTATAGGCTGTAGATGCCTTAATATTTGTGTAGTATAGCTCAGTTTCACGCTTTGTAATGAGCAAGTATTTCTTACCATACTCTTCTTCTGTGTCTACGTGTAGACCGTTAGCGCGAATATCCTTGAGAGTTCTAGTCGATTCTGGGTACAACAAAGCTTCTTTAATGACCAAAGTTGTGTCCATCGAGAGTATAATTGTGGCCCTTCCTGAGCCTATTATACAAATATCACTGCCCGCGATTGTCGTAAGACTACCAACATTCTTAACGATCGACTGAAAAAATTCATCTCTCTCAAGATGGTATTCATTGTGCTGCTATCCGCTAAGCACACTTCCTCCATAAGACGTCACACGTGTTCTAATATAAGGTACTTTATTAATATGCAGCAGGAAGCAGGCAATGCATAAATAAAATACTTTAGATATCAGAACATAAGTTGCTATTATAAATACGGAAAAATAAGTCTTACAGGACTCATCATAAGAATTTAATGCTTTGCTCTCCTAGATCTTATAACCATTATTCAGACTTCCATCATAATCACAAACTGCAAGTGACTGTAAAAAGATCTAAGTGTAATACTTGCACCAGATCGAATCAGCGAAGTATGTAGAAACTTCTATCTGAATCAGCTTCATGGAGATCTTCTCCTCTTAGACAACTACGGCTGCGGCCTAGGCGATATCCAAAGGAGGCTAATGGGGGCTGCTACTGGGCTGTCCACATCCATGAGTGCAACCACTACTACAAAAAAAAGGCTAATACTGGGCGCCTCATCACAGACTGTTGACCAAAACCGCCTGTATTAAAAACAATCACAGACGATTTTGATTTAGTGACCATTTGTGTTACTGACTACACTAAAGACCGTCTGTGAATAAGTAATATCACAGACGATTCGTATTGAAAACCTTCTGTGAAGTATCATGGACGGTTCTGAAGAAGAACCGCCTGTGATACTACTAAATTCACAAACGGTTATTTATTGGAACTGTCTGTAATTAGAAATAACTAATTAGTCAATTCCGACCAGTACTCCTGATCAGGCCAGATTGATCTTTTAAAGTGGTCGAATTGAAGCTGATTTCCCTAACAGAAGAAAGCAGAAGATATGTAATCTGGTAGGCATCTTGTTCTGTATCATGTGTAATTTTACTATCTTGACGTGTAACTTTCGATCAATAGAAGAATGCAGAAGTACTTCACATGATCGATCGATCGGAAGTTACGATCGATCGAAGTTACACATCATAGACAGTGAATTGCTCACCTAATCGTAGGGATATAATCTTCTACCAATTTCCATAGACCAAATTGACTTTCCGACCACCTAAATTGAAGTAGTCGACCGACCATCCATGAATTTTATTCTTCCATGCACGGTGGTCGAAAAGTCAATTTGTTCCGTGAATTTTGTCTTACTAGCTAGCCAGAAGGGTAGGGATCAAGATGAGAAATTTAAGAAGAAATGGAAGTAAAAAAGATGGAAAGTTTGTGAGTGATTTTTTCTTAGTTCTGCGCGCCCTTCTGATGGTTATTTATAGTCTTAATTAATAACTTGTGGTAAGATTAAATTAAAGAATAAAGACGGAAGTCCGACGGATAGGATTTATTAGGATATGTTTCTAATAAATCGTTGGTAACCAAAACATCACTATCTTTTCGGGAATTGTTTTTCATAAATACGGTTGACGCTCCTTTTCCTATGTTTACAACTGAAGTTGGAGAGCTCATCACAGACGGTTTTTAATAAGAACCGTCTGTGATTACATACTTCACAAACAATTTTTAATAAGTATCGTCTGTAATTACATACTTCGCAGACGGTTTTTAAATATAACAATTTATGATAATTCAATCTTTTGGCTCCTGCGCGATGCGTCCTTCGTCTTGCACGCTGACGTTACGTATGATGCGTCTCTTCGATGTATTAGAAGAATGATCATCGCGCGCCATGGTAAGCACGCATGGTATTGGTGAGCATGCGGAGCATGACGACGAGGACCAAGGCGAGGACGTCGGCGATCGGCATCGCTTTTCCTCACGATGTCGTCATCCACATCGTCGGTCTCGTGGCCGTGAGCTCTCCTCACCTCATTTCTAACCTCTGCAGCCTACGAGCAACATATGTATTCCGTTCTTTTGTTTTTGATATGTCTGAAGGATTCAACATTATGTTTGATTTTTGTTAGTTCCTGAAAATGTTTGTAGCGTATCATATCCTAGTTAATTATCGGAAAACTTCAGGTGTTCATTTCGGGTTCAGGTTCCTACGAGCCACGTATGTATCCTGATTGTAATTCCTCTGAAAAACTATAAAAGGAGAAAACATGAAAAGTCTTATCAGTTGATATGGTGCAAAATAATCTCGTGTTGATTTTGTTTTGTGCCCAATATCGATCCAATTCTGAACTAAATTTGACTAGCAACAACAACCTTAATTTGGCCTAGCTTTTATAGAGTAATTCTTATATTAAGATTTTGTCGTCTTGAATTTTATAGTTGCAAGTCCATGTAGGCGTCCAAGGAGCGCGCCGTGATGAGGCGCGTGGCGCTGGAGCAGGAGGAGGCGATGAAGTGGCAGGACGACGAGCGCTACCTCTCCATCATCAACCACCTGGCCGACACTGGCAACCCGGAGGCCTGCTTCATCGTCAGCCTCACGCTTGTCTTCGCGCCCCAAGACATGCGGTGCTACCTCGTGTTCCTTGAATGGGAGGCCGTCGTCGGCCACAAGGCTACGACCTACCTGCTTGGCCTCCTCCTTTACATAGCTAGCAAGATGCGTGACGTTGGGAAGCACTACATTAGCCAGGTCGAGGGCGAGCCAACCGACGGCGGGTGTGAGACGGCCAAGAGGACCAACCGGGAGTGCAGGCGGTGCTGGAGGCTCGCTGCAGACATGATCTAGGAGGCGGCATGGAAGAAGATGGTCGGGCCGCTAGGCCTGGTGTGGGCGGTGTCGGAGGACAGCCACCCGTGCACGAGCACCGGCTGCGGCGTGATGGATAGGTGGGACAACTACGTCATCTTCTGCAGCGACGAGTGCAGGATTAGACATGAGTATGCCAAGTTCTTTGTAGAGCTATTGAACTACTTGTCATAAAATTATCGGTTTTAGCATAGTTTTAGCAAATATTCATATATAATTCTTTACTAATATGTGAATGTGTCATATGTACTTTTGAATTTGTATTTATGTATGAATATTATAATGATTTGGTTCTATTATGGAACCATCTGTGATGTGAGACCATATCACAGATGGTTCAATTATAGTACTATCTGTGATGTGAGACTATATCATAGACGGTTACATAATAGAACCGTCTGAGATGTGAGATCCACCTCCCCACCGCCAGATTTGCCTTCCCCTCTTCGACCTCTCTATCGACCTCCCCCGGCTACCTCTCTATTATCTATTGCTTCAGTTTTTGGGTTTGAGTTTGACTTGTTTACTGATGTGGTTTGTTGTTCCTTATGCATACATGCAGGAGATGGATGTGGTGAGCTACTGCCGGTGGTCGATTTGCCGGTTGCACTGAGGTAACTACCCCCCTTTACTCTCTATATATCCCTTTCCCTCTCCTTGCTCTTTGATGTGGGCTATGGTGGGTGTGTTCTGTGATGGTTGGATGATATGGGTGGGTTTTTTGTGTATGATGTTGGTTCATGAGATGTGGTTAATTCAGATAGGGCAAAACATCAGTCTTTACACAAACAAAATTTGCAATTCTCTGTTGCTTCAGTTTTTGGGTTTGAGTTTGACTTGTTTACTGATGTGGGTTGTTGTTTCTTATGCATATATGCAGGAGACGGATGTAGTGAGTTACTGTCGGTGGTTGATTTGCCTGTTGTAGTAGGGTAACTACTCCCCTTTACTCTCCATCCCTTTTCCTCCCCTTGCTCTGTGATGTGGGTGATGAATGATGTGGGCTATGGTGGGTATTCTGAGATGGTTGGATGATATGGGTGGATTCTCTATAAAGTCTCCTAAGCAGTAACTGTGACCGCTTGTGCCTTTAAAACCAGCTATATATATATATATAGCTACGTACCGGTGGAGCGCGTGTGCAGTAGGGCTGCGCCGGTGGGGTATATATATAGCTACGTACCGGTGGAGCGCGTGTGCGGCAGGGCTGCGCCGGTGGGGGAGGTGCCGGCTTCGGGCGGCTTGCGCGGTGGCCATGCGGGCGATGTGGCACCGGCCGAGCGACGAGCGGCGCGCGGCACGACCGTGTGCGTGAAATCACCGGCTTCAGCTGCACGGCGGCCATGTACAGGCCGTGCCATGCGTGGCTACGGGCAGCGCTGGGCGATGGAGTTTTTTTTTCTCATCACTATTCATTTGAGCACTGTTCGTTCGAGTATTGTTGATCCAAGTACTGTTAATTTGATGTATTATCTACAATGCAATCATCATCTGCTCTTTCATGCAACCCACCGATCGGCTTGGCCGGCGACTTCAAGTCCGTTCACCGTAGATTAGAGCGGATTTGCATCGTAGAAAAAACTCTAAAAAGCCAAATTACCAGAATTGAAAGCGATCTAAAAAATACGATTCGATCTACGAGCGTCGTGCTACGACGGTTACCTTTCAATTCGAGTAGAGTAGGCCTAGAGGTAGGCCGGAGTCGATCGTGTTGATTACGTGTTGAGGAACCGTCGCTGGCGAGTTCAGTCTAAGCGATTATCTCGTAGATAAACATAAAATCATAGCAAATAATGCAAAAACACAATAACAGAATAGTAGATTGAACACATAGATGTATGAGACTTCTTACTTCTCTTTATTGCTTTTCAAACGATCAACCTTTTATAATGAATAGTACCCCCTATTTATAGACTAGAGACCCTACAAAGATTTTGGATAGGGACCATACATGGGCCGGCTCCCGGGCCAAACCCATAATTTCCAACACTAAGCGGTATATCAGTTGTACATGCATGTATGCATCACAAGGTTCACAGCATACCATCACATGGTTAGTTAATCTTAATTTCCAACACGCCCTCTGCCCCGGTGATCCATGAATTAATCTATATCAAGCATTAATCTACCTTTTCTAAATCATTAAAACAGTAGCACACTAGTTCTAAAAAAGTATACTAGCAAAAAATATAATATTGCTGGCTTATTCGTATCCGTATCCATTCGTATCCGTATTCGACTCCAAACTATGGGTGAAAATATTGGTTAGAATAAAAAAGAGCAATATTCGCCCGTATCCGATCCGTTTTCACCACTAAGTCATGATGCCCACCGTGCATCCCAAAACAAGATTAGTTAATCTTAATTTCCAACAAGCCCTCCTGTGCCATGGTGTTTGATGAATTATTATTTATCAAGACTTAACATACTTTTGTAAATCATTAAACTAATAGCATTTCTAAAGAAATTATACTAACAAAAAAATATTGTTACTCGAAAGAAAGAAAGAACAGAAGCATCCGGCCCGGCCCGGCCATACAATACCCCAGAAAAATCCCATCCAAACAAACAGCCACCAACACAACGTGATGCCTCCTGTGTGCATGCAGCACTTTAACCTGTCTCCTTCCTTGCCTATCAAAAAGGGAGTTCTGGAAAGGGCCTTCAGTTTGAGTACTGGCCCACCTTTGTTTGGCTCTTCTGACTACACACCAATCTGCATGCATGGCCATTCGGAGATCGTGTCATACTCCAGTTGTCTGATTTGCTCCTCTCTTTTTCTTTGTCGTGTGGAGAAGAGCACACCAAACTCCTTGCCATCACTCCAAGGCGCGAAGAAAACCCATAGGCGGCATAACGACCAGATTGGAACCGTCCATCTCGAGCTTATCGTAAAAGATTTAAATCCCGAGTAATGTGAAGAAAGGGCACAACGAATTTTCGTATACATCCTCACCGGTGGCAGAGTCAGAATTTTTATGATAAAAGTGTGAATTTAAATAACATATAGTTCTACCGACTCGTGATTAACAACTAATTCACTGCTAACTGCTCTACTTCTTCGTAATACATAATCTGTACAATTCTACATACTAACATGCAATCTAACACTTACAAATAATTATAACTATTGTTTATTGTACTAAAATTTATTACATGTATTTATATACAATATATATATATATATATATATATATATATATATATATATAACCGGTATTTTCCAAAAATTATTAGAAATACAGCTATACCCTATGCCCCTACGTACGCTGCCTCCGCCACCGATCCTCGCTTCAGTGCGCTCTACAAAAACATGATGCTACCGAGGACGGTGTTTGGGTCATGAGAGTTATCCTAAGCCCTTCCCAGTAGCCACGTCTGAAGGGACTTTTAGGTAAAGCTAGGCAAGCCCCGCATATGTATTTCTCTTGACACTTTCTGTTCACAAACGAGGCATAAAACACGGGAAGAGATGTTGTTTTATTCGGAAAAAGAAAGGAGAAGTACGTTAAAAAGGACAATATACTAGCTACAGCACAACACAAAAGGAGAGGCCGAGAAGAAGAAAGAAAGCCACCTCCCACCAGAGTAGCAGCACAAGGTTTCCACAAAAGAAGAGAGACCAGCCAACTCATGTTGTTGCATGCAGCTTGAGGCATCTCTGCCTGCCAACAGGGAAAACAATTTCGCCGTTTCGGATTTTGTCTCTCTACGAAATTACTTATAATTTGTTTTTAAAAAAAATCAGAAATAATAGCCACCACACCTGTGCCTGTGTGACGGCGCGAGAGGACAGTGGTAGCAGTGCGTGCAAGCTTAAGGTTTGCAAATGGGCCAAACGCTTCTGTGACTGACAACGGTAAACAGGTGAAGTGTGGAGAAGGGTACAATTGTAACAGCATGTTTTTAGATTGTAAATAGTAATTGCTTTTGTCAGTTGTTTTCAAAAATTTATTTCAATTTAAGTTGTATTTTTAAAATCTGTAGCTTCTACCTCTATTTCAAAACCTCTCTTTCTTTGGGCCCAACCTATCTTCTCTCCCTCTTGGGCCGGCCGACCACCTCCTCTCCCTTCTCCCCGACCCATCCTCCCTTTTTCCCCTTCCACCCAGTCCAAAGCCAGGTACTTCTGGTCCTCTCACGCCATGTTCCATCGATCGACCTCTGAGCTCTATCCCCTCCGTCACCTTCTTGTGGACTCCAGCACCCCGCCCCTCCTCATCGCTCGGCGCCTGTGACGCCCATCTGCTCCCGCCGCCTCGCCACCGCCTTGGCCCCGGTCGCCGCCTCCGCGCCCGTCCGTCGCTGTCTCTCTTCGCCGCGTCGCCATGGTCATGGTCGTCTGTGCCTTCTGGCCCTCTCTCGCCACCTGCCCTTGACTCCCGTGCCTCCATCGCCCCGTCTCGTCACTAGCGCCTGCTCGTGTCAGCCCTGCCACCTGCGTCGCTCGCCCGAGTCGTCGCTCCCGTCACCTCCCCGCTGCACGTGCTTGCCCTTCCTCTCCGACCAGAGCACCCATGCCACGACCTCCTCGGGAACCCGCGCGCCTCCTAGTCTCTGACGACTCTGCCTTCCCTCCCCTTCGGCAATAAGAAGCCCTGAGCCCCCTCTCGTTTCTCCCCTCGTCCCCCCTTCGCTTCTGGTAAGTGCCACCAGAGAAGAACCAGAGTAGCCCCTTCTTTCTCCGAGCTCCCCCACTCTCGCTCGTATTGCTGAGTTTGCCCGAAGCCCCGAACTCTGAGTTCGAGCCACCGCCGTCGCGCCTCCTTCTAGTTCTCGCCGCACTAGTGCATCCCCTCTTCTTCCCACGTCATTTCGTGCCCTAGAGCTCCTCGAAGCGGCCCTCTCACTCCATTTTCGATGTTGTGTCACAGGAACTGCCGTATCTCCTCTTCTTCTTCAGTTCCGGCTGACCCCTTCACCGTCGTCTCCTTCGTTCTTCGACCGCGAGCTCCCCACCATTGCTCGACCTCCTCCAACCACACTATCGGTCTTGGTAAGCCCTTTTTTTTCGTGCCTGGTTCTCCCTCTTGTCTTTCCGGCCACGCCGAGCGGTTCAAAATCCTTTTCGACTACGTCCACGACCAGGAAACTACGTTGTTGAACCTCCTTCAAACCACACTGCATTGTCGAACTCCCTCCGACCACGCTATGTTGTCGAACCTTCTTCAGACCATACTGCGTTGTCAAACTTCCTCCGACCACGCCGCGTTGTTGAAACTCTTTCCGACCACATGTAGCCGAAGCCCCTTCCGACTACGTCTTGTAGTCAAAACTCCTTCCGACTATGGCACACAATCAAACCTCTCTCCGACTGCGGCAACTCAAAGCTAGTAGTACTCAAAATGAATAGTATTCGATGCCAACAGTACTCGAAACGAATAGTATCCGGAACCAGCAGTACTCGAAGCCAGAACTTCAGCGGCTCCGTTCTCCCCCGTTATAACTCTGATGCTAGTGATTTTTTATTCTAAATTTGTCTCAATTCAAGACCTTGCTAATGGCACTGGTCTTATTTTAACTTAGAGTTCATTTGCTATTCTTGTGTATTTATTTATTCTCTTTGCATGTTTATTCTTTTCCGGTGCGTTCGCCCGAATAGAGTTCGAAGACGTGGGAGATCTCCAGTTTGATCAAGCGCAAGACTTTCAAGACTCTCTCCCTTTCACTCCAGGTGAGTCAATACTTTGATCATTTTGAACCTATATTTTACGCAAATTATATTCTGTTAAATTACTAAAATTGCATACTTTAATTCTTCAAGCAAATGTACGTTAAACCTTAAGGTAGTTAAATACCGTTTTTATGATTAATAAATTATTATACCATCCTTTGACAGTTGAATTTATTATTCCATGTCACCCTAGTAACTATGTGGTAATTACTAGTTATAGGTTGTACTTAAGCGACATGCTAGTCTTGCTTAAGTACCGGAACATTAAATGTGTCAATCATCATCTTTTAATCATGAAAATGGTTTTGGCAGTCATTGTGGGTAAATGACTGGAATGTTATGGTAATGTATTGTGTTCCCAAAAACCCTATTAAATTGCTGCTAACTCATCTGGGCAGATGATATGGTGGTGGGTGCGAACGTAGCACGAGAATGTGTGGTATGTGGTATGAACCGCCCGGATGGATTAAGAACTTAATCTTGTCATGACCTCCCATTGAACAACAAGTACAACTATAAATTTGTAAAGTACAACTTGGCTTAGTAAATTTGTTGGACTCTGAAAGTCATCTCACTGGTGGAGGGGCGAAGTTACTACTACAAAAAGGCTAATACTGGACGCCTCATCACAGACGGTTTTTTAAAACCGTCAGTGTTAATGGTAATCATAGACGGTTTTACTGGCACGACTGTCTCTATTACCAGATACGCTAAGAACCATCTGTAATGAGCTAATAACATAGACGGTTCGTAATACGAACCTTTTGTGAAGTATCACAAACGGTTCGTGATACAAACTGTCTATGATATGTTGTCATATTACAGACGGATCGTATCACGAACCGTCTATGATACGTCACAGACAGTTCTTAATATGAATCGTCTGTGATAAGTATCTCATCATAGACAGTTTGTATTAAAAACCGTTTGTGATAAGTATCTTATCACAGACGGTCTCTAACTTCGTAAAATTGTAGAGTAAGGAAAATTCCAAGTCATAAACGGTTTTTAATACAAACCGTCTGTGATGAGATACTTATCACAGATGGTTCTTAATACGAACCGTCTGTGATATTAACTCATCACATACGATTTTTGTATGAAACCGTCTGTGATTCGCAGCGTGGGAGGGTGAAAATTTTTGAATGCGTGCGCGGGAGGCCAAATTTGTTTGCACTGTCCTTATATATTATAGCCACTCCAGCCTTGTCTTCCATCAGTCTCTCCCCATGCCCTCCCCACATTGAGCTCCGGTGACCACCCTCGATTCCCCGTCGCGGTTTGGCGAGGAGACACAGCCGACGACGAGGAGGAGGGATGCGGAGGAGCTCCTTGTCTACCGCAGGAGGTAGACTGCCGGAAGGTACGTGTACATCCCTAAAATATACACAATTTATTGGTTGATTGTTGTGAAAAAAATATCTTAATTTGTGTTACCTAAGGTTGGAGTGCCGCTGGAGGTTTTCGGTCGTCTCTCCTTCCTTGTCGACAAGCTTTAGTCGAACTCGGATGACATGCAAGAACAGCTTGTGATATGCTGGTGAGGCACACAGAGGAGTTCACAAGACCAATCCAAGAAGCAGATGGGTTCTTTAGGAGCTTGGAGGCACATATGGTTTCTAGCTAATTTAACTTTGTAACTTTATTCTTTTTTCCCATTCGGATGGGACATTGTGAAACCTTTTAGTTTTCCTTTCCTATAATGTGTTTGCCATCAGAATTTTAATTGCATTTTAGTTGTCTTGCTAGAGGTTGCATATGGAAACTACTGTCCAGCAATTGATTGGTTTGGCTCAAAATCTGATTTTTTTTAATACAAAAATCTATCACAGATGGTTCTTAACAAGAATCATTTGTAAAAATAGACTATCACAGACGGTTATGAACAAGAACTGTCTATGAAAATAGACTATCACAGACGGTTCTTGTTCAGAACCATCTGTAAAAATAGACTATCACAGACAGTTCTGAACAAGAACCGTCTGTGATAGTTTTTTTTCACAGACGGTTTAAAAACCGTCTATGATGACCGCCTGTTATCACAGACATATAAATCCAGACGGTTTAGAAAACGTATGTGATGACGGTTTAAAACCGTCTATGATGATATTTTCTGTAGTAGTGAGTAGTACAAGCGTAGATTTGAATGGGACACCGATGGTGGAGTTGCCAACTGCGCTAAACGTTGTGGAAAGCTGTGATCCATCTGCGTTAGCGACTGTGGTGAACATCCCGTACAACTTATGGGCGTGGCCAATATGAGTGAGATGGTGGAAGTGACGATATATTTTGAAAGGTTATTGTGACGATTGCTCAACTACATGGCTAAGGAATCATGTGGGGCAATGTGTATGATTGTCTCTTGTGGGTACAGTGTACAACCTCTGCAGAGTCTAAACTGTTGAAATAGCTATGCCTACGGTCAAAGGTGGACATAGGAACTTAACTTGAGTTAGTTCTATTTTATAAAATCTTGTAGATGGGATAAAATATTGGTCGGGCTAACATAACCCTATTTTTGGTTTTTCCTGGGTCGTCATACTCAGTGGTGTTGGTAATAGTGCATGAAACCACAACCAAAATAAGCATAAGGTGGAGGTAATCTTCGTTGTTATTTATATTGCACAATATCTCTTTTAAAAATAAGATTTGGTCAAACTACTAAGTCATAGTAATTTCTAAAATACTGTAGTAAAAAATATTGCTTGAAGAAAATAAACGAACCAGAGCCACCGTTGTTAAGCGTTGCATGTATTATTACTTCATTATGTGTGTTGGCTCGCGAGCACGGAAGTTGTGCTCATCCTTGCTCTTTCCCCCAAACCCTCAGAAGCAAAAACTCATAGAGACTGCGCATACTACGAGGATCCCGAAGTTGGAGGCCCCGGAGATGACGAAAAGTAGTGTAGTTCGTTTAGTCTGGTCTTGCCCCAGTCTTGCTGACTCCGTTGGTGCTTGCATACATCCAATATTATCTAAGTCTTTGGACAATATCGGACGCACACGGGTTTCTCCAATCGCTTGTCTGTGGAGATATGCGTTCTACCCTTTTGCTTCCGCTACCGCTTTTGCTACCTTTGTAATGTAATCATTTGGCATGTTCGGCCCTTAGTGTAAAACTCGACCTGATGCGGTCTATGCCACTCTGATGTTTTGTAATATAATGGTTGGTTCAGTTTACATCGTGTATGAAATAATTCAGTGATGTATCTATGAGTGCTATCTACTGATCCAGTGAATAGCACAATATTTTCACAAATGATTTAGATTTATGAAATCCGGGTCCGAAAACAATGGAGAATGTTCATCGAGCATCTCTCCAATTTGATTTTTCACGGTGGTACAAAACTTCTTGTTTTTGTTTGTAGGATCTTCAATCTCGTATGCCCTCGTGTATTTGAATGTGTTGCGTGTATGATTCTCTTTAGCCAACTTCCCATACCCATAGTGCAGGGGCGTAGCACCAGGCGGGGCTCCGGTTGGTAATCCACACCCTCCAGCTAGTTCCTGTAGTTCTAATTTCAATCTCGTATACGAGGTCATATTTTGTTAGAGAGAATGAGATAGTCCCTAAGAAAAAGAATGAGAGAGTGAGTTATATGTTAATTTGAGAGAATGACTGAGATTTTGTATGACAATTTTCACTATGAAAAGACGCATCTATATACTAAATTTGATTATTTGAGGATGAATGTCTGAATGGGGGACCATCTGACTAAGAAAATGACAGTGAGTCGAATTGAGAGAATGAATTTGCTTCGTTTGTCTATCTAATTTCAGAACTAATTTTAGTCTAAAACTATTGTGTGTTGTGATTGTGAACCTCGCATGTGTGATACATAAATCAACTGTTATGCGACGAATTAGTCATATTTATGCCTGTCCCAAATAAAATGTTATCATGCGTTTGCTACTACTAGCAGGTACGGACCGTGAGCTTGTACGCGAGGGCAACAGTGCTAACGCAGGCCGTGACGGCGTTGACCATACGTGTGTCGATCTACGGTGTTGACGCGGATAGCTAGGGAAGTTTTAGCCTACGAGCCCTTCCTCCGTTTTCATTCTAACTTAGCCACTGCCTAGTGTATGATTTTTTTTAACCAGCCTCCCATATTTACATGTTTTTGCACATAGGCCCTCAACGATGTGCCTAATTGTTTCATGAATGGTCCACCTTGAGTACAACAATATAGAAAAGTGACTATTGCCTTTTCTTTTTCTTACTATTTTTACAACCAAGTGCCAATTTTTTCACTAAGATTTTATGTGTTGGAACGAATAAAACTTGGAGGAAAGGAAACATATAACTGCAGTAGATAAAATGATAGTAACATTATGTAATGTGCTTCAATAGTATTACAACTTTGTCGTTGTTAGAACACATTGAGTAAAAAAGGGTTGGATTTTCAGGAAAAATAGACTTATAGGCATATCTTTATGTTGCATTGTCCGCTTGTACTTGCATTACTAAAATGGAGGGTGCAAAAATGGATTCCAGTTTTACCCTTAAACGTCGTTTGATCCTAGTCTAACGTTCAACTGATCCAAGACCTAGAACATTCCTTTCTCTCTATATATTTCGCCTCGACGCTTGCCTATCTGCACCACCCCTCATTTCTATCCTCTCTCCCAATTTTGCTACCGCCTCCACCCTAGTGCCATGAGTAATGAGTACCTCTCCTCTAATCTCCCACAACGTCTACTTGTGCTTTTCTCCATCACCTAGATCTCTGTTGCCTCAACGCATCCCACACCCTTCTCCGTTGTCTCTGTTCCCCTTGCTTTACGTTGCGCTGGCTATCTCAACCCACAACCAATGGTACCACCGATGGCACGATCAACCCTACCATCACTACGAGGTACATACTCTAAATATTTATGTCAATTTTAATATATAGATTGGTTTCATCTTGGATCTATCTTAATGTTTTCTATCTCATAACCGAAAAAAAAATCATATCTAAACTATAAAAAATCATATCTGCATCGAACTAAAAATCCTTTGTGTGTCTAGCTTAGCGCTTTTGTGGGACTAGGGTTAATTCTAAGAACTAAGTTGGGGATTAAATAGATAGATGGGATTGGGACTAGGGTTAATTCGGGTATTTTCTTTTCACAACCACACCCTTTAGCCTAATATTTCTTTTTCACGACTACACCCTTTGGCCTAATTTTGTAAAACCCAGATGAAAAACCTACAAAATACGCCTACTTGCTTATAACACTCAAAACCAACAATACATCTTGTAGTGTGAACGCTCAGCTCCTAACCGGATCCCAAAGAACCACCGTGACACATACACAAACACAACATGCTAGAGTCAATCACAAGTAGACCTGTTTAAACTCCGGGTCAGGCTTCTAGCTAGCTGGACCTGAAAAAGCCAGGTCTTGATTGGGTCGTCCCGAGACCGACCTGAAAACTCTGTTTTCTAATAAAGTAATATCATTTTAATTTTTCTTTGAAATAAAAATTAATATTTAATTCAATTCTAGAATACAAATAGTTTTTATTATTTTTATCACGGTTGTCGGGCTTCTTTAGGCTTTGGGCCGAAAATAAAGACCCAAGCTTAAAAAAATCGGACCTAGCCGCTACAAACAGGTCTAATCACACGGGGAGGATCTCACCGGTATCCGAGTGCCACATAGAATTCCAACGAACTGAACTCGAACTCAAGTAGCAGCCAGCAGATGCAGTAAAGTGCCAAGTAGGAGGCCGAATCCCCTACCTGTGTCTGTGTGGCCCCGGCACCCAGCCAAACGAACTTCCCCTGATACGATATCTGTTCCCTCCTATAAATTACGGGGGAGAGGAGTCTGATTAAAGTATCCCTAAACAAATCTCCTTTTCTTCTCCTTGTCGCCTCCGGCCACAGCTAGCTCTCGTCTCCGGCCGTGCCCTCCTCCTGACTCTCTCTCTCTCTCTCGTCTCCGGTAGGGATTTCACGTGAGTTGTTGAGAGAATTCTCTCTCGTGTAGGATTCTTTGTTGGGGCAGATTTTTTTTTCCTATCTGTTTCTTCGTCTTTTTTTTTTTGTAGTTTTTTTGGTGCGAAGTCGGGGGCTTTTCGAGGATTCCGGCGACGAGCCGAGCTCGAGCGTTGGAGTCTCTTTCTGCTTCGGTTCTCGTGTGCTGGCTGGTTGTTGCTGCGTGTGTTACCATGGCGTCACCTGGCACGGCAATGGCGGCCGGGGCGGCGGCGGGCGTTGGGCCCCGCGGCGGCGGGAGGCAGCCGGTGGTGCAGAAGTCGAAGCTCTACAAGACGCAATCGGTGAGCATGCACAGGGTCGCGGTAGATTCTAGCCATAGCTAGATTCCTCAAAAACCTCGGTGATTCTTGCTGCATGCATTCATGAGTTGGCTTGTTTATTATTTTATTTGTTTGGCTAAAAACAGATCTAAGCTGTTAGTTTTTACTCGTGTTCTTAATAGACGACGACGACGACGATTATCATGTGCGTTCAAAGCTTGGGTTCGCACGTGTGGATTTATTGCGCTGGGTGTGTCGTGCGTGCGTCGCCTGTTTTCCTTTGTACTGGTAGTCCACCACGCCCGACCCAAGATGGACGGCCCACACGCCGAAGTTTCCATGGGCCCAGCAGCCCGCGTCGCGCCCTCTCTCTCTCTCACGCACACAAGCAAATCAAGCCCACATGGAAATGGAGATTAGCGCTTCCTTTCTTCCGATTTGGATTGCGCCAGCTAGTTGCATGTCGAGCTCTTCACTCATGGCAAGATCTTTTCAAGAAGAATTTCTTAGCGGTGTGGTTAGGTCCATAATGCTCAAGTCAAGATTTTTCTACATGTTCACACACACACACACATATAGGTTTTGCTGAGCAACATTTGACTTTTTTCTTGTTTTCTTTTGTATGTTGAATTTTTATTCGTCTGATATGCTTTCAGATTTGCACTTATTATCTGATGAATTGAGTCCAAATTTATTATATTTTTTCTTCAAAACATAACGGGTTCATCATATTGTTGTATTTTATTGGTATAGAATTTCATTTTTTGTTTTTATTTTTGTTCAATCTCTCAAAGCATATGTTATATTTTGAATCATGTGATGGAAATATGAATTATTAAGACTTTCAAGAATAATTATAGTGACCAAGAACAAAAATTATATAAATAATTTACCGTAATTTATGTATAAAGAATGTGTAAATGAACTAAAATTTAACTGTTTTGGGCTTAAAAAACAGTCAAATTTGTATAGACGGACCTATATATATATATACACTGGTCGGTTTGTTGGGTAGATCTAGGTTTTAGGTCAGATGTTGTAAGCAATTCCCAGCTTGTTTCATTTTATGCTTCAACCCATATGCATTTGTTTTGTCATGTGTAGATGTTTTACCTCGTCGGAAGAGACAAGGGCAAGACTACATGGAGGGTGCTAAAGATTGACCGTACGGAGCCCACCAAGCTGACCATCGTGGAGGATCCTGCCCGCTACACGGAGCCCGAATGCGACGAGTTGCTTGGGCGGATACACGACGGCAACAGGGCAACCGGCGGGCTGAAATTCGTCACGAAATGCTACGGAATAGCTGGTATGAAATCGAGGCTGGCTTCGGGTGCATCAGTGACAATTTTGTTTTTGGATGAATTGTAACATTTGCTCCATCTTTTGATTATTCAGGTTTCGTGAAGTTCCTCGGCCCATACTACATGTTGCTGATTACCAGGAGAAAGAAGATAGGCACGATTTGTGGGCATGTTGTTTATGCCGTTGACAGGAGCGAAATCATCACAATCTCAGCTCCTAATGTCCTGCCCAATGTGGCTAATTCTAGAGATGAGAACAGGTTGATTTATTATTCTACATGTAAAAGTAGCGTATCTGTGTATTCTACATGTAAAATTTGCATCATACTCACTGTAATTCCATTGCATGTTTAACAAAAAAATGTATATATCCAAAGTGGATAATTTTCTTTCTTTTACACTTGCCACTTGGACATGCATATCGATCGAGTTTTGGTAATTATTTGTCATGTTGTCAGTGTCCATTCTTTTCCAGTTGAAAACTAACGAGTTCTTCAACCCCAACGTTGCATTAATACCATAGTGCTCCTTCTGTTTATATGTGTTGTTGGGTAGATGCGTCTGTAGGTGTTCTCATCTATAGCTCTATGTAATTCACATGCATGTAATCATATCATTGCAATTCTTGCAGCTGCTTGTGAGCTTTCTATAAGATGTTCTTAATTAATTATGGTCCGAGGTACATATGAATGTTTCAGGATTCTTCGGTCTTTTTTTTGGTGGGCATTCATTTAGCATTGGTGTAATATAAAGCATGTAATATCTTTTATAGATGTTTCTTGTTCGTATAAACTCTTTACAGAAATTCATGTTTATTATTTCTCTTTTTGTTGGTGATTTAGATACAAAAGGCTACTTCGCTCCGTGAATCTCTCGAAGGACTTCTTCTTTAGTTATTCATACAAGATTATGCATTCCCTTCAGAAGAACATAACTGACAAGAATGCATGGGAGTACGAGACAGCATTTGTGTGGAACGAATTTCTGACCCGGGGAATCCGGGAACATCTCAAAGATCCTATTTGGACTGTTGCCTTGGTCCATGGATTTTTTAGACAGGTATACCATCTTTGTAATAAAAAAGAGTGCATTTGTTCTATATCCAGCCTTAATTTCTAATTAAATGGTTTATATTAACACTATTAAATAGTGTTGCCTATTCATCTTTGACAGAATTGCATTGTAGCGAAAGCATGGAATCTTTTATTGCAGAAGCTTTGCTTTCTATAACTCTCTATCAGCTTGAGCCACTTGAGGTTTTCCTAACTTGAAGCGTTTGCTCATAAATATCAGAAAACTCTTAAGCGCCTTTGCTTAATTGTTCCTCAACGTTCGCTCGTGCATTGCAATGTTTTGTAGGGATATATGTTACTGACCGTGCTGCTACTTTTAGCTAGTGGGACGCTTAGCAGTTTGCACTATTCCAGTCTGCAAAAATTTCTTTGTACATTCTGAAATGCATTTGTTGATATGTTCTATCAATTGGTGCGTGTTTTTAATGAAAATTAATATATACTTCATGGCTCATTCAGGAGAAACTGTCGGTATCTGGGAAGGATTTCTGGTTGACTGTCATAGCTAGGCGATCACGCCATTATGCTGGACCCAGGTTTGTATAAGATGTATTGCAAATTATTACTAACTCAAGTTAGAGAGGGACATAATAAAGCTGTCAATCTCGTTGAGTATTAATCCCATATTAATAATTCTGATTCCTTCATTCTGAAATATAGGTTCTTGAAACGAGGTGTCAATGAGAAGGGTATGGTTGCCAATGATGTCGAGACAGAGCAGATTGTGTTCGAAGACACCCAAGATGAAATGCCACCCAATATAACATCCGTCGTGCAAAACAGAGGATCGATACCTCTTTTCTGGTCTCAGGAAACTTCAAAACTTCCTATTAAGCCAGATATCATGTGTAAGTACCTCAATCCTGACTCGACTGCAAGTATATATACTGGAATTTTTTTTTACACCAGATTTTCTGATAGTTATACTCCTATTACCTCAGTAAAACCAGACAAAGACTACAAAGCGGCTCGCCTCCATTTTGAAAACCTCATGATGAGATATGGAAATCCAATAATCGTATTGAACTTGATCAAGGTATGTTTATATAATTTGTACTTCAGAAATGCATTTTAATTCCCAGTTTAATTTTTTGCTAATTTTACGATTTATCGAATAATGTCCCATCTTAGTAATCCTTTGTGCATCATTATTTATCCACATACTTGTTTTTGGAATAATTCCTGGTATTTTTTAAATTAAGATTATTGAGAAGAAGCCTCGTGAGTCTTTGCTCCGTGTAGAATTCTCAAAAGCCATTGAACACATAAATAAGGGGTTATCGGATGAAGACCACTTAATGTTTTTTCATTTGGACATGAAGAATTATTCCCGGAGGTGATCTACTATGTTCCCTAAAGCCTTTCTCAATTTGGCTTTGCTGTTGGGGTTGATCATTTCAACAAGTTCTTCTAATGCCTAGACATGTTATTTTCAGCTGTGAGGTGCTTCCATATCTGATCATGGTGGGAGCAGCTGCATTTGCTCAGACAGACATCCTCCATTGCCAACTAACTCCGACATCAAAACAAAGGTAGCTTTCAGGCCTATATATGTACTAACAATGTCTTAAGTCCTAAAATAACATTTAGAAAACTCTAAAAAATACTTTTAATCTGATAAATCTACCTTAGAAAGTGAGTTCTTTTACGGTACACTCAATTTAATATGAGCTATCTATTCCTTTTTATCCAAGGGTTCAGATTAGTTAGAATTTAGTTATACGACACCTGGTAGTATGAGTAGCAGAATCCAAAAGGGGTAAAATAGTAATAGCTCATACGGAGATCACATGATATAAGAGTAATATTTTAAATGCTAAGTGAAAAAGTCCATAATACCATCAAGAAAAGTTATAAATACAAAGAAAAGTCTCTTATGCCCTTAACAAATCAATGATCAGATTTGATTTATACTACCACCATATACGATCGGTAGAATGTACCGTAAAATTTCTCTAGAAAGTAGCTATCTTGGCAGCCCTTTTTGTACATTGATATAACCTCGAATAGCATTATTTTTGGTTCTTATAACCACCTTCTACATGTATTACAGTGAACAAAGAGACATTACCAGCTCAAGTGAAAGCACTAGTTCCATGGACCCTAATTTCGGGTCAACGGAGGTGGTGCCTCTTTCACTACAAAGGGGAGTGCTTAGGACAAACTGCATAGACTGTTTGGACCGCACAAACGGGGCCCAATTCGCGTATGGTTTAGTTGCTTTCAGGCATCAACTTCGCGCGCTGGGGCTTATTCAGGTGCCCGAGATTGGTATAGATGATCCTTTGTCTCACTCTTTGATGTATTTGTATGAAGCAATGGGGGACGCATTGGCTGTTCAGTATACTGGTTCTGCTGCTCAAAACAAGGTATGTATATTGCATAATAATTCTCATGTTATTCTGAATTATATGTAAAGTGTACTATTTTCTTCCAAACTGTTACTCCAAGTAACCTGTCCAAGTGACTCATGTGTCTTGATTATGCCATAGGTGTTTTGGAAGCAAAGAGGCCAATGGAACGCAATATCCCATTGGCACCAGCTCATCCGGAACGTCCAACGCTTTGTGAGCAATGTCTATATGGACAGTGAAAAGCAGAATGCTCTAAATGTGTAAGTGTCATTTAGTTATATCTGTTACATATATTCTGTTGGAATGACAAAAACAGTGGAAAATTGTTGATGTTTGCTTTCCACTTTAGGTTTTTGGGTCACTTCCAACCCCGAGAAGGAAGACCTCCACTGTGGCGGTCGGCCTCGGCTAACATCCCCAGAAGGCAAGGAACTCTTAATAATGAAGAATGTGAAAGGTACTTATGTTCACGTCTCATCAAACAAAAATCACTGATTGGAGAGTAACACAATCAAAGTTTATGTCTTTTGCAGCTTGTTATATTGGTTTCTGAAATTACCTTCATGTCATTAGATCATTCAAGAAGTCCTTCTCGTCTGGCCACATCCGTCCTGGGAAAGCTATAAAAAGCTATGCAGCAAATAGACCATTACTTCCAGGGATGCTGGAGCAGGATGATTCTAGAGAACATTCTGACTCTGACTCAGAAATATCCGTTCCTCAAACTGAACCAAGCTGTTCCAGGTCTGTATTCCCCAAGGTAGTCATGAAAAATTATAAGATGATCATATTCCGAGCTAACCACGCATATTTTTAATGTTCAGCGGGAACTCCAGCACAATCCAGGGGAGACACCTCTCTGCGGAAGGGAAGACTGATTTGAATGAACCAGTTTATCAAGAATTATGTTCTTCAAACTTTATGGACCTTGATAATCTGTCATCTTCACTAAATTCTTGTGAAGAGCTCGCGGGGTGAGTTGCGCTACTGCTAATTTCATGACCCTGAAATTTGTGTTACATCTTATTTCAACACCGAATTTAACCGACAATGCTTCTGTGGCATGTAATCCTAATTAGCTAAATCTTCTTGGGCATATTCAAGCTACTTTGAGAGAGTTGCTCAAGCATAAAAAATTATGTTTGGACCAAGCTTAGGTTTATTTCAGATGATAAATCTAATTCTAAATTAATCTCAATGGGCCACAACGCTCATGATCTTCATTTAAATGTTATTATTTGGAAGTACTGATTGTTGGCATAATCAGGCTTACAATTTTCAATTCACAGGACCTCTCTGCATTCACATTCTGTTGCTTCCAGTCACTCAGATGAATCCTACCGAGGAGGACAAAATGATGAGGTATTTTTTTTTTCTCAAAGCATGGCAACATAAATTTCTATGTAACACTTGCATGATTGACACCTTTAAATATAAATTTCATCCCATATTGTAGCATGATTGCCACCTTTAAATATAAATTTCATCCGATATTGTACTTACATTTGGTTATATATATCTCTACCACTGCTCTAATTTTAGTTTTTTTTGTTGATACCAGGGAACGGAAAAAAATCCAGTGTTACACAGAAAACATCCGATCTCCAAGCTCCGTGAATTTTCTGACTGTATTGCACAATGGGTATCTAATGGGCGTGGCATGCTTTTCCACTAATTAACAGCAAAGCTTTGATCCTGACATCCCTGTACAAAGGCTTGTTTTCTGATAGTGCTGGAGAAACTTGAGGATGAGCTGAATTCGCATACATCGCAACTCTAATTCAGAGCTTGATATAACAAATGACGGTGAGGATGGGGTCAGCGGAAGGCGTCAATCCCCTCAGCTTAACAGACGTGTGCTCAGTAGATCAGCAGAGGCATAGTCTGGTTAATTGTACACTGATTCCTAAAAAAAACATTAATAAAAAATCATTGTATTTTTATTCCCGTGTTATTCGTGCTTATTTTCACGTGCCCTTCAACACCTGGGTTGGATTCAATCAGGCTGTAAATTCAGTTCGACGCAGTTTTCCTCCCACTTCAGTCTTCGTTAAAGCTGATGTCCTGCCAAGCAATACCCAGTGATTGAACTGGCAAGATGGAGCAGGTAGGAATCATTGCAAAGAAACCATCAGCATTCAGCAACCCATGGAAGTTAGGAACACAGGGCAGTACCAACTTCTGATGCAAACGGACCAATCCAATTGAGAAATAATTATAACATACATATAATTAATTGACTCCTTGTCTCGACTATTGAGTTGTGTGCACCAACCAATTCACCCAAAAGCTTAAGCTGATAGGGAAAGATGGACAATTCACTTATACTTCAACACTCCTCACGCGTGTAGGCTCCTCGTGCTAAGACGTGGAGTATAAGTGGGTTGCAATTATTATTTTTAATTGCACCAACCGGGTCTTGAATTCAAGACCTCTTAGCTCTGATACCATATTGAGTTGCATGCACCAACCAATTCACCTAAAAGATTAAACTGATAGGGAAAGATGGACAATTCACTTATACTTCAACATCGACAAATCATAGTCTACTTGCCAACGTAGCCACGTAGATTCACTGCATCCATCCCAAGTTCAACGCGGCCTTGGGAGCGCGCCACATCGCCCACGGGTTTCGGTTTCTATAGCGTCCGTGGGCGGCCGAAGAAAGCGAGCCCGGCGACCGGCGGCGGCGGGGTGAGTGGAAGGAGCCAGTCTTGCTTAAGGGCCTAAGCGTTGATGGGCTTCGTTGGCTCTGGAGCCTTGCGAGGCCGATGGATTGGTTTCGTCGACGACAAGGCTTCTAGATGAGGATGCAAGGGTGGATTCACGAAGCCCACAGTTGAGGTTAGTACTTCAATCTACAATGGAACTCGTTCTCGTGATTGTGAGAGGATTTGGGAGGGTGGTGGCCTGAGCTTCTCTCTTCTTTTCATCATCGCACGCGTGTCCTGGATGCGAGAGAGGGGACGTCGACGGTGGTAATACGGATTTGAGCTCAGATAAGTTTGTTTATAGCGCTTTCAAATTCATTTGCCATCTAGCTCCCTTGTTTCAGCATCTACGGTGGAGGAAGGATTTCCTAGGGTTAACTTTTGTGGGGATTGGTGTTTGTGTCCCAGCAAAATCTCTAGATCCATCGTCGAGTGGCGACGCTGGTTGAGGAGTGGCTGTAGGTGGGAATTGGGGGTGTGGAGAAAGAGTGGAGCGGAACAATCGAGGGAGATTTGAGGGAATTTGCTTAGATTACATAGACATCGGTGAAGAAGGATCTGGTTCGAGGGGCTTACATGGAAGATCAAAGTGGGATTTGAGGCGCTTGGCAGATCGAAGTACGGAGGTGGGAATCAGGGCCAAGGGCATGGAGGTGCGGGTGGTGGCAGTGGTGAGGAAGGTCTATGGCAGGATTGTCGCCCGCAGTTCCAATAGAGGGTCGTTGGCTGCAATAATGGCGGGGGAGGTCAGTGGCAGGACCGTCGCATATAGTAATTGCAACCTCAGGTCATGTCGGGTCAAGGGAAACCTCCATACCAGCAACAAGGTGCACGAGGAGGCAATACTCAACGATATCAAGCAAATAATTATCGGGGATTTAAAGATGATAGGCAGCAACAATAAGGAGTAGATACAAGGTTCAATCGGAGACAACAAAATCAATCGAATCAACATCAACAACGGCGGTTTCAAAGATAATCAACAACAAAGACAACAGGCTGCCCCTGCGGTTCAAGCGATTTCCCAACAACGTCAAGTGCAACAAACCCAGAGTCAGTGTGACTTTGTTTACCCTTAGGTGCAAAATCCGCTTTCTTGTTGGTCAAGATGTTAGTTCTGAACCTACTTTAGATGTGGATACAGTAGATCCTAGGAAGCTGATTTGTTTTAAATGTCGAGAAGTTGGTCACACAATGAAAGATTGCCCTAATTCTGTGTTGTGTGTTGTCTGTGACAAGGATAATCATGTGACTTCCTTTTGTGCTTGGCCTAGACAACCCAAACCTACCATTAAATTTGTTAGATATGCTGCAAATGGTTTGGGTTGCTTGTTGATTCAAAATACTAAAGTTGTTAGTCAAAAGGAACATGTGAACCCAATGGCTTTGATAACCATTAAGGAAGAAGTCACCACTGACAGACAGTTGGAGCAGGGTTTCACTCAACATTTCAATTGGAAATGGGAATGGCATGCTAGAGCTAATGGTCTTGGTCTTTTCTTGATGAGGTTTCCTTCCAAAGATAGATTAGAAGAGCTGGTTAATTTTGAACTTTTCAAATTGAAAGGATCTGGAGTATCTGTGAAGGTTAATGGATGGACTCCTGAGGCAATG
Source organism: Hsuehochloa calcarea (assembly GCA_036346395.1). Taxonomy (NCBI): domain Eukaryota; kingdom Viridiplantae; phylum Streptophyta; class Magnoliopsida; order Poales; family Poaceae; genus Hsuehochloa; species Hsuehochloa calcarea. The sequence continues at coordinate 14,621,687 of CM070611.1, read as the reverse complement.
GCAAAAGGTAAATACTATAAAAAATTATCATGTATTATTTGAAATTGGTCCCTCTCTTGGAGTGGTGGTGGAGACAGACATAGAACTTCTTCATTCTCATGATCTTGTCAGAATTAAGATTGGTGTCAAAGATCCCACAAAATTCCCTGTCTTTTCATAAATAATTGATCCTAATTGTTTGCAATATGAGGTATTTTTCCAAGTGGGGGTCTGTGGTGGAAATTGGTTGGAGTCACAACAATGAGAATAAGAGACAAGTTGAGACTAATCAAATGCAGAAAAGGAGAGATGATATGCGAACTGGCAGTAGAAGTTCCAAGAGAACAAAGAACTCAGTTGATTCACTGAGTTTGTCTGTAGATAGAGAAAAACAAATAGCTGATGGTAGCAATGGGGTCAAGGCAAATCTTTAGAGAGTGGTGAAGTTATGGAAGGTGTTAAGGGTACTAGCACATCCATTTTTTATCTAAGAAGAATCAAGATGGATTAATGTGCCAAGTTGAGCAAATTGAGAAGGATAGAAAATTGGCAGAAAAGTTGCAAGATATGGAAGAGCATAGGGAGTTGAAGAGTGGTTATACAATAAAAAATAGTGATGGGTTCAATGGTAATACTCAGTTACAGTTTCTCATAGTTGAAGAAAAAGAACATGATGGAAAAGTGGGTGTTTCAGTTAAGGATAAGGATTCAGAAGATAAAGGAACAACAAATGACCATGATCAACTTAGAGGAAGCATGGAGCATGGAGAATGAAGGGCTCAGGTTCACTGAAAAGTGAAGAAACCAATGATTCTCAAGACTCTCAGACTTTTGCAAAGATGGTTGGTGTGGAGATAGAAGATAGTCAAGAGGCGGAAAATGGACTGAAACATGAAAAAAAAAGAGGAAGAATTATAATGCTAATCCACCTAGAAGATGTTTGAGACTTACGAATGCAGAGGAAAAATATATGTTAGATAAGGCTAAGGATAGGGTGAAAGTCAAAAATCTTTTTGAATGAGGTACTAAGCTTTTGCCCACATTCTTAAATTCTTCTAATGCTCCTTTATCTCAAATTGCACATGTTTTAGGAGTAGACCTTGGTTGTGCTCTAGACTCAGTAGACTCTAGTTTAGAGTTGCTAAGGGATTTAGAGCAAGCCAGGGTAAATATATTTGAGGAAAGAAATAACAAAATAAATATGAATAAGTGTGAAGATAAAGCGGGTCAAAATGTCGCTGATTCTGTAGATCTTCAGGACATTCTTTTTGACATGGATGATAGTTTTGTGGATTTAGAAGAGGCTAGCTTGGCCAGGTTTCAGTTGGTGTTTTCTAAAAAGAAATTTAAGAAAATGGGGTCTCCTGAAACTTTTTCAGTGAGACCTTTGGTGAGGAGGAGAGGGAGAGTTAAGAAATCTTAATAATGAAAGGGGTGATATGGAATATAAGAGGAATTGGGACATCCAAGAAAAGGAGGTTTCTAAGATAGACTCTCCTGGAAACAAAACCAGATTATGTTGGGTTACAAGAAACAATGCATCATGATTTCGAGTAAAAGATCATCCAAAATGCTGACCTTCATATCCACGTCGCGATTCGTGCTCATTTTCGACATCTTCTATTTTCCCAATGAAATTTTGTACGGGATTCACTAGGACCTCAACGTTACATTTTTGGTGAACGATGACAGACCGGGGTGGTGAGGTGGTTGTGGCGCCATTGGCCGCGGAGACGGAGGCCAGAGGTGCAGCGACAGCCACAAGTGGCAAGTTAGGTGTTGGGTAGAAGGGGTCGACAGATCCAAAAGTGGCGAGCCGTCGGAGACAAGGAAGAGGTTGGACAGATGGGGCTGACCGGCGGCAGAGAAAGGGTGGAGGCCATGTCAGTCACTTTTTTGTTTGTTTTATGAAAAAAAGATTTATGTATGTTTTGGAAGGCGTAATCTCTCACTTCATGTTAAAGTTTATGGGTCCCTAGTCACATATCACCTTTTATCTTTAGTTCATGCACGAATTCATGCGCCTACAATGAAATGGGTTCATCCGCCCAAAAGAAACGGCTATACAACGCGGTGTAGAATTAAACTAGTAATGTGGTTAGTTGGTAATGTATGCAGAAGAGGCACCTACCAGTGGGGCAAGAGAAGGTAATCGCGGTGAGTCTCAGTCTATAATAACACAGATCTTTCAAAGAAAGAGCACGAGGGTCAAATAAACTGGTGGCACAAAAGTTCATTGGAGAAGAGATTAGGTTCTGCGTTGTTGCATCCATAGTATGGCGGATTACGAGGAGGTTTTGCATTGGTAATTGGAATGCATTGCGTTCGCACTAACCTTTCTTCTGTCGCTCGGTAGCTTGACATTTTGTGCATTTTACCACATATTTACTACGATCCCATAGGGAGTTTAGTTGCAAGTTTCGCTAGTTTTGAGCTCCTTCATCCTCTGTATCCGTCTATTCTGCAATCCAGGGTGTGGTCGCATGGTTGCTATCTAAACACATTAATTTGTACCCTAATTTCAGCATTGTCTGCGAATTGGTATGACTACGATCCAAACACCATATTTTACATAGGTTTTGGCATTGCTAAAAATTTTATCTGGCTACCTGGGTCACAAACCAAACATGCCTACCGTTCGTTAACCATACCAACACGAGCCAGATAAAGCAAAGTTAGCTTAATGCTAATTAATGATGATGATTAGTTTGTTGTCCAAGGTATCAAACAACTCGTGACTAACTGACTAACTCAATACTAATTGTTCTATTTCTACATAATATATAATCTATACAATTCTACATACAAACATATAATCTAGTACTTACACATATCACAAATGTCATTGGTTGTACTAAAATTTATTACATGTATATATACACTATATATAACATGTACTTCCCCCTAAAATTTGGGGGTACAGCTGTACTCCCATGGTCCTATACTAGCTCTGTCACTGCATTGCACCCAATGGATCATTTTGACCTTGACAATTTCTTTTGCGAGAAGACCTTGACAGGATTGACTTGGCTCATTGTCGGGACCCGGATTTACACATTTGAAACCATCTGTGTATTCTAAACTAGTCTCAGATCAGTAGCTAGCTCACATAGGAAACATCGATGAAATAAGATCCATTTATCGGTTTAACTAAAAAGATTTTAAAATAATAATAACTAGACTTTATGGTCAACGTTTATTTAACTTGCCACACAGAGCTAAAGAAACAAGCAAACTCTTGCAGGAGAATGGAAAACTTGAAAATATCAATCAACATAACCATAGACAATCTAGTGGGGAACACATCCTAATTCGTAAAGCCTTCAAAGAACTCCTCTTCGTAGAACTCTTGAGCAGCTTCATATTCTTCAACTAAGTAGCAAAGTTTAAAGCCGTGAGTACATGAAGTACTCAACAAGTCGTAGGGAATAGTATGTCATTAATATTCATGCAAGGTTTGAACAAAGGAATAGTTGTATGGTTCTTTTACAGAAAGCAGTATTAATAGTAAATACAGTAAATAGATTAAAATATGTAATTGAAAAGAAAGTAAATAAATAAAGTAAATAATTCTTTGAAACAACTAGTGAACTTCACATTCACTTCCCAACAAAACCCCAATTGAACATCTCATCCACCAAGCGAACATCATATTCACCAAGTGAACTCCCCATTCACCTTCCAACTCAATTTTATAAAGAAACTCTACCTATCACGTGAAATCCCCAAGCGTTGTCTATAACCGGGTATATGACTGTTTAAACAGTTTTAACTCTACAGAGGTTGTACAATTTACCCACAAGAGATAAATCAACTCAAAGTGTTTGACCACACTTCCATAGGTGCGTGACTAAGTGATCATCACAAGCCTTTACAAAGCTCTTTAACTCAGTTCTGTCCGCTAAGATTTCAACACTGAATGTCTTTCCAACCAGACAAAGCCCCCCCTCTTGCGCCATTGTGAGTATACGTCTATCCTGTAACACACGATTCCAAGACAGAACCGAAATTAAGACATTGCTAATTAGTTAGTCAGGTCCATCCCATACTAGACAACTGGTTGTTTGATATAGCCTAGTTCAATGGCACACAAGATTAAGTCATTGATAATTTACTCAAGCGAGTCTACCACAACCCAACAATGTACTAACCGCACTCCCTTTATTGCACGATCGCTTGCCTAAGTAGAAACCATTTTGTTCAACCAAGACCAATGACATACCCTACCATGGTACAACAAATTTTAACAACAGTGGCTATCCGCCATAATTCTATATCTCATTAAGTCAAATTAACATTATTGAACAAATGACATGAACCCATCATACAACTAAGTATGACTAAGTATCTCTACGATACCTATGTTGGTGATATACCAATATGTCTAACTAGTAATGACCATCCAAAAGAAGTTGATATAAAAATAGCTTGCAACTTGATATAAAATAACATAATTTTAAAATCATAGGTTCAATATGATCATAGGACTACAACTTGCCTTGGTTTTGCTCAGTTACCACACTTGGATCTTTGAAACTTGCTTCTGCTCCTGCTCCTTGAAACAGATCATCTAAACGAGAGATAAAACAATAGGCAAAGCACAAAAAAATCCAAAATAAAAATCAAATAATATCCAAAAACATCCAAACCAACTCTAAAATAAAGATCTCAATTTTAGAGGAAATTGGGAATTTGAATGGACTGAATCGGAGTTCGAACAAAGGAGAACGGGCTCTCGGAAGATTTGCTGAAAAGGAAAAAAGAGATAGAAAAGAATATTCTTGGGAATATTTTTCAGCTGAAAAGACAGAAAAATAGTTTGCAACTGACAAGTGGGGTCCACCTACAAGTGAAAGAGAGAGAGAAAAATAGGATGACATGTGGGGGCCGAGTTGACAAAGAGGGAAAGAAAGAAAGTGAGACAATGACGAGAGGGTCCCACATGGCATAGAGTGGGTTCAAGGTGAGCAGGGTCTACAGGCTAGGGTCTAGGGTCTAGGATTTTGGCTTAGGCTCGCCACGTGGACAGCCACGCGGGCTGACACAAGGATGCCACAGGGGCGACGAGGCTGAGATGGAGTTGAGGTACTGTGCCACGAGGTGGGAGAGAGTGAAATAGAGGAGCTGGCGGGCGGCACTTGCACTCAATGGAGGTGAGGGAATGGCGGCGAAAGACAAAAATGGAATGGGGATTCCTTTGGTGGTGGTGGTGCGGTGAGATCGATGACGAAGTGGTAGCAATGGTGACGGCGGCGAAAGTAGCTCACGGGCTTGCGGCAACTTCGGAAAAACAAAGACGCCCGAGGAGAAAGGATGTGGGCATATGCACGGTGATGGCGCAAGGAACACAAAGAGCGACTCGAGAAGACCAGAGGGCGACGGGAATGACAGAGATGGCCAACGATGGAGAAGATGAGCAACTGCGGGGCATCTCGACGATGGAGAGACAAAAAGGAAGGAAGGGGATCGGAAGAGGACGGCTTGGAACACGCGATGACACGCTCGAGAAGGTGAGAGACTCACCAGAGAGAGAGAGAGATCGACAACGAAGGCGGCAGCCGAACTTGGAGACGACGCAGGCGACGACAACTCAGGGTTGCTTAGGCGAAGAGAAGGCGAGCACCTTGAAGAATGCGACGAGGTGAACTCAACATCGATGACAGCACAAACGACAGAGTGCTTGCGGTGGCAGCGGCTTCTTCGGTGGAATCTGACGCAACGCGGACAAAATCGTCGATGGCACGGTGGGGCTTCGGAACAGGAGGTTGAGGCAAGATTTTTTACGTGGGCGATGCGACTTATAAAGGGCTAAGACGGGAGGATTCCGATTGAAGTCGACGGCAAGGTGTACACGAGTGGGACTCGGAGATGGAGTTGGTGACGGGAAGGAGACAGGGCTGACAGGGAGGGGCAACAATGCAGAGAGAGGAGAGAGGAGGAAGTGGTCATGACATTGGCGAGAAGAAAGAAGAAATGGGTGGTCATTTGCGCTGGGTGGGCCAAAGCGAAAAAGGAGCCACCAAGGAAAAGTGATTCGGCGAGCGGAAAAATCGAAAAAAGGAATTTCTTAATTTTAGAAATTGAATTAAATAAAACTGAGCTCAAATAAGTAGCAAATAAACTCCAAAAATTTATTAAAAAAATTCCATAAAATACTCTGGAACTCAAGGAACCCAAAATAAAATAACTTTGAATTTAATTGAAGTTTGGATTAATCATATTAAATTATTTTAATTTCTAAAAATTCATATTATACTTTAACTTAAACAAGAAAAATCAAATGGTTATTTTTATTTTTAAATGCTTCAAACGAACTCTAAATTTGGGATGTTACACTCATATATTACAAATTTATTAGAGAGAGACTTTCTTCATGTGAGAACCGGGGGTATTTAACTTGTAATACTTAATCATCCTATTGGTTCTAGCATTAAAAATCAAATATCCCGCTCTCGATGTATTGTATACCTCTTAGGAGTGGTACACATATACTATTACAAAATTTAAAGCATCAATTCCATACATAAGTTATTACAATACTGAGTCTTCATAATTTACAACACAAAAGACATTCGAAGTTCATATTACACAAAGAGGGCCAACTGTCCAAATGACAAGATAAATATCTAAAGTTGCAGCGAAAGCAAAAGCCATAATACGGGAATAAACAAAATCCAACCGGCTGCTCTTACCCACAAGGCAACCAACCGGAAACCCACCAAGCTAGTCATCCTGCGCGAAGTCGATCTTACCATACTTAATCCCTTAGGGATCAAACTCCTCTGAAATTGTAGCAACCGGATTGAGTATAAAGTTGTACTCGCAAGTTTTATAAGCAAAAGAATATATAGATGCATTCATGTATCAAAGGAAGGCTACTATACTAAGCAGTTTTTAGCATAAAGTAGTTTTCTTTATAATAGAGTAATAGATAGTAAAGAAATTTAGCAAATCTGTTTTTAAATGTTTAAATAACAGCGAGACAATATTTATAAACATAATTTACTTCCTAGAGGTGACTTCCCAACAGCTACCACAACATAGCACGAATTACCCATTCGTACCACCCGATTTTAAGTTTTATCAAAATGTTATAGTCTAATTCTTACGGGAAATAACCAAGCATGTCCATAACCAAGGATGTGGCTATTTGAATAGATTATACCCTACAGGGGTATACAACTTTACTCACATGTCAGATCGCTCCTTTTGCCAAGCTATTTAGCACATTTTTCAATATAATGTATTAACTACGAGTCGCCCACATGAGTGAAACCCTCTATGAACTGCCCTTGTGTGCACAGACAGGGCTCCCACAGAGGACCCACACATTATGTCAGAGGCATTGGCCCTGCCTCAACAACTGCCGATGCTCCTTGGGCTAGAGGACCTTGACAGGACTCCACCCCGCACACCCAACACACAAAGAATTTTTTTAACACGACACACACAACCTCATGCGACTTGGAGCTAACACACACCAAAGTACTAAGTCAAGATGGTACCCATATGCCCTCATGTGGTTGCACACAAAGGTGCTTGGATCAATGGCGCAAGTAATTCGGTCCTTGTTGAATCGAGCACGAGCCACACACCCAATAACCACTCCAACAACCATTTGCCCAAGTCCAAACCGTTTTATTTTCAGTTTTAGTTTTCCAAATATATTATACACATGAGTACCCTGACCCAAGTATTTATAATGATGATACAATGACCATCACTGAAGTGACAATCCCCATTCTACCGTTCTAAGCATTGCTAAGCAAACCGACTCGTATACAACATACATATAAAAGACCAGAGTCCATCCATCGGACTCTAACTCATGAGCAATAAACTAGCTTAGGCTCAATAAAAATGAGAACATTTACTTGTAGCTCATGCATCTATTCGGATTAACTACTCCTAACAAAAATGAACATCAAAATAGCACATGCATACATACATTTGCAATCAAGATAATTGTATCAAAAGTAATAGGAGCAATATGATCAAAGGGGGGTTGCTTCTCTTGCTAGAGATAATCAACTTGTTGCAGAGGATCACTCTCGTATATAATAGAATCATTGATACCTAGCAAAAGAATCAAAAAAAACCAATAAGAGCGGATAACGCCAAATAAACTCAAAAAATCAAAATCATCTAAAAATCATGAAATTTACACAGAAGGTAGAGAATGATTTAATATGAATTTAGAAATAAAAAATTATTTGATTTGGAGTTCGTATGTGAAAGTTATAGCCTAAATCATTTCTACCGAAAGAGAAAATCCAACAATTAAGGTTTTAGTTACTATTTATCGGTTCGACTACATGTGGTCGGAAGGAGGTTCGACTATACGTGGTTGGAAGGAGGTTCGACCACACATGGTCTGAAGGTGGTTTGACTACACGTGGTTGGAAGGAGGTTCGACTACATCCTGTAGCGGCAGCACGGCGAAGTCTAATGGCGGGGCTCTTCGGGCTCTCAAGCCAAATTACAACCCGGCGATGCCTGGAGCTAACCAATGCGTACATGAGTGCATATGAGCTACTAGGAGCTCACTAGAGTTGAAAGGAAGGTTGGAGATGCATAGTGGATGGCCGGCGACAAGACTGCGACAAGACCAGTGGCGGCAATGGAACTTCAACGTGGAGACAATGACCTAAGCAACAAGAAGGGGAAATGAAGATTGCGGAAGTTCAAGCGAGGTCCAGAGATGCTTTGAGAGGAAATAATTCGAGCATAGCTCACCAGAAGTGGCGCGGCAGAGGAAATACCCATTTCGACCGAAAATGAAGAAGAAACCCAATTGTGGTGGTTCCTGTGAACCAAAACCCAATTAAGTTAGGGGATAAGCTCCTAAAATCGTAGAATGCAATCTAACATGAAGAGAAAGGGGAGAGATCCATGGTTGTAGTGAGAACACGGCGGCGATGCCACAGCCGTGCCTAGAGCTTGATCTCCTTCGCTCGTTCTCGGGGATTGAGAGGGAGGTAGCAAGGAATGGTGAGAGCAGGAGGTTGGCGAGGGGAAAAGAGAATCAGTGAGCTCCTTGTTGGCTTTAAATGGGCTAAGGGGCGGAGAAAACCCGAGGAGAGCCATGGCGGCTGAGCTCGGTTCATGGCTCACTGCCATGGATGAGTTGAGTGACAGGGAGGGGATGGTGAGGCGACGAAGAGTTAATGCCGAGCCGGGGCATGGGCAAAAGCCAAGCAACGCACGCGAGGCCAAGAAAGTGGGTCGGAGGTGGCGCGCTGGTGCAGCCGGAGCGAGCCATGGGTCGCGCTCACGGGTGAGTTGGTGCAGACCTACTGGCCTCATGGAGACGAAGGTCTGCAACCGGGGCCCACACGTTAGCGGCCCAGGGAGGTAAGCAACGTGGGTCGGTCTGGTTAGATGGCTGGGTCGGACCTGGTCGGAGGGTCTGGTTGGACCATGTAACAGTCTGTTTTGGATTGTAATTAGTATTTGCTTTTGTCAGTTGGTTTCAAAAACTTATTTCAACCTAAGTTGTATTTTCAAAATCTTAAGCTTCTAACTCCAATTCGAAACCCTCTCTTTAGGTTCAGCCCACTTCTCTTCTGCTTGAGCCAGCCCGTACTTCCTCCTGGGCTTGTCCCATTCCTTCTTGGCTTTTCCCGGCATGCTTCTTCCCTCTGGCCCAGCCGGCCTACCCCCGGGCCCTCTGCTGCTCCATCAATTCTGCACCTGCTCCACCTACCTGTGGACTCCAGCGCCGAGTAATAGTAAAAATGCTAGCTTGTTCTTTTGGATAATCTCCAAAGCTTCTTGTACTAAAATTAAAAAAAATACAAAAATGAAGTCACGCCATTGTATTTCATGCATACTCTTTCTTATACTTTTTTCTCATTTCTGTATTTTTCATCTCTGGATGAGAGGAAGGTGTTATTCCTTGATGACTCCATTGTCAAAGGGGGAGAAGATATAGCAAAAATGTTAAAAGGGGAGCTATTTGGAGAAAAGGGAGAAAAGGAGAAATTAAAAAAATGATGATCTTAGTGAGGGGGAGCATCTAATTTGCATTCATATGATCTTATTGCCATTTCTGAACTTGAATTACAATTCTTGGAACCTCAAAAATGATCAAAGGTCATATTGAACAATTGTTCTTTCATATGGACCTTAAGTGAGATTTTTTACTCTTCTTTGAAAATTGAAGCTTTGTTACTCTCTTTTGTCTTATCTCACTTGCCTATGATAATATGAAGCCAACTTGGTCATTTCCATTGTGTTCTCTTGCTTATGGATCAAGTTGTGTCTTTGCACGAAAACGTTAAGTATTTCTGTTTTCAAATAACAAACTTTCATTCTTGGAAAATTATCAATGTGTTCATCAAGGGGGAGATTATGTATATCATGGGGATATGGTTACGATCTTAGGATGATGATATAATTGGCAATATTATTGAGGGTTTGTCAAAACACTCGTTTTCTGCAAAGTTCTGTAAAATTAGTAAGACCGCAATTAAGGAACGGTATTACCGTAGCACGATATGACCGCAATTGATGAGCGGTACTACCTTAGCGCGGTAGTACCAGTTTCTAGATGGTGGTACGATTTTACCATAGAGCATGTTTTTAGGAGTTTCTTCTTCCCTGAGAATCGGTAAGGCCGCAATTGAGGAGCGGTACTACCACAGTGCGGTAGTACCGGTGTTTACTGGCGGTATTACCGATTTTTCTTTGTTCGTTGGCCAGCTTGGCGGCGATATTTGTATATTAGGTCAATTTCATGGGTTCTATTGCATATATGTTACATGATACATGTTTTGACTAACGTGGGTCAAGTTGCAAAGAACTTGTCCCCGAAATCGATTTCTTGGTCTATTGTTGTACAGGAAGCTTGGAGGTCAATGACGGTCAACGGCGAGGATGATCGAGACTAGACTTGGAGAGTTGAGGTTCCGCACGATCGAGGATGCTGGATGAAGTCAGTTGACTCAAGCATGGCGCAAAATGGGCAAGGATGACCGAACGGGAAGTTCGGTGCAACGGGTTGCATCAAGCAGCGTGGGGGTCGGTGCAAGTGTTATGGTGGTTTCGATGGGAGCCGAATGGGAGAGACTTGCCTACATGAAGAGAGCCGTTGATCAACCTACACGTGGCGAAGCATGGGATTGCTTCATGAAGATTTAACTTGGTCTTCAGAGAAGGATTGAGAAGGGGTATTTTGGTCATTTCACCAAAATACCACCTTGATGGCTTTTGGCTAAACCGTGGCGCAAGATGGCGAAAGGAGAGGTGGTTTAGGTCAAATGAAGTTAAATATCATGAAGAAACGGATTCGGGAAGCCCGCTTCATCATCTACTTTGAGAAGTGTGCGTGAGTGTAGACACATTTGTGTGTGGACTTAACAGGTGTCCATTAGAGTTTGCTCTCACAGCCTAGCCTCCACTATATAAGGGGATGTCCAGGTGTGGAGTTTCCAAGTTCTTCCGTATAGAAAACCCTAATTTGTGTTTTGGGGATTTGGAGTAGTTGAGGCTAGGGTTTGTGAGAGATGGATTGATTGTGTGCTTAAGTATTGAGGTTTGTCCTCCATAGTGGAGTGACTGTAAACCAATCTTAATCTCAAATCAATCCAAACAAGATTTTTCGAGATGAGTCTCTTCTTATTCTTACTCTCTATTTGGTAACTTTTGGATTTTTTTATGATCCCTTGGTTTTTCTTTGGTTTGTTGTGGTGATCTTGCTTGCTATGATATGTGGGAATGCATAGGATCAGCTTGATCTTCTTTTACCCACAAGCAAGTTTTTGGATCAAAGTTTGATTTTGGCCCGGTTTTGGACCAACCTTCACTCAAACGGAAAAAAGTCAGAACTTTGGCAATGATCAACGCGATCTTTGATTGGAATAGGTTCCTGACATCCCAGAGAAGGTATATTTCAAGTTTTATAAAGCTTTGAGTTATAGATCAAAAGTTGCGCCAATTTTGGATTTTGGTTTCGGACTAATTTTCTTGTTCATCGTGCTGTTTCTTTACTATTCATTCGGTATACGCTCATTCACCGATATTACATTGTCTTGATAATGCCGCTATTGTTCATCGTTATTACCAGTACTGTTATTATTACTGTTCATGGGCCCTGTTTATCAGCGCATTTTTTGTTGTTGTGCTTTGGGATTTGGATTGGATTCAATACAAATCTTTCGCTATATTTGTATATTGATGTTCGTAACTCTTATAGTTATTAGAGTGAAAATCGTGTTAAATCCGATCATAGTGAACAGATAGTGCTCCTATTCAACTCCTCCCCCTCTAGTCGCCGTTTCGGTCTAATACCACCCCATATAGCACCTAATGAGTCATTGACAGGTGGGCACTATGTAATTTTCTGAGGTCATTATCAGATCAAGAAATCAACCTGTTTACCAGAGATTGCCAAAGTCAATTCAAGAACTCATGAGTTGTTTAATCCACACTAACTGAAACCGAATTAAAATAGATCTGGAATTCTGGGCCAGAATTGTTTGCTTGAAACAGCCAATAACTTGTCAACTTCGATTCAATCCAACCAAAACTGATTCCAAGCTAATTCTGAGTAAAGTACGCACCCTTTTTCACACCCACAAGAGAATAGCTTCATGTCTTGTTCCAGTCCTGTGTTAAGGGGAAACACGATACTGAGAATCTAATCAACTTGAATTAACAGTCATTAAGCTATAGTGCCATCCATACTAATCTGGACATGCTTTGTTATCCATCAGAGGTTATAGGAGCTGACCAGCTAGATCAGCTCCTGTCTCCTTCAATCCTACACACAAGATCATTATTACAGAGCAAGCAAGCAACCATGGAGATCTACACACACAAACACACAATTTTTACACAGCAGGAAAGATCACCAGGAAATTAATCTACTGGGCTAAGCTTGTCAGCTTCCTTTTTTAGTTCTTCCCCAGCAGTCTGAAGGCTGCTCCAGTCGAACCCACCGGCGATCCACAGCGTCCTCTCCCGCCGATCTTCTGCGGTCTTCAGTTTTCTGATGAAAACACATCACGGCAAAGACAATGGTCAGTTCTTGCAGTCCACTGTTTAGAAAAAAAATAGAACTAATTAAGTATTGAACATTACTTTTCCTTGCTCAATTTTTCCAAGTCTTGCCAGGTCAGTCTGGGGCCTTCGTCCAAGCCCTCGCAGATCAATTCACCATTCTCATCGGTGTAACAAAGGATGCCCATGTTCTTGTCTTCATAAACCTGAAAAGAAAACTATGTTTCAGATTAGCACACAATAGTGATGTTTCAGATGCTCACAGGCCACAGCTTGGCAAGAACAAACCTTGTTGACCTTATTGGTGAAGCTGACAGCTTTGGAAGCTTTCTTGGATTCAGAACTTGAGCAGCTATCCATGGAGGCTCTGATCAAAGTCTTTGAGCTACTCTTTCTTGGAATTATGATCGGATTAGATGAGTAGCACCTCAAGGAAGCCATGGCTGGGTTGGAGCCCTGGAACCATAGAACAACTAATCATGGAGTTGATGTCATGTAAATGGCCATTAGTGGGATTGTGGATACAGTTTTAAACAGGGATGTTAGGTCAATGAAGGCGTGGCAAAGCAGATGATTGGTTGTGCTGTTTAGATTAAGTTTGGCTGCTCAGCTATTGAATTGGCAAATAATTGGTACCAAATTCCTTTTCTAACTCCTGTAGCATTATTGGATAAAAAATATTCTGGGTTGTTCAGGTCATGACTCATGACTCATGACAATGACTTCCAACTTGCTTCCCTCCAAGTCTCCCCACCTCGGTTTTTACAGCACACCAAAACAAAAATCGATGAGTTCTAGGTGAAAGTTTATAATGATAGGATTTTAGGAGAATGGGCTGTAAGAGACTATGAGACAAATTTGTACTGGTTTGAAAGATTTGCAGTTTTGAACTGTAGAAAAATTTGGTAATAGACAAGTGGAGCATGAAAACTAAAAGAGTCCCAGATAGAAATGATGCGCTTGTCAGTTACAAAGCTCATGTTTTTGTTCGGAATTCTAAGTTGTACTACACACAAGAAATGCTGGCGACTTTTAATCGCGAAAGTCTTCCATAAAAGCTTCGTGGAACGCCTTAAAGCGGGAGATGATCAGTGGTATCTTCTCTTCCTATTGCAGGATTGTGCATCTGAAATGCCATGTGCCAGGTACCTTCAGAATATAAACACACAAGAAAGAAACATAATATTAGAATACCGACAGGAAGAAAAAGGAAATTTTTCTGCATGGGCATGCACTCAACCTTCATACATATATTAACTCCATAGACGAGCTAATATTTTAAAAAGTATATAAATCAAGTTCTTCCTACTTTGTTTCTTATTTAGTCTGCTATGAACCGTTCCAGAGATAAGTAGATAAACATAAGTGCATCGTACTCAATTGTCCAAACACAGAACCAGGCACGACAACAATCCCGGTGCTTTCAAGAAGCTGGAGAGCATAGAACACATCTGGCGTGGTGTTCATTGCCACAGCAGCTGCAATTGCCTTTGGAGGCAGTCGAACAAATGGGAATACAAACATTGCCCCTTCAGCCTTGCTGCACGTCACCCCTGTTGGAATCGCAATTTGTATTCAATATAAGGCCAATGGACCAGTATATATATACAAAGGGAGGTTACGGATAAGGAAACCAAATAATATCTAGAGTCCTACTCTAACACATAGAGAAAAATCTAATCTAAAACATGAACCCTAGCTCATAAGAGAACACCTAACCCATTTACATTAATGCGGAATCAAAAGGTGCATACCCGATCCCGGTGAAGCCATCGGATCTGGGGATTGGTCGCTGACAGTCGGGGTCGGCGCCGGATCTGAGCACCGGGGTTTCGGCTTGAGTCACCGGATGTCGTAGTGGAGATGACGGCGTCACGGTGATGCCGACGGGTACGATCTTCGTTCACCTCAGCGCGCGTTACCGATCGGGCGTATGTTTGGGATCTGTTAGGCTTGAACGACTTGCATACGAACCTTGATCTATCCCACTGTATATGTAGCGCTGAGGTGACCGGGACCGTAAACCAAACGAGTTGGAACCGCCCCCGATCAGGGCGCGAGTGGAGACGTGGTCTCCCTGAAATCTCGGGGTAGTTAGCCGAGATCAAATCTAACACTGAAATGCCATGTGCCAGGTACCTTCAGAATATAAACACACAAGAAAGAAACATAATATTAGAATACCGACAGGAAGAAAAAGGAAATTTTTCTGCATGGGCATGCACTCAACCTTCATACATATATTAACTCCATAGACGAGCTAATATTTTAAAAAGTATATAAATCAAGTTCTTCCTACTTTGTTTCTTATTTAGTCTGCTATGAACCGTTCCAGAGATAAGTAGATAAACATAAGTGCATCGTACTCAATTGTCCAAACACAGAACCAGGCACGACAACAATCCCGGTGCTTTCAAGAAGCTGGAGAGCATAGAACACATCTGGCGTGGTGTTCATTGCCACAGCAGCTGCAATTGCCTTTGGAGGCAGTCGAACAAATGGGAATACAAACATTGCCCCTTCAGCCTTGCTGCACGTCACCCCTGTTGGAATCGCAATTTGTATTCAATATAAGGCCAATGGACCAGTATATATATACAAAGGGAGGTTACGGATAAGGAAACCAAATAATATCTAGAGTCCTACTCTAACACATAGAGAAAAATCTAATCTAAAACATGAACCCTAGCTCATAAGAGAACACCTAACCCATTTACATTAATGCGGAATCAAAAGGTGCATACCCGATCCCGGTGAAGCCATCGGATCACGGGGATTGGTCGCTGACAGTCGGGGTCGGCGCCGGATCTGAGCACCGGGGTTTCGGCTTGAGTCACCGGATGTCGTAGTGGAGATGACGGCGTCACGGTGATGCCGACGGGTACGATCTTCGTTCACCTCAGCGCGCGTTACCGATCGGGCGTATGTTTGGGATCTGTTAGGCTTGAACGACTTGCATACGAACCTTGATCTATCCCACTGTATATGTAGCGCTGAGGTGGCCGGGACCGTAAACCAAGCGAGTTGGAACCGCCCCGATCGGTAGCGAGTGGAGACGTGGTCTCCCTGAAATCTCGGGTAGTTAGCGAGATCAAATCTAACATTCTCCCCTTTGATCGTCAGGCTAACATCATAGGTCCATTCTCAAATGAAACAGTGTACCAAGGTAATGTGTTGCATGACCAATGAAGTGACATACAACCTCAGTACCTATAGTATACTATCACATTTTAAAATGGATATTCATAATTCTTAATGGGAGTTGGTTTATTTTAAGGTCCTTTATCCAGAATCAGAGGCTTTCCAATAAACCCATGCCGGCAACATGATCACGAAATATATTGGGTGGTAAGCCTTTGGTAAGCGGATCATAAGCATTGACTTAGTACTAATATGCTTGATACTAATGGTTTGATCTGGATTCTATCTTTCACAACATGATACTTAATGTCAATGTGTTTGGCAGCACCACTTGACTTGTTGTTACTCGCATAAAAGACTGCGGGTTCGTTATCGCAGTATAAGGTGAGTGGCTTAGAAATGCTGTCAACCACTCTAAGACCCGGAATAAAGTTCTTAAGCCATACAGCCTGCCCAGTAGCCTCATAACATGCCACAAACTCAGCTTGCATCGTTGAAGATGCCGTAAGGGTTTGTTTGGAGCTTTCCACGAGATAGCTCCTCCGGTAGTGTGAAGATATAACTGGCGTGGATTTCTTAGTATCAACACATCCCGCAAAATCTGAATCTGAATAACCAACAACTTCAAGGTTATCAGTATGCTTATATGTGAGCATGAGATGCTTAGTAGCTTGCATATAACGCAAGACTTTCTTAACGACCTTCGGTGGTCGGTCTGGATTTGTTGATATCGCCAAGCATTCCAGGTTACAAAAGCTAAGTCGATGTGTGGCTTACTTGAGCATACATAATGCTTCCGGCAATTTGAAGCGTAAGGAACTATCTTCATCGATCGGTTTCATATTGGTTCCTTGGACATTGAAATGTCCCAAACTTATCGCCCTTAACGATAGGAGCGGTGAGCGAGCATTTATGCATATTGTATCTCTTTAGTACTCTGTCAGCGTATGCTTTTGAGATAAACTTAATACTCCTTTGGACTGTCGGTGAATTTCAATGCCAAGAGCGTAAGAGGCATCACCGAGATCCTTCATATCAAAATTGGATGAGAGAAATCTCTTGGTCTCAAACAAGCATATCCTTATCATTTGCTAGCCAATAAGATATCATCCACATAAAGCACTAAGATGGTGAATTTACTCCCTTGAACTTAACATATATGCGTTATCAACTTCATTTTCCTTAAATCCAAAATTCCTTATAACTTTATCAAATTTGAGGTACCACTGCCTCGATGCTTGTTTTAAGCCATAAATAGATTTCTTAAGTCGACATCCCATATGCTCCTTGCCTTCCACGACAAAACCTTCCGGTTGAGTCATGTAAACTTTTTCTTGCAAATCGCCATTAAGAAATGCCGTCTTAACATCCATCTGATGTAGCTCTAAATCATAATGAGCTACAAGTGCCATAACGATTCGAGCAGATCCTTAGTTGAGACAGAGAAAAAGTGTCATTATAATCAATCCCCTCTCTTTGTGAGAAGCCTTTTGCTCTGAGTCTTGCTTTGAACCTTTCGATATTTCCTTAGAGTCATGCTTGGTTTTGTAGACCCATTTACACCTCTTGTTTTGACTCACAGAATTTCTACTAAGTCCCATACATCATTGGTGCTCATAGACTTTAGTTCATCCTTCATGGCATCAAGCCATTTAGGACAATGTTCACTCATCATTGCTTCCTTATAAGAGGTGGGATCCTCTACCTTCCCTATATCATTAATATCCTCATTCATGTAAACAACATAATCATTTGGGATGGCAGATCTTCTCTCCCGCTGTGATCTTCTAATAGGTTCAGCAACTATTGCAGGAGGTCATTGAAGCGCAGAGAGATCACGAGGCTCATCATTAGGTATGACATTAGGAATTTCAGAGACCCCAACAGTGGGTGCATCAACAATATTTGGTACTGGAGGTGCAACCACCTGAAGTGCAGGAATAAAAATCTCTGGGATAAGCGGTGAAGGAACGTAAACCCGCTTCTCTTCAAGATCAATTTTCCTAGGCTCCAGGTCCTCATTATTTTCTAAGAACACAGCATGTCTTGTTTCTACAAACTTAGTTGTCCTATCAGGACAATAAAACCGATACCCTTTAGATCTTTCAGGGTACCCTATAAAATGACAACTTACTGTCTTAGGGTCTAATTTTCCAATATGTGGATTAAATATCTTAGCTTGACAACAACCCCATACTCTTAAATATTTCAAACTCGGTTTTCTCCCATCCATAATTCATAAGGTGTCTTAGGTGCTGATTCTTGGGAACCCTATTAAGAATATGTCTTCTTGTCTTTAGTGCCTCCATCCATAAACCGGGTGATAAACTAGAGTAGCTAAGCATGCTCCGTACCATATCCATAAGTGTGCAGTTGCGCGTCTCGGCTACCCCATTTCTTGAGGTTCACAGTGTAGAATATTGGGCAACAATGCCATTTTCTGAAGGAACTTAGCGAAAGGGCCGTGAATTTGGCCATAAGGGCATGTCTCCCATAATATTCTCCCCACGGTCCGATCTTACCACTTTGATTCTTAGGTTGTGCTGATTTTCAACTTGACCTTAAATATCTTAAATTTATCAAGTGATTCAGATCGGTCCTTAATGGGAAAAATATAACCATAACGGGAGAAATCATCAGTGAATGTAATGAAAGAATCAAAACCATCCACTGATGTCACAGGAAAAGGACCACAAATATCAGTGTGAATTAACTCTAATAGTCACGAGTTGCGAGTTGCTCCTTCTTTATTTTCTTTACGTATTTTCCTTTAATGCAATCAATGCGTTAGTGCGAGTCGAGAGAAATCTAATGGTTGGAGAATCTCTTCCTTAATGAGGCGCTCCATTCTCCCCTTGAAATGTGGCCTAAGCGACGATTGCCACGGTTTGAAGAAGTCTCATTATACTTTTACGCATAGTATCACACACATTCAAAGAAATCGGTGATTCATTAAGGGAAAGCATATAAAGCTTGTCTTGTCTAACAGCAAGACCAACATTATTTGAATTAAATGTGATAACACACTTATTGTTACCAAAATTACATTTGAATCCATCATCGTCCAATAAAGATACTGAAATTAAATTCCTCCTAATAGAAGGAACAAAAACTACATTATTAAGACGAAGTGTGAAGCCGCTATCTAAGACTAAGGAAACAGAACCAAGCCGATTCCACTTGACTTCTTTTCCATCCGCGACTCTAAGACTTCGCTCCCCTTTCTTAGTGTTCTCACGGTATGGAATCCTCAGTAAGAGTTGGTAACGTGCGATTTGCACCTGAGTCAATCCACCAAGATTTAAGGGAAAAATTAGTGTTGGACCGAAAAGGCGACTAGAGGGGGGGGTGAATAGGAGCACGCTCACTTTTTCAACCTCGATTAGATTCAACACAAATTTCACTCCAATAGCTATAGAAGCTATGAAGATCGATATACCGATCAATGGAAGACTAGGATTGAATCAATCAAAACCCAAAGCAAAACAACCAAAAACAATCGAAACTTAATTTCCTAAGAGAAGGGCGGTCGACCTCTACTCGGGCGGTCGACCTCTCCAAGGGGCGGTCCGACCTCTAGCTAGGCGGTCGACCTCCAAATTAGATGAACAGTGAAATCGGCCAGAAAAGCGAAGTTGCAAATAGGTCTAACTTTTGATCTACAACTCCAAACTTCATGAAACTTGGAACACACCTTCTCTAGGATGTCAGGAACCTATTCCAATTAAAGATCATGGAGATCCATGGAAAGGTTACGACATTTTTCAGTTTGAGAGATGGATGGTTCAAAACCAGAGTCAAAAGCAAAACGTGACCCAAAAACTTGCTCGTGGGTGATTGATGATCAAGATGATCTTAGATGTGTTCCCACATGTCACGACAAGCTATATCATGTAAAGAAATCAATCAAAAACATGCGAATCAAAGAAAGACTCAAAATCACCAAATAGAGAGAAGAAGGGCAAAGAGACACATCTTTGATCAAAGCTTTCTTTGGATTGATTGATAGGGTTTGGGTTTACAGCCACTCCATCAATGGAGGACAAAGCTCAATCCAAGAGCACAAGATCAAATCAAAACTCTCTAGAACCCTAACCTCCACTAATCAACTCCCTAAGCCAAAACTAGGGTTTCAATAATAATTGAAGGGTTGAAGGGGGTGCAGCCACCTCCCTCCTCTATTTATAGTGGAGACTTAGACCTTCTAGAAAATTAACTCAAATGGGCTCCGTTAAGGCCCAACACAAGCGGGTCACACACGCACGCATTTTAAAGCGCCGTCTACAACACCTCTTAACCTAAACCGCTTCTCTTGCGCCGTCTTGCGCCGTGGGTAGGCAAAGGTCACCAAGGTGATATTTGGTAAGATTACCAAAATACCCCTTCTCGGTCCTTCTCCAAGACCGAGTCCATCTTCGCAAGCACTTCGCATGCTCATGCGTGTAGGTTGATCACCGGCTCTCTCCATGTCGGCAAGTCTCTCCCATCCGGCTCCCACCAAACCACCATGGCACTTGCACCGACTCCGCGCCGCTTGATCAAACCGATCGCCGAACTACCCGTTCGGTCATCATTATCCATACATGCCATACTTGATTTCATTGACCTCCCAACGATCGTCGATCGTTACGGACCTAAGCTCTCAAGCCTCGTCCGATCATCCTCGCCGTTGACCGTCGTTGACCACCAAGCAACTTTGCACAACAATAGACAAGCAAATCGAAGCAGGAACAAGTTCTTCGCAACTTGACCCACGTTAGTCAAAACATGCATCATGCAACACATATGCACTGAAACTCATGACTTTGACCTAACCAACGAACAACGCCGCCACGACAGGCGACGTTCAAGTAACAACCGGTCGAGCACCCCTCGGGGCGGTCGACCGCCGACCTGCCGGTCGGACCGCCGACCAAAGGCGATCGACCGCCGTAAGGACTTAGCCAATTTTCAACCCCTGAAAATCCGAAACCTACTGGAAACTTTAAACCAATAGAACTTTTTACTGGAGACTCCAAAAATTATGGGAGCAAGAACAATGGGATCCCCTCACTTGCCTACACCCTCTATTTTTGGCCCAGCCTGTTTTGACCACTTTTGGTCACGGCCGGTCCGACCGGCGCACATGGCGGTCCGACCGATTTGGGACCGGTCGGACCGCCGTGCTATGGCCGGTCGGACCGCCTGTCGAGAAAAGTCCGAGCAGTCTTTGAAACTTTGTCGAAAACCCGTGAAGCGACAAACCATTAACGCCATTGCCAATTGTCACATCATCCTAAGATCGGAGCATATCCCCATGATATCCACAATCTCCCTTGATGAACACATTGGCAATAATCGAAAAATGTAATTTGAAGGTTTGAAAAGTAAAATACTTTCGTTTTCGCACAAAGGCACAACTTGGTCCATAAGCAAGAGAAAGCAATGGAAATGACCAAGCTGGCATCAGAATAGCATAGACAAGTGAGATAAGGCAAAAGAAAGCATAAAAACTTTGATTTCCAGAAAAAGTCAAAAATCTCACTTAAGGTCCATATGAAAGAACAATTGTTCAATTGACCTTTGATCATTGTGAGGAGTAATAAATGCAATTCAAGTTCAGAAGAGTCAATAAGACAATAAGAATGCAATTCAAAAACTCCCCCTCACTATGATCCTCGGATTTGAAAATTTCAAATTCTCCAACTTTCTCCCTTTGTATAAACTTCTCCCCAACATCGAAATATCTTCTCCCCTTTGACAATGGAGTCATCAAGGAATCACGCCTTCCTCTTATCCAGAGATAGCAATTTGCGAAATGAAGAAAGAAGTAAAAGAAGAAGTATGCATGAAGTGCAATGGAGTGGCTTCATTTTGTATTTTCAATTTTTGATTACAAGAAACTTTGGAGATTACCCAAAAGAACTAGCTAGCATTTCTAATATTGCACAAACAACATATCAAGCTGTGATTGCTAGCAAGATCATGGTAAGACATATATATCAAAGCTAAGCACCAAGGCTCAAAAGTAAAGCAATAGATTTGATCAATTTAAGCAACGCTTCAAATTGACAAGTTCATCAACGAGGATCCTAAAGTGAAATTGGCCATGTCAAAATGTCAAAGTGAGATCAAAAATCTAACAAAGACCACATTAAGAGTCAATCAAGTCCGTATTGAATCATTTTGCTCAATCTTTTATGGCGCCCATTTGTCAACATTTTTCTCATTTGCATTGAATATTGAGGTTGACTAATGATCTAACTTAGTGACAAGATCTGGACTAGGAGCCATCCACAAACTCATCCTAAGCTTCGACCAAAAGTTGATTAAAGGTATATCTTAGTAAAGAAGATTCTGGACTAGGAGCCATCCACAAACTCTTTCTAAGCTTCTACCAGGGCGACAAATCTTGAGGTTCATGTCATTTCTGACAAGCAATCCCCATGAGATCGTCTGGATCATCAAACTATCTCCAAGTTCATGTCATTTGACAAGCAGTCTCGTAAGAATAGTTTGGCACATTTTAAGCATAAGACAATCTTGAATTTTTTTAATTTTTCACAAGAGCATTATTTAGAATCTCAAGAACACAAAAGCTCAAGTAATGGTCAATTTTAGATCAAAGAGTTAACAAAGCAATTCTGACAGGGCCAATGTCACAAAAGGAGCACTAATTGCGCAACTCGCTAAAACATCCACAAATTGCAATTTCTTAGTTCGAGTTTGTTTTTAAAGTTCTAGCTCATATAGCAAAGACTTAGCTACACATGTAAAAGCATGATAATTTTAGCAAGTCAAAGAACTAGACATGGCATTGAGCAAGAATTGAAATACTAAAGCTCCAAAGGGTAATAGGCAAAGCTTCATCAATTTTAAAAGATAAGCAGAAAATTTTATATTACAATGCATCTTTTGGATTTTTCAAACCACTTGAAGTATTTTACATATGAATGCAATATGATACAATGTGATGCAATAAAAGCCTAAAAACCTAAAAAGTTCAAAAGATCAACAAGTTCGAAAAGGAACAATAAAAGATCAAAAGAACAAGGTAAGATCGGAAAGATCGAACTCCCCTCAAACCAACCCATAGGGATAAATTACCCTAACTCGCTTCTTAAGGTGGCAAACCTAGTTGGGTCTAAAGGTTTGGTGAGGATATCGACCATTGAGCCTCGGACTCCACGAAGTGTAGCACAATATCACCCTTCTCGACATGGTCTCTAAGGAAGTGATAGCGAATGTCTATGTGCTTGGTCCTAGAGTGTTGCACAGGGTTCTTAGCAATGTTAATAGCAGAAGTGTTATCACGAGAAAAGAGGAACACTAGCAAAATTTAACCGTAGTCCTTAAGAGTGGATACCATCCACAAAATCGACTCTGACAACTAGCGGCGACTACATACTCGACCTCGTGATGGATTGTGCAACAGAGGACTTCCTAGAAGACCAAGAAACAAGAGAAGTGCCTAGGAAGTGACAAGTGCCCGAGGTACTCTTCCTATCAAGCCGACTGACCATAAAATCGAATCGAAAACCCCGAATGGATAAAGAAGAAGAACAGAGTACCAAATGCCATCTTGGAGGGTAGAGTGTAAATACCGAATATGCGCTTAAGCGCTTGGCGATGGGAAGTTCTCGGAGGCGCTGAAACCTCGCAGAGGCGTGTGAAGTGGATGTCGGTCTTGATGCCGTCAGTGCGGAGGGAGCCGATCATCTTTGCGGTACTCGCGTTGATCCACGGCTTCTCCTTCCTCATCTGGATCCAAAGCGATCGAAGTCGCCATGGGAGTGGCGATCGACTTGCGATCACCATGTCGAGCGTTTGAGCGGATCCTTAGTATACTTCGTCGATGGATGAAGATCCTTCCTTACATTGCTTGATTTGAAGCCCCAGAAAGTAATTGAGCTCTCCCATCATGCTCATCTCAAATTCCCTGGACATAGTCTCAGAAAAGCTAGAAACAAGAGCATGAGAAGAACCACCAAAGATAATATCATCAACGTAAATCTGAGCAAGTAAGAAATCATTGCCACGCCTAAGAATGAACAAGGTCTTGTCTACCTTACCCATCTCAAAATCATTCTTAAGCAAGAAGGTCTTAAGTCTATCATACCAGGCTCTAGGGGCTTGTTTAAGACCATACAAGGCTTTGGATAGCTTGAAGACATGATGTGGGTTCTTGGGATTCTCAAAGCCTGGAGGTTGCCTAACATAAACCTCCTCTTCTATAAAACCATTCAGAAAGGCACTCTTAACATCCATCTGATATAATCTAAAGCCCTTAGAAGCAGCAAATGCAAGTAGAATGCGAATAGCTTCTAGTCTAGCAACAGGAGCAAATGTCTCATCAAAATCTAACCCCTCAACTTGGCTAAAACCCTGAGCTACCAATCTAGCCTTGTTTCTAATCACAGAACCATCCTCATTTTGTTTGTTTTTGAAGACCAGCGGGTTCCTATAACATTATGACCACTAGGAGGTTCTACTAGGTTCCAAACCTTATTCCTCTCAAAATTCTCTAACTCCTCATGCATGGCATTGACCCAACTCGAATCAGATAAAGCATGTGATATATCGCGGGGTTCAAAAGAAGCTACAAAAGCAGAATGAGAATAGAGGTTTGGATCATGATACATGGAGCGAGTGACTCGTTCATGGATATTACCTATCATCGATCCGTGGATCTTTGCTTTTGAATGTGAAGTGGCGCACCGAGAAGAAAGTACCTCTTCGACCTCCGCAGTACTGCGATGATGAAGATCACGTGAGTGCCTCAAGCCGAAGGCGAAGTAGTCACGGCGGGTTCTTGTGCAGGAATAGGAATGTCAACAGCAGCAGGTGGAAGAGTATCATCGAGTCCATCATCATCTTCCTCTACAAATATACTCTCTGTCACCTGTGTATCACCTGAAATATCTGATCTAGCTCCAGGGCTAGTCTCATCAAAAGTGACATTGCATGTCTCCTGAACCAGTTAGTTTCAGCATTAAAAACTCGAAAACCCCTTGAATGAGCAGGATAACCCAGAAATAAACCATCAAAAGTTCTTGACTCAAATTTATCTAGATTTCCTGTCTTGAGAATAAAACACTTGGATCCAAAGACTCGAAAGTGCGAGATGAGGGTTTTCTACAAAAGCGAAGCTCATAAGGAGTCTTGCCCAAAGACGGTCTCAAAAGACACGATTTGCAATATGGCAAGCGGTAGAAATAGCTTGACCCAAAACCTCCTCGAGTGCTATACTCATCTAGCATTGTCCTAGCCATCTCAACTAGAGTCTGTTCTTCCTTTCCACAACGCCATTTTGTTGAGGGCGTGTGGGAGGAGAAGCGATGCTCAATTCCACGCCAAAGCACAAAAGGAAGCAAAAGATGCATTCTTGAACTCCGTGCCATTGTCATGCGGATCGCTCTCAAGGCACTTGGAAGTTGAAGCCAAGCGAAGAACAAGATCATGATAATGATCAAAAGCTTCATCCTTCAAGTGAGAAAGAACACCCAAGTGTATCTAGAAAAATCATCGACTATGACAAGAATGTACCATTTTCCACCAATCGGCCGAACCTAAGCGGGACCAGCGGTATCCATATGAAGCAAGCGTCGGTCCGTCGGTCATGACCATAGTCAGCGATGGGTGTGGCGGCAACTTGCTTGCCATGCCTACTGAGCGCCATCTGACATCCTTGGCGGCTTTGAGTTTAGGCAAACCTCTCATGAGCTCAAGGTTGCTAACTCGCGTCGATGATCAAAACCAATGTGCCCCAAACAGCGGTGCCAAAGCGAACTTCGGAAGAAGAAGATGAAATTAAGCACTTGAGAGAACCGACAAGAGATTGAAAAAATCGGCTCAAAGATCCTAGCAACTCTAGTAATCCCAAAAACAAGCTCACCAATTGAATCAAGCACCCGACAAGCATTTTTCTTAAATCTAGTCTCATAGCCATCATCAAGAAGTTGAGAGAAAGCAAATTAAACCTTAGCTTGTCCACAAGGGCGGCGTCCTTGAGGATGAACTTGTCGTTCACCCCGATCGATCCGTTCCTTCAATCCGCCCTTGTCTATCATCTCCAAAGGTGATGAATTCATCACCGTCGACCGCGTGAAGGAGGTGAACCATCTTGAGTCTCGGTCATGTGGCGTGAGCAGTGAGTCGGCGAACCACGTGTCCTTCCTCTTTCGCGGTAATCCCGAAAATCAAGGCACGGAAGAACAATGTGTCTCAATCTTGGGGTTAGTTAAACAAGACTTGGGAACCCGATCTTGAGACACATGTCTGCAGTAGTATGCAAAGCGAAGTGCTATCCTTGATTAAGTTTGAAGTTACATTATGAGCAATGGTTACTTTAACATAAGAGTTATCTGTCTAGGAACATGATGATGAGCATGTGACACAAATCCTAAACCAGTTTCCTCTTTTCTACATTACCATGTCTCATAAAAGCTCTAGGTTGATTGAGTGAAATTCTAGCAAAATTTTTCTTATCATTTTTCAACCTCATGTGAGAACTCAACCAAATGTCCATTCTTCTTGCAATAGGTGCAATGGTACTTGATACCACTGGGAGAAGCACCCTTTGACTTAACGAAGTTTGGGCAAAACCAGATTTAAAAATAGTTTTTGCGGTTGGGTTTTAAATTCAACTAACCCATTTTCCAAGACTTGAGTTACTTGGGGCTTAGAATTATCTTGGACGAGTTGTATCCTAATCCTTGCTTCTTATAAGGAGTCTTAGATTTGTCGAAATCATGTTTAATTGTTTCTTACCTTTAGAAAATTTTTCTAAGGTATCCTTAAGATAAGCATTTTCTTTTCAAGATTAACACATGACTCACAAGTTTTGCCTTTAATAGCTCTAGCATATTTTTCCTTATATAAAGCAATTTCAAGTTTAAGAGCGGGACATGAAGCACATGTAGAAGACTCAATCTTGTTCTTAAGCTTGGCATATTTAGCTCTAATCGCTTCTAAGATATCTTTAACTTCATGTTCGCGTTCAATGCAAAAGAGCAAAGGCTAGGATCAACAGCACAGGAGCAACCAACTTGTCGAATCTAAGCATTTTTCACAAGGAGCAGATTTAACCTCAACTAACTTCGGTCCTAGCATTTTCAAGTTGTTGCAAAGCAATATCATGAGCGATTGCGGTTTAGCAAATTACGAGTGTAGAGCATGGCGGAAGAACATTCATCGATTCAAGAGTCTTAGTATTTGCAAGTTCTAAAGTCAAATTATCTACTTGAGACTCTAAGTCCTTGTTCCTAGCCATGATATACTCTAACGCCTTATCTGGCTCATGAGTTGCTCAAAGATAGTTTCGCATCTATCGGAAAGGACATCATAGGAGAGAGGTACCTCATCGTCGTCGGCGTCGTCGAGTCGACCATGAAGCAAACGCCGGTGAAGTCCTTGGCCTTCCCTTCTTCTTGTCTTGAGGATCTCCTCCTCCTTGTCATCCTCGCTCCCGAGTCCACATCGCAAGGATTGTTCCCCAAAAGCGGCAAGAACCCTGAGTGCCTTTGTGAGCTTAGCGACATCAAATCTTGATTTGTTCCATTGAGGCTTCTTCAAGTGGCTTTCCTTCCTTGTGGTTGCTCTTTCCTTTCAACTTGGGGCGGTTTGCGGATGTGATCGCTCACCACACTCATAGCAAGTCACGGACCTCCTCTCTTTTGTTTCTCATATTGTTATAGGCCCGTGTGGCTTTTCGACTATGAGGGCTAACTCGGCCTCGGAAGACTCTCAAACTCCTCTTCATGGATTGCGATAAACCGACAGCGAAAACCGGAAGAAGACTCGGAAGACCCATCGAAGCTCTCTTGGCGGAATTGCGCTACCAAGGCCATATTTTCCTTCTTGGGATGATCAATCCTCTTGATCTCATGAGTCTTAAGCTTGCTATAGAGCAGCTCAAAGTCGGATCGAGAGAGGTTGGCGTTCTCCTCAATGGCGGTAGCCTTTATCTCCCACTCCTTGGTGTTGATTGCGGCCAAGAGGTGGGTGGCATTCAGGCGAGAATATTCAATTCCAACGACCTTCATCGATTAATCACTTTGTTGAAGCGGTGAAAATGTCATCGATGCTCTCTCGGGGCGCATCTCGAATTTGTTATATTCACGCTTATAGATATGCGGCGTACTTTCTTGATTTGGGACGAACCCTCATGGTAGGTTTCGAGGTGTTCCAAATCTCGTCTGCAGCCTCAAGATTGCAAATTCGATCATACTCCTGTCTACCAAGCCCACCATACAAGAGGTTCTTTGCCTTATTGTTGTTAGCCAAGAGAACATGTGAAGCCGTAACAACCGGGAAGAACGGCGGGGCTCGAACAACCTCCCATATAGCTTGTCCTTCGCTCTCAAGGAAGACTGCATGCGATTCTTCCAATAGGCATAATCGTGCCCATCGAAGATATGCGGCTTGGTGGAGTACTTATCCATCGCCAAGTTCGGTGGCCTGTTAAGATCAAGATTGAACTAGCAGGGCTCGATACCACTGTTGGACCGAAAAGGCGACTAGAGGGGGTGAATAGAGCACGCTCACTTTTTCAACCTCGATTAGATTCAACACAAATTTCACTCCAATAGCTATAGAAGCTATGAAGATCGATATACCAATCTGTTGGAAGACTAGGATTGAATCAATCAAAACCCCAAGCAAAACAACCAAAAACAATGAAACTTAATTTCCTAAGAGAAGGGCGGTCGACCTCTACTCGAGGCGGTCGACCTCTCAAAGGCGGTCCGACCTCTAGCTAGGGCGGTCGACCTCCGGTAGATGAACAATGAAATCGGCCAAAAAGCGAAGTTGCAAATAGGTCTAACTTTTGATCTACAACTCCAAACTTCATGAAACTTGGAACACACCTTCTCTAGGATGTCGGAACCTATTCAATTAAAGATCATGGAGATCCATGGAAAGGTTACGACATTTTCAGTTTGAGAGATGGATGGTTCAAAGCAGAGTCAAAAGCAAAACGTGACCCAAAAACTTGCTCGTGGGTGATTGATGATCAAGATGATCTTAGATGTGTTCCCACATGTCACGACAAGCTATATCATGTAAAGAAATCAATCAAAAACATGCGAATCAAAGAAAGACTCAAAATCACCAAATAGAGAAAGAAGGGCAAAGAGACACATCTTTGATCAAAGCTTTCTTTGGATTGATTGATAGGGTTTGGGTTTACTGACCACTCCATCAATGGAGGACAAAGCTCAATCCAAGAGCACAAGATCAAATCAAAACTCTCTAGAACCCTAACCTCCACTAATCAACTCCCTAAGCCAAAACTAGGGTTTCAATAATGATTGAAGGGTTGAAGGGGTGCAGCCACCTCCTCCTCTATTTATAGTGGAGACTTAGACCTTCTAGAAAATTAACTCAAATGGGCTCCGTTAAGGCCCAACACAAGCGGGTCACACACACGCATTTTAAAGCGCCGTCTACAACACCTCTTAACCTAAACCGCTTCTCTTGCGCGTCTTGCGCCGTGGGTAGGCAAAAGGTCACCAAGGTGATATTTGGTAAGATTACCAAAATACCCTTCTCGGTCCTTCTCAGAAGACCGAGTCCATCTTCATGAAAGCACTTCGCATGCTCATACGTGTAGGTTGATCACGGCTCTCTCCATGTCGGCAAGTCTCTCCCATCCGGCTCCCACCGAAACCACCATGGCACTTGCACCGACTCCGCGCCGCAGATCAAACCGATCGCCGAACTACCCGTTCGGTCATCATTATCCATACTGCCATACTTGATTTCATTGACCTCACCCAAAGATCGTCGATCGTTACGGACCTAAGCTCTCAAGCCTCGTCCGATCATCCTCGCCGTTGACCGTCGTTGACCACCAAGCAACTTTGCACAACAATAGACAAGCAAATCGAAGCCGGGAACAAGTTCTTCGCAACTTGACCCACGTTAGTCAAAACATGCATCATGCAACACATATGCACTTGAAACTCATGACTTTGACCTAACCAGCGAACAACGCCGCCACGACGGACGTTCAAGTAACAACCGGTCGAGACCGCCCTCGGGGCGGTCGACCGCCGCTGCCTGCCGGTCGGACCCCGACCAAAGGCGGCCGACCGCCCGTAAGGACTTAGCCAATTTTCAACCCCAAAATCCGAAACCTCTGGAAACTTTAAACCAATAGAACTTTTCTTGGAGACTCCAAAATTATGGGAGCAAGAACAATGGGATCCCCTCACTTGCCTACACCTCTATTTTTGGCCCGACTGTTTGACCACTTTTGGTCACGGCCGGTCCGACCAAAGCACATGGCCGGTCCGAGCCGATTTGGGACCGGTCGGACCGCCGTGCTATGGCGGTCGGACCGCCCTATCGAGAAAGTCGAGCAGTCTTTGAAACTTTGTCGAAAACCCGTGAAACGACAAACCATTAACGCCATTGCCAATTGTCACATCATCCTAAGATCTGGAGCATATCCCCATGATATCCACAATTAGTATAAAGGGTTTCATCAACAAAAGTTATAGAATCATTACCCTTCTTGGCAAGCCACTTTAGGAAACCAACACAATCCTTCGGAAATGTCACGGCTCCTTGCGAGTGACATGCATTCCCACTTGGTGCTTTAGCAGAAGCAACATTGGGCTTAGGTGTAGTTTGCACCTTAGGCCCTGATTTATCTGAATTAGGAGAGTAGTGCAGCCTTTTCTTGGATTTGAAGTCCCCTGAGAACTTCCTTTTGCTAGGACCGCCAACTTGATTCACTAAATCTTTCTTTTACCCTAATTCTTTCTTCCTCCACGGACACACATGGCGATAAGATCGCTCATGCTCCATTATCTTTCTGAGTATTATAGTTTATCTTAAAAGCAGTGTATTCAGAAGGAAGAGAAGTCATTATGAAGTGAACTAGGAAACCATCAGATATTTCCATGTCCATGCCCTTGAGTTTTCCAGCCATATCAGTCATCATCATGATGTGCTCTCTTATACTGCTGGACCCGTCATACTTAGTGGATAGAAGCCTCTGGATTAATGTACTGGCATAAACCTTAGTGGAGCCTTTGAATTTCTCCTCTACTGAAGCGAGATACTCCTTAGCATTTTCGAATGCAGGATTGCTCCACGATTCCGCCCGAGATAGAAGTCTTCATAATCATTAGTGATAGACGGTTAGACCGCTCCCATTTTTCAAGACATTATTATCATATATTTTCTTTTTCTCATCGTGTCGTCCTCACCAATGGTGGGAGAAGTGGGGCGAGCACTCTTAATGCATAATCAAGATCTAATACTCCAAGGACAACTGAAATTCTTTCTTTCCAAGCGGGGAAATTGCTCCCCGTAAGCTGCTCAATGTTGTCAATTGTAGCGGCAACATTTGAAGCATTCATGGCTGAACATTAAAATACAGGAAAAGAATTAGAAATGGCATAAAAGTATTGCATGTCATTAACCCTACGTTGGTCTGATTAATAACATGCAAAATTACAGTTCTAGTTTATACCACCGTTGGGCAGAAATAAAAAGAACTATAACAATTAATGTGGCGACACATGACTACAAACAACGTTGGTTAGTATGTAATCATGTGTATACATAATGCCAAAATAAAATTCTCTAATTAAAATATCTCGTTGGTTCAATTTTAATCGAGAGGCGAGTATTTATACGAAACATGAGCAATTATCATTAATCAAAACAGTACACAAAATAAATAATAATAAAATTTGAATCACAAATACATACTGAAATTTGAGCAATTATCATTAATAATAATAATAATAAAACAGTGCTCAAATTAAATAAATAAATAAAAATAATCATAAAACTTAATCATAAAAACTCTTTTTAAGAAAAGAAAAGCTACTGTGCATCAGATGCACAGCGCCGAACTTCGGCACATGTCAGGTCCGCCGATTCGCCCACGCTACGACAGCCCCCAAGAAAACGCGGCCAGCGGGCGACGCCGCGTGAGCCGTCGGATCAAATTGAGCGGCGGACGGTGGCGAGCAGTTGCATGAAAACGAATCGAACAGCGTGGCGGTTGGATTGAATCGAGCGGTGAGTAAAACCGCGAGGTATAAAAACCAGGCGATCGGCGCAAACCCTAAACCTAATCCATTCGATCGCTCCTTTCCGAAAACTCCGCTGGCTGCCCGCGGCGGCGCGACGCGAGGCGGCCGGCCTCAACTCCGTCGGCAGCGAGGCGAGGCGGCGGCATGAGCGGTGGCACCGCGACCCTCCTCGCCGTGGCGCGTCGGACAGTCATGTATGGCCGTCGAGTAGAGCCGGTGGTGCGAAGCGGAGAAGAACCGGCGTTCTTCAAGCGTGAGTATCGCCGCTCCTTTTGTTTCGGATCGATGGTCTTTAGGGTTCCGATCTGAGTTTGAGGCTTTGGGGTCGGGTTTCGTTAGGGTTTCACTAAGGGTTCCAAAAATTCCCCTCCTTCTACTTGCTAATCCGAGCCAATAGAATCGGATCCGGCGAGGCGGATCGGTTTGGGGCTGATTTGGTACATTATCGGAGTTCACTATGAGTCTAGGGCTAGCTCTGATACCATTGATAGAGAAAAATCTAATCTAAAACATGAACCCTAGCTCATAAGAGAACACCTAACCCATTTACATTAATGCGGAATCAAAAGGTGCATACCCGATCCCGGTGAAGCCATCGGATCTGGGGATTGGTCGGACGATCGGAAATCGGCGCGGATCGAGCACCGGGGTTTGGCTGAGTCACCGGATGTCGTAGTGGAGATGGCGGCGTCACGGTGATGCCGACGAATGCGATCTTCGTTCACCTCGGTGCCGTTACCGATCAGGCGTATGTTTGGGATCTGTTAGGCTTGAGCGACTTGCATACGAACCTTGATCTATCCCATCAGTATATGTAATGAGGTGGCCGGGACCGTAAACCAAACGAGTTGGAACCGCCCCGATCGATGCGCGAGTGGAGACGTGGTCTCCCTGAAATCTCGGGGTAGTTAGCCGAGATCAAATCTAACACTGAAATGCCATGTGCCAGGTACCTTCAGAATATAAACACACAAGAAAGAAACATAATATTAGAATACCGACAGGAAGAAAAAGGAAATTTTTCTGCATGGGCATGCACTCAACCTTCATACATATATTAACTCCATAGACGAGCTAATATTTTAAAAAGTATATAAATCAAGTTCTTCCTACTTTGTTTCTTATTTAGTCTGCTATGAACCGTTCCAGAGATAAGTAGATAAACATAAGTGCATCGTACTCAATTGTCCAAACACAGAACCAGGCACGACAACAATCCCGGTGCTTTCAAGAAGCTGGAGAGCATAGAACACATCTGGCGTGGTGTTCATTGCCACAGCAGCTGCAATTGCCTTTGGAGGCAGTCGAACAAATGGGAATACAAACATTGCCCCTTCAGCCTTGCTGCACGTCACCCCTGTTGGAATCGCAATTTGTATTCAATATAAGGCCAATGGACCAGTATATATATACAAAGGGAGGTTACGGATAAGGAAACCAAATAATATCTAGAGTCCTACTCTAACACATATATCTCTAACATATATATCTCTAACACCCCCTCAAACTCATGGTGGATCAACAACACTGAGTTTGGAAAGGTAGAAAAGCATCTTGTGCTCGAGTGCAGGCCTTCGTGAAGAAATCCGCTATCTGAAGCTCTGAAGGCACATACTGAAGAGCAATCACCTGATCATGCACACAAGACCTCATGAAGGAAACATCAACACCAATATGCTTGGTGAGCTCATGCTTCACAGGATCACGTGCAATCGATAGCTTTTGTCTTCATCATCAAGAGAGGACTCGGTGTAATGTGAAACACCAAAATCCTCAAGTAACCACTTTGTAGCCAAGTAATCTCTGCATCAAGAGAGCCATAGCTCGCAACTCGGCCTCTGCACTCGAGCGGGACAACTGCGATCTGTTTCTTCGTCTTCCGGGCAATAAGCGAACCACCAAGAAAAACACGATGGCAGAGATAGACCGGCGATCGGAGGATCGCGAGCCCAAGTAGCATTCGAATAAGCTGAAGGCATGCTTGAGTGGGCGTGGAAAGAAGAGGGCGAGAGATAGTCCCACGAAGTTATCGCGAGAACTTCGAAGAAGGTGGCAGAGTGGACTGAGTGGGAGCGAAATGAATCGACTAAAAATGTGTCTTTGGATAAGTGATATCCGGACGAGTAACAACAAGGTAGACAAGACTCCCAACAAGATGGCGATGGCGAGTCGGATCGTAAAGAGGCTCGCCATTAGAGGTCGGAGGTGAACATTGAGCTCCATGGGAGTCTCAGCGATCTGTTGATCGGTGAGGGAGGCGCGATCAAGAAGATCTGAATATACTTCTCTTGGGACATAAGGAAACCATCCGGAGTGGAAGTAACCTCAATCCCAAGGAAGTAACAAAGAGGACCAAGATCCGACATAAGGAATCGCTCACTAAGGCGAGCCTTGACAAAGGCAATGTACTCGAGTCATCTCCGGTAATGATCATATCATCAACATACGAGAAGAAGAAGAGTCCGACCACGAGGCGAAGTGTGGACAAAGAGCGCGGGATCACGATCACTCATTGAAAAGCCGGCAGGCGGTGACCACGAGAGGAGAAGCGCTCAAACCAAACACGAGGGGCTTGCTTAAGGCCATAGAGAGAGCGATGAAGGCGACAGACCATGCCCTCAGGAACAGAATACCCAGGTGGCGGATGCATGTAGACCTCCTCACGCAACTCGCCATTAAGAAAGGCATTCTTGACATCAAGGTGAAAGCAGACCCGATGGCGAGCAGGCGCCACCGAAAGAAGAGTGCGGACAGTGGTCATGTGGGCCACGAGAGCAAAAGTCTTGTCGTAGTCACGACCATGCTCCTATTTGGAAGCCATGAGCAACAAGGCGCGCTTATAGCGCTCAAGAGAGCCATCGAGGCGAGTCTTAATCTTATATACCCACTTACATGTGATGGGGCGAGAGTGAGATGGAAAAGGAACAAGATCCCAAGTACCGATGCGCTCGAGGGCAGCAATCTCCTCGGCCATGGCATCTTGCCACTCGGGATGAAATGCTGACATCTCGGTAGGAGGCGAGGCTCACGAGTATTTGCGCTAGCAAAAGGCAAAGCAGGCGGGGGCGAATCGTGGCGATCGCGGAGGCGTAGCGAGGAGAAGGCGGCCCATCGGGGAAGATGAAGCATCGAGAAAAGATGAATCATCAGTAGAAGAGGGCTCATCTGGAAGATCCTCAATACGAGGTCGACAAGTGTAGACAAGTGTAGTGGGGGAGCCTGAGGAGCCGCAGGAGGCAAGCGGCGGCGACAATGGCGGAGAGGCCACAAAGAAATATGTGGAGACTTCGATGGGGCGGGTGGGCGAGTGCAAGGCGAGAGATAGGTGTATCTGGAAAAGTCAAAAAGACGAGAGACTCCACAGAGGAAGCCAAGGAGAGACCGGGCGTGGGTAGAAGGGCGAGACTCGTCGAAAGTCACATCCCGAGAAATCCGCATCTGTCGACCAACAAGGATCCCAAGACCGATAGCCCTTGTACTCGGCACTCGGTATCCCGAAAGACACACTCAACGGTGGCGCAATCGGTTTAGTGCGTTCTCGAGGCGAGGAGAACGTAGCAAACGCAGCCAAACAGATGAAGGGCAGAGTAGTCAGGAAGCAGACCACAGAGAAGCTCAACATGGATTGCGCCCTGAAGAGGAGAAGAAGGCTGGATGTTGACGAGATAGGTGGCAGTGGAAACAACCTCGACCCAAAAGTGAGGTGGAATAGAGGCGGCAATCATCAGGGCACGAGCCGACTCAAGAAGGTGACGATGCTTGCGCTCAGCAACATCATTCTGAGCATGAGCACCAAGACAATAGAAGCGGGAGAGTGCCACCTTTCGGCAAGGAAAGCTGCGGTGATGAGAGAGGTACTGCTTGCAGTCGGCCGAAAAGACACGAATAGGAGTGAAGAGCGTAATGCGAACCATAGTGGCAAACTGTTTATAGATAGATAAGGCCTCACTACGAGAAGACATGAAATATATCCAAGTGTGGCGAGAGAAATCATCTATAAATATGATATAGTATCGATGACCCCCTTTCGAAATG
Organism: Hsuehochloa calcarea; assembly: GCA_036346395.1. Taxonomy (NCBI): domain Eukaryota; kingdom Viridiplantae; phylum Streptophyta; class Magnoliopsida; order Poales; family Poaceae; genus Hsuehochloa; species Hsuehochloa calcarea. The sequence goes on along the minus strand of CM070611.1, from coordinate 14,585,493 downwards.
AAGGGAGCCGGACCCCAAACATCAGAATGAACAAGATCAAAATGACGTTTGAGACAACGACTCACTATGATGATAAGGAAGTGAATCTGTTTGCCTAACTTACGATACGATAATCTAAAGATCGTCACCCGAGGCAGATCCCGAAGACCACGACGAACTAAGGATGACGAGAGAGATCCACACAGATGACCAAGGCGGTGATGCCCTTCTTTGAAAGAGCCGGTGAGACGAAGTAGCCGAGCGGAGGCGAGGTGGCGGCAGGGCGTGGAAGGAAGGTGAAGCAGTCAAGCTCCCAGAGCAGCTGTGAGTCAAGGCGCCGAGTGCGAGAACCAACCAGAGCTCCCGTGTGGCGGTCCCTAACACAACAAGAGTCAGAGTCGAGAATGACCCGATAACCAAGGTCGATAATCTATCCAGTGAGAAAGAAGTCGCATGGTTAGGCGAGGAACATGAGCAATGAAGGAACATGAAAAGATGAGTTGCTAAGAGGTCCTCGACCCGGATCTGAAAAGAGTGGTACCATCGGCGATAAAGTACAGCGGCGGGAATCAAGAGGTGTAACAAAAGGCAGTGGAAGAATCGGAAGTCATGTGGAAAGATGCTCGGAATCAAGGATCCACGGGAGGTACTGATTGTGTAGGAGGTGGTTTCTCGATGCGAAGAGTCGATCGAGAACCTGCGAGAACACATCGAGGAAGAACACAAGCGGCAAGCGGCGTCGAAGTCGAGGATATCTCACCGCTCGGTGAGAGCAAGCGCGAAGTAGTCGATCACGACGTCGATGTAGAAATCTGCGGTGCGGTGCTAGGAGAAGAACGGCGTGAAATATGCGGCGCTTCTTGTAGCAGGACTCAATGTGGTCGACCTTGTCGCGATAGGAGCAGCTAGGGCGACCACCGCCCGGATGAAGGGCGGCCACCACCACCGTGGCGGCCCACGGAGGAAGCGATGTCTTGAAAGCGTGAAGCGATCGGTGTAGCGGTGTGCGGGCGGCGAGCACGGAGGAGAGTGGCATCGGACGGCACCACTCGGGCGAGTCTCCTCTGCGTATCTCGGTAAGACCTCGAGAAGAGTGACCGAGGGTGGCGTGCAAGTAGTGAGCGCGCCTGCTGCTCGAACTTCGGGGCGAAGCGAGTAAGGAACTTCGTGACACGCTGAAACTCAGTCGGCGCACGTCTGACCAAAGCGGCCGCGAGCGAGGCGATAGCGGCGGTCGAAGAGAGTCGATTGGCGCGGTGCGAACTACGGCGTGAAAGCGTCAGCGGTAGCATCACCTGCTGAAGAGAGTGCTCTGGCGAACTCGGCGGTAGAGTGGATCTCGGAGGGTTAAATGGCGCCGTCGAAGATGAGTTCACATCCCGAATAGTCGAAGAAAATCCACAATCTCGGAAGAAAAGCGAGGTGGACATGCGGCAATGAAGGCAAAGACGATCGGCGTCGTTGTCGCACCGAGTGTAGGTAGTCAGCGATCCATGTAGAAATCTGAGCCTCTTGGTAGGCGGTTGCCTTCTCATCAGCAAGGCGGTAGCCTCAATAGCGACCTTGTCATTTGTCGGAAGCGCAGAGACGTAGGCTCCGTCGGGTAGGGCATGGCGGGCGGTGACATCGCGGAGAGGGCGCCCGAGCGAAGACCATGCATGTGGATGCGCATGTGAGACCGCGAAGTCGGTGTAGTTAACACCATCGAAGATCACCGAGCAGCGAGGAAGGGAAACGGTGCCCACTGGTAGGCGGCATTGGACGGCGCGGAGACCAAGGTAACGTAGTCTAATAGGCGGCGCTGGACGGCGCGGCGATTAGATCGGCGTTTTTTTGGTGAGGCTTTTTGGCCTTTTCCTTTCAAAGCCCACAGAGCCCACACGGCACCGCACCCACGGAGCCCACACAGCACCGCGCTAGGGTTCCCCCTCGGCGATGCGGCTCTGAGGCGGTGGCGTTCCCACGAGGCGTTCGGGTGGCGGGCCTTGGCCGGTTGATGATGAGCGGGCGAGGTCTTGGCATGCCGTCGGGCGTGGGCCGGGGCAGCGTCAGGCGCCGGTCGAGGCCAGCGCGTCCGGTGGCGAGCTTGGCCGGTGATGAGCGGGACGCAGGAGGTGCGGCGGCAATGGTCGAGGCGTGGAGGTCGGGCGTCGGGTCTTCTCCACGGCGGAGGCTGGCGGCCGGTCTCGGCTGGATCGGTGACGAGCGGGCGCGGGAGGTCGGCGGCGGCGAGTCGGGCGTGGTGGTCGAAGCGGCGGGTCTCGGCGTTGGATCTGGCGGCCGACGGCGGCAACTGAGACGAGCGGCAATAGCTGCGACCCGGTAGGCGAGATGGTGAAGCAACAACAACAACCGGTGGCGTCCTGGCGAGCGGCGTCCACGAGAGGAGGCCGACTACGGACGGGAAGGTAGGCCCGAAACAATGACAATCGACAAGCCTAGCGTGGCTAGGTCGAGAGGAGAAGATGAAGCCGACGGAGAGTTGCGTGAGAGGGAAGCCGCCGGCGGCGGCTAGCAAGAGGTAACCCTAATGCTCTGATACCATGTTGGAATCGCAACTTGTATTCAATATGAGGCCAATGGGCCAGTATATATACACAAAGGGGGGTTACAGATAAGGAAACCAAATAATATCTAGAGTCCTACTCTAACACATATATCTCTAACAACCCCTTCCATTCTGTTGAATGTGTACACCATGGCCTATAACCAGTGCAACAATATGATATTCAGATTTAATGATATTGCACTTTTTTTGGCTGTACACTTTTTCATCGCTGTACTATCACAGAATCAGCAATGAAGTCATTGAACTGAAAGTTACAAAAATGAACCTCTGCACAGTGAGACAAAGATGATAGAATGCCATCTCTTTCTGCCCGATAAGAGGTGTATGACTCATCTCCAACCTGACAAAAAAAGGAAGCTTGTTAAGGTGTATATGGTCCTGTTTATTTAAACTTAGTCTTTTTAACTTATAGTTTAAAGTCAGCTTTTTGGCTTAAGCAATTTGTAAGCACTAGCTTTTAAGTAAAGCCAGGGTGTTTGGAAACCTGCCTTTTTATGGCTTTTGAGCTATGTATTATTGTTAAATTGTTTGGAACACACGTGGTTCTAATGACTTATTTGCTCACCATTAAAAATCCCATCAGAACTGAATATCAAAATTCTCAATCCATCGAGGAACTATGATCTGATCATCAGGTTGCTAATGTACATAACAAATTCACCTCAAGGAATCAAATGAGCTTAACCAGGAATCAATGACAAGCTACCCTTATTGCCCACCAAGACACATGAATAGAAACATCGCGAAAGGAGCGACGACAAGAGAACTAGTTTATCAGATTAACAATGGGAAGATTCCCTACCGCAACAAGAAAGTACAGGAAAACTCTTTGAACAAACTAGTTCATCAGATGTATTGCAAACAACAAAAGGAAAAGATTGTACAAGCATTAGAAAGTTCCATCAATACAAGCATAAGAACGTTCCATTAACACGTTCTTGGATCGATGCACATGCCTCAGATCAATCAAAGATTGTTTCCTCAACATGCAAGAATAACCAATACACCTCAGCGACGGTGGGGATCCCTCGGCAGTGGTGTGGAAGAAGAGGAGGCCGACGTTGTTGGGACGGGGAGGAGAACGGCGGGATATAGGCTCGCCAGCGCTGTATGGGGAGGAGGTCGCGGGCAGGTGGGTGAAGGTCGTGGACGAGAGGGTGGAGGTCGCCCTCATCAGCGGATTGCCCTTGTCGCTAGGTTGTGTTGGACTCACCACCACCTAGCCTCCCGTCCTCCAGATCTGGATGTGGGGGAGCACATCCACCGGCCCGCGAATGGGGTCGTCGGCTGAGGAAGGGCCAGAGGAGGTCGGGGGCTGCGGAGGCTGGGGGAGTAGGATGAGCGGAGGAGGAGGCCGGCGGAGGTCGAGGAGAGGCGGCGGCGTCGAGGCGGAGGTCGAGGAGGCTTGCGTGTGGTCGCGACGGCGGGCCGCCCGCACTCGTCTGAGGGAATGGGAACCCTATCCTCCAGGGAGGCGGGCTAGGTCCGTATGAGGGGATGCGGATGGGGAGGCTTGGGATAGGAATTTTATACCCTGGTACGTGCGGGTAATTTATTTGAACTTCAGTGGCAAATACTTATTCCATTCCGCAAAAAAATCCCCCCTGAGCTGGCTTATGGCTTATAGTTGTTGAGGAGCTTAGGCTTTTCAAAAACCCGGTTGAAAAAGTCACCCATTTATTTGAGTTTAGGTTTTTTTTTTGCTTAAAAGTCACCCCTTTATTTGAGTTTAGGTTTTTTTGCTTTTAAGCCGAAGAAAAAGGCAAAACAATAGTGCCATAAATTTAGATACATATAATGAGATGCATTTACTAACCTTTGGTTGGTTCATGACTAGGCTCACGAGGATCTGGCCGGAGATGTTGGAGCATGAGCTTAGGGATGCCACTTTGTACACTTGTTTCCTAACTTCAGAATTGAAGCCAGTGACCTCCAGATGGCAAAGATGAGACTTTTAAAGAAATGTCACATCCATTGATAAAGAATCTGTGGTGTATGATGCTTCATCTTCCAACAGTTCAGACTAATTAGAAGCCGGAACAAATGATTTACATACAAGGCAAGACACTATGCCAGACATTCATTATTAATTAAGGACAAAAGGATGCAGTGCCTGGAAATTGGAATAGAAGTCCAATAGACATAGAATGATGGCATGCTAGATGAAGTTTGGTCCTCTGTTCACATTGAAGTAATGGATTCAACCTAGAGTACACCATTCCTTACATTTCAATTCCTTACATTCCAATGATTGTATTCATGTAACCAATATGCAAATGCGCTTCCACAAAAACTTTGTTGTGTTTGTATTAAGAGTGTTGTACATTCTCCACATTCTCGGTCTCTCTCTCTCTCTCTCTCTTGACTCATGTAGCTCATGTAGCCCATGAGGTCTATGTAATAATATCTATATATACCCTCAATTAATGAATAAATTGCACAGTTGTGAGTAGCAAAATTACTCTACCAAAGTTATAACATGGTATCAGAGCTATTCAACCCTAACCATAGCCTTGTTTCCTAGTTCCACCGCCGCCACCTTCTACTAGCGTTGTCTTTCGCTCGGGTCGGCGGGCCTGAGCTTGGCCGACGACGCACGACGCAGATCCGCCATCACTCCTCTCTTCTTCCTTCCATTCCATCCCGGATATGATCCGACATCGACATCGACCTCGACCTCTTCAGCGCCAGCGCCGACACCTCGTCTCCACCATGGATCCAGCGGGATCTAGCACTACGCCTCCTCCGATTTAGCGGGATCCAGAACGCAACCACGCTCCTCGTCTCTGTCACATCCCTAATTTAATAAATGGAATTATTATGCATTTTATAAGCATACATGACATTCTTGAAACATTTGCACCAATTTTTTTTATTGGAAAAATCTCAATCAAAGTTTAAACCTACACTTCGAAATTTAGCTCAAAGAGAAAGCAGAAATAAAATCTTATGAAAATCTTCTGGAAATAATTTATTAAAATACTATATTAATTATCATGAATTAATATAATTTTTAACAAATTTGTGGAACTGAATTCAACCCTCAGAAAATTCAAACACATTTCAATGACATATCCTAAGTTTGAATTTAAATTAAGCAATTAAGTCATTAAAAGTAGGGTTTCAAATTTTATATGGGTACTACGTCACCCTAGGAACTCTTCTGATTTATTTCATATTTTTAGGATTTTATTTGATATATTTTGTAGCTCAGTCAAACTAGAATCAAATAAAATTCAACTCAGTCAAACCTAGCAATATTCATTAGGCTCCGACCTACCCACTGTTCCTCTGGTCCGACCCGCGGCTTGACTCAACCAAACCAGCTAGCACACAACGCGCTTTGCTGCTGTTGCGCCACTTTCTCCATTTGCCACGCAAGGCCTTCGGTTAGTTCCTTCTTAGCCACTTGGCCGTGCTTGAAACGATTCTTGCCACGTCGCGCCCGAGCTCGGCCCTAGCACAGTCGACGCCGTGAGCCACCACCTCTCCCAATCACTCCTGGAGCTTCATCGCGTAACGCCGACTCCACTCCGTCATCTTCCAAACCCTAGCATCCCCCCCCACTTCTCCTCACGGTCGAGAGGAGGAGGACGCCATTGCTAGCTCCCTGCTCGGGTAAGCTTCTTTCCAATGGTTCCTCTCGACTCTACAACCGATGCTGGGTCCATTTTAGCTAAACCCAGCTCGTGTCTTTGCTTGTAGCTCCCGGAACGTCGGTGCGTCTTCCTCGGCTTCGATTCACGTCCAGAGCTTATCATCACTCAAGCACGTCACCTTGTGTCCTTGAACATGAGGAAGTAATCCCCTCACCCAATTTTGGCAATGTATGGCAGGAGCCCGAGAATTGGAAGATTGCTCCATTTTCGGGTGAAGAACAACCTCTTCGTCTCACACTTTGATCTGGTAACCATTCTTCGATTCCTTGCTTCCATAGCATCCTCTTGTGGTCCGTACGCTATCCCGACCACTCTTTCCCTTTCGTTTTGCTCAGGGCATCCTCTCCACGTGAAGCCATGCCGCCGCCGTCACCATCTCCGATGCTGACCCAGCTCTGACTATCTCTTCTGCTCTCCAATGCTCAGGTAGCATCCTTAGGCTCAGTAGTAGCTTTGGCACCCGCTTGATTGAACGTTGCGGAGCTACATTCACTTGTGCATGTTTGCCATGGAAGTGGCACCGTTCCTCTCCGGCTAGCCGTCGTGTGTGACATGTGGGCCTTGACACTTAAATGCCCTGTGTGTTGTGCTATGGACCAGTGAACTGCGCATGATGACCTTCGGTCAACGCGTTGTTTCGTGGACCGAGTCACTAACGGGGGGACCCACATGTCAGTTCAGAATTAAAATCCGAAAGTAAATAAAAATTGATGCTATTCATTGGGCCCCGCTAGTCAGCGACGGTGGCTAGCGTATCACCCTGTAAGAAAAGTAATAAATACTTTATAAAATCCCGAAATGAATTATTTACACACTGAAAATTCTATTAACTTCAAAAGTGCATAACTAATTCATTTTAGCTCCAAAAATAGTGAAATAAAATTTAATAATTTTCATTTTAAGTTAAATTTATTTTAAAATATGTTTCAAGCATGTCTATATACCATAGAAAATAGTTTTAGAAAATGATCCACAACTCTATTATTTTTACAATAGAAAAAGATGATAAATTTAGAAATTCATAACTAATTCATAAAAACTCCAAATGAGTTGAACTAAGTTATTTTGGTCTTGTAATAATCTTCTCTATCCATCCATATAATCCTTATCCTCACCACTACTTTGCAAATTTTCACAAAAATTTCAAATAGATGAATAGTAATCAATTTTATTTTTCTGGAATTTCTAGAAAACTAATTTTCAAACAACCATAACTCTATCATATCAAATCCAAATTTAATAATTATTTCACATAAATTCATATAAAATAATTATCTAGCTACTGTAGAAATTTCATACAGTTTTGAGCAATTTGTATTTCTTGCTTTTTCTCGATGTTTATTCGGTGTTGCCTTTATTTAGACTCCGAAGCTTTTGACATTGACTCGTACGCCACCGAAAGTAAGCAATTAATCTACCAGCAAGGCAAGAATCATTTGAACTTTCTTTTTGCATTATATTGAACCCAGATTTTTATTAGTTATGTGCAATGATAATTGCTTGCATGCTAATTTTGTTATATCGATATTTTTGTGATGTGTAGTTAGTTATGTCATATTCATGAGTTTATTCTTGAATTATTCCAGTACCTACGTGCTTAAGTTAGGTTGTGTGAAATATATTATATGAGATTGCTTAGCCATGTAAGTCTAGATACAGTAGATTGATTGTCGGGAATAACCTGACAATTATGGGAAACACAAACTTTCTTATTTTCTTTGTACCCCAGATCTTCGTATCTGTTTCTTAAGTTAAATTTTTTTATTTTAAAAGAGTTTTGGGTCTGGATAAGTGGTTGCTAGTGAGGGTGCCTTCGTGCACGAGATCGGGTATGTGGTTGACTTATCCGGACCAACAAGGACCGAACTTTGGTAACGTCGTTGATTCAAGTAAAACTCGTGCTATCACACGCGGGATATGGGTACCGTTTGGTCAAGTAGGGGGAAGGTTTTGATTGGGTTGGGCCTCAGATGGTGTGAGGATATTTGTGTTCGGTCATTTATTCGTAGGAGCCGATGCAATTTTCTATAATGTGCATGAGAGCACTATTTTTCTTTATTTACATTGAATCAGTATATCCAACATAACTTAAAAGTTCGCTTAGCAAGCATTATCCATCGTTTTTACTAAGTTTGAGTTTCATATCACAAGGGGGATCTTGCTCAATACCACTTTCTTACCGAAAAATACCGAATCTCGATTTCCCTGGCCGACACACCATAGGAAGTGTGTTAATTCCAGTGGCTTACGGGCTAATCGGATCGTGTGGGTAAAGTAGTACACCTCTGCAGAGATAAATCTATTTGAATAGTTGTGTCCACGGTTACGAATGATTGCTTGAATTCGGGAGTCACTATTGTTAGACTTTGAATTAAAATTAGTGGTTACAACTTGGTATTCGGCAATAACGTGTGTTCATGAATTTTAGTCTATCAAAGTGGGCTGCCACTTTTGTATTTATTTAATTCATTTGGTTATCAATGTATCACTTTATCACATGTTTTACTTCTACTTCAAATCTGATTTTGAAATAGCAATTGAAAAACTAGTATGCGTAGGTTGAAAATTGTTGCGTCTTTCGCAAAACTAAAGACACTAATGCTATTCCTTGATTGACCATTATGCATAACTAATTTTACCTTTGTGTAAGACTTACGAGTACATTTTTTATTCAACCTGCTTGCTACAATTACAGGTGAAGATGAATTACCGATCGATGAGTTCGTTAGCGCTAACTATGGTGACGCTAGGGAATAGTGCTGTTATTTGACTCCTAGTCGGTTGCCTTGGGCTATGGGCACACCATGCTGGACCTTTTGGTTTATTTACCTTGCTTCCACTGCTACTTAGTACTCTTATTTGAATTTGGCCGGTCGGCCATCTTGTAATAGTTGTAAACTTAACTATTATGTTGTATGTCTTTTGGATTATCAATATATGAATATTGTATGTCTGTGATCAACGTTGAATGAGAGTATGAGCGTGTTGGTCGCTGATCCTGGGAGCCAACACGGTCTCATACTCGCTGTTGTGAATCCCTTTTTAACTTGTCTGAGTGTGGACTTGGACCGTTTGGAGAACCGATCACCATGTAGTGCTCGCAGAGGAGCAGTGTGCATGATTATCGGGGCTTTAGTTTTGGTCAGACCCTCTTACTTGGATGGAGTTAAGATGGAATTCATTCACATGAGCCCCTTAGTTAGTTCCATAAGACCGGGAAGGCCTCAGTCTTACAGAAATAATCTGAGGGTCCTCACAGTCTCCACCACATATCCAGCAGGATCATAGTGTTGCGCCTCCTATGATCTAGCAGGATCCTTTGCTTCGCGGGATCCAGCACACAGCTGCGCTGCGCCTCCTCTGCTCCGGTAGCTCCTCTACTCTAATGGGATCCAACACACAACCTCTAGCCTCCTTTGTTTCGCGGGATCTAGCGCTACGCCCGGTAGGATCCTCTCTTTGACTCCAGTGCCTCCTCTGCTCCGGCGGGTCCTTTGCTCTAGCGGGATCCAACACGCAGCCTCCAGCCTCCTCTGCTTCGGTAACCTCTACTCTGCTCAACTTTGGTAACCTCTGCTCTGCTGTCGTTGCTTGTGCACTACTATTGTTGATTGCTTGATGTTGTGTGCTCTGCTCCGCTACTATTGTTGATTCTGCCACTACTGTTGTGTTGTACTTAATACTATTGTGTGATTGTGGTCCATCAAGATGGCCAAATATAACTCAATGTTTGGGGGTAGTTTATCTCATGTGTTCACAGACATCAAGCTCAATGGGTGGAACTACCGAATATGGGCATTCTCAGTCAAGGCTACTCTTAGGGGTTATGCTTTGACCTCTCATTTGACTGACGATCCTCCTGATCCGAAGAAGGTTGATATTGAGGCAATAAAGTCTTGGCAAAAAGAGGATGATTGTGTCATGACTGGCCTTGTTCTGGGTGTTGATGTTTCTTTGAGGATGAGTCTTGAGTATCATACTTCAGCTAAGCAGATGTGGACATACTTTGAGAAGAGATATGTTCTGTCCAGTGATGCCCTTCGCTTCACATTACTCAAGAACCTTCATAGTATTCAGCAGTAGTAGAATCAATCAATGGAGGAGTATTACAGACTTACAATGCTTTCACTCGTATCACTGGTCCTCTAGAGTCTATGGCGCCGAAGGCTACTACTTCTTGCCAGTCTTGTGTTGCTAAAGATGAGTATGCCCAGCAGACACTCATGTATCAGTTTGTGATGGGGCTTCTATCAGGGTTTGAGCCTGTTCATACTCAATTACTCAACTATCCCACTCCACTGACTTTGACTGAGGTTCCCTCTAGCTTGATTGTAGAGGAGACTCGTCTTCCTTCGCTTATGCCTACCTCAGGATCCTCACCACATGATGTCCTGGGTCTCTTATAGCGGTCTGGATCTACTAGAGCAATACCCACAGGAGTGCTGGAATGTTCTCATTGCAAGAGGACTGCTCATCTTATTGACAAATACTTCAAGTTACATCCATATCAGCTTATTGATTATCGTGCTAAACATCCATCTGATCGTCATTGTGGAGCACCTACTAAGCCTCTGAGTGGACTTAATGGAGCAGTCACTATTGCCACACCTACACCTACTGTGACTTACGGATCAGTGTCTGCTATGACATCAGTTGCACTTTGTGCTTCTAGCACTACTCATCCTTGGATTATGGGGTGCTCTTTTCATGTTACATCAAATAGCTCTCAGCTTGTTGCTCGTAGACCCGTGACTGATGCTGCATATGTTTACTGCTAATGGTACACCTTTCTCTATTACCCATCAGAGCATTCTCTCTACATCTCGCTTCTCTGTTCCTGGTGTGTCTTTTGTTCCTCAGCTATCTATGAATCTTCTTTCTGTTGGTCAACTTACTGATATGAATTGTTTCATTGGATTTGATGATTCGTCTTGTTTCATTCAGGATCGTTGGAGCATAAGAGTGATTGGTTCTGGCCATCGTCGTAGAGGCTCTCCGAATCTCTATGTCTTAGACACCTTACATCTTCCTTCCACTAGTACGTCGAAGGCCTTAGTATCTTCTGCTATGTCATCATCTCAGTTTCCTATTGGTTCTTCTTTCAGCAAGTGGCATCATAGACTTGGTCATTTCTGTGGAGCTCGCCTCACCACTCTGGTTCACTAGGGTTTCTTAGGTCATGTCACTATTGAGTCTAGCTTTCATTGTAATGGTTGTAAGTTGGAGAAACAGCTACAACTTTCATATTCTAGTAGTACCTTTCAGTCTTTTTGTCCTTTTGATTTGGTGCATTCACATGTGTGGGGTCCATCTCCTTTTGCTTCGAATCGTAGTCATAGTTATTATATCATATTTGTTGATGATCACTCTCGATATACTTGGATCTATTTTATGAAACATCGTTCTCAGTTTATTTCTATTTATCAGTATTTTGCTAAGATGGTCATACATAGTTTTCTACTTCCATTCGTGTTTTTTGTTCTAACTCTAGGGGACAGTATCTTTCATCAGCCTTTCGTCAGTTCATTTCTTCTGAAAGTACTCTTTCTCAGCTCTCGTGTCCTAGTACTTATGCTCAGAATGGTGTTGCTGAGCACGAGGACCGCCATATCATTAAGACTGTTTGTACTCTTCTCATCTCCTCCCTTGTTCCCTCTCACTTCTGGAGGGAAGCGATCTCTACGACATTCTATCTCACCAACCGTTGGCCCTCTTCCAAGCTTCAGGTCAAGTGTCCTAGTGAGGTCCTATATAAAGTATCTTCTTGCTATGCTCATCTTCATGACTTTGGTTGTGTCTGCTAGGTCCTTCTAGCACCTCGTGAACGCACATAGCTGAGCGCTCAGTCGGTTGAGTGTGTCTTCCTGGGTTATAGTTCTGAGCATAAGGGCTATATTTGCTATAATCCCTAAGCACGTTGCATTTGCATCTCTCGTGATGTGACCTTTGATGAGGGTCAACCCTTCTTTTATCATCCTTCTACACATTCCACAGATTCCACCTCCTTTTTTGTCTACCTCCAATTCCTTCACCAGACTAATCATCTCCAGATACACCTTCTCCACCAGTTTCACCTTCTAGTATGTCTCCTCCACCAGCTCCACAAGTTTCTGACATTCCACTTTTTCCTTTCACTACAGTCGTCGACAAAGAGTTCCTTATGATCATCAGTCCTCTTCTCCTCTACTTGACCCTCCGGCCAGTACCATAGACTCGAACGATCGTTCTACTATATCATGTTATGCTCTACATGGTATGCTCTACCATCTAGAGCTATTCCTATAACTTACAAGTAGTGTACAAAGTAATGAACAAGTCAGATGATTCAGTAGAGTGATACAAGGCTTGTCTTATTGCAAGAGATTTTCAGCAGGCTTATGGTCGAGATTATCATGAGACTTTTGCCCCATTTGCTCATATGACCACAGTCTGTACTCTTATTGCTATTGCAATAGTACGCACATGGACTATATCTCAGATGGATGTCAAGAATGATTTTCCTCATGGTGATCTACATGAGGAGGTCTATATGCAGTCACCTCTAGGTGTTGAGGTTCCTACAGGCTATGTATGTCGTCTTAAGCGTGCTCTATATGGTCTCAAGTAGGCTGCTCGTGCTTGGTTTGAGCATTTCAGTTACATGATTCGAGCTGCTAGTTTTACTCCAAGTGAGCATAACCATGCCCTGTTTATTCACACTTCTCAGCAGAGTAGTACTTTGCTTCTACTATATGTAGATGATATACTGATCACGGGAGACAACATGGATTATGTGGCTTTTGTGAAGAGGAAATTGAGCGAACAGTTCATGATGTCTGATTTGAGATAATTGAGCTATTTTATGGGGATTGAGGTTCATTATGATAGTGATGGGTACTACCTCTCTCAGCATCGCTATGTTCAGGATCTACTTGCTCACTCTGGTATGACCGATACACGCAATGCTACTACACACATGGAGCTCCACCTGCAGCTTTGACCTACATACGGTGTACCACTAATAGATCCTACTCGCTATCGTAAGCTCATTGGGAGCCTTGTTTATCTCACTATCACCAGGCCAGATATTGTTCATGTTGTTCATATGCTCATCCAGTTTGTCAGTGCTCCCACCTCAGCCCACTATAGTTATGTTCTTCGTGTGCTGAGATACTTGAGGGGGACTGCGTCCAGACATCTGTTCTATGCCAATTCGAGTCAACTCCAGCTCCACGCTTACTCTGACTCCACTTGGGCGAGTAATCCTAGTCATCGCCGATCTATCACTAGCTATTGTATCTCTCTTGGTACTTCGCTTATTGCTTCGATCTCTTGCCGCTACCACCTCAGAGATCATTTGGTTTCGATGGCTCTTGATTGATCTCGGTGCCCATTGTGACAATCCCACACCTCTCTTTGTGACAATACAAGTGTCATTCAGATCGCTAGTGATCCAGTCAAGCATGAGCTAATAAAGCACATTGGTGTTGATGCATCATTCACACGATCTCATTGTCAACAGTCGACTATCGTCTTCAAGTATGTTCCCTCGGAGTTTCAAGTTGCAGAATTCTTCACTAAAACTCAGACTCGAGAGCAATATCGTCTTCATCTACTCAAACTTAGTACATCAGATCATCCTAATCTACTTTGAGTTTGAAGGGGGTGTTACCTTACTCTACTCGACTCACTGCGCTGGTATTGATGCGAGTACACGAATGCGAGATGCTTGGATGAAGGAATGATACTACAGACACACGTACGATAAACATGATATTTGCTGGATTAGTTCACTGGTCTCGTGACCTGGACAAAGCAGTACACCGTTACGGGTCCTAAAGACCACTACCTTAGTGGGTAAAAGCTAGATAACATAATTTTGATAGCATTACACTTGTTGATATGCTAAGTAGGAGCTTCACTAGCGTTCTGCTGTATGTATTTTTTTCCCTCAAACACTCGCTGCTAGCATGTACTGGCCACTTTCAGTTTTTTCATCAGAAAGGCCTATCATACCAGCTTCTTGTTGACGGTCATACACATAACGAGGTAATGGTAGCAGCTTGATGGTGTAAATCTGACAGCATTCTAGTTCCTCAATAAACACTTGCACCCATCCACGCTAGTATTCGACTCAGCACAACAGGCATGTATAAAGCAATGTTGTTTCTAGCTCCCGGACAAGATGTGCATATTTCACAACATGTTTACATGAAGAAAAAAAAACTTGACAACCTGAGTAGCTTGTTCTATACGTGCTAGTATTTTAATCAAGGCGACAGGAATGACACAAAAGACATCGTGTGGCTCAAATGTTTTGGAGCACACTAACTCACTCACGCGAATGTAAAGTGTATCAACAGAACACCGAGCATGGCTTTACGCCCTAATGCACACTAACTATCTTTATACATTGTAAGGGCAAGAAGGTGCACCTTTACATTGTGACCTTCTTACCCCCTAATAAATAAAGCCCTAAGGGCATATAAGAGGGGGTTGGTCCTCATTATCTCACTCACACACTCAATGCAATACATCTACACATCATATGGTATTTGACTCCTCTTCTTTCGGTCCTTTCCTAAGATAAAGGATACTATGTACTCACTATTTAGTTTTTTCTTGCTACGACGGTTGGTGCCGTCCATACAGACCAAACAAGAAGCTACATACGAGAAAAGAGCCGAAGCCCCCCTGGCGCATGCGCTTCCTCAAGCTGAAGGCTCACATAACCTTTGGCCTTTTCATTTGGTGCGCAAGTATTTTTTTACCTATAGCAAGAACTCAGTGACTCCATGGAGATACATCATATTAGCACACGAGTAGCCATTGCAGCAAATGCCAACCAGCAACCAGTCCATCGGAGGTCTAGCTATCACTAGTAGTACGGCTCGTTATTCCCCTCACCGGCTTTATTACAGCACCAAAGACAGTGACATATGGTCCGGTTACAAAGGAAAATATCAGGCCAGTAGCGAGACGCCGGGATTAGCTAAGCGTTTTTGCCGTATATTTTTTTCTTGGACTCGCTGTCACTAGTTGCTTTCGGTTTTATGGTAAGAATAGACGCCACGTATGGTCCTGAATTTTGGTACACACTAACTCATTCTTCAAAGTGCGAAGTGTATAAAAAAGACACCGCGCATAACTCCGAACCCCGGTGCACACCAACTCACTCTCCAGAGTGTGAAGTGTATAAAAAAGACACTACACATGGCCCTGAGCACCGGTGCACACTAACTCACTCTCCGGAGTGTGAAATACATAAAAAAAATACACCGCGTGTGGATCCGAACCCTGGTGCACACTAACTCATGACTTTTCGGAGTGTGAAGTGCATATCGCGCTCCAACGCGCAAACCCTAGTCATTCTGACGGTCGTGCCTCGGTGACTAGGGAGTCTCCTGCCATGAGGTGAGAGACATCGCATATCACGCGCAAACACACAAACCCTAGTCATTCCGACAGTTGTGCCTCGGCGACTAGGGAGTCTCCCGCCATGAAGTCTCGCATCAGCGGAGACACATCGCATATCACACTCAATTGCACAAGACCCTAGTTTTTCCATAGGCAACACCTCGGCGACTAGGGAGTCTTCCGCCTCAAGGGCCTCGCCTTGACGGAGAGACATCTCACATCGTGCTCAATCGTGCAAGACCCTAGTTGTTCCGGAGGCCGCTCCTAGGCGACTAGGGAATCTCCCGACTTGAGGGACTCGTCTCAGCGGAGAGACATATCACATCGTGCTCAATCGCGCAAAACCCTAGTCATTTCGGAGGCTGCGCCTCGGTGACTACGGAGTCTCCCACCTCAAGAGCCTAACCTCAGCGAACAGACATCTCACATCCAGCTCAATCACGCAAGACACTAGTTGTTCCGGAGGCCACGCCTCGGTGACTAGGGAGTCTTCGCCTCGAGAGCCCCACCTCGGCGAAGAGACATCTCACATCGCGCTCAATCGCGCAAGACCCTAGTCATTTCAGAGGACGCACCTCAACGACTAGGGAGTCTCCAGCCTCGACGGAGAGATATCTCACATCTCACTCAATCGTGCAAGACCCTAGTCATTCCGGAGGTCATGCTTCAGCTACTAGAGAGTCTCCAGCCTCAAGGGCCTTGCCTCGGTGAAGAGACATCTTACATCACGCTCAATCGCACAAGACCATAGTCGTTCCAGAGACCACGCCTTGGCGACTAGGGAGTCTTCCACCTTTTGGTCTCGCCTCGGTGGAGAGTCATCTCACATCATGCTCAATCGCGCACTTTGGTGACTAGGAAGCCTCCCGCCTCGAGGGCCTCACCTCGGCGAAGAGACATTTCCCATCGCGCTCAATTGCGCAAGACCCTAGTCGCGCTGAAGGCCACACCTCAGCAACTAAGGAGTCTCCCACCTCGAGGGTCTCACCTTGGCGGAGTGACATCTCACGTCACGCTCAATCGCGCAAGACCCTAGTCATTCCGGAAGCCACAACTCGACGACTAGGGAGTCTCTTGCCTCCAGTGCCTCGCCTCGGTGGAGAGACATCTCACATCACACTCAATCGCACAAGACCCTAGTCATTCTAGAGATCGTGCCTCAGCGACTAGCGAGTCTCCGCCTCGACGGCAAGACATTTCCCATCGCACTCAATCGCGCAAGACCCTAGTCATTTCAGAGGTCGTGCCTCGGCGACTATTGAGTCTCCTGCCTCGAGGGCCTTGCCTCGACGGAGAGACATCTCACACAGGGATCAATCACGCAAAACCCTAGTTGCTCCAAAGGCTGCGCCTCGGCGACTATGGAGTCTCCCGCCTCGAGGGCCTTGCCTCAGCGAAGAGACATTTCCCATCGGACTCAATCATGCAAGACCCTAGTCGTTCAAAAGGCCGCGCCTCGGCGATTATGGAGTCTCCCGCCTCGAGGGCCTCGCCTCGGTGGAGAGACATCTCACATCACGCTTAGTGATGTAAGACCCTAGTCATTCCGGAGGCCACGCCTCAGAAAATATGGAGTCTCCCGCCACGAGAGCCTCGCCTCGACAGAGAGATATCTCCCATCGCGCTTAATCGCGTAAGATCCTAGTCATTTCGAATGCAGTGCCTCGGCGACTAGGGAGCCTCCTACCTCGAGGGCCTCGCCTCGGTGGAGATATTTCTCCCATCGTGCTCAATCTTGCAAGACCCTAGTCGTTTAGGAGTCCACACCTCGGCGACTAGTGAGTCTCCCGCCTCGAGGGCCTCGCCTCGACGGATAGATATCTCTCATCGTGCTCAATCGTGCAAGACCCTAGTCATTATGGAGGCCACACCTCGGTGACAAGGGAGTCTCTCACTACGAGGGCCTTGCCTCGGCAGAGAGACATCTCCCATCGTGCTCAATCGTGCAAGACACTAGTCATTCCAGAGGCCACGCCTCGCCGACTAGTGAGTCTCTCACATCGAGGGCCTCGTCTCGGTGGAGAGACATCTCCCATCACTCTCAATCGTGCAAGACCCTAGTCGTTTCGGAGGTTGCGCCTCACCGGCTGGGGAGTCTCCTGTCTCGAGGGCCTCGCCGGCGGAGAGACATTTCCCATCGCGTTCAATCGCGCAAGACTCTAGTCATTCCGGAGGCTGCGCCTCAGCAACTAGGGAGTCTCTCGCCTCAAGGATCTCGCCTCGGCAGAGAGACATGTCCCATCATGCTCAATCGTGCAAGACCCTAGTCATTCCGGAGGCCGCACCTCGGCGACTAGGGAGTCTCCCGCCGTGAGGGCCTCGCCTCGGCGGAGAGACATCTCACATCGTGCTCAATTGCACAAGACCCTAGTCATTCCAGAGGTCATACGTTGGCGACTAGGTAGTCACACACCTCAAGGGTCTCGCCTCGGCGGAGAGACATTTCACATCGCACTCAATCGCGCAAGATCCTAGTCGCTCCGGAGGTCCCGCCTCGTTGACTTTGGAGTCTCCCGCCTCGAGGGCCTCGCCTCGGCAGAGATACATTTCCCATCGCACTCAATCACGTAAGACCCTAGTCACTCCGAAGTCCGCTCCAATGGGGACACCTCGTGAATCAAGCACCAGCGCGCCAAATCCTTCAGGCGTGAAAACAACAACAAAAAGTAGGGGGCTGTGATTGGATTTGTCTCCCTCTCGCTAGCTTTGGGCTCCCAAACGAGCCCAATAAAAAAGATAGGTTTCCCGAGTTCATAAAGTCAAAGTTAATGCCTAGAGTGGATGGTCCATTTAAGGTGTTAGAAAAGAATAATGATAATGCCTACAAGTTGGATTTGCCTCCAGATTTCGAGGTTAGTCCCACTTTTAATATTTCAGATTTGAAGCCATATGTGGGAGGAGAAGATGAGCTTGAGTCGGGGATGACTCCAATTCAAGAGGGGGGGATGATGAGGACATCACTCCTTCAGATACCATTGACACCTGCTGAAATTGTGAAATGTGATAAAGAGATAGCTGAAAATGAGAGGAAAGAACGTGAACATGAATCTAAAAATCAGCATGTATTAAAGAATGTTTTACCAACTAAGAAAGAGAAGTTGACACCTAGTTCTAGAACTAAGGGAATTAAATTAAAGGGTTGTGTCATGCTTGCAACCAAATCTGATTCTGCTGAAATTTTTTATAATGATATGACATGCTATGCTTTGATATGCAAAGATGCTTTATTTTCACTTGATGATATATCTAGCTCTTTGTCTTCTGCTGTCACTAACATTTTGCAGCAGTATGAGGATGCGTTTCCAGCTGAGATACCCACGGGACTATCACCTATTAGAGGGATTCAACAACAAATTGACTTAATTCCGGGAACAATTTTGCAAACCGTCCGGTGTATAGGACCAATTCGGAGGAGACTAAGGAAATTAAGCGACAAGTCCAGTATCTTTTGGAACTAAGATACGTACGGGAAAGGCTTAGTCCTTTTATTGTTCATGTTCTTTTGGTTCCTAAGAAAGACGGTAGTTGGCGTATGTGTGTCGATTGTAGAGCCATTAATAATATCACAATACGGTGTCATCATCCTATTTCTAGGTTAGACAACATGCATGATGAGTTGAGGGGTTCTACTATTTTCACAAAGATTGACTTGTGTAGTGGGTACCACCATATTAGAATGAAATTGCGAGATGAATGGAAAACGACATTTAAAACTAAGTTCGGGCTATATGAGTGGTTAGTGATATCTTTTGGTTTAACTGTTGAACCTAGCACTTTCATGCATTTGATGAACGAAGTTTTGTGTGCCTTAGTTGGAAAATTTATGGTTTATTTTGGTGATATTCTGATCAATAGCAAGTCATATGAAGAACACCTGGATCATTTACGTGTTGTTTTTAATGCTTTGAGAGATGCATGTTTGTTTGGTAACCTTGAGAAGTGCACATTTTGCACGAATCGAGTCTCTTTTCTAGGCTATGTTGTTACTCTACAGGGAATAGAGGTGGATGAAGCGAAAATTGAAACCGTAAGGAGTTGGCTAACCCCTGAGACTGTCACACAGGTGAGAAGCTTTCATGGTCTTGCAGGGTTCTATCGGCGTTTTGTTAGGGATTTCAGCACTATTGCTGCCCCACTGAACTAGTTGACAAAGAAAGGAATGCTCTTCAAATGGGGGCCTACGCAAGAAAATGCATTCAACTTGTTGAAGGAGAAACTCACCCACGCTCCACTACTCCAACTCCCACATTTTTGTATGACTTTTGAGTTAGAGTGCAATGCTTGCGGAATTGGGATTGGAGGTGTGCTGATTCAAGACGGTAAGCCGATTGCGTATTTCAGCGAGAAATTAAGTGGGTCAAGTCAAATTATTTGACTTATGACAACGAATTGTATGTTTTAGTTCGTGTGCTTAAAATTTGGCAATATTATTTATGGCCCAAAGAGTTTGTTATACATTCTGACCATGAATCGCTGAAACATATTATGAGTTAAGCTAAACTAAATAAACGACATGCTAAATGGGTAGAATTTATTGGGTCGTTTCCATACATCATAAAGCATAAGAAAGGTAAAGACAATATGATTGCTAATGCGCTGTCTAAACGCTATACCATGTTATCTCAACTTGATCATAAGATTTTTGGTTTGGAAACGATAAAGGAATTATATGCTGCTGATTTGGACTTTAAAGAAGTGCTTGATAATTGTAATGATGGAAAAACATGGAATAAGTACGTGTTAAATGACGGTTTCATTTATTGTGCTAACAAGCTATGCGTTTCAGCCAGCTCCGTTAGTCTTTTGTTGTTGCAGGAAGCGCATGGAGAAGGGCTGATGGCGCATTTTGGAGAAAAGAAGATTGAAGATGTGTTGTCCACCCATTTCTTTTGGCCAAAGATGAGACGAGACATCGAGCAATACATGGCTCGCTGCACTACATGCAACAAAACTAAGTCCCGTCTCAATTCACATGGACTTTATATGCCCCTTCCAATCCCTAGTGCACCATAGGAGGATATATTTATGGACTTTATTTTATGATTGCCTAGGACAAAGAAGGGGAGAGATAGTATTTTTATGGTTGTGGATCGTTTTTCTAAAATGGCACACTTTATACCTTATCACAAGAGCCACAATGCTACAAATATAGCTTATTTGCTTTTTAGGGAGATTATTCGCTTACATGAGGTACCCCATACCATTGTTTCGGATCGTGATGCGAAAATTTTGAACCACGTTTGGACGTCACTTTGGAACAAGTTGGAGACGAAGCTGCTATTTTCTACACATGTCATCCTCAAACAGACAGACAAGCTGAAGTTGTGAACCGCACCTTGCCTACAATGTTGTGGGCTGTGCTAAATAAGATTTTGAAGATGTGGGAAGAGTGTTTACCGCACGTTGAGTTTGCTTATAACAGGGCGGTAAACTCTACTACCAAGGCAAGTCCGTTTCAGCTAGTGTATGAGTTTAATCCTCGTGCTCCAATTGATATTTTGCCATGTTCTACTTCTAAAAAATTGAATTTAGATGCTAAAAAGTGTGCTGAACTAATTCTGGAAATGCACAAAACTGTTAAAGCGAACATTGAAAACATGACCGAGAAGTATATAATTGTTAGCAGCCAGGGGAAACATTTATCTTTGGAACTTGGTGATTTTCTATGGTTACATTTGAGAAAAGATAGGTTTCCCGAGTTGAGAATCTCAAAGATAGGTTTCCCGAGTTGAGAAAGTCAAAGTTAATGCCTAGAGTTGATGATCCATTTAAGGTGTTAAAAAAGATTAATGATAATGCCTACAAGCTGGATTTGCCTGCAAATTTCCGGGTTAGTCCCACTTTTAATATTTCAGATTTGAAGCCATATGTGCGAGGAGAAGACAGCTTGAGTGGAGGATGAGTCAATTCAAGAGGGGGAGGATGATGACGACATCACTCCTTCAGACACACGCACTACACAAAATCCTCTAGATCCGAATGCTGAACTACAAGGTCCTATGACAAGAGCTCGTGCATATCACTTAAATTATGAGGTGAATGCGTTTCTAATTGCTAATGATTTATCTATCTAGAATGGTATACTACCTAATAATTGTGATCTTTTGTTACTTAGAAATAATGGGGAGGATCCCTCAAGCCCTGGTCATCAGCGCCAATACATAGAAGGGTCGGAATCAAAGCCTATTTTCTCGGGTGCTAAAAGAAGGAACATATCAACCACCAAATAATACCTCTGCACCCAAGAAAAGGAATTCCATCAGCACAAGATCTCCTCCTCACGTTTTCAGCTCGACCACAAGTTTTACGTCGACGCCATCTTTTCCAGGACGAGAGCATTAGGTGCTATGTCACCTTCTCTTGGACCCACAGGTCATGTAACAGGATAGGAAAACCAGGGGCTATGCGCACCCCTTGTCTTGTACGCCAACCCCTGGCCGCAATTCTCTCTACCCTTTCTCCTAATAAATAGTTAGGTACCAACACCTCTCTAAATGGGTTTCTTTTTAGATTATTATGCATAGTAGTTTCGCCGCACGTTCTGTTGAAGGAACCCCAACTTTACAAGCTTAATCATTATTCGTAGTACAATTTCAGATTGTATCTTCTACTATCTTGCTTGTGTTCTCAATTCGCTTATAGGAGATAGCCTTCTTAGCGAGGTCAACCGCGTTTGGCACGATTGATAACCATCGGGCAGTGGTGTAGTGATTGTGAGGGGTTCGATCCATTTTGGTCAGAACCTTTGGATCATCAACGTTGTGTTCTCCACAATCGTCATATCACTACCTTTCGGAAGATCGAGCCACAGCCACACTAGGTGGTATCAGAGCAAAGGTTGCCCATTAGGTAATCACAATTTTTCCCTTTTGGATTAGTTGTTGTTCATCGTCCTAAAAACTCCACAAAATTTGCCCCACAAAAATATTTTGTTCGTCGTGTTCTTCCGTTGTCCCATCACCTTTTGTGCCTTTGCAATTTCTGTTCTTGGGTTCGCGTTGTTGAATTTGTGTCCTTTGTCTAAGTTGTGTTACGTGTTTAGAGTCATGTTCTTAGCCTCTAGTCGACACCATCGCCTGCCGCGCCACCACCAAACGCATGTCGCGCCAACCAAATCGCCCCACCTCTCCTCCCTACCACCGCTGCCACGGCACTCTACCACCTTACCGTCGCGGTACTCCAGCACCTTGCCGCCACTGCACCTCGCGCTGCCGTGATAGCCAAAGCCCTTGCCGCGGCAAACGGTAACCAAGGTTGATTTCAATTTGTGACAGAGATAAAAAAAGTAAAAATGAAAAAATGAAGAGGTTGTTTTCGTGCGGCCAGAAGGAAATATAAGATTCATCCGACTTCGGCAACACGATAAAAAATCAGAGTTTAGAGAGAGAGTATCTTTTAATTACCTTTATACCCCTGTCTTCTACAAAAAATTTGTGACACATATACTTCCCTAGGCCCGCAAGAGGAATTTGAAGATATTTAAGTCAGGTGCACATTCACACAAAAAAGTGGTTGTAAAAAAAGAAGCAAAAAGAGAGAAAGAAAGAAGCAATCAGGTTTGCTTGCATCCCTTGAATCCTTTGTGTTTCGTCCTTGGTTTCAGGCGGCATTGTGCTAGGGCTAGGGACACTTTTAGACTAGCAACCGTGAAAAGTATTTTGGACCCATATTCGGCTTTGCTAAATAGGTTATGGTTTTTGCTAATCCTTACTACCATATTGTGCCTTCTAAGCTCCACATACTCTTGATCAGAACAGGTAAGAGTGTGGTACCCACTTACAATCGTACCCACGCTCAATACGGTATCACGAAGACGCCACCGGCTATACCACCTGCTGCATTGGTAAGAACACTTGTAAGAGTGTGGTAAGACGCTTGAGTGTGTGTGGTTCCACCTTAAATCACTTAGTAGTTGATAGGAATAATATCTTTGTGTTGCCTTTTATTTTCTACTAACGATGGCAGGTGAGACGTCTGATGAGAAAGAGTGTGTTTTAAAGGGAGAGCTCATGACGCTCTTGGATAAACAACGCACTACCATTAATGAGTACATTGATAAGTAGCTTCAAGATACTACGGCTACATTGCAGCGCTCAATCAACGATAGTATTGCAACGCTCACTACACACCTTGGAAGAATGGTGAATCGGCCACCAAACAATGCACGCGAGTATGATCACGATGCAGCCCAAGATCTTGAGGTGGGAGATGATAATGAGAGGCAAAACCACGACACCGGCGCTGCTCTTGCTGCCCAAGATGCATGTCAACGACACCGCCTACATCACAATCGTCACGGTATGGGAGGTAATAATTTTTAGCACCACAATGCTTGTGTTAATGATGACCCGTTTGCTAAAGTTAAATTTATCATACCATATTTTGCGGGTGTTTATGATACTGAAACTTATCTAGATTGGGAGATAACAATTGAACAAAAATTTAATACTCATTTAGTTCCTGAAGTGCATAGAGTCAGACAAACTACTAGTGAATTAAAAGATTTTGCTATCATTTGGTGGAGTCAAGTAGTTCATTCTAGCTTAACACCTGATACATGGGAAAGATTAAAGGTAGCTATATGTGCTAGATTTGTTCCTCCTGCATTTAAACATGATATGCGTAAGAAATTGCAGCGCTTAGACCAAGGTAATAGATCTGTCGAGGAATATTATCAAGACCTACAAATAGGAATATTGCGCTGTGATGTTGTTGAGGATGAGGAGGATAAGATGGCACACTTTTATGGGGGCTTAAGGTGTGAAATTCATAACATAGTTGATTACAAAGAGTATAATGATATCAATAGGTTGTTCTAGCTTGCTTATTTGGTAGAAAAGGAATTGCAGGGTAAGCAACAAAGGACTAGGAGCAACTTTGGAATTACGTCTACATCAAGATCGACGCCAGGGCAAGCCTAGACAGCCCCACCTCCTGTTTTTTGGTTTGCTGCCCTCTATGAGTAGGACACGTTCGAACACCGCCACCACCGTCACGCGCACCCAAGACGAATAAATCTACTAGTGTGCAGGCACCAGCGCCGAGCTCTTCATCGGTTGCTTCCACGGGTTGTACGACGGAGATTGTGTGCCACCGTTACAAATGGATGGCCATGTCAAGAAAGATTGCCCAAGTCAGGGAGCGTACATAGCGACAGGAGACGGTGGTTATGTAAGTGCTAGTAATGTTGAGGATTAATATGCTCTTGCAGCTAACCATGCAGGTAATGATGGTGATCATGAGGCAGATAGCGATGGTGAGGAAATTTTAGGTGCCGCTGCAACAGAGAATTATAGGACTATAATTGTGGAGCGAGTGTTGAGCACTCAAAGGGAGCAAGTGGAGAAGCTCAATTCCATAATATGTTTTAGATATTCCTCATCGTCAAGTATTGTCGTGTTCGTGTCATAATTGATGGCGGGAGCTGTAATAACTTGGTGAATTCTGATTTGGTCAAGAAGCTTGGCTTGACCACAGGTGCGCATCCTCATCTGTACCTCATTCAGTGGTTCAACACCAACAGTAAAAAGAAGGTAACACAATCTGCGAGAGTGCATTTTTTCCATTAGTTCCTACCATGATGTTGCTGATTTCGACGTAGTGCATATGCAAGCCAGCTCACTTTTATCAGGTCGTCCATGGGAATTTGATATCAGTGCAACTCATCATAGTAGAAGTAATAAGTACTCTCTTATGCACAAAGGAAAGAAAATAATTTTGCCACCTTTAACACCTGCTAAAATTGTGAAATGTGATAAAGAGATGGCTGAAAATGAGGGAAAAGAACGTGAACATGAGTCTAAAAATCAGCAAGTAGTGAAGAACATTTTCCCACCTAAAAAGGAGAAGTTGGAACCTAGTTCTAGGACTGAGGGAATTAAATTAAAGGGTTGTGTAATGCTTGCAACCAAATCTGATCTTGCTGAAATTTTTGATAATGATATGCCATGCTATGCTTTGATATGCAAAGATGCTATATTTTCACTTGATGATATATCTAACTCTTAGTCGTCTGTTGTCACTAACCTTTTGTAGGAGTATGAGGATGTGTTACCAACTGGGATACCCACGGGACTGCCACCTATTAGAGGGATTGAACATCAAATTGACTTAATTTCGGGAGCGACTTTGCCAAACCGTGTGGCGTATAGGACCAATCCGCGGGAGACTAAGGAAATTCAGCGACAAGTCCAAGATCTTTTGGACCGAGGGTACGTACAGGAAAGTCTTGGTCCTTTGTTGTTTCTGTTCTAATGGTTCCTAAGAAAGACGGTAGTTGACGTATGTGTGTTGATTCTAGAGCCATTAATAATATCACAATACGATGTCATCATCCTATTCCTAGGTTAGACAACATGCTTGATGAGTTGAGTGGTTCTACTATTTTTATGAAGATTGACTTGTGTAGTGGGTACCACCATATTAGAATGAAATTACGAGATGAATGGAAAACATCATTTAAAACTAAGTTCGGGCTATATGAGCGGTAAGTGATATCTTTTAGTTTAACTATTGCACCTAGCACTTTCATGCGTTTGATGAACGAAGTTTTGCGTGCCTTAATTGAAAAATTTATAGTGGTTTATTTTGATGATATTCTAATCTATAACAAGTCATATGAAGAACACCTGGATAATTTACGTCTGTTTTTAATTCTTTGAGAGATGCACGTTTGTTTGGTAACCTTGGGAAGTGCACCATTTGCACGGATCGAGTCTCTTTTAGGCTATGTTGTTACTCCACCGGGAATAGAGGTGAATGAAGCAAAAATTGAAGCCATAAGGAGTTGGCCGACCCCTGAGACTGTCACACAGGTGAGAAGCTTTCATGGTCTTGCAGGGTTCTATCGGCGTTTTGTTAGGGATTTCAGCGCCATTGCTGGTCCACTGAACTAGTTGACAAAGAAAGGAGTGCTCTTCAAATGGGGGCGTGCGCAAGAGAATGCATTCAACTTGTTGAAGGAGAAACTCACCCACGCTCCACTACTCCAACTCCCACATTTTTGTAAGACTTTTGAATTAGAGTGCGATGCTTGTGGAATTTGGATTGGAGGTGTGCTGATTTAAGAAGGTAAGCCGATTGCATATTTTAGCGAGAAATTAAGTGGGCCAAGTCTGAATTGTTCTACTTATGACAAGGAATTGTATGCTTTAGTTCGTGTGCTTGAAATTTGGCAACATTATTTATGGATCAAAGAGTTTGTTATCCATTTTGACCATGAATCGCTAAAACATATTATGAGTTAAGCTAAACTAAATAAACAACATGCTAAATTGGTAGAATTTATTGAGTCGTTTCCATACATCATAAAGCATAAGAAATGTAAAGATAATGTGATTGCTAATGCGCTGTTTAAACGCTATACCATGTTATCTCAACTTGATCATATGATTTTTTTTGGTTTGGAAACGATAAAGGAATTATATCTGCAGATTTGGACTTTAAAGAAGTGCTTGATAATTGTAAGGATGGAAAAACATGGAATAAGTACGTGTTTAATGATAGTTTCATTTATTGTGCTAACAAGCTATGCGTTTTAGCCAGCTCCGTTCGTCTTTTGTTGTTGCAGGAGGCGCATGGAGGAGGGCTGATGGCACATTTTGGAGCAAAGAAGATTAAAGATGTGTTGTCCACCCAATTCTTTTGGCCTAAGTTGAGACGCGATGTCGAGCACTACGTGGCTCGCTGCACTACATGCAACAAAGCTAAGTCCCGTCTCAATTCACATGGACTTTATATGCCTCTTTCTATCCCTAGTGCACCATGGGAGGATATAACTATGGACTTTATTTTAGGATTGCCTAGGACAAAGAAGGAGATATATATTATTTTTGTGGTTGTGGATCGCTTTTTCTAAAATGACACCCTTTATACCTTATCACAAGAGCGATGATGCTACAAATATAGCTGGTTTGTTTTTCAGGAAGATTATTCGCTTACTTGAGGTACCCCATACCATTGTTTCGGATTGTGATGCGATATTTTTGAGCCACATTTGGAGGTCACTTTGGAACAAGTTGGGGATGAAGCTGTTATTTTCTACTACATATCATCCCCAAACAGATAGACAAACCGAAGTTGTGAACCGCACCTTGTCTACAATGCTACGGGCTGTGCTAAATAAGAATTTGAAGATGTAGGAAGAGTGTTTACCACACGTTGAGTTTGCTTATAACAGGCGATACACTCTACCACCAAGGTAAGTCTGTTTCAGGTAGTGTATGGGTTTAATCCTCGTGCTCCAATTGATATTTTTCCCTATCGTACTTCTAAAAAAATTAAATTTAGATACCAAAAAGCGTGTTGAACTAATTCTAAAAATGCACAAAACTATTAAAGAGAACATTAAAAACATGATCGAGAAGTACATAATTGATGGTAGCCAGGGTAGGAAACATTTATCTTTGGAACCTGGTGATTTTGTATTTTTTACATTTGAGAAAATATAGGTTTCCCGAGTTGAGAAAGTCGAAGTTAATGCCTAGAGCTGATGGTCCATTTAAGGTGTTAAAAAAGATTACTGATAATGCCTACAAGCTGGATTTGCCTACAAATTTTGGGGTTAGTCCTACTTTTAATATTTTAGATTTGAAGCCATATGTGTGAGGAGAAGATGAGCTTGAGTTGAGTACCACTCCAATTCAAGAGGGGGGATGATGAGGACATGACTCCTTCAGATACACACTACACAAATTCCTCCAGATCTGGTTGCTGAACTGCAAGGTCATACGTCAAGAGCTCTTGCACGTCACTTCAATTATGAGGTGAATGCATTTCTAGGTGCAAATAATTTATCTATGCATAATTGTATACTACCTAATAATTGTGATCTTTTGTTACTTTGGAATAATAGGGAGGATCCCTCAAGCCCTTGTCATCTGCGCCAATACATAGAAGGGTCAGAATCAAAGCCTATTTTCCCTGGGTGCTAAAAGAAGGAACAGATCAACCACCAAATAATATCACTACGCCCAACAAAAGGAATTCCATCAGCACAAGATCTCCCCGCGTTTTCAGCTCGTCCACAAGTTTTACGTCGACTCAATCTTTTCTAGGCCTAGAGCATTAGGTGCTACGTCATCTTCCCTTGGACCCACTGTTCATGTAATAGGATGGGAAAATCAGGGGCTATGCGCACCCCTTGTCTTGTGCGCCAACCCCTGGCCGAAATTCACTGTCTCCCTTTCTCCCCATAAATATTTAGGAACCAACATCTCTCCTAGATGGGTTTCTTTTTAGATTATTCTGCATAGCAGTTTCACCGCACGTTCGATTGAAGGAACCCCAACTTTGTGAGCTTAATCATTATTCGTAATACAATTTCAGATTGCATCTTCTACTTTCGTGCTAGTGTTCTCGATTCGCTTGTAGGAGATAGTCTTATTAGCGAGGTCAACCGCGTTCGGCACGGTTGATAACCATCGGATTAGTGGTGTAGTGATTGCGAGGGGTTCGATCTGTTTCGGTCGGAACCTTTGGATCATCAATGTCATATTCTCCACAATCGACATATCACTACCTTTCAGAAGATCGGGCCACAGCCACATTAGAGCCCAATCAAAAAAAGTATTTGGGACAGCGATCGGCTCCACCTCCCCCCTCAGTAGCTTTGGGCTCTCGAACGTGCTCAATCAAAAAAAGTATGGGGGACGGCGATCGGCTACGCCTCCCCCTCGCTAGCTTTGGGCTCCCAAATGAGCCTAACAAAAAAGTATGGGGGACGGCGATTGGCTTCGCCTCCCCTTCGCTAGCTTTGGGCTCCCAAACGAGCTCAATCAAAAAAAGTATGGGGGACGGCGATCGGCTTCGCCTCCCCCTCGCTAGGTTTGGGCTCCCAAATGAGCCCAATCAAAAAAAGCATGGGGAACGGCGATTGTCTTCGCCTCCCCCTCGCTAGCTTTGGGGCCCCAAACGAGCCCAATCAAAAAAACAAGAGGAGGAGCCCAATAATAATAATAAGCAGCCTCCTCCTCACGCAAACGAACATTAACCCGCAACTCCAAGTCGCGGGCACAACCCACTAGGAGCGGTGAAGGGGGGATGGTACCTGGCCCCCAAAAGGACCATCACAAACGGTCACACAGAAGAAGTAAACAAATGCAACAAGGTAGCAACGACTTTTCCATGATGCACCGCCCGCCTCGAAGGCTATGCCTCGGCGTGGCGGCTCCAGGTCAACTTCACCCACACGGGCTCTGTCGCTGCTCCCACTAGCCTCGAGGCTGTAGCCTCGGCGGGGCGGCCCCGACGTGTCACCCGCCTCAAGGGCTATGCCTCGGCGTGGCAACTCCGCGTCGACTGCTCCCACACGGGCTCTGCCGCTGCTCACCGCCTATTGGGAGGCCGTAGCCTCGGCAGGGTGGCCCCGACGCACTGCCCACCTCGAGGGTCATGCCTCGGCATGACGACTTCGCGTCGACTTCGCCCACATGGGCTCTATCATTGCTCATCGCCCGCCTTGAGGCTGTAGCCTCAGTGGGGCGGCCCAGACACGTCGCCCGCCTTGAGGGCTATGCCTCGACGTGGTTGCTCCGCGTCGACTTCTCCCACACGGGCTCGGCCATTGCTCACCACCCGCGTTGAGGCTATAGCCTCAGTGGAGCGGCCCCGACGCGCTGCCCGCCTCGAGGGCCATGCCTCGGCGTGGTGGCTCCACGTCAACTTCGCCCACACAGGCTCCATCGCTGCTCACCGCCCGCCTCAAGGGCCATGCCTCGGCGTGGTGGCTCCGCGTCGACTTCGCCCACACGGGCTCTGCCGCTGCTTACCACCCGCCCGAGGCTGTTGCCTCGGTGAGACGGCCCCAACGCAGCACCTGCCTCGAGGGCCATGCATCGGCATGGCGGCTCGCGTCTACTTCGCCCACATAAGCTCGGCCGCTGCTCACCGCCCGCCTTGAGGCTATAGCCTCGACGGGGCAGCCCTGACGTGCTGCCCAACTCAAGGTCCATGCCTTGGTGTCTCGTGTCGACTTCGCCCACACGGGCTCGGCCGCTACTCACCGCCCGGCTCGAGGCTGCAGCCTCGGTGGGGCGGCCCTAACGAGCCACCCGCCTCGAGGGTTAAACCTCGGCGTGGCGGCTCCGTGTCGACTTCACCTACACGGGCTCCGTCGCTGCTCACTGCCCACCTCGAGGTTGTAGCCCTAGCCACACGTGTCGGGACCCAAAAATACAATTCTGGACCCTCTATGTATTCTGGACTAGTCCAGGATTACGCTAGTGCGCACAGTGTCAACATAGATGAATATCGATCCACACAAGACGATTAATAGAATAAACGACTAATTTAAATAGCAAATAATGGTTTTAATCTTATGGTTGAGTTTACATTTATTAAGCCACGCAGGGCTAACAATAAATAAATAGCATCAGCAGAATAGAAATAAACTTCAGCGAAATCCCATCAATTCACCACAGGCAACTAACTGGGATCAAGACCCTAACGATTGGCACTTTCGTAGAACTCCTCTTCAAAAGCAGACGATGACTCCTCCACTTCTGTTGATTGTTTGAAGCAAGTATGTGTATACAACCGTACTCGCAAGTCATACCACAGAATGCAATTTATAGATGACGGCTTATTCCAAAGGAATGGCTTCTGTGGTTCTTTTGTAGGAATGCAACATTCGCAATTGAATACAAATAATAGATTGAAAGCATAATTCAAAACAAATAAACAATAATAATTTATCATTTGATTTCACAAACACACACAGTCTAAACAAGTTATTCACACAGCTGCACAAGTTATCTCACACAGCTGACCCATCCCAAATGTTTTATAAAAATCTACACTTTGTATGAAATCCCCGAGCATGTCCATGACCGCGTACGCGGCTATTTGAATAGATTGATTAAACACTCTGTAGAGATTGTACACTTTACCCACAAGATATAATCAGTGTAGCTAGCACTAACCATAACAAAACCTTTCAGAAATTTTATCTCACACGTTGACACTCCCGATGTGCTTTACGTGGTCCAACACATACACACAGCGTTTGGTACGACACACACCGTTGGACAGAGGTGCGGCGAACAGTCCCATGGTGCGACCTATCTTGAAGTCCACACCTCCACCCATCACACAGCTTAACCTACAACCTGAGTTGTCAATGGCAAGATTCCATAACCTACTAAGTTAGGCACGTCCCATACCAGGCATGTGGTTGTACAGTAAGGCTCAGTTCAATGGCGCGCACGAAGTTAAATCCTTAATTGACCAAGGCAAGACTTTCAATTTCTAACAAAGTCATATAGATTATCATTCCCAGCACACAGCTCCACCATATCACACGGTATCCACCACTTGCCTTAGTCTAAATCTTTTTCCACCCTGTTGATTAAGTGCAAAACATGTCATCCACGAGTAATAGCACACATCATATACAGTATCATCACATAGTTCCATAATCGCTTAGTCAAGTTTATATTTGCAACTCACATGAAATGATGACTCGTAGCATGACTAAGCAATCTACTCGTATCTAACCAATCCACGTTGGTGCTACAAAATTACCAACTAATAATGAACCAATCTAGAGTGACAAAAGATCATAGCATAACAATAGACAAGGTGGATATAACAATTTGGATTAATAACTAAGCCAAAAGCATTTAAATAAATACTTGAAATAGAATGCAATACATTGAAACAAAGTATTTTGAAAACTGGGTTCAATATGATCAAAGGTATAACTTGCCTTGGAATAGGTCTAGGTACTGGTCTTGATCTGGAGGCACCCCTTCTCCTTCAAAAGTCCCTGAAGAATTAACGTCTACTCGCAAATAAAATAAATAAATAACAGAGGCAAAACAACTCCAAAAATTAAATAAATATATCTTGAATTTATATAAATTTAGAAATTTGAATGGGCTCAATCGGAGTTCAAATGCAAAGATATGGGCTTTGGAAGTTTAAAATTACATAAAATACCCAAAATTAGAATTTTCGGATTTTCCAAATTATTTTTCCACTGAAAATCGGATTATGATGTCAGCCCTGGGATTTTTGGATTTAAAATAAATCAGAGAAATTCTGACATGTGGGACCCACATGTCAGCCTCACGGCTCACGGTGGACTAAGTCTACCGAGCCACGGGAATCTAGAAGCGATGGACCGAGCCACGCACGTGCTGACGAAGTAGCCACGCACACAACACGTCAGCACTGGCGGTGACATGGCTGCACACGTGGACGTCCACGTCAGCCCGACGGTGGCGGCACTCGGGAACCGAGGGTTCCGACGAACGGCGGCCGCTCGTCGGCGATGAGTAGTACCGGCGGGTAGCTGGCGTTATTGCAAACCCGATGACGTCCTTACCCATGCTCGGGGATCACGGTAGTGGCCGGCGGTGAGCTCAGAGTGGAGGAGGCGGCGCGGCTATTGTTGGACGGGGCCTCAAGTGACACTCCGGCGACGCGGATGGGTGCTGGAGGAGGCTCTAGTGACTGCGGACCCGGCGGCGACCTCAACGTCGATGAGGCGGCAACGACAGTGGAGGAATTCGAGTTTTTAGGGTTGCGGCTCCAAAACCCTAAAGCTCGAATAGCGGCGGCTCGAAATGATCTAGGGTGGAATTGAGCCGTGGTTCAGGATGAGGGCGTGCTTGCGATCCTGGGGGTCCATTTTATAGGGTCGGGGTGGCACGGGATAAGGGATCCCCAAAACAATCTGAGTTGAACGCGAAATAAAATCCCGATTTGGAAGGAGATAGAATCCGTTTCGAGGACGATTTGATTTGATATGGTTGCAAGAGGATACATGATAGAGTTTGGCACAAAATCCCGAGATATTTCAGTTGAAGAATCTGTGTTGTCGGACCGAGCTTCCAAACACAGCCATGACGGACGGGCAGCGGGTGCGTGGGGAAGAAAGACGTGAGGAAGGAGACGTTGTGTTGGGGCCACTTGTCAGCGAGGTGCGGCGGCGCGGAGTGATGGAGACCGACACGTAGGGTCCACCAGTCAGCGAGGCGAGCGAACACGCACGCAGGAGTTCGACCGGGCTGCGGCGCAGGAGAGAAACGGGTCGCCGAGGTTTGGTCGAGAATGGAATAGTAGTTTGGTTTCGGCTCGCTACTGTTCTGGGGAATTAAATTAGATTTTTATTTTTAATAAATACTAAAAATCCAAATAGCAATTAGAAAATAGCAAATAAACTCAGAAAAATTCTAGAAAATTGTAAAAAATATATCCAAACATATGGAGTCCAAATAAAATAGTTTTGATAATTGTTAATGTTGGGATTAATCATATTAAATTATTTTGATATTAAAATTCCATATTAAGCTTTAAATAAAAAATTTAATAAAAATTCAAATAATGTATTTTCCAACAAGTAACTATTTAAAAAATTTTGAAGCTCAGAAAATTGGGATGTTACAACGCGGCTACATCCCGGAGTCCTGGCCTCATCTTCTTCCCTTCCACGCCCTTCCTTCTACATCTCCTCTCTTCTCAAGACTCAAAGCGAGCTCCAAAGCCGCTCGGCCGCCAAGCGCCACCCCGCAATTCCGGCCGCTCCGACCTCGGCCGACCACGTCATGGCGCACCATTCATCTATAGAGCAATACCCCTCCGATGATTAGGACAAATCGCCACCGGAGCACCACGCAATCGTCTTCTTCTCCGACCATGGCCAAACTCGTCGCCGCAGCCTCATCTCCTCTCTTGGTAAGCCTCTGCTCAATTTACCGCGTCGGGAGTGAGCCCTTGCCCTCCCCTATCATCCCCTACAAACGGGTCACACACGCACGCTTCGCGCCGCCTTTAACCTTTTGACCGAACCGCTTCACCATGCGCCATGGATTTGCCAATAGGTCACCATTGTCCATCTTGTGTCACGCTTGAGTCATTAACCTCACCCGCATCGCCGATCGCTCGACCTCAACTCTCCAAGTCTAGTCCCGATCCTCCTCGCCATTGACCGTCGTTGACCACCAAGCTACCGCACAACCATAGACAAGCAAACACGAATCAAAACATGCATCATGCAAACCATATGCCACAACCAATGACTTTGACCTAACCAATCAACATCGCCACGGTTGGCCGACATTCGCCATTACCGGTCCGACCGCCCAGTGACCGGCCGGATTCCTCCGGACCGCTCCTCCGGGCGGACTTAGCCAATTTCAACCCCCAAAATCCAAACCTTCCGAAACTTTAAACCAATAGAACTTTTATCGAGACCTAAAAATCATGAGACCAAGTGCATTGGGATCCTCACTTGCCTACAACACCTATTTTTGGCCCATTGTTTTGACCACTTTGGTCACCGCCGGTCCGATCATTTCACATGGCGGTCCCGACCGATCAATAAGCAAGAAAAAGCAATGAAAATGACCAAGTTCGTAATAGTATAGGCATGTGAGACAAGGCAAAAGAAAGCATAAAACTTTGATTTCCGTAAAAGGGTCAAAATTTCACATGATGTCCATATGAAAGAACAATTGTTCAATTGACCTATGAACATTGTGAGGATAAAAGAATGCAATTCAAGTTCGTAATATTCAATAAGACAATAAGAATGCACCTCAAGAACTCCCCTCACTATGATCCTTAATTTTCAAATTTTCGCCGTATAAACTTCTCCCAACAAAGAAATATATTCTCATTAACACATCTTCTCTTCTCATTTAACACATCTTCTCCCCTTTGACAATGGATTCATCGAGGAATCACGCCTTCCTCTCATCCGAGATAACAAATATAGAATAAAGGAAGAAGTAAACAAAAGAAGCATAAAGAGGAATATGCATGAAGTGCAATGGAGTGGCTTCATTTTTGTATTTTTCAATTTTTGATTACAAGAAGTTTTGAGATTACCCAAAAGAACAAGCTAGTATATCTAATATTGCACAAACAAGATATCAAGCCCGACAAATAGCTAGCAAGATCTTGGTAAGACATATATATCAAAGCTAAGCACAAAGGCTCAAAAGAAAAGCAAGATTTGATCAATTTAAGCAACGCTCAAATTCAAAGTTCATCAACAGGATCCTAAAGTAAAATTGGCCATGTCAAAATGTCAAAGTGAGATCAAAATCTAACAAAGACCACATTAAGAGTCAATCAAGTCCCGTATTGAATCATTTTGCTCAATAATTTGTAAACACCCATTTGTCATTTTTCTCATTTGCATTGAATATTGAAGTTGACCTCGAGCTCTCCCCACCCGAGCATCACCCCACGGCGAGCTACCCCGCTGTTCCCCTCATTATCATCAATGTCGTCCGTGTCACCATGAAGCACATGCCGCTGAAGTCTTTGGCCTTCCCTTTCTTTTTGCCTTGAGGGTCTCCTCCTCCTTGACTTGGCATCACCACTTGACCACCCTCCGCCTCCACCGAACGGCTTGGCGAGTTCCCCACATCCGGTCAGTGCCCATGCGTGCACCATTCCTCCTCCTACTCCCCTCCAGCGCCGGAGCCCTTTCCACCTCCATGGCTGGCCACCGCTCGCCCTCGTCCGGTCGCCACCGTCCGTCTCCGGCCACGCCACCACTACTCCTAGAACCTACATGCTTCACTGGTTCCAGTTTTGTCACTTCCGGCCACCGCCATCCTCACTGTCGCCGGCGACATGTGCTGCCCCAAGTCGCCGGCCACATCCCCTATGCACATACCTCTCTGTTCTTTGTCTCTGCTAGTGAACACTAGGGTCTACCAGTAAATCAACTCAATACCATTGATAATAGACCTTTTGATTTACTTTTAGATTACTCAAACCTAATTGACTATTGGTTAAGTGATTTCCAGTGAAGAAATATGTTTGACAAGTCTGTTTTTGTAGGTTGTATAAATAGTACTCTAAAAAAGATCAGAAATGTTAGAAAGTTAATAGCATGACCAATTCTAGCAGTTAGAAGTTTTCCTTGATTCGATTAGTCAGTTGGACCTTTATCTACTAGTAGTAACCAAATATAAAAACAAATATGAATAATTGAATTAATGAGGAAAGTGGATGTCAAAACAACAAGGTCTTTTGATGAATTGAATGGGCATAGAAGAGAAATGGATTAGGAGAAAATCTTAATTGTTAGTAGAACCCACTTGCAAAACTTACTGTCTTTTGCTATCAAATATTGTAAATGTCAATTAGGTCACTTCAGTGAATTAGCAATTTGAAAGTTTGAATTGAAGAGTCTCTAGTTGTAGCTTTTCTGTTCAGAGAGAAGATGTGTTGTTGTAGGTAAATGAACAGTTCTAAAGATGATCAGATTCATCTTTGGACTAATGGCTTGGTCAAGATAGTAGCTAGAAATGTATGGATTCAATTAACCATTGAACACTTAAGCTATCAGTAGTAGTCAAATCTGAAAATCAAAAGTGACTGTGAATTTTCAGAAAAACAAACAGAGGTCATCTAACTCATTTGATGAAGTATTAGATAGAAAAGTAAGTTTAGAACTAAGTATTGTGTTTAGTCTCTAGATCACTCAAAACTTTGTTTAGCAAATGAGTATTTGAATTAATAATCAGGCTTAGTTAACAAACTCCCTTACTCTGAAAATTTCTTCTAATAGGATGAATAGACTAGGAGGGTATCAAGATAAAAACCTGAAACATCATTAGGCTTATGACAGTTTAAGTACTAGTAAATGGAAAAGTTTTGTTGGATTAATTAGTCTTTAGAGATTGATTTAAATAAGCACACTAATTTGAAAAAGCAGGATTGAGCATGATTACCAAATAAAACCGTGAATCTCATTTAGTAAGCTAATTTTTATTAGTAAAATAGTTAAGAAATTAGATGGTAATTAGTATTGACAGTAAGCTTCTATCAATTCTAATATGAGGGCTTAGAAAGTTATTAATTCAATTAGCTCTTAAGCTAACAGAAGCAACCCAATCTAATCACACAAACAAGTTTTGATAATCAAAACAAATAGTGAGCTCATGGCTTTTCTAATACAAACAGGAGCTAAAAGACTTGTCAAATGCCAAAAGCAAATGGATTAGAAAATATAATTACTAGACTTTTCACATCTAATTTAAAAGATTAAAATTTAATCATGGGTCAAGAATTGAATTATTGGGTAGTTAAATATCAGTAGACCTTATGCCATAGTTTCGATTTCATAAATTATAACTAAGTCAAATCAACTCCAATTTGTGTGAAACAAATTTTGTTAGTTTTATTTACTAGTGAACTTTCACTTGGCATAGGTTTAAAACATGTTACTGTCACCAAAAATTTCGATATTAGAATTAATTTCAAAAAAAGATTATTGTAACACTAGAAATTGATTTAACTTTAAAAATCCAAAAGAAATTCATATGATCTCTAATTGAACTAAAATTTTGACCTAAATTCATATAAAATAATAATATCATGTGTGTAGCTTTCATGCATTTTTAAGCATTTTGAATTTTTTGTCTTTATCGGTGTTTATTCGCTATCTTGTTTTCTCTCTAGATTTTGAATTGCGTGAAGTGAACAATTATGCCTTTGAGAGTGAACAAGTGGATGTCCAACAAGACAAGCATCATCTTGCATCATGTTGATCCCAAATTTTGATAATCTAGTATTCTGAATTGCAATTATACTGCTTGCATGCTATTTGGTTATATCGATAATTTGTGAGTCTAGTTAGCTATGTCCTAACTCTTGTAGGTTATCCATGATAAATTCATACAACTATGCTTAATTTAGTTGTCATGTGATAATATTTATCAATTATATGAATGCTTAGCCATGCAAGTCAGTAGATTCAGTAGTTTTGGTCGACGGGATTATCTCGTCAATCGTGGAAAACACTGAACAAGTTTTACTTTTATGCTTTTGGTCTAGATCTTTGAATCTGGTTTTGAGTCTAAAGTTTGTTTATTTAAAAACTAATTTTGTTCTGGACAAGTGGCTAGTGGTGTGGGTGCCTTCGTGCACGAGAATCGGGTTCAGTGGAAAGACTTGTCCGGGCAGTTAAGGACCGAACTTTGGGCTATCACTCCAAGTACCACTCGTACTACCATACGCGATGTTTGGGCGCTGCTTTGTCAAGTAAGGGGAGAATCGTATTGAATTGAAAAACAGGTGATGTGAGGGTATGGGACCGTGAAATCCTATGTTCCTTGGGAACCCAGTGTAAGAATATAATGTGCAAGTGAGCGCTGTTTTATTTTGATGTTGGGGGATTTACCCACATGCTAACTTTCTTACACTGGCCACTCCAATACAACTTGCATGCCCGGTTGGTTAGCAGGCGGTATAGCTAGCACTAAGCGGGATTTCATCGTGCATGGGTGATTCAATTCAATATGGTTTTCTTGCTGAAAAATATCGAGTCTTGATTTCTCCGATCGGCACACCAAAGGAAGTGTGTCATTATCCAGGGGCTTATGGGATGATCAAGTCGTGTGGGTAAAGATGTACTCCCCTGGAGGGTTATAAACTATTCGAATAGCTATGTCCACGGTTACGAGATAACATTTGGTTTTGACTGACATCATCAATAGACTTTGAATTAAAACTGGACATGGAAACAACTTAGTATCGACATGACAGCTATGTCATGCAGTTTAGTTTATAAAAGTGGGCTGCCACTTTGGTATTGTTGATCTATGTTTATATCATCATCATTTAAAATTCTTTTGTCAAAATTGTGTTTGATAAATGGCATTTACAAATTAGTAGGATGAAAACTTGTGTGTTTTATGCAAAATTTAAACCATTAAAGCCTCTCCTTTGGTCAACCTTTAGTGTGTATAATTTCCTCTCCTTTGGATAGTCTTTATCATACAATTTATTTTATTAGTTTGTGTAAGACTTGCAAGTACATTTTGTACTTAATCCGGATATCTGGTTGTTCAGGTGAGGATGATTACGGCAAGTGCAACGGCTTTAACCCCAGTTGGTTGCTTGTGGGTATAGGCATGCCAACCTGGTATTCTACTTTTATTTCTAAGTTTATCTTCCGCTGTGATTTATTTAATTCTGATTAGATTTGGCCAGTTGATCGTCTTATGAAAAATCAGGCCATAAGGTCATATTTGTCGAGATTGTAACATTGCTTCTAATAATTTCTGCATATTTGACTATGGTTGTGATCAATGTTGTTTGGATATGTGTATGTTAGTCACTAATCATTGGGAGCTAACATGAGACGCATATCCGAGGATCTTGAAATCGGTTTCGTTTCATGTTTAGGGTTGTGCCTTCTGTGCAATCACTTGACTTGAAACGGATTCGATTTCAGGACCCCACATGGGTCGAATTCGCCCACACGGGCTTCACCTCTGCTCACCACCCGCCTCGAGACCATAGCATGGGCGGGGCGGCCGCCCACCTCGCAGGCCATGCCTCGGCATGGCGGCCCTGTGTTGATTTTTCCCGCACGGGCTTCACCTCTGCTCATCCCCCCTCGAAGGCTGTGCCTCGGTGTGGAAGCCCCGCATCGGCTGAGCCCGCACGGGCTCCACCTCTGCTCGTCACCTGTCTCGAGGCCATAGCCTCGACGGGGCGGCCACAACGCGTCGTTCGCCTCGAAGGTCATACCTCGACATGGTGGCCCTACGTCGGCTTCGCCCGCACGGGCTCCACCTCTCCTCGCCGCCCACCACAAGGCCATTGGCTCGGTAGGGCAGCCACGACGCACCACCCGCCTCGAAGGCTATAGCCTCGGTGTGATGGCCATGGCACACCACCTCCTCGAAGGCCATTCCTCGGCGTGGTGGCCCCACGTCGACATCGCCTCACGGGCTCCACCTCTGCTCGCCGCCCGCCTCGAGGCCATAGCCTCGACGCGACACGGCGCCCCACCCACCTCAAAGGCCATGCCTCGGTATGGCGGCCAAGCGTCGACTTCACCAGCACGGGCTCTATCTCAGCTCGCCGTCTGCCTCGAGGGCCATGCCTCAGCTTGGTGGCCCCACGCCGACCTCGTCATCACGGGTTCCACCTCTCCTTGTCACCCACCTCGAGGCCATAGCCTCAGCGGGTGACCACGGCATGCCTCCCGCCTCGAAGGCCATGCCTCGGCGTGACAGCTCCGCGTCGGTTTCGCCTGCACAAGCTTTGTCTCTCCTCCGCCAGCCTCGAGGCCATAACCTTGGTAGGGTGGCCACGACGCGCCGCTCGCCTCGAAGAGCATACCCCAGTGTGGCAGCCCCACATCGACTTCGCCCAC
Organism: Hsuehochloa calcarea; assembly: GCA_036346395.1. Lineage (NCBI taxonomy): Eukaryota > Viridiplantae > Streptophyta > Magnoliopsida > Poales > Poaceae > Hsuehochloa > Hsuehochloa calcarea. Next base: position 14,544,758 of record CM070611.1, on the reverse strand, counting down.
AAGGGCCCCGTCTCCGCTCACCACCCGCGTCGACTTTTCCCGGGGTATCCCGACTCCCGAGGGCAAAAGGATTGCGTTCGCTTGCCCCTCGAGACCGCGGGACCTATCCTTGCGATCTCGGCCCTTGCAAACGAGGGAGTTGTAGTATGGCACCAAAGGGTGCCCCGCCTACTTGGGTCGTCGGAAATACTCAGGAGGTCTTAGGGAAAGTCATGTGTGTATGTACTAAGTCTATGAAGTGCATATATAAAAATGTACCTAAATGCCCATCTCCCTCTCAATGTAAGGCAAGAGCAACAGGGAAAAATATCCCTCCTTAACCCCTATATATGTGACCCTAAAGGCATGTAAGAAAGATACTCTCCCTCGTTCACACATTCATAATACTATGCTCATACCTCTCACACTCTTTGGCTCATCTCATTCAGTTCCCCATAACAAAAAAACACTCTTTGGTTCATCTTGTTAGAATAGAAACGCTTTTATATTTTCTTATCTGTCTTTTATATTGCCTTATCTGTATATGGCATACACCTCTTGTACTCCTATATATATTGCTTATTGGGGCTCTTCAATATACACACATAATTCATAACATAGTATCAGAGCCAAGGTTCTAAACCTAGCCTCTAACCTGGCCTCCAGCTTGTTTCCGCTGCCCGCTGCCCTCGGGAGGAGCAATCTCTGCTCCCGGGGGCGGCCACATTAGTTGTAGTTTTTCCGGGAGAAGTAGCAGCAGCAGATTCAGTCGACGCGGGTTGCAGACACGAGGAGTTTGAGTGATGCGCAAGATCTCCTCCCACCCGGACAAAGGTGGACACAAAGCAGCAGAAGAAGGAGAACCACGAGAGGTGGAAGGCACTCATGTGCGGCCTCGCGAAGGAGAAGAGCCAGAACTCGGTCACCTGTGGTCGGAGTCCACCGACATCCTGAACCTCGCCTTTGACACCGCCTTGACCCCCTCCACCTCTATCGCTGCCGGCCTCGACTCCACCTCCATCTCACTACCTACGTCTCACTAGCTCCCTTACTGCTGCTAGTTATCCTTGTGCGTTTCCTCTTTCGTGTTGTTTCTTCCGTTGCGTCCATCCAAGTTCGTACCACTCAATCTTTGAGTTTGTCTAAGCCATGCGAGTCCACAAATTTATTGTCAGTTATAGAAGCATAGGAATTGCCTTATGCATGGCAGCAGCCGCCGCTCTCGCTCTTCTTTCTGAGCCGCGTGCAAATCGTAGAAGTCGTTACGATGTCGTCGCTTCTTTTAGCCGCCACCCTGAGCTTCTAAGGTCGCCGCTCTTCTTTCACGCCGCCGCCGTCTTTGGCTTCGATCTGCGTTGTCATGCTTCCACCTATTCCTATTCGACTTGACAGCCTTCTCTATTTTTGTCGGTGTGTTGCCACGGTCGACTTTGCTCCCGCACCTTGTGCTTTATGAGCTGTCGCACGACACCGAATGGGAGATCTTTTGATACTCGATATATTTTCCAAGAGCTGCATACTACGACGGCATCATCAAGACTCAGACTTCGGATTTTTCATATTTTAGTGTCAACCTTTTCCAAATGCAATACTATTGTATAAACCTTGCATTTGAGGGGGTGTTAGAATAGGAGTTAAGAGTAGAGACTCTTTTGTATTTCTTTATCTATCTTTTATATTACCTTATCTGTATATGGCATACACCTTTTGTACTCCTATATATATTACCCAGTGGGGCTCTTCAATATACACACAATTTATAACACCTCATTCGGTTCCCCATAACAAAAAGGTACCCGTATGCATTGTCTAGTTTTGATGCTAGGATAATTTTCATACGAAACGACTCAAACACACCGACCAAGTTTTTGTTCAATGCAGCTAAACTTCGACTCAAACCCTGTCATGCAGTTTTGCCTATTTCAATATATGAAAATTATAGTTGCTTCTGCAAAAATTTTGAAGTTCGTCCAATTTATCGTGTACCCTAATCTTGCCTCATTCAATGGTATCCAAGTGAAGTATCCTCGCGATAGTTCATTCGACTTTGTCTCCCTTTGTTTTCCTTCTAGAGTCCTCATTTCAGCGATTCAGCGTAGTAGGGACACTATTAATTTTTATTTGCTTTAGCAACACACCGACCAAGTAATACTCTTCTTTATGGCACATATGGAACAGTCAGAACTTTGTTCAATGCAGCTAAACAATGCAGACTACACTCGACTCAAACCCTGTCATGCAGTTTTGCCTATTTCAATATATGAAAATTATAGTTGCTTCTGCACTAAAACTTGAGATTCATACAATACCGAGCAACAAAATGGAAAGCAAAATTTTCCTCAATTGCCATCAAAGGCGTCAGGGTACTCTCTGTTTCTCCATTCAGGAATTAGCGCGCACAAAAAAGCATGTATGGCTTGCTTTATTTTGTTTGGTCTACAGGACGATGCTATTAGGGGGTGTAAAGAAAGCCGAGGGAAAATCCATGAAACTTGTATGAAACCCCCATCTTTCACATGGTGCAACAATTTAGCCGCGGTACTCTTCCATGAACAGCTCATGGAACGCCTTGAAGCGGGTAATGATCGCCGGGATCTTCTCCTCCTGTGGCAGGATAGTGCATCTGATGTGCCATGTGCCGGGAACCTTTTAAGTAGAGTTAAGCGAAAAAGCATCAGTACCATGGCTAAGTGAAAAAAAAGTACATGTAATGTATATTGCTCAGAAACTTCAAAATAGCTTTTGGTTTATCATGATCCGAAATTCAAACATACAAAATAAGCCCTGAAATAGTTGCTGGTTCACAACAAATGAGGCAGAGATGGCAGCACGATATTAGGTAACCTCTATTGGACTTAACAGAGCAAAATTTGATGTGCCATGCGCCCATGCCCATGTCACAAGAAAGTTTTAAGTAGAGAAAGACCTATCAATAAAAAGAGAAAATCTCTCATGCCTAGTTCAGGCATACTTATTAAGATATTTGTTGCACAAGCTCAACATGAAAGCACGTTTCGGTTTTTTAGGCTATGATTGTTATGAGAGAGAAATCCTACTATTGTTAATTGGTGGCATAAAAAAAATATTACTCTCTTTACATGTTTAAACCAATAATATTAGCAACTACAGGCGCAAAAGTATTTTGTAATTTTCATATCAAGATTGACTCACTTGGCCAAATCCAGATCCTGGGACAACAACAATTCCGGTCGACTCGAGGAGACGAAGAGCATAGAACGCATCAGGTGCTTTCTTAGCAGCTTTAGCAGCCTCAATTGCCTTCTGTGGCAGACGGATCTGAGGGAAGAGGTACATCGCTCCTTCAGCCTTGTTGCATGTAATTCCCTCAAGCTTGTTGAATGCATCCTCCAATGCCTGTGACCCAGATAAACAACTTCTATAATTTTCTAAAGAAATCATTTAGAGCTACAGGAGAAATGGAGCCGTGGCACACCTTTGCACGACGAGCTAAAGATTTGAGGATTCCATCTTTCTCTACCTTGTATGAAGCATATGATTCATCCCCAGCCTGCAGAATACAACAATGCTATCTAACTGGATAATTTGGCATTTTCTTTTGGGTAGAAATTTAAAGAATGTCATAATATCGACCTTCGGTGGGTTCATGATGAGGCTGGCAAGAATTTGACCAGTGATATTGGAACATAAGTTCACTGACGCTATTTTATAGATCTGCTCTCTCACTGGAGCACTGAAGCCAGTAATCTCCATGTAACCTCCTCTTTTGCCACACTCTCCGTAATATCCTGGTGGCAGCAAGAAAACCTTTTTTGATAAGCCAATGGCATTGTGAGTAGAAAAATAAGCAAGTGGATCATTGTATCTACCCTTAGAAACAGATTGAAATGATACTAGAGGGAGATCCTCCATGCTGTATCCCATGGATCTTGCTATCTTCTTGAAAGAGTGAAATTTCTTGTTGTCAACATAGATATTCTCTTGGTATACCTACCAATATATAAATGACGTTGATGTTACAGACGACACAAAGAAATAGAATTAAGCAGTTTAAAGTTTGCTGTAGTGTTCTGACAGAGACTACCACTCACCTCATCAGCCAGAAGAACGAGGCCCTCATTTTTGCAGAACTTCACTATGTCATATTGGTTTTCCTCAGAAAGAACCTATAAACAAATGGACCACTTTAATTAATATAGACTTTTTTGGGTTATCTGCATCAACTACAGAATATTTTATGTGTGTTGCAGAGCAAGGAAAACACATGCTTTCCTTTTTTTAAAAGTCATTTCATGAAGAAGAAAAAAGTAAAAAATACATTCACTAAGTAAAACGATACAAGAAATGCATGCATTATGTTTGTATATCAAGAATATGGTGTGGACAGAAAAGTGCAGCAATCCAAGATGTTCTTTAAATCAAAGAGGAGAAATGGTTAGTGCAAACCTGCCCAGTTGGATTTCCTGGATTGATAACCACCAAAGCCCTAACATCAATGCCTTTTGACCGAGCATCTTCAAGTTGCTTCTTAACGTCAGAGATTTCCAAACCCCAGCCTGTTGATTCATCAAGATAATATGGGACCTGAAATAAAATGCTCTCGATTTAGGCTTTGGTGCTGCATGAAATGCTACTATATTGAACTTCTTTTGCCACTCAAACAAAGTACATACAAGAGCTCCACCATGAAGAGCTATGGAGGCTGAGTACAAGGGGTACTGAGGAATCGGGCAAAGGATACCATCTTTCTCATTCCTTATCAATAATTGCATCATCATGTGCACCTAAAAAGGGAGGAATAACAAGGTAATCATACTTAAATTGCTTCATGTTTATTCAGAAAATGTCCAGGGAAATTAAAAGACAAGGTCAAGTTCATACCCCAGGACTTGCTCCATCTGTAAGGAAGATGTCATCTGCATTAGCAGGGAATCCGTCACGTGAGGTGATCCCAGCAGCAATTGCATCACGCAGTCCTTTGATACCCTAGGCAAAAGAGAGAACAAAAATGAAGCCAAGATTCTTTTTTTTCTGTTATGGTGATTGGTGAGTAAGAAAATGTGTCGGTAGATGCTAACCTGGCTGTGGCTGTATGCTCCTGTTGCTCTTCCAGGAATCAAGGTAAGAATCTGCTTTGCCCGAGAAATAGCATCGGCACTGTAACAAGACAACGCATCAGATATTATACACAAGAATTTCACATTTCAGTAAGACAGTGAGTTTTGTTTAAAGAAAAACTAAAAAGTGGAAACCTTGTAAACAAGACAAACACCAAATAGGAAAGATAATCTTTACAATTGGGAATATTATCAAGGGAAATGTTGCCCAAATTTAAGTTGGGGGATATATCTAGTGACACTTAGCTAGGTGATATCATGCTAATGCTGGGGCATGAAATTAACTTGAAAAATTCTACCAAAAAAATTGGAGTTAGTCCTAAATATGTTTCACTATCGTATAAAACTTCCAAGTCCAAACTCAAATTGGTTCTAAGAGTAATACATATTTGTTTTTGTTAGCACCTTTCAGGTTTAGACTAGAAATTTGCAGGATGGATTGAGAAATACCTCCACAATTTTCTGTTGGAAATTTTCAAGTTGATTCGATGCCCTAATAAGAAAAAATTAGCACGATAGCACCCATTCAAGGGTTTACCTATATATCTCCCCGTTAAGTTTTCTGTAAATTTGTTTTCATGCTGATGAATTATAAGATGATGATATTCACCTGAACAATGACTTGGTTTCTTCTCTACCCAACAAGTACGGATGATCACAAAGTGCAAGAATCTGCAATGCAATATGCCATGTAAATATACAAGAAAACAAAAGGTAAACTCTGCTTACAATAACCACATACCTCCCTGAAGAATGTAACTGGTTGCTGACCAAGAGACTGAGGATTCCCAATGTTGCAGTAGAGGATCTGCAAGGGAAAAAATGGAATGAGCTAGGAAATTGTCAAACAAGATAAAGCTGCCTATTACAGCAATCTGTAAACTACAGTTAAGTACCTCATCAAAAGGAAGAGACCCTGGTTGACTCTGTAGCTGTTGCTGCAAACGCTGGAAACAAAAAAGAGAGAGTTAATCAATTTCTACGGAGATACCTAATGGCACGAAAACTGCCAACTTTCGGGAAATGTGAACAAGATTTTCAAATAGTGTTCATAGGGAATTGCAGAAACATATTTAGCAAGATAAACATTAATTAATTATGATAAAATTGATTGAAGAATATTTTCATAATTAAATTACTCAAACCGTATGACTTGTAATACCAAAATATCTAACAATCAAATTCAAATTTATACTCAATTTCATCAATGAACCAAATGTAAAATCCAAACCCTACAACGTAAGCCTGAAAGTACTAACTACTAAGACCTGTTACTGTGGAAAATGGGTGAGTTGCTCTGTTGTAAATCCACTAAAAAAGAAGCAAATCAAAATAATACTATTACTCAACAAATGCCTGGCAAAAATCGAGAATAGAAGAACATTCAACTTAACTTTTATTAGACTAGGTGACTATTCAAGAACATGAATCGACTAAAATCTGAATACAAAAGATTTCAAGTTACAAAAATAACACTCGATGGTCACCCGAAATACCTGAGCATGGATGACAATCTCTCCACGCACTGCATACTCACATTTTAAGACCTGCACCGGTGATAAGAGCATTAGCTAGGTATTAGAAAATGCACATAGTTGATCAAGTGATGGGCAAAAAATAATCAATCACTCCGACAAACGATCAAGTGATGGGCAAAAAATAATCAATCACTCCAACAAATATGACACAAAATGCCAGGTCATGGAAACGCCCGTACATTCTTAAAACTGGAATTGCAACGAAGTTACAATGGTTTCCATTTTTTTTAGAGCTATGACAGAAATGTCGATGAAATGCTATGCTGTTAAATGATCGTGTAACTGCAATAAGAACTCCAAGTGGAAGAATATATGCACACAGACAATTGGACATTTCATCATATGCTGCGCAGTTGATAGAGCTAATGAATTACAGAACGCAGCAAGCAGAAACAATGCATAACATTTAGGTCACTTCGGGTTGAGAAGTAAAGGCCAGAGATGGAATTTCCAAGACAATAAAAGCAGAACACGCAAATAATGAAAAGGACGTACAGAAAACGAATATAAAGAATACAATGAATGCATTAGAATAACAGAACGTTCTCCTTTTTCCAAATAAGCAAAGAATCAAAACTGATTTTCGGACAAAAAAAGAGGAAATCAAGATCAGATGAAAATGACATCCAAGAAGAAACTAGCAGACATTCATGCCCCACTACCTAACACCTAAAACATAATTTTGCCATGTTCTCAAGCCCAGAAAATGATGTGTTAATTTAATTTTTAAGCAAGGAGCTTGGTTTACCGTACAAGTAATTTGGTGATTTAGTTTGAAGAACAAATTGGCCGTTGGTGCTAAAATATTCTCATGTTTTATATCCCCTGTAACCAACTACAAAATGTCAAAATCTTCACGACACAAGTTGCCAACTGAGCAACACCTCTGTTCTCACCAAAACAACAACACGGTGTTTCAGCATCAACATGTCATCATTTTCTACCAGAAATGAGGCAACAGGCCAAACAAATTGTCGTATTCCCTTTTGAAGGAAAAAAAAAGATGCTGACATTGCACTATTCGATCACACCAAAAACTGCGTGTTAGCAGCTCAAATAGTACTGGGATCTACCTCTGGGTTAGTTAAGACGATTTAATAGAACTGGCAGCATCTAGGTAAAAAAAAGTACATTTATAATCAACTGCTGAATAATTACAATTTGCAGAGTACGTGTTCATCAGTTCAAGACCACTGTAAATCAAAACCTCTTTGGCTGATAAGATTCTCCTAAGAAAACCACTCCATGAAATCAGTTTATCAGAATCACCATCATGCCTTCTGCATCACTCCTAGAGTCTCATGCTAAATTACTCCCGAAACAAAAAAAAAAAAAGAACCAACATATAATCCACTGTACTGCACCCTAACAAAGCAGAAACCAACGAGAACCGCAGGAAAAAAAAATCACTTCCTGAATGCAAATTCCACCGCAACCAAGCCACCTCGAACAAAACAAGAACCCGAGCTCACCCCACCACGCGCCAAATCAAGAACACACAAGACCCAATTCATTCATAGACCACCTCAACAAAACCACCCCACCTCGTAAAAACCCAACCTTTCCTCTCACCCCAATAAAATCAAGAAACAGAGAGGAGAAAGGGAACAAGGGAAGCCACACCTTGGGGTTCAAGTTCTCCACGGCGACGCTCGCAGCCATGGCGAAATCAACAAGAGCAAGATCGCCTTCACCTCAAACGCAAGAACCGAAGCAACTAGCCAGTCCGTCCCTGTCCCTCTCCCTGTGGTTTCGTGGCGAATCGGGGGCACCAAATCGTTGGTATTATAGAGATGGACGGAAGAAAACAAAAGCGCAGGTCGCCCACAGGAAAGCGAGTGGAGGGAGAGGAGCCGCCGATCAGAGCTGCGGTTTCGCATTGAAAATCTTGCCAGAAAAAAGTCTTAACCATGGTGGAAGATGTGATTAAGTTTCTGGCTAAGAGCTGGCGTCCAGTGGACAAATCGTCACAGTGTGACTTCAGATATCTTGGCTCAATTAGATTACGTATTTAGACGGAGGATTGCAGTTTTGCCTTTTTGTTTTCTTTCAAAGTTTTCTCTCTTTTGCTTTTTTGTGAGATTGGAAAACGGTGTAAATTGCTTGGGTCACATGGGGATAGTCCACATAGAGTGAAGTGCAAGGTGGTTGTTCATTCTCTGTCGGTTTCACTTATTAACAAGCACAAATCATCAATAAGATAGAGTTAAAAAAGAAATAAGATAAACTTCGTTATATAGCAAGTGTTACCTATTGAAATTTAAAAAGCTTGTTGATCTATTTTTAAAGTATCTGTTTGGACATTCGTCATATGTGACAAACTGGCAGCGTACTCTAAACGGTAACTGAGGGTTATTTTTTCTTTGTATTGCTAGTTGTATGAATGTAGTATCAAACCAAGTATGTACGAAACTTGAATATCTCACTAAAAAACAAATTTACTAGGGTCAACCATGATATCACATGTCTTATTACCATATGGACAAAGTGACACATACCACTTATTTCGCCTTGAGGAAACAAAAATTATTGGACCTTTACAACTTATAGTATTTGGCTATCTCTTTTATACTAAGACATATTTCAACCTTTTTCGTGTGTAGATAACAACACCTACCTAGATGCACCAAGCAAATTGATAACATCTATCAATAAACACAATATCATTTACAATACAAACATAATTGCAGCTTGTGTTTCTTTTATAAAGAACTTCCTAACGATTGGACATATCACTTACATAAAAATCAATGCCTAGCATTTTCAATCTCGATAAATTTGCCAGTTTATATTGCTGAATTAATTGTTATATGTTGTAAGGTTGAACAATGTGATCATAGCTTTGGTCTATTTTCACGTGGCTCTAGTAGTATTCTATTAAGAATGAAAGCCAGGAGCTACACGTCACCCATGGGCCATTTGGACGTTTGATTTTGGACATCGCCGTCTGTTCATCGATGCATTCTTGGGAAACAAGTTGGACGGCAAAACCAACCTCACGATCTGGATCCAATATTCCCACCGGAATATCCACTGGGCAAAGTCACAAAGGTCACCCAGCAAAGGGCTATCGGATTCGGAGTTTGTAATTGCCAGCTGTAATTAATTAATTAATTGTTGTAAGATTTCCAAACGAAAAGACTTGTAGTCTAGCATGCTACCCTTTCTTAAATATCAGACCACGCCTATGGGTTAGTTCTAGTGGAGATTTCCGCTGCTTTTCTTTTGGTTGTTTTTTCTGTGAGGGGCGTATAGGCGTATTGTAGGTAGTGAGGTTCTGTTTGGAACACAGAAATTTTATAAAAATAATAATTCAATTTTCATAGAAATTAAGAAAATTTCCCATATTCCCAATATGACCTAAATGTGTACGTTGACAGCACGTACATGTGGAAAGATGTGCGCATGTGGCAACCTTGCCAGGAGTGTCAGCCAGCGCACACGCTACTATGTGAGGACAAAGAAAATTATTAATTTTCTGTCGAAATAAATTTAAAATATGCTAGTTAAAAAAAGTAAAATGGTATAAAATTTGCAAAGTTTTTGAGAGATAACATGTACTAGCTTCATCACTAAATATGGTTTGTCCTGGAATATATCTATCTTTGACCAGTAATATGTAAGGAAAATGTAGATTGACCACACAATTTGACATAACTACACATTCATAATATATATTGTTTATTAATCTAGAAATTAGTGGTCAATGTATGCACAAAACGATTATCCAGTGACGAGCAGAGCAGATTTTTTTGTTTCCAAAGAGGTTGTCAGTAGGGATGTAAACGGAGCGGATAATTTCTGACCGACTGACCGATCGACCGAATAAATGCGGGCAAAATTTAAATCTTTTTTCCGGATATCCGTTTTTTTTCGGATTCGGATATGGATTTGGATTTTTTCTACTGGATACGGATACAAATTCAGGAAGCAAATATTTGGTAAATTCGGAACTACCGGGAATTAATTCAGAATATTTTACGTGATGAACTTTTTGAGAGATGTGATCTTGATGAAGATTATGATCCAAACGATACACAAACTGGATCATTTGGAGGGCACAATGTCAATGGATCAGCAATCGATAATGGAGATATGAGTGTATTTCGTGATAGCATTGCGACTTCTTTAATGGCCGCAAGAGGATAAAAAGATTACATTAATATGATATGATCGAATATTATTTTGTTTGGTTGGCTAATATATGTCTTTCTATATTAATTTCTTTTATTATGCAATGTCCAAAATTAATACATGCACGAACGAGCAAAATCTTTTTTGTTTCATATGTACACTTGCACATATTGTCATATTTACAAATCCCATGAAAAAATAAGTTTAAATTCATCCTTAAAAACATGCTTCAAACCCTCAAGGGCAATTCATACTTTTTATCATCCACACACAACTCAATAAGCCAACATCCTATAAAAAATCATATTACCAAAAATCATATAAGCCAATTAAGACAAAAAATATCTTTTAGCTATAACCCAAAAAATATAAGCCTAAACAAAAAGTCAGTCTTTGAGGCTCCTAGGTGTGTAGCTCTTCTACAATAAATAAAAGGTCCTGGTCTTTGTTTTTTTCTTTCGCTGTTATTGGGCTGAATCAATAAGCTGCCCGGTACCCACCCAAAACAGAAACTTTCAGCCCAACTCTAATTTTTTTTCAGCCGAGAATTCCACAGGTGAGTTGGGCTCAAAACTTCAATCCTAAAGCGAAAAACGCAAGGGCTTCGTCTTGCTCCGCCGTTTCCTCGAGCAGCACGCACCCGCGCAGCGCGCCGCCTCCGCCGCTCCCAGCTCCCGGACGGTGTGAGTGGAGCCGCCGCTAATTATTTCCACCCCCACCCCCGGCTCTTCCCTTCGGTTCCTCCCGACGCTGCAGCCTCCCTCCCCCGACCCCGCCGCCGCCGCTCCCCTCCCCCAGCGCCGATCTCCTCCCCTCCCCTCCCCAGCGCCGCCTCCCCTCCCCTGCCCCGACGCCGCCCCCGCCTCTCCCCTCCCCCAACGCCTCCGCCGCTCCCCTCCCCTCATCCCCCCCATTTCGGTCTGCTCCCGATTTCCGCTAGGGTTTTCCGCCTCCGCCCGCCCGCGGTCCGCGCGCCGCCTCCCCTCCTCCGACCGGCTCCCTCCTCCGACGACGACTCCTCTCTAGCCCGTCGTCGTCGTTCTCCGCTCCATCTCGTCGTAGGATTCCTCCACCCCCGTCGCCGGCATCCACTTCCCCTCCAGCTCGTCACCGAACTCGTCGTACTCTCCAGCTCGTCGCCTTCTCTTCCCACTGAAGCGGCGCCTCCTCTGCAACCCGTCGCCGGTGCCGTCCTCCTCTCCGGCCTGTCACAGGTACGACATAATCCTCCTCTCCAGACTCCAGCCCCAATGCCCGATGTTGTGATTGTTGTGTGGATCAATACACGTGTTATATTAGGCCGAGAATTGCTGTTTTGGGGGCATCTAGAATAAACTGATACAAGAAAACGGCCATGCGCTCTAGCATAGATCATAGGATTGTTTTACAAATTGATTATATGACTCTGGTTGGAGTTGGATCTGCTTCAGTAAATTAGTCGTGCCTAGTGTGACATTTTCTTTCTCTTGGTCCATGCTAGTTTGGACGGCTGCATTGTCGTTCATACTTTTATGCAATGTGATGTCTAGTTTTGTGCATTAGGCTGGCAGCATACTAGTTTGTGTTGTATTGAGATTTTGATTACCTATCACATTCTCTAATTTCAGGTTGACAGTAAGTTTGCGTTGCGCTGACACTTTGATTGTATATAAAATTATCTTATTTTGGTTTATATGCCAAGTTGGATTTGGTTATGTTACTTTTCACAATGCTATAAACTAACTACTTGCTAGGAATTAGGATGCAAGGACCTAATAATAAATTTGAGATGCCCATGTGTTGACCATTTTTGTGTTAAAGTTGAGGTTGATATTTCATCGTGTGATTTGGGCTTCCAATGTTTCTGGTAATCTGGTATGATGATTGGTCTACGTAGTTAATGCGGTTGGGTGATGCCGATGAACACTTCCATCTAGGCATTCATCATGTGTGCCTGTCAGAACTTGTTGCTAGTTCTGAATCATACATAATCATGTCATTTGTTTATACGGTTGAGTGCTAGTGCGGTAATGCAGTTACATGGATCTTTACTTGAATGAATGAATGAATGTTAATGCGGTAGTAGGTTAGATCTTTTGCTTGATTGATTGAATGAATGAATGTTAGTGCTCGTGTGGTAATGCAGTAGATTTGATCTACCTCTTGATTGAATGAATGAATGAATGAGAGTGCTAGTGTTGTAAGGGCAGCAATTTGTGTTGTAGGTTAGAGCTTATCTCACGACATAAGGTATATATGGTCACTGAAAGAATAGTACATTAAAGGAAGTGATTCCATGATATCACATAGAAAACTGCTCAAATTTTTAATTGCTGATTGTAAAGTAGGCTGATTATCAATATTTATACCTTTTATTCCTTAGCATTTTTCATATGTTTAAAGACCTGTAAGTTTTCCTTTTCCAAGAGTGGGGAGATTAAAGAAGCATAAGGTGTGTACAACCCTTTGGGGTCATTGGGGCTAGGCCATTCAGGGAACTCCTACAACGACAACAGCGGCGCCGGCATCCTCCCGGTGGCCGGGATGGCGAAGCGGATGGTGATCCTGGCTTGCTGCTTGCTCATGTCTCTGTACTTTAGGGCGTGATCAAGGAAACGAGACACACTCTCCTATTGCTTGGGGGTCTTGTTTCTTGGCACTATTCTTCTAGTGGTAGTGGCAGGCAGAAAGAACCTTTTGATGGTATTCCATTCAGGTCAAGACTTAGGGAGTGTGAGTGAGAGTTGTTGGAGTGGTAAATCTGTCTTGTGATATCCAGTTATTTATGATTATATCTGGAGCTCGGTTTAATTGTGTGGCCTGTTATTAGTGGAAACTTGCTTGGTGAACCATGGGCTGTTGATATGTATGATTGATGATTTGCAATGCTATGTTCCTTATATTTCTTTTTATATATAAGACTGTCCGCAGACATATGCATATACAGCTATACTATCAAAAAATCCATATTGTAGTGGTATCTTTGTGTCTTCAGGTGCAGATAGTTATTGGATTTGTATCCACTTGACCACTTCCATCCCCAACTCCTTGTCCAGAATCTGTAATTGAGTTGAGCATTGGATAAGAATTTATTCTCAAATCAAGTTCACTGACTGCATGCTTGTGTTCTGCTCCAGTGACTCGGTGTTTTTTTAACCAGCTTTCATGTATCTCATTTTACATCTGAGTGCTTTGTAGGTTTAGTTTCATAGAATATTTGCAAGTTCTGAAGCATAGATGTTGGGTGAAAGTTTGACCTTGAACCAGGGAGCTTTGCTGTCGGTACTTTTTTTAACAGTTTAAAAATTAATTTCTGGCGACATATTTATGCTAAGGTATTATTTACCTGTGAGCGTAGAGCTTGTGTTGTTGAGAGTTTACACTGTTGTTTGTCACAATAATTTGTGTTGATACACAAGAGGTCACGTTCCATGTATTCCACTGTCATGATTAATGAATATCGATGCTGATTTCTGTAGCGAGGAATATAGTTGATGTGCTTGTTTGTTTGGAAGTAGATCTCTTTCTGTAGTTGGTTGATTTGCCAACTAATTTTGGTCTCACTGTTTGACCACTATACTAATTCTCATGTTGTCGTTATATTTACAAATCCTATGCAAAAATAAGTTTAAATTTATCTTTAAAAACATCCTTCAAACCCTCAAGGGCAATTCAGACTTTTTATCCTTCACACACAACTCAATAAGCCAACATCCTATAAAAAGTTAGATTACTAAATACCAAAACTTAGCTTAAAAGCAGAGGGGTTTATAAGCTGATTAAGCCAAAAAGCATAAGCCTAAACAAACAGGGCCTTGAATTTGCATATGAAGATAATAAAAAGGTAAACAAGAATTCGGTATACATATATTTAGGAATTTTGCTCAATCCTATCCAATATCGTAGTTTTTTATTGCTTTCAGTATACTGCCAGGGTGATGGTAACTTAAAAGAGTGTATTTACGTTGCTATTATGTATTAGTCATGGTCCACTCCGCCCTAGCTTAGGTTTTTTCCTGGGTCCGCCACTGGTTATTGCGGTATATTATATAGGATAGCATCTTCCTTGCTTTATTAGTCGGATGCTCTTTCCCCTTCTCTCAACGTGTAAACTTAGAGAATGCTAATTCTGCTTCATGCATGTCTCATTTGTCATTTCGTGGTTTGCAGTTCTTGTCAAAGCGCATTTGAACGATGACTTGTTTTGGGTCCAAGGCAATTGGGTGGAAGGAAAGGAAGCAGAACAATTTGCTACATGGGGATTTAGATGATGGCTCTCCTAAGAAGAGAGGAAGGAAGGATAAGGGCCAGAAGCCCCAAAAAGGGGGTTCAAGTAATAGGCCTTCATTAGACAAAGCTAAACATGGGAAGAAGAAGAGCGATGATGGAAAGAAAGGCAAAGGGCACGGAAAGGACCGCCATTCAGATAGTTCCATGAAGATGTATCCCAGGAGCATGAAGAATGAGAATGCATTACTACCCTCCAAAGCATCAAAACCAGTAACAAATGTTCTTAGGTATGGCTCTCTGTGCTAATGTAGATATGGGATAGCCTAGTTATATGCATGAGGATGCTAAGTTCTGATAGGTCTGATTCTCATGTAAACATTATTCAGGAAAAAGGTTGACCCTGAAACTGCGAAGTACTTTTTGGAGATTTCAAACCTCTTTGACAATAAGGAGATTGATTTGGAAGAGCGTTCAACTATATGTGCTAATGCCTTGGAAGAAACTAGAGGGAAAGAGCTTGAACTTGTCACTGATGGTGTAATAAGCCACACCTTGCAGGTTCTTGTAGAAGGTTGTGAGTTGGAGCAGTTATTCATGTTCCTCCGCAACTGTATCGAGTCTTTTCCTGTTATTGCCATGGATAAATTTGGATCGCATGTGGTGGAAGCAGCTCTCAAGTCACTGGCAACACATCTTGAAGATGAGACCTCCAGGGCCATTATAGAAGATATATTGAATAAGATATGCAAGGTTATCTTCTTCTTTTTTTCAGTGGGTGTTCTTGTTTCCATTGTAATGCAATGGAACTCACATTTGAATTGTTGCTACAGGTTATTGCTGCAGATGCTGCTAATGTAATGTGCAGCTGCTATGGATCCCATGTTCTACGGACGCTTCTCTGCCTTTGTAAGGGAGTCCCGTTAGAGTCATTGCAAGACTTCCACACTACAAAGAGATCTGCTGTTCTGGCGGAGCGGTTGAGCTGTGGCTTAAATAGATCAGGCGGACAGGATCCAACAAACTTTGAACATGGTTTCTCAGACATGTTTAAATCTTTTGTCAGGCAAATGCTACAAAATGCAAAAGATGACATTCCAACTTTACGAATTGACAAAAACAGTAGCCTTGTTTTACAGGTTAGTGTCTCTTGTACTATTTATACACCACATGGTATGATGCATAGTGTCATTTTGGATTTTGCTTAATAACCCTCTTAACATATCCTTCTTCAGACTGCACTGAAATTATCAGCTGGTGATGATCATGAATTGCATCACATGATATCAATTCTTCTGGGTTACACTGAGGATGACACTGCACAGAAAAAAGATTATAGTGAACAAAAGAATGAAATTGTTGCTTTGCTAGAAGACACTGCTTATAGCCATCTCTTAGAGGTATTCTTTTTAGTTCTCTTGTTTCTCAATGACATTCAACCCATATCTTTCTTGCATCTGCATACGGTCAAGAACTAGCCACCATGGAAGTCTTCGAGTCCTTGCCCTTCTCTTTGTAATTTGGTATGCGGAAGAATATTCACTGGATGCAAATGGCTTGCAGGTCATTGTGGAGGTTGCCCCTGAGGAACTGCGCAATAATATGCTTACAGGTACTCTCAAGGGTGCATTATTTGCAATATCATCTCACCACTGTGGCAACTATGTGGTGCAAGCTTTAATATCATCAGCCAAAACTGCAGATCAGGTATACCATATACAACATAAATAAGTTTCTTGGGAATTTTGTTAGTTGTGTAACCAATAAGCTAATTTAATGTTCTTTCAGCAATTTGATCTGTTTTGCTAACATTAATGCTTACTCCACAGTTCACATTGCATTGAGTTATTTAACATTCCGTAAAACATTGCTGCGCATTGAGAATCTGGAGGACTTTTAGCTTATTTCATTCCTTTTTTGTGCTAGACTGGTTATGGAGGTGTTGATGTTGAGCTTGCAACGTGCATCCTTTCTCAACAGATTGTTCTAGCATTCATTAAATGATCATGGATAATCTCATGTCTGATCAATTATCTCTTCTGCAATAGACAGTGCTACCATTGTTGAGTCATGACTTTTATACTACATATCTTGGAGGCGATAATTACTTGTGTGTGCACGCACATGCACGTGTCCAAATCTACAACTTTCCTTCTACATATATGTGATAGGTTGTTTAATGCATATATTCGATTTGTTTCCATTTCTAATGTTTGTCATCCACATATCCGTCGACTACAATTTTTCCTTGGTTAACATTTGATGAATTGATAATGCTTAATCAATAGAGTTCTTTTATTTCTATGCAGATGAAGCAAATCTGGGAGGAACTTGGTCCTAAATTTAAGGAGTTGCTTGAGGTAGGTAAAACAGGAGTGGTAGCTTCCATTTTAGCAGCATGTCAGCGGCTTGAAACAAATCGCCTTGAGGTCTTCTATCAACTTGAAATCTCTGCATTGATATTCGAGAACTATATTTAACTTCATTATATGTGATTCCTTTGCTTTGAACTGCAGAGCTCTCAAGCTCTTTCTGCAGCAATAAGTTCAGATTATGAGTCTCCTGACAGCATTTTTGCACATATACTTTTTCTTGAGAAATTTCTCCGGGAGAAATCTTCTTGGAAATGGCCGCTTGGCGCAAAGATGAGTGTCCTTGGTTGCCTGATGCTGCAATCAATTTTTCAATACCCACATGTATGTTAAAGTTGTCGATACTCTTTTAAATTCCCTTTTGCATGACTTCACTGTTCCATGTTTACAATATATATCCAGTTTAATAGTCTTATGCTGATGAGCATTTTATCAATGTTGGCTGTTGTATTGCAAATTGTTGCTTGGTCTACTACAAGCTCATTTTGTTAGCTGTGTTTTTGCTAGCTTTTGGATATTTTGTGTTGTGTGATCTTCACTTTGCAACAGTGTTGACTTTGTCCTCTTACACTGGTACACTAAGCTTTAATTTTATTTCCTGAACAATAATATGGCAATACCTTGTACCTTACTAGTTTTTATTTCTGGAACAATAAAATAGCAACACCTCGTGCCTTACTCTTATCTCTCCAACATCTTCACTAAATTGCTACTCTAGTACTATTATCTCCTGAACAATATGGCAACACCTAGATGGCTAAAACCTTACTCCTTACTTCCATTTTTTGGACAGCAATACATTCGGCCATATGTTGCAAGCTTGCTGGCTATGGATGATGATCAGATCCTCCAAGTTGCCAAGGATTCTGGAGGCAGCCGTGTTCTTGAGGCTTTTCTATGTTCAAGTGCAACAACAAAGCGAAAGTTCAAAGTTTTTGCAAAGTAAGCTTCTCCTGAACAGCACAACTCTTTGGAGATCGTTTCTACCATTTCCAAACTATGTTCTGACATAGTCAACTTCACATATGTTTTTCTTTCTCAATTTTTATATATGCAAAAGATGTGGGTATTGCTGTTGTAAGAAAAAGCTGATATTGGGAGGAAACTTAAAAAAACCTCTATATATGGTAATTGTTAGAATAGGAGTCCTTATCTGTATATGGTACCCCCTTGTACTCTATATATATTGCCCATTGGATCCTTTTGAATATACATACATTATTCATAACATGGTATCAGAGCTAGGGCACTAACCTAGCCTTTTCCGCTGCCACATCTGTTGCTTGGCCGCCGCTGTCGTCGCCGCCGCCGGCCGCCGCTCGTCGTCGCCGCCAGCAGGAACGCCTCTCTGGCCGCCTCCCGCTCCGCCTCGCCGACGCCGACTTCACCACCTCGGCCGACGCCGTCCGCCGCCGCCGAAAAGCTCTACGGCCACTCGGCCTCGCGATCCAATGCCGCGTGCGCCGTCGAGGAAGCGGCCGCCACGGTAGGTCGGGTCGGCCGCCGCTCAATCGGCCGCTTGCGTGCGCTTCGTCGAGGAAGGGCCGCCGCTTGAAGGGCTGCTTCTCCTTCCTGTTGCCCGTCGCCGTCGACGGTAGGGCCGTCGGTAGGGGCGTCGCCGCCGCTCGATCCGCCAGGGGGAACCCTAGTGTCCCCCTGCGTGTTCCTTTTGGGCTAGCCGGTGCGGCCAAGCTGTTTTAGCTGAACGAGACCAGCCCAACCAAAAAAATGTAGCTCTAACCGCCGCGCCGTCCAGCGCCGCCTGTTAGACTTCGTTGCCTTGGTCGCCGCGCCTTCTCGTGCCACCTACCGATGGCTTCTGTTCCATCAGCTGCGATCCCATTCTCGAGAACAAAGCTTAATGGGACGAACTACAGGTTGTGGTCTTCACTCATGGAGATCACGCTCGATGGTCTCCGCCTCTGGGGACATGTTACTGGTGCCCGACCTTGTCCGCCGTCACCGGTTCAGCCTCCCAGTCGGCCTACCTCTGCACCTCCTGGAGAAGATGAAGCCGCCAAGGAGGCAGAGACCGCTATTGCTGATGATGATGAGGCCTTTCAGTATGCCATAAACGCTTTTGAGCGCTGGTGTTTTGATGAGGCCCGTGTTCGAGCCATCCTGGTGGTCAGCGTCGATGACTCCATCCAGCCAGACATTATTGGTCTACGTGCTACTCGTCGGATATGGGAGTACTTGCGTGAGCGATACCAGCAGAGCAGCGATGCTCAGTTCTTTTCGCTTCAACGTGAGTTGGAGACGCCTCGCTAGGACTCCTCCGTCGACGGCTTCTTCGAGCCCTGGCCAGTCTCTGGCGCCAGCTGGATGAACTGATTTCTCCGCTCTGCCAGGAGTGTTATAAAGTGCAGAAGGCAGATTGTGATCGCTTTCGCCTTTATGACTTCGTCTGCCGTCTTCGCCCAGAGTTTGAGCCTGTCTGGGCTTAACTACTGAGCTGCTCACCACGACCAATAGTCACTGAGGCTCTTTCAACCCTTCGTACTGAGGAGCTTCGCCGCGGCTTAGCAGCACAGTTTGTTCCGGCTGTGCTTGCTACCCCTTTAACTACACTGACGGTTTCTGCTTCGACTACAGTCCCTCAGGTGTCTATTTATGCTCCTGTTTTTGCACCAACTGAGGTTCAGTGCAATTTTGGTAAGAACTTCGGGCACAACTACCAGCGTTGTGTGGTGTGAAAAAAGCAGAACAAGGGGTGTAGACGATCCGGGGGGGGGAGGAGGTAGGGAGGCACTAACTCCTCGACGGGAGGACAGACCAGCACGACCTTCTCAGCGAGGTGACTCTGTTCAGCAGTTCTGCCAGACTCTACTTCAGTAGCTCTCTCACAGCTCAGCAGGTTTTGCCAGTCTAACTCAGACGTCTCCTCCAGGTACTTCTTGGGTTCTGGATTCTAGTGCCTGTTTTCACATGACACCAGACTCCACATCTCTTACTTGAGGACCTTCATTTTCCTATCTCTGCTCGAGTTCGAGACAATAACGATACTCCTCCGTCACAACCGTCACAGAGAAAAACCCCACCTGCTAGTAATCGGTCTTACTCGGTGGTGATCGGAGAAAAACCGCTTGGTTGCTTTCCGGTTTAGCAAATTCAAATTTTAAATTTTTTTATTTTGGCTGGTTTTTAAAAATTTAAGCGAATTTCATCCGGATTCTTTCCGGGATTTCTGTCCACCGGTACCGGGTTTTCTATCCTTGGCTGTTAGGGCATTCTTTTGTCCACGAGGATCCAAAACCGCTCGGAAATCTCGTCACGGTCGGAAAAAACCGGTCGAATCGGATTTCGGAAAAAACCCGGACGAAATTCGCTTGAATTTGCTTAAAAACCAACCGAAATTCAAAATTTGAATTTGCGAACCGGAAAAAACAGTACGATTTTGGATCCGGCCCAACAACCGGCGATTCACGCCGGATTTCTATCTCGTTGTCCATCGACTTTTCGTTCAAATTGTTTCACATGTTCTCTAGCTTACCATGCAGCTTCTCTCGGTGAGTCAACTCATCGATCTTAGCTGTAGGGTTGGTTTTGACTCACCTGTTTCATCCAGAATCGACAGATAGGGATGGTACTTGTGACTAGCCGGCACCGTAGGGATCCTCAGGGTCTCTACATCTTTAATCACCTCCACCTTTCGTCCACTTCTGTTGCTCCTATCACCTCTACGCCTACTTCCACCGCTACTGCTGCCGCCACCTCTGGCGTTTTTGCGTAGTGGCATCACCGTTTAGGTCACTTATGTGGGTCCTGTCTTTCTTCATTAGTTCGTCAGGGTGTTGGACGTGTTATTGTTGACACGGCTATATTTTATCAGGGTTGTAAGCTGGGCAAGCAGCTATAACTTCCTTGTCATTCTAGTGAGTCCTTGTCTTCTCGTCCTTTTGACTTAGTCCATTCAGATGTATGGGGACCTGCGCCTATTATCTCTAAAGGCGGGCATAAACTTTATGTGATCTTCATTGATGATTATTCCCGTTTTACATGGATTTTCCCTATGTCTAATCATTGTTAGTTTCTTGTGATCTATCGTAGCTTTGCAACGATGGTTCGTACTCAGTTTGATTCTCCCATCCGCATTTTTGTCGTGTGATTCTGCAAGCGATCGCTCGCATTTTTAGACGCTTTCTTTCTCACCGACACTCTTTACCGCCTTCCCGCCCGGTGCCCATGCTCAGAATGGGGTTGCTGAGCGCAAACATCGTTATCTGATTGAGACTGCCCGTACTCTTCTCCTTGCCTCACATTCCACCACAATTCTGGGCTGATGCTATTTCGACGGCTGCATATCTCATCAATATGCGGCCTTCCACTGCTCTTAAGGGTGTCAGCCTATAGAGCGTCTCTACTCTCGATCCTCCAGTACACTCAACTTCGTGTTTTTTGTTGTACTTGTTTTGTTCTCCTACAGCCTCGTGAGCGCACTAAACTATCGACCCAGTCAGTTGAGTGTATTTCTTGGTTATAGTTCTGAGCATAAGGGTTATTGCTGCTATGATCCTTCTGCTCGACGGATTAGGATTTTACGAGACTTGTCTTTGACGAATCTCGACCTTTCTTCTATCGAGATTCGGCTCCTCCTGTTTCCACCGTTGAGTTGATTTCATGGTTGTCTCTTTCTGACTCTTCACCCATTTCTCCACTATCACAGTCTTCTCCTGGTCTATCTCCGGTGGTTCCTTCTGTACCTCTGCCTCCGGTGCTGCCTCCTGTAGCATGACTCTTGTTCTTGCAGCACCACTGTCTCGGTTCTTCGGTATTCACTAATCCAGGCGCCATCGTCCTTCACCAGTCTTCTCTCCCGATATCTTGCTGACATCTACATCTGATGATGCTCCTCATTACGTCCTTCGTGCCTGGACATTCCTTTGACCTCCTGATCGTCTTGGATTTGCTCCGATAGCTTATGCTCTCTCTGTCACCGAGCCTAGTTCTTATCGTGAGGCCGCTCCTCATTTTTAGTAGCAGCTCGCTATGGCAGAGGAGCTTGGTGCTCTTCGACGTATGGAGACTTGGGATATTGTACCGACACTTGTGCATGAGCATCCGATCACGTGCAAGTTGGTATACAAGATTAAGACCCGGTCTGATGGTACTGTTGAGCGCTACAAGGCTCGCTTTGTGGCTCGCGGCTTTCAGCAGAATACAGTCATGACTACGATGAGACTTTTGCCCCTGTTGCCCATATGATCACTGTTTGCATTCTTGTTGCAGTTGCTTCTATTCGTCGGTGGAAAATCTCTCAGCTGGATGTTAAGAATGTTTTTCTTAATGGTGTTTTTGCATGAGGTCTACATGCAGCCACCACCTGGGTATTCTGTTCTTGATGGGCACGTCCGTCGTCTTTGTCGTGCTCTTTATGGCCTTAAACAGGCTTGTGCCTAGTTTGCGTGTTTTACCTCAGTGATTACTGCTGTCGGTTTCATTGTCTGTTCCCACGATCATGCTCTTTTTGCCCATGTCTCACCTCGGGGTAGGACACTTCTTCTGTATGCTGATGAGACATTCATCACGTATGTGAAGAGGCATCTCAGTGAGCAGTTTGTGATGACTGATCTTAGTTCTCTTACGTACTTCCTTGGGATTGAGTTCTCTTCCATACCTGAGGGCTACTACCTCTCCCAACAGAAGTATGTCCAGAATCTTCTTGACCGTGCAGTCCGACCGACACTCGCGATCGCCGAGACTCCCATGGAGCTATCCCTCCAGCTTCGTGCCACTGATGGTGATCTTCTTGAGGATCCTACTCGATATCGTCATTTTGTTGGGAGTTTGCTGTACCTTGTAAGCACTCATCCTGATATTGCTTATGTTCATATCTTGAGTCAGTTCATGGCTCGTCTTACCCATCTACACTACAGTCACGTTCTTCGCTACTTGCGTGGGACCATCTCTTGTCGTTTGTTTTTCCCTAGCTCCACCTCACTACAGCTTCAGGCGTACTCCGATGCGACCTGAGCTAGTAATCCCTTTGATCGTCGTTCTCTTTTTGCTTACTGTGTTTTTCTTAGCTCATCTCTGATTGCCTAGAAGACAAAGAAGCAGACTCGTAGTTTCCCGTTCGAATGCAGAGGTTGAGTTGAGAGCTATGGCAGTAGTGACAGCAGATGTTACTTGGCTGAGGTGGTTAGAGTGCCTGTGATGAGACCTACGACTCTTTTGTTTGAAAGTACATGTGCTATCAGTTTTGCCCGGGACCCAGTGAAGTATGAGCTCACCAAGTACATTGATGTGGATGCTTCATACACTCGCTCACAGGTGCAGGAGGGAGTACTTACTTTACAGTTTGTGCTCTCAAAGTTACAGGTTGCTGACTTCTTCACGAAGCCACAGACTAGGGTACAACATTTGCATTTTCTCTCCAAATTCAGTGTGTGTAATCCACCATGAGTTTTGGGGGTGGGTGTTAGAATAGGAGTTCTTATCTGTATATGATACCCCTTTTTACTCGCTATATAAAATTGCCTATTGAGTCCTCTTGAATATATACACATAACATTAATGTTGTGTAATTACTAATGAAACTGTGCTTGAGGGAACTATTGGTGCTATCATATTTTCTTTATCACCTTTTAAGCAGTAATTATCAAGTAGCAGCAATGAAAGAACTACCTTATTTTTTATGCGATTACTATCAAGGATAAAAATCTCGGAACCGGCCAGTTTACCGGTGACTGGCCGGTAACGGTAACCGGCCGGTTACCGGATTTACCGGAAAAAACCCGGATGAAATTCGTTTGAATTTGCTTAAAAACCAGTCAAAATTTGAAAATTAGAATTAGAATTTACTAAACCGGGAAAAACCGGCTGGGTTTTCCGTTACCAACCCGACCGGTAAGGCCGGTTACCGGCGCTAACCGGCCGGGATTTTCATCCATGATTACTATATTGGCAACAAAGAATTATTTGAGACTTGGAAGTTTGTAACCTATTAGAACATCGTGGCATGGGCAAGCACACTAGAGAGGGGGTTTGGCTCCACATAACCTATCACAGACTAGGGCCCAGTAATGTAGAACAACAAAAAACCCCAAAATTGCCTAAATAGAAAATTGATTTTTCGATGTGCCATTCGCCCTCCCCAAAGGTATGCCATTGTGTAGTCATGCTATTATTATATCAATACATAATAATTTGTTGCACCATATGGTTGCTCATCTATTTAGTAGTCGGACTTGTTACTTGTATGATGCATTTTGTGCTATTCCAGTATTGGTCAACACAAAATTAGCTTGTATGTTAATTCTCATGGTCTATCCTTTTGTCATTTGTTAAGCTGAAGTACCATTATAAAATTTGAAGTACCCTTGCCATTTAACTACAGTGAATTATCTCAGAGCTTCACTTGTTTATTTTACTGCTTCCAAGGGCTATTTTGGCATAGTACTGTAAGGTGAAAACTGCAGTCTGGCTTATATGATGTTTCCAAGAGTTTGCATCTTTTTTACCATTATACATTATCTGACAGATTGCAAGGCCATTACGGAGAGATTGCTATGAATCCTTCTGGTTCATTCTTGGTAGAGAAGTGCTTTACAGCCAGTAATTTTTCCCATAAAGAGGCCATAGTTTCAGAGATATTGGCTATGCAAACTGAACTGTCTAAGACAAAACATGCCATCCACTTGTTAAAGAAGCTGGATGTTGATAGGTTAGTCATTTTTTCCATTTCCTCTTATGCATTTGGTTACGAAACCAGAGTTCTTTTAGCATGTTAATAAACTTACTGTTTATTTGGTTCTAGATTTGCAAGACGACCTGACCAGTGGAGAGCCTGGCAAACTTCAAAAGAAACAACTCAGAGAGAATTTCAAGTGGAATTTGGCTTGAACAGTAAACCTATTGGGCAGAACATTGAAGAAATGCTCTCTCCTCAAAGTTCCACAAAGAAGAAGCGTAAACAGAAAGAGATGAGTGGCAGAATTACTGACGATGCCAGTGCCAACAAGCGATATTTATCTCCGAAAAGCAACAAGAGGCAAAAATCTGCTAAGGCGACATTTGAGAAAGAATCAAGCAGCAAGAAACTCATGAACGACACTGTCAGCGTGGCATTCTTGAAGAACTCCGACAAGAGGAAATCACCAGATTTCCTCTCAGACAAACCGAGTCTCAAGAAACAAAAACATCACAGACCCAGTTCTGATAAATCAGATGGCAAGAAGTTTGTTCAGGATAGTGCTACTGCTAGCACACCATTTGTCAGGAATACTGGGAAACATAAACAGTCCATCGCTGATCTTGCTGATCTGGCTGGTAAGGAGAAACTGACTGCAGGAGAAGTCCGCAAACTGTTGAAGCCCGATATGTCTGGCAAGAGCTAACCGATTCCAGGTCATGTGAGCAGTTGTAGAAAGCATGACCATATAATATTTTCCCCTTTTCTTGCAAACGTGCGCTAATGCAGCAATTTTGTTTACTATTTCCCCTCATCTGTTGTGAGTCATGAGCTTTATGATTTTGGAATGGATCTGTTTACCTGTAGCACGCTAGATAGTTTTGGTTCAGTAGAATGAGTTTCTGAAAATTCACTTCATCTAATCATCTTCAAGTTTGTGTTGAATCTGGCTTGCTGATGAATCTGTGGAAACAACGCATCTCAGTTTCCGAAAAAACTGCTCAAATCCATACCGACCTATAACCTTTATTGATTCATCGCAGAAAGTCAAAATCAGTCCACGACAAGTTCCTGTAAGTTGCAGTTATATTCTTCTATCGGGATACCCATGTAGCTATGAACTGACGAACAAAGTGTCTTGCAACAGATGCAAAAGGACAAGAGACTATCTAAGACCTAGGAGGCCATGCTCCCAAGTCTCAAGTGACAACTGGTAACTGACACCATGTCACAAGTACAAGGTACATACAAAACATGGAGACAATAATTTTGGAGTGGTTAGACTGAACAAGACATGTTCATCCATCCATCCAATGCGTTATGCCGTGAATTCTGCAGATTCCCAAATGCCCCCCTGCACATATGTTTGTCGCAACTCTGACAAATGTTTAGTTTGTCTCAAAAGATTCAGACTAAATGGCACACACTGCTCTCATGAACTACTAGGCCTTGCTCCTTAGTCCTGATGCCCTACATCACTACATGGTACATCACTACATTGTACTGTCCAAGATGACTTCTGTTAGTTCTCCGAGTTACAGATACCTACCAAAATACAAGTGCAAGGGCATCTTTGTAACGTCCTATTTAATGGCTCGCTCTTTATTTTTACTACCATGGTGTCTTCAGTCTTCAGCCTACTGCAGTTGCTGTCTTTGCTGCACTCCGCTCATCTGCCAACTGGCACTGACCGCCTGAGGCACCGCTGCTAAGTGGTCCATGAGACGACCATGACATGGCTTTCCTTTTGATCGCTTGTGCAGCTTTGATTTTTTGATCGCTTGTGCAGCTTTGTTCTCTGTTGATGATTTTTGACTGGCGAAAGATGAAGAAGAAGAGCTGCTATCGTATGGATTGCTCAATTTCTGTAAATTTACATGGCATTATTTTTTGTGCCGGACGCGCCACAGTAGCCGAGCCGGATGTGCTACAGTAGCCAACATTGATATTTTCCTTCCTTCCAAGTTAAGCTATATTCACTTAGCTTGGATCCTTAAGATCCTTAGAGATTGGATTAGATATGTTTGTTAGGAAAGTATCCCTATATAAGGTGATCTTTGATTCACGAAATAATCAAGCAAGAATTAGCAATCCTTCTGCCTGTCTCCTTGTTTCCCGTCACAGTGTTCGGACGGTCGAGGTGCCTGGGCCTCGACCCTCTGCTGCCGGCGGTAGCCATTGACCACCTGTTCGTGATAATTTGGTATCAGATTCCACCCCTCACCCCACCATGTCCGGCGCTCCACCAACCGATCCCCCACCCTCAGCGCGATCTCGGCGTAGATCGCCGGCCTCACCTTGAAGCTAGATTGGCTCAAGCCCCCCCCCCTGCCCGCCTCAGCTCAAGTCACTTGGTCTGAAGCCACCATCGAGTCCAAACTCACTAACATTGATAGACAACAGCAAGCACATTATGTGGTGATTTCTCGGCTGGAGGGCATGACAAGTCCCTCACCGAGATGGACATGGACTCATCCAATACCGCGATGGCACGTGCAACCGCTGACATACTAACCGCTGCGAGCAGTTCTTTCACGACCAACGGACGCCGGAGGGAGACAAGGTTTGGTTAGTGTCATACCACTTACTCGGTGCAGCCCCAGACTTGGTTATTTCGGTTTGAGCGCGACATCGGCACGCCTTTGTGGCCCCACTTCGTCAACCAGTGAACAACCGCAACGGGCCACCCCTCTGGAGCAATTCTCTCGGCGAGCTTGCTGCCCTAATTCGTACGGGCACCATCAAACAATACCAAGAGAAATTCCTTACCTTGCTCTGTCGCACGGACCCATTGTTTTAATGACAACTAATACAATTGTTTACTCTCGGCCTGCAAGCTCCTCTCCAGTTGGACATCAACCTCGAGGCACCACCACTACTGCAAAATAGGCTATACTAGACGCTCCATCACAGATGGTTCCTTTGGAACCATCTGTGTTATACTTATCATAGACAGTTCCTTTGGAACCGCCTATGATACGTAAGTATCACAGACGGTTCTATCACGAACCGTCTGTGATAATCGAGATATCTCAGACGACTCTTCTTAAGAACCGTCTATGAATAATTGGGCGGGAAAACAAAAATTTGGACTTAATGGGCGGGCTGCCGAAACTCGCTTTATATTGCGCTCCGGCCTCCCCCGAGCTCGTCACCAGCGGCCTCCTCCACCTCGTCCCAGCCTCGTCGTCACTGGCCTCCCACGACCTTGTCGCCCCGGTATCCCACGACCTCACTCTCTTTACTCCCCCCTTTTGCTCTGTGATGTGGCTTACTAAAAGCTAGTATTAGTGCTATGTGAATGGATTGAGTTGATGCTACTGTGATGTGGGTGATGTTGTGGTTATTGTGGGAAGCTCTCTATGCATGTGTAGTTCATGCTGAGTTATTTGATTTGTGCAAAAATATAGATGGCAGATCGCGCACTGTCCGGTAAAACCGCCATAACTTTTGCACACGAACTCAGATTGCGACGTTCTTTGGCTCATTGTAAAGCCAACGAAAAGTTCAATCCGAAAATCCATAAGTTCATATCATATTCATTTGCGAGGCTCAGGAGCCTCTATACGAAGTGAAACCCCCCAAAAAAGGGCGTTTAGGGCCTCAAAACAGTCTCCGAAGTTTTAGCACCAGTTTTCATTTTTTTTCCAATAGAAAAGGCTATCACAGACGATTCTAAACAAGAACCATCTGTGATAGCTTTTTTCACATACGGTTCTAGTTTAGAATCGTCTTTGATAGCTTTTTCACAAATGGTTCAAAAACAGTCTGTGATGACCTCATATCATCACAGATATATAAACTCAGACGGTTCAAAAACCGTCTGTGATGACGGTTCCGAACCGTCCCTTTGTGTAGCAGTGCACGCACTCTCGAGGAAGTGATGAGCCTCACATGGGTGTTTGAACACCGACTGCACTCCCTCGCTCCACCGGCTGTCACGTCAGCCCGCTCATTGCTGTCACGGTCGGCAACCATCGTGTCCTCGACACCATCCTCGGTCACGAGCACCGGCCTTACCACTGGCGTCGACAGCGGTACCGCAGCACCGCACGTGTGGCACAATCTGACACCGGCTGAGATGGAGGAACGACGCCGTCTCGGCCTATGCTACAACTGCGATGAAAAGTGTTCGCGAGGACACCGCTGCCAACAACTCTTCTCCATCATCGTTACTAGTGATGAGGAGGTCGACGAGCCAACATATATTGGAGTCCATGGAGACGCTGGAAATTTCCTTGCATGCACTAACCGGTGTACGCACTAGTGAGGCCATGCAAGTCCGCTCAACTGTGGGCAGCATGGACATCACCGCTCCATTGGACTCGGGATCCACACACAACTTTATCAATGCTGATGTCGCGCACCACCTCGACAATCGTGGCCTCCTTCTACGCCTCCTGGATGAGTTCGACGTACTCTTCGCCGAACTGCACGGTCTGCCACTTTCCATCTCCTGCCGGGCACCACTCCGGTTGTCGTGCGCCTGTACCACTACCCCAACACACAGAAGGATGAACTCAAGAGGCAATATACACTACAACATGGCATATTATTAAGGGCAATCAAACTACCGCAGAAATCTGCTTTGCGTAGCAAATTATCTGCCGGCAATAAGTTTTCCCGGCACTTATTGCTCGCCGTAAAATCTTCTTGGAAAAACATTCCCCAGCAGATATGTGAATTCCCGGCAGTTAACTGCCCTAGAAAAATTGTTTTTCACCGGCAGTTATAGTTTCCCCGGCAGTTAGTTGTTTCCCGGCAGTTAGAGTTTCCCCAGCAGTTATATGTATTATCGGCAGTTAAACTGTCCTCGATTGTTTGTTTTCTCCGTGCTAATCGCCTCAATTGTCCGTTTTCCCGGCAGCTAATCGCCTCAATTGTCCGTTTTCCGGCAGCTAATCGCCTCAATTGTCCGTTTTCCCCGGCAGTTAAATGCCCTCGATTGTCTTTTGCACCATTTAACCATAATTTAGAAAACATATAATTTTGGTAATCATACAACTCAAAAACATGTCATAATTTAGAAAACATATAATTTTGGTATTCATACAACTCAAAAACATGTCATATCAACAATCAAAGACATTTGCAACACGTAGATCAAATTCAGATTTTGCAAAATACATAAACATGAAATATGAAAGTTCTAATAAGCACAACAGTACATCTGCAGTACGTACAGAGTGCATACAATTTTAGAATTCTGAGTATTCAAATATAGCCACGATCTATCCTTGATATGTACAAAACATCCACACAAAAGAAATTGACAATACTAGTCTATCCTTAGCATATGTAAATACTAGTCGACAGTATTGAAGGGTAGTCCAATAGGGGTAGCAAACATCACCATGGTAGCCTCATCCTTGACATTGAAAGTCCTTAGCAATGCAAGGATTAAAGAGTAACCATGTAGAGCCACACCAAGAGTAGTCCAATTTCTCAGTCAAGTCAACATCCCTACCGAATGAATAATGATGAGTCCGATATCATAGACTATGACAACATACCAAAGTTTTAGTATATCTATGGCTTTGAGCAACTGCATACCTAGTATGGAATATAGAGTTCCAGAACCATGCATTCATTGATAATAATGCATAGATATGCCATAAGCCAATATATTCATAGTATGTCCCTTCTGCTTGCATCATGTAGTAGTAGCGTCGATCATCCTACTGCTTTAGTTGCTTCCACTACATGTTCCAACAAGGAAATGACAATACCTCTCCGATATAGTTGTCTCCAAGTCAACAAACGCACCACCACATATAAAAAGAATGTCCTTTGTATCTATATGCATTATGGCATGAAGACCATTACAGAATTGAAATAAACCCATGTTTACATATCTTAAGCAATGAGTGACTAAAAAACAGAGTCAACATTTACTTGGCAGTATGAAAAATGGCTAGTTTAGGCAAGAAATTTAATAGGACCTAAAAGGCCACATGACATTAATTGAAATCAACATAACGATACAATAGAACTTCTTTTAGGAAAGCTTACAATATAATTTTGTACGCTAATTTGCAGCTAGTCAATAGATACAGAGTGAACCATCCAATAATCTATTAGTAGCCAACACAGTATACTAACCATGAATCCACTCCAGAACTAACACACAAAGGCAATAACAAATGATGTTGCTTGTGTGCTTAGACATTATGCTTTTTTTTCTAAAATGTAAAAGTAAACACTTGCCTGGGTCAATGTGGTTGCATCAGCAATTACAAATGGCACATTCACAAAGCGAGCTAATGTCTTAGCAAGTAAAGTTTTACCAATGATCAAAGATCAAAGCATAATCCCAGTTATTATCAATCACATAATTAACACAATTGTCAATATCATTTGAGGTAACATCAATTCAAAACATCAAAGAGTATGCCATGCAGTGCACTGGATAGGGCAGTCAAATGCATCCCCCAGCCGAATACACCTCCCACCAGGTTCATCTCCCCCACATAAACCATTTCATTCGCAGCACAGGCAGGAGATAAGAACAACCGATACTCTCCCTCAAAGCCACATTCAAAGCCAGCACAATATCCTCTTCCCCCACCCCTCATCCCATCAAGAGGTAATCCCAGCTACACCTCAGTATGCACTACACGTATACACATCATTCACACATATCACGGATCTCAAGAGAATCAACTGTAGCTCTCGGTTCATCTTCATCACAGAGCATGTGGGGCGAGAGTAGAGATAGGGATTAAGGGGAGTCTTACTTGATCGCAACCCTAGAGCGACACCACCACCGGCACCACCCCAAAGAAGACCACCAGGGCATGCATCAACCCAACCCATGTCCATCAGTAGCAAGCCCACCTCCAACCTCGTACACATGCATCACCAAGTAAGCAACATCAGAAAGTAACACAAATCAAAACAATAATGAAGGAAAAAGGAAGGGGGTGCATTGGTAGCAGCCGAGCAACACTAGACCGAGGCAGCGTAGGGCCGAGCTTGGCCGAGCGCCGGCGGCCGAAGGCCGGGCCGGCAGGGGGCACTGGTAGTAGAGGCGTGTGAGGGAGTAGGAGCCGGGAGCCGGTGGCACCAGGGGACCAAACCGGAGGCGACTACGGATGGGAGGAGCAGCTCTAGACCAGCGGACCGGGCCAGGGCTGAGCAGTTCCAAAATGAAATATAGTTAACAGAAACATAACTGCAAGTCCTAAAGAATATATACCCACATTTTAATGAATAGAATTGTTTCATTTGCTAAGTTTGACATTAATACATTAATATAACAGGCATAATCTCTAAAATTGGTATTTCAGTAGCACATTTTTCAAATAGTTGACTTTATATGCTCAGTTGTCAAACAACATCAGTGCCTACAACTCCTGTGCAAAAAATAATGTACCACAATTTTACAACATGGAGCGGCAAATTATGTTTAGGAAATCAAGAAATGACTTTATGTCAGTTATCTGCTCACTCTAATGATTTTTTGGAGAGATAAGTCTTCAGGTGCTTGATGTCATTAGCATCTTTTACGAATGAAAGGACAATGCAATCAACTCCTTCAGCTATCCCGAATTCGATGTCAGCCCAATCCTACAAGATAACTTAAGCACTCAGCAGGCAAGAAATGAGTACTAGGTTCTGATTAACTATATAAGACTATGAAATTAGATAGATATAGATCAATTAAAAATAGCCAGCAATTTTGTCAAAATGATAATGTAGGAAGCCCAAAGCTCCAAGAATAACAAGTATTGCGTTCTAAGTTAACCTTTGCTGACAATGTAGGAAGCCCAAAGTTCCTTTCAACTAATTTTCCATTCCTCCAGAATGACAACTTGGCTCGAGGACCGCCGCCGCCCTCGCTACCGCCTGTATATCGTCGCTGAGTCGCCGCCCCCGCCCTCGCTACCGCCAGACGAGCAACAGCAGGACGATGCATCGTAAATGGATGAGCTTCATCAGTTCTTTTACTTGTAAATAGCCATTCGGATCCATCCTGCAATACGCACAAAAAGAAGAGAAAATATCATGACTTTGGTGAAAGACAGAGCACACAGGACCAATAAACATATGGTGATCTATGCGGCTTTTGAAATGTTAAGTATCCTTTCTTACGACTCAGATGATTATAGATGGAAATATCAATTGTGCATAGCCCAATCTATTTGATACTGTTATGCTCTGATGTAACTGAAGTTATGAGCACCAAATAATTCGTTGTCACTTCTAGAGAAACAACAAGCCCATCAAAATCTTTCGGAATGAACAGTGTCTTGTTCGATGTAACACTAGCACAAAATTCACCATACTACGTGTCTCTCGAATTATGCAGTACGTAAATGAGAACAATGCTTAGGATATAATAGGTACGTTTAGTGGAAATAACATTTGAAGTACATGTGCTTTACTCATATGTGCAACATTTAAAGTGGCGGTTTACTAATACATATCTTGCAAGTAAAATGGGAAAACATGAAAATCACTTATCTTTGCGTGTAGTGCTTACCTCCGTGGCCATCAAAAACACCAAAGAATGCAATCCTTTGTCAATATCTAGCAATGTCGAATGGTGCGATTGCACATGACATTAAACATGCGCTAGAGAAGGATTTCACAAAAGTATGGTTGAATGCAAGCAACAAGATCGCAGATTTATATGTTCATTTAACAAATACAATGCACTTTATAGTGCAATGTAGCAATAAGATATCATCGTGCTAAAGCACCAAAGATAAATCAAAAGCATCTCATTCTTAGTGCAATATTGATTCATTTCTAAAGTACATTAACAGTTTATGGACAGATTGATAAAGGGAGCATATGTATCCATGATAACGATGGTTATAAAGTCAAACTATGACAAATTTCAGTTCACCAATTACCACCGTGGATATTACAATTGGTTCTCTCTTTTACGACAAAATAAACTCCTGTGCCACTTTTTCATGTGCACATATTGACCATAGGAGCCATCGCAAAGTCACTGCAAAAAAAAATACGTAGTATGCAAAAAAAACCTAGAATATGGGCTCACAAAAAAACCTAGAATATGGGCGACGGCGGGGAAGGGGAAGGGGAAGGGGAAGGGGAGGAAGCCAGTGCGAGGGCAGCGCGACCGAGGGCGTGGAGGAGGCGAGGGTAGGAGTGGGCAAAAGGGAGTGGGGACGGCGGCACGGAAGAAGGGGAGGAGGCGGCCGACTGCTGCGGCGCGGGCGAAGGGGAAGTCGAGGAGGCGACGGAGGAGGAAGAGGCAGGGGCGGTGGAGGTAGCGGAGAGTGGCGACGGAGGAAGGAGATAGGAGGCGGAGGGGGAAAGAAGCCAGCGGCGGTGCCGATCTGACGAAGGGCGTAGGTGGGTTTGACCCTCCAACGCCGGCGACGAGGACGGCGAAGGGTGGAAGGGGAGGCGTGGGCGGCACAGGCAAAGGGGAGGGGGTAGCGGCGGAGGGGAGGAGGGGAGAGTCGCGAGGGCTGCCCGTGCTTTGGTGGCGCTGGGAGGGGGGCGGCCGAGGTGGAGGGGAGGTGCGGGAAGGACGGGGAGACGCGGGGAGGAGGGCAACGGGGGGAGTGGCGCTGGGAGGAAGGCGCCGTCGGGGAGGCGCGGGGAGAGCGCTGGGAGGAAGGCGGCGTCGGGGAGGCGCGGGGAGAGACGCGGGGAGGCCGTAAAGAGGAGCAGGAGCGGCGAGTAATTTTGGAGGGGATAAGGGTGGAGAGAGGCCGCGCCTATCTCTCCTCCGATTTTCACCTTCGCGCCTATTTTTTTCCCCCGGCAGATATGAGGTTGTTTCATGCTATTAATTTTTTCGTATCCTGCCTAATGTTTTGCCCAGCAGTTACGTTGACCTAATTGACCTTTTTTAGGGCAGATATATTATAGCTAACATAAAAATATTACCGGCAGATAAGTTGTTCCAAACAATAATTATTTTCGGCAGATAATGGGACCCTTAATCTCTTTGATATTGCCGGCACATATTTTGTCACTAATCCAATTTTTTCCCGGCAGATTATTGCCCTTAAAACTATGCCATGGTATAGTGATATGCGCCACTATGATGGGCGCGAGGACTCATTCGGCGGAGCTCCTCCGAGTTCTCTTCCCCGGTTCTTCTCGTCAAGAGGCACGATGGCTCCTAGTGCTTTTGCATCGATTACCATGCCTTGAACGAGAAAACTGTAAAGGACAAATTTCCCGGTGGTTGATGAGCTCCTTGATGAACTCGCAACACCAACTTCTTCACCAAGCTTGACCTACGCTGGGGTTTCCATCAAGTGCGGATGCATGCCGACGACATCAAGAAGATGTGTCGTTTAGCTTGACTAACGCTCCGGTGACATTCCAAGCCATGATGAATGAGAGGAACCGAGAGATGTCATGGTATTTTTTGATGATATTTTAATTTTCAGCTCTAGGATGAGCTGTTTCTAGAGGGACCGAGAGATGTCATGGTCGGCATAGCGAATAGGCGACGGACCCAAGGTGCTGGATGTGCTACAGTAGCCAAGCCGGACACACCACAGTAGCCGGGATTGAGATTTTCCTTGGCTTCCAAGTTAAGCGATATTCGGTTAGATTCGATCCTTAAGATCCTTAGATTGGATTAGATATGTTTGTTAGGAAAGTATCCCTATATAAGGTGATCTTTGATTCATGAAATAATCAAGCAAGAATTAGCGATCCTTACCCTGCCTCCTTGTTTCCCGTCACGGTGTCCGGGCAGTCGAGTTGCCTGGGCCTCGACCCTCCGCCGGCGGCGGTAGCCACTGGCCACCCGGCCGTGACATTTACATGGTATCTTTTTACGTTCCATCTCAAATCTGAAGTTGATCCATTCTACTCATTTCAGCCCACCGAAGAACCAGTGAAACATCAACAGGGCAACAGTGCAGGTCCGCAAGCTGCAAAGAAGTCCTGGAGCAGATACTTGACATTCCTGTCAAAGTTTCAGAACAAGAGGAAGCACAAGAAACTTGACATCAGGGCACCAAACGGCTTCAAACAGAAGAACCCAAAGCGCGGCTTACTCGTGTCAAGTCCAATACTCGGAGAATGCAGCAACCTGGTCCACGTCATCCGGCGCACCACAGCAGACTGCTTCGCTGCGGCCGCCGCCGCCGCCGCAGCGGCGTCAGGAGCTGATGAGGATGATCCGCCATACATGCAGCTTGACCAGGTGACCTATGGAGTGAAATGAGAGGCCTTTGGTCCGGTATACTTGGTCGCCTAGTGACCATTTTCAGTTTGGAGTGTTCCCAGTTCCAGATGTGCAACTGCAAATTGGTGTTAGGTCAATTATTTCTGGCAATGTTCTTGTTAGATTTCTGCACTGCTTGACAACCAGAAGGTCTTCAGAAATGTTGCTACCTCTCGTGCAACAATGTGATCTGCTGACTGAATTTAAAGGCATTTCTCAATGCTTCAGGGTTGTTTTCAGTTAGGTTTCTGAAAAAGGCAAGATCTTCTGATTCTTGTACTAACAGGAACTGTTTATGGTGCAGCTCTTACCTTTTATGCATCCAATGGAAACAAAAAATATCGTGGAAAAATGTACATAGTGATGCCCACAAGACTTCTTAAGGTCCCCTTTGGAACAAAGGATTTTCGTAGGGATTGCTAAGGAGTCATTCTATTTCCTACAAAAAAAAATCGTTATATACTACCAAAAAGAGTCCATTTCCCAAGTGCTCGAAACACTCGGGAAAGTACAATAACACTCAAGATATCGATTCCCGAAGATCGGCTGTCGGGGAAAAACACTCGGGATAGTTTAGTCGGATAAAAACTGATTCCCCGAGTGTTACACTCGGGAAAAATAACTTTCCTGGGTGTAAATATGAACACTCGGGAAACATACAACACTCGGGAAAAATACTTTTCTCGAATGTAAATCTGAACACTCGGGAAACATTCAACACTCAGGAGAATAGGTGCCACAACGGGTTTTGCCACCATAACAGAATACTTTTACCGAGTGTTGACACTCGGGAAAGTGGAAAAAGTGACACCGACTCATTACTAGTAGTATAGCACTAAAACACACCATCCGCATCCCGAATTTACTATGTGCTACATCTAAAAAAGTGAAGAACAATCCATCTGCAGGTAGTATAGCAATGCAAACTTTGTCACTTTATCATTAAAAAGAACATATATTTTTACAACGTACGAATGAATTGTTAGTACATACAGGTTGAAACACATATTTTGACGCCGTATGAAATGAATTGTTAGCACATACAGGTTTACAAAATGACGATGCTTTCTTTTATCAACAGCCAACAAACAAACGATACAAAATCTACACCTCAGAATGTATGCATCACTTTGTAAAAAAAGGGAAAAAAGAATGCAGATGTCCAATGAACCACCTACACTACTACAGAAAAGGTCATCACAGAAACGGTTCGTAACAGTCATCACAGACGGTTTTTGAACCGTCTGAAATTTTATGTCTGAGATAACAGGCGATTATCACAAACGGTTGAAAACCGTCAGGATACGAACCGTCTTATCAATCACTGACGGTTCCAACCACGAACCGCGAACCGCTGCGTGATATTACAGAATCACGACGGTTCGTCGTTGGAACCGTCTGTGATAATTCATTATCACGAGCGGCTTCAACTACAAACCGCTGCATGGTCGTGGTTATTCAAGATCACGACGGTTCGTAGTTAGAACCGCTCGTGATAAGTCTATTAACCTAATTAAATTTTTTCGTATTTTCAGCTAGCCTCAGGAATTGCTAGCCATGCCCTCTGAAAACTAGCAAGTAGAAACATGTCACAGATAATTGCTGACAACTCAAAGTGATCATTTAACTCAAAATCAATTACAAAAGAATGTTTCAAGTATATATTGTCGCTAGAGTTACAAATTGAATTACAACTACCAAAGTGAATTACAATATTGAATCAATTGTTTCGAGGTCGCTCATCGGTGTTGACGGCGTGAAACTCTCGATTGGTGTTAACTATGTCCGCCTTGATGAAGCCACGAGCTCCCCTCGAATGTGCGTGACTGGTCCATCTCGAGTGCATTTAACTCTATGTTCAAGCCTGCTGTCGCTAGCAGGAGTAAAGTAGTAAGCATATATATTTAAATTTATAATTAGGAGATAATTATTACGAGATTGACAAACCTGGGGATCGTTCGTCCTAGAAGCAATCAATAGCTGCATATGATGGCATACGAGAATGCGCATAGGTGATCTCGCTTTTGTTTGGCAGACCTTGCAAAAATAGAATTACATATATATGTACAATCGATTCGAGACGCAATATTACGAGTATGATATATGATTATTGTGTTGTAGCGCGTGCATCGAAATCGCATCCTGTGAGTCGCTGTGGCGCTGCTCCTTGTATAAACCTCCTCGGCAACATAGCCGATGAACGCCTCTACATGATTCAAAAAGTTATCCTTGTTCATTTAAAACGAAGGAAGACTACAATAGAGTTATGTGCGGAGGAAATGAACATACCATCGAGTATTCCTTTAAGAATGGTGAAGTCGTGATTTTTGTTGAGTAGAGAATCAAGGTACAATACCATGTTCCTCTTTGGCACAAGAATAAGAAGAATCCAAAGGAACCTACTCGTATGTCGCTATAGTCATAAACCTATGTTGAAACGTAATTTGTATAGCAAATATTGAAGCACTTACTGGTTGTAGGGCACCATTATGTACTCCCAATGCTCGAGCAAGCAATCCCATTTTTATGTAATTCTCGACGAGGATGCGCCTTGATTGATTGTTTGCTCGTGAGACCACGTGTGGTCGAGGAAACCCACCGGTTCTTTGATTCGATGGGCACGCTTCATAATGTATCCGTACATAAGCAATGAGTTATGATATTTATCGGTATCACGTGAGTGTAGAAATTGATTGCACGCACTTACGTTGTCCAAAGATCGTAGAAGTGAGGCGCCGAGGCGCTTAGGTTGTATAAGTCAAATAAGTCTTGAAGCCCACGACGGCGGCTGTGCTCGTGGAGAAAATGCTCTCTCCGTATGTGACGGTGATTCCAAGATGACCCCCTTCGCTCGGTCTTGCGCAAGTACCAATCATGCAAAGCTTGACAAGCTACTCCCGAGCTTTTAGTTCTCGCACGGAGACCAACGGACTTCCGAGTGAGTATTTGACGGGTTGGGAGGTACCTTAATGTTCTTCGATTTCGATTTCTCCTTAACGAGGCGGTGAGGGACGTCTTCCGTGTGACGCCTCGTGGACCGATATGGTGACACGCTTTTCTTGTCCCTTTGTCGCCTTCTCGACGGAAGCGATGTGGCGGCCTTCAAGCTTTGGTTGAGGCGGACTCATCGAGGGTCCTATTGGAGAGGCGGGGTCCTCTCGATATCGCGTCACCAAGGGTCCAAAGTCGATGTCCTTCTTGGGCCATCGGATAAAAGTGTGCGTGGCATCCCCTAGTGTTCGATTTCTTCGTTCGGGAATCTCCAATGGATGGCCATGAAATTGTCATGGACCATGTCCACCGCACTCGGCGTAACCTCGCGCCACCGGGCACCGTCGTTGATCGCTTCTTCCCGGTATGGATACACCATACCCGCCAAATTTCAATAGGAATCGACCCTACTATCCTCACTTGAGCTTGCAGGCGCCGGCTCCTACAAAAGCGCATACAATTAGCTAAGGCGTCCTATAGGTCTATCTTTGGAGCACTCCAGATGTACATTACCTCGATGCCGCCGATCGGTAATTGCACGCCGTCATGTCCGTAATTATGTGTGGACGCGACGCTATCCGATGTCGAGCGGGACTTGCTCCCAATTTAATGTAGGCGGCTTGCGCCTGCATGAGTTGATTTACTTGGTTCTACAAGTTTGTTATTTGTTCTTGAAATTATGCAATAATCACATGTTCCAACCGAGCGTCGTGCTGGTCCTTGGATCTCTTCCTACTCCTATACGTGTCGGAGTTGTGTGGGAATCCATCCCTCCAAGGTACGTAAACCCCAACTCCTCGCGTGCGACCCGGGTGCTCCTTGTTTCCCGGGCCGTGAGACAAGACATCCTTCAACCTGTCTACTTCGAAGGAACCTTGGGAACATGCGGAAGTCAATGCTTCCTGCAAGAGAACATCATGTTATTGTAGACACCATGAAGTTATGTACTTATTAACAATTAAGTGGTTTGGGAAATTTACCAGACGTTGAGACACTGCCTCGTCTGCCGGGTTTGTCAGAGAGATGTTGCCCGAAGACGTGGCTGATGCCCTCACTCTTAACCAGGATCGAGCGCGCTCGTCCGAGATCATAGCAAACGGTCGTGCAGCGGCCTCGCCTCCCGCCGCCATCGCGTGCTTTACCCGCGTGCATCAGCCGTGCCGAGTCCGTGGGGTGAGTGTTTTGTGCTGGATAGCTCATGCGCCGCACTTTGCTCTCGAATTCAGCCGCCGCCTTCATCTCGCACGGCGCCCCATGTATCCCGCGACAAAAATTGATACGTCGTGAAGGGCGTCCGACCCGTGTTCACGTACTGCGTGACAAGCAGGCTCTTGAAGGTCCTCCACGCGTGGGACATCACCAGCAGCGCGTGCCATCGCACACGTGCCTGGTCTGCTTCAGGGAAAGTGAACGAGGCAGAAAGTTCAGTCCACAACTGGTCTCTCTGTACATCCGTCAGAGACTTCCAGGTTGGGGTGGTTGTAAGATCGAGGTGGCCGACTAGAGGGGGGTGAATAGGCGGTTTTAAAAATTCTATCGCTCTAAACCAATATATAAATACGGAAGCTAATAGCGAATTGGTTTTGCTCAATTAAAACCTAAATCAACTAGGCTCAACTAAGTGCACCGACAATATGAACACAATACAATATGAGCAATCATACAAGATATATAAGCAATTAAAGCAAGAATGTAAATTGCTCAAAGTAAAGCACAAGTAAACACAAGATGACACGATTATGTTTTACCGTGGTGTTCGGAGACTTGCCGGTCTCCCCTAATCCACGTTGAGGTAAGCCCAACCACGTTGGACCGTCTCCTCAAATGAGCACACACCTCCGAGGTAAGTCCAACACTTGGACCGGTTCCAAACCGAACCAACACCTCGCTCAACTATGGTTGCTCTTCCTCCACTCCGAGATGGCGAGCACCAAACCACTCACAAACACGCCGGTCTTCTCACAAGCTTCTTGAGAAGATCACCGCCAGACGACGCCCACGCTGCCTAGGTGTCTGCAAACACCAAGAGTAACAAATCTCAACACTCACTTGAACTAATCAAGTGTCAACGCTCACGTGGATACACAATCCACTACCTAAGGCAACACATGCACTTAGGGTTTACTCTCCAAGCTCACCTAGTGCAACACATGCACACAAGAGAGGAGAGGCTTGCTCTTAGCTCAAGAGGCTCACAAAGAGTTCACAATAGTACCAGCAATTTCAGCAACCTCTCCCAACCAGCCAAGGTGGCTATATATAGCCCACACACAAAAACTAGCCGTTGGGAGTCAAACCCCTGAAGAATCAGGGAAATCGGAAGTTCCGCCGTGCTAAGGCCGGAACTACCGCATGAGAGAGAAAAGCACCGCAACGGCTATGTCAGACGAGAAACTAGCCGTTTGATTTTTAGTGCGGAACTACCGCCAACCAAATTGCGGAAGTTCCGATCTTCGAAAGTTCCGCTCAACACATAGCGGAACTACCGCACATCGAATTTTGGCTAAGTCCCCAAAATGGTGCTTCTCTGGAAAAAATGAACCGCCGAATTTCGGAGCAACCGATAATCGGAAGTTCCGCCCGTAACACGCCGGAACTTCCGCACTTAGAAAATCGGCTAAGTCCCTAAACCGGCCGCTCTCTGGAAAAATCAAGCCGCTGAAAATCGGACAGTCCGGGGTGCGGAACTTCCGCCGTTAAGCTGTCGGAACTTCCGATTTTCCTGATAGAAATCAGAAATGGCTTTTTCAACAACTTCAATTGCAAAACACATTTGCTAATTGACAAGCCATGCCAACAAAGGTCACAAGCAAGATTCCCAACAAGTTGCAAAACACATTTGCCAACTTTTGGAATCATACCACAAGGAAAAAGGTACATGGACTTACACCATTTGCAAAACGCATTTGCAAACTTAAGTCACATGCTACAAGGGTTATGCATGAGCCTCGATTATTTGCAAAACACATTCGCAAATAAATAGCGTCATGCCTCGTTGAGCTAGAGCAAATATAATGAGCTATCAACACATGACTAACTCAAACTACTAGTCAAGATCCCTCTTAATTAGTACGGCAATCCTATACTAGCAATCCGGTCTATCAACCAAACACCGAGACCGGTAAAAGACTAGGAACACATCCTTAGCCCTAGCTAGTCATACCTTTGCCTTGCATCTTCTTGAAGCTTGATGACGCACATCATCACTTCAAGTCCGGGTCCTTGACTTTGACAATCATCAACTTATGATGATTTCTTCACTTCGGGATATTGTCTTGATCATCATCAACACATGATGATTTCTTCATCCCGATTCTTCACATGCATCAACGCATGATGCATTCCTCCACTTGACCTTCATCAACACATGATGAGTCTTCTCTTGTCTTGATGATCAACTCATGATCATCTCTTCTTGATAAGCATCAACTCATGATGTATCATTTACACCAAGCTCTTGACTTGATGATCAACTCATGATCATCCCAAGTCTTCATCATCCTGGAACATAACCTATACATCCAACTCATGGAAAATGTTAGTTCCACAATGTGATCATCATTAATTACCACACCATACCATTAACTCATAATGGTGGGACAAGATACCTCAATCTTTCCCTCTTTGGTAATTGATGATAACCACTAAAATTCTCATAAATTTAATGATGATAAATGAGAGAACAAATGAGTATATATAAACTACACAAGTTATATATACTCTAACATGAGTATACAAGAACTACACAAGTTCTATATACTCATAACATGAGTATATACGAACTACACAAGTTTTGTATACTCAAAGGTTTTGTTTCAACGTAAAGATCCCAATATATGTGGAGAATGGAATATGGATCAATACTAATGAAACCACAAAGTATAGGATAAGACTCCCCCTAAATGTGTGCATACACAAATGTGTAATACGATCATATGCACATATTCAAGTTTGACTTATGGTTGAGTTCAATCCTATATTTTGGATCCGAGAAATGCAACAATATATAAGATTGAGATGTCGATTGCATACCTCGTTGTGTTTCACCTTTATATCCAAATGAGACTACAAAAAGATAATACTTGATAAAAGAGTTAGTCTCATATTTGGATTTGTCATTAATCACCAAAACAATCCATTAACTCATAATGGCGGGTCTAGATCTTTCAGTGGTGATGGGGACCCGTTCCCTTGCAAGTACCCCGCAGACGGTCCGGAATCTCGCAGCTGCTTTCTTGGGACTCAGCGGGATCCCGACGTCACTGACCTCCGTGATCGTCATGCGGCCCGAGGGCAATTTGGATATTCCTCGCGCTTCTCGCTGCGTACCACCTTGATCGGAGATCCAGACGCATTTGGCGACGCCGATGACGGCGGCGAAGACGGTGCCTCCGCCATCTCGCTTACTTGCTATCTATATAAGTTACGTCGCAATTATTACATAGTATATAATATATGGGAAATTGCATAAAAATATAAACAAATATAATCAACGCTTGCCATCTCGAGTAAAATAAAATAAATTGCCGTCGATGTACCATAAGAATCATCACGGTTCCTGTGTTTACCTGCATTAGTCGGCACCTAAGTATCGAGACTACCCACACCAACCTAGGTTAACCGCATCTTGGTTTTCAAGTCACCTAGGCTAACCTGCATTAGTCGACCGGATACCCATGATACCTAGGCCAACCTAGTAAATCGGCACCGCCTTACTTCCATAGGTTTTCATCATTCTAAGACTATACCTCAAGTTTCAAATGCGAAAATTAATTAAGAAAACACAACCACGCTACCAACTAGACTGTACTGATGTTTATTAAGAAAACATAGTAAAATATTGATCAAGAACTGACAGCTACAAGAGAGATTTTT
Organism: Hsuehochloa calcarea; assembly: GCA_036346395.1. Lineage (NCBI taxonomy): Eukaryota > Viridiplantae > Streptophyta > Magnoliopsida > Poales > Poaceae > Hsuehochloa > Hsuehochloa calcarea. The sequence goes on along the minus strand of CM070611.1, from coordinate 14,500,761 downwards.
CTTAATAAATGCAGAAAAGTGAATGAAATGAAATACAACAGTTATAAACTTAAATTCTCAGAACACCTAGGGTGCACACTTAGTCAATTTCACTCGGTTATTTAAGACAAATCACAAAATCCAAAGATGATAAAACATAAGGAGTGCAAGGGGAGGGGGTGTCAGTTTGCAAATATCTAGCACTTCCTCCAAGTCTCCAACTAATGAACCTTCACACACATTATTTGATCAGAGCATAAATGATGAGCAAAACCACAAGCAAGAGTTACGAAGGTGGCCAAGTGCTTGGCTTGCCCTTGAGTGAGAGGGAAACATACTTGGAGAAAAAGCACTACACACCTAGGAGCAAAAATGCAAACTGTCTGGGGAGGTCTGTTTGGTATCCCAAAATTGCTTAGCAATAGTCGGATTAGTAGGTCATGTTGGGGTGAACTAAAAAAGTTTGGGTAGAGTTGGATCTAAGTGTTGGCTAGGTAAACGCCTCGTAGTAGTAAGATGGTAGTTATAAACCCCAGTGGACCACCCCTATGGGAGCTAGCTATTCCGATCACAATTTGCGTGTCCCAATCCATGAACAATCGTGCAAGTCAGATTTTGCGTCTAAGGCTACGCATGACTCCCATATATAACAACGTTTTTAGTCGCTCCTAAATCTAATGTACACGCATATATACTTTCCGATTCTAATATAATCCGCCTTATTTAGTTGTCGCAGTTGATGATAATAAGCATATTCAACAAAGATCGAGCCATACATCATAGTCATTTCCATCAGAGTCTTCTTTTCCTAATGTCACCCATTCCCATAGCATGATGATAAGCATTATGGAGTAGCAAGTTGCATAATCAGGGAATGGGAAGGAAACAAAAAAAAATCACCCCAAAAAGTTGCTGCACCCTGGAGCTACACTTTGATCGATTTTTCAGTGCCAAGAGACTAGTGTCTAGCGTGGTTTTGAGGAAAATTTATCTCTGGTGAATGGATATATGTAGGCATTTTTGCTGGAGAGATGCAAGCTAGCAGTAATGAAATGTGTAGTTGCTCTATACACATACAGAGGCCATAGTTATGAAGTTATTAATTTGGCTCGAATTTGTCCATGTAAATGAACCGAAATGGCTCTCAAGCCCCAGCATGGAATACTTTAAAAAAAATCCTATGAACAACAATCGAAGCATCTATTGCATGGACCCTCACGGCAGGGACGAAGGGAGGCGGCCCTGGTAAACCCTCACGGCAGAGAAGGGAGGCGGCGCTGGGAAACTCACCGGTGCTCGGAAGGGACGGCGGGGAAACTCACCGGTGAGGCGTGGACGAAGGGGAGGCGGCGCTGGTCGGAGGCAGGGACGAAGGGAGGCGGCGCTGGTCGGAGGGGGACGAAGGAGGCGGCCTCGTAAACCCTCACGGCGAGAGAAGGGTGAAAAAGCGAGTGTGCACAACCGCTCGATGATAGAATGACTTATATACATGGATATCACGACGGTTCTATCATGATAATACATCGCGAACCCATAATAGAACCGTCAGTGATAAAGATATCATGCACGGTTCTATTATGGAACCGCTCGTGATAACTTAGAAAGGGAACCCTATTTTAATATCACGCACGGTTCCATAACGGAACCATCGTGATATGTTGATATCACGCACGGTTCATTAATAGAACCGCTCGTGATATTAAGTATCACTGCATTATATAGAACCGTCGTGATATCTCGCTGAACCGCCCATCGCTAGATCAACGATCCAAGTTCATCCACGCCGATTTAATTTTGGATTTTCCCGAGAAGGATTATTTGTTAACCAAAATGCAATTAAATTCAAAAATGCATAACTTTTTTTGTAGAACTATTTTTGAGTGAATCCAATTTTGTTGGATTCCTCTATTAATTAATGAACTAAATGTGAAAAGTTTACTTATGCATTTTACTTTTGCTCATTTCAAGGCTTTAAAAAATTGTACAAAGTGCATCATAGCTCGAAATGAGATGAATCCAATTGGGTTGTTCATCTCATGAGGTGCTTGATTCATCGTATCATAGCTCCGATGAGGTGTTTAATTTTATCATATATATCTTTTGCATTACAAGTCCGATAAACCGGGTCTCACACGACCGATCGAGGCAAATTGACCGATTTAGCATCGCCCATAACACGTGACGCGCTTCCATGTTAACATCAAATTAATTACGATGGAATATATACATGCTTAATTGAAATACAGTCCTTCATGATGATCGACGCGCATATAGCTAGCTTCCTCACTAGGTTCTTCCACCAGTCTGATGCCGTCTCCGAAAGGAGGCAACTCGTCAAATTGATTGTACTCTTCCTCATCCACGACATTCTCAACTCCGACAATCCTTCTTTTCCCATGAAGAACTACGTGGCGGTTCTTATTTGCTGGGTCCGTTACATAAAAAACTTGAACAACTTGCTTAGCGAGTACGAATGGTTCGTCCTTGTATCCGACACGCTTGAGTCCACAGAGTGACACTGCATTTGTCGACCTTCACGCCTGCGGAAGTTTAACCCAAAGGACATCAAACAGGGGATCTTGAAAAGTACATAGTCAAGCTCCCAAATCTCCTCTACGAACCCATAGTACGAGTTCAACCCGCGTGCCCCCGCGGTATTGAACCCCTCGTGAAATGCATCTATGCGGACACCGCTGTTCTGGACTGTGCTCTTCATATCCTGAGCTGCCGTATAAAACGTGTACCCATTTATGTCGTATCCTTGCCATGTCACAATTGTAAATTTTGGTCCTTTGGCCAACCATAGCAGCGTTTCATCACTTGATGCCCTCCCAGTGAATCGCATCTTTAACCATTCGTTGAACCGACGGTTGTGCTCTCTCGTTATCCAAACCTCCGACCGGTCTGGATTCTGTTGGCGTAACATGTCTCGTGCTCGCCGACGACGGGGACACTTGGGTCATGTGTTGCAAGACCGTGAAATGGGCTGCGCGATATGTATCTAGATTGGGAGTAATTGCTTTCCTCCCGATGGTCCCGATACCCTCCAGTCTCCCCTCGTGACGAGATAGAGGCACGCCTATCGGTTCCACCTGAGCCATGTAGTCCACGCAGAACTCAATGACCTCTTCGGTTGCATAACCTTCGATGATACTGCCCTCCGGCCGAGATCGATTCCGTACGTAGGACTTCAGAATTCCCATGTATCTCTCGAAAGGGTACATATGACGTAGGAACACAGGGCCGCATATCTTTATCTCTTTCACAAGGTGAACAATGAGATGGACCATGATATCAAAAAAAGATGGAGGAAATACATCTCAAGATGACATAGAGTCGTCACCACCTCGGCCTGCAGAGCGTCGAGTCCTTCGGGATCGATGACCTTCTGAGCAATTGAGTCCTCCATTAAGCCCTCGAATTTACAAAACTCTCTCTCACCGTAGTTCCCTTCTGCATCGCGTAGCATCTGATCCAGATTGTCATCATGCGATCTATCCTCATCAAAAGCACATTCCATACCACGCATATCGCTGACTTCCTCGGCGATGTCGCCATTATCGACTTCCTAGATAATCGCTCTTCACCGTGATCGCTCCAACATGTATATCCTTTTTGAAACCTCTTCAGATTAAGTGAGCTTCGATCTGCGCGGTTGTTAAACATTTTCATATTACCGCAATCAATGCATGGACAAGTACATATATTTTATCCCCTTATTCAACATATCCTCGCTTCGGCTCTTCTAAAAGCAAACACGCCATTAATATACTCTTCACTCACACGGTTCTCAATGTACATCCGCTTTGGTCCATCTACACGATATACGCACGTAACAAATTAATTAGTGTTAAATTATATATTAATAAACCGCAAGTACCCTTTATAATGACCAAACACATTAGTGAGTACTCTATAGCAAATATAAAGGGTTACAGATCGATTGTTACCCTTCTCTCCAAAGTGGCGCAATGTGGGAGGAGGCAAGCAGATCAAAGCCGCAATGGGCCGGAGGGAGGAGGAGGCAGGGGTAACAGCTCAAAATGGGAGAGGAGGAGGTAGGGGTAATAGCTCAAAATGGGGAGGACGCAGCAGCAGGAGGGTGGCGGCGGTTCAAATGGAATTAATAGAAATGGGGACTGCTTGGCAATGGACGCAGCAGCAGGAGGGTGGCGGCGGTTCAAATGGATTTAATAGAAATGGGGACCGCTTACAGCCGCTACTTATAATGCTAATATATCACGACGGTTCTTTTAAAGAACCGTCTATGATAGTTTATCACGCATTTTTAAAGAACCGTCGTTATACGAACCGCCGAACCATGTGATATTAATATTATCACCGCCTCATTATGCATTCGTAAAACGAACCGCCTGCGTGATGAGAAGAGTATCACGCACGGTTCATTACACGAATCGTCAGGAAGTATCACGCACGGTTCGTGTAAAGAACCGTCTGTGATATTTATATATCACGACGGTTAACGAAGAACCGCTCAGTGATATTTATCACGCACGGTTCCAAAGGAACCGCCTGCGTGATGGGTGTCTAGTATAGCATGTTTTGTAGTAGTGCTAGCAGATTCAGCTGTTTCCAGGGCATCCATTGCTCCTCTCTACAGCTGACAAAACCGACGATCAAAATACTCAAAGTGAACATTGAGTATACTATAAACAATCACATAAAGCAAGGTGTCAAGGAAGATAAAAGTGGGTTTGAAGCAAATAAGATAGTTAACTGCCTAACAGGTAACAACTAAGAACTATATATGCACATGCAGGAGAACTGCTATATTCATGCTACTTCCAAGCACCATAGATTAATTCATAGCTCAATGGCCACTGATCAGGTTGCCATAAAGACTTACTCATAACTGTCACATAATAACATGTTCAACTGTTCAAACTGGTTGAATCGAAAAGACTACTCTGGAACTCATTAACAACGAACTACTTTCTCAAACTATATAGATCTAAGGTCGTCTACAATCCAGGTGGTGAAGCTATGAATATAAAGGGTAAAACTAAATTTTGGGCCATGTTGTGCACATTATATTGAGTTAAAACTTGTATGTCATCCTCATTTAAGAATATGGAAAATATGCAAAGCATATAAGATTATGAATTTTTTCACGAACACTATACTTGCCCTTTAGGGTATGTTACAGGACAATTTGAAGGTACTGTCAGTTACATATTGTCCTTGTGTCCATGACTCATGATGTGGTCCTAGTGTGTTAAGTGTTAATCATTGTTGAATAAACAAAAAAAGTTCTCCAAATGGTAAAGAAAAGCTAATTTGACTAAATATGGAGGTTCCAATCTGACAATGAGCGTATTATGAAGTTTATAAAAGCATGAAAGAAAATAACATTACCTAAAAATTCTGGCCAAACACAAGCATAACATAAGCGAAGTTGCACTGCAAAATGAAATGGTTGAATCATTTTTATTCCAAAAAGCAATAGGGCAAAATTAAGTTCCTAGGGTTATTATCCTAATTACAACTGAGTTTTTAGTGTACAAAAAGATATCAGTGTTTGTAGTAACCGACTAACCGTACCTATTTCCTTTCACTTTGATAAAACAAGTAAACAACATTCATTTGTATTATTGTATATATATATTTAGAAGCTATGGATATCAACATCTAATTGAATCTAAGGAGCACAAATAGAAAGAGTAAGCTTAACATGGGACATGGGAGTAGTGCCTGGCTGCAGCACAAACCCAAAAAAACAAATCTTGAATTTCTCAAGAAGCATATGTATCAAGAAAGCTAAGTTGTTTGCACACATTATAACTTCGTCCCATGATTTTTAGGAAAGTAATTGTCATATATCCGTTCATATTGGATGAATCATATTGCATGACAGGAAGGTTTAAGTCTCAGCAGTGTAGAAGACAATTAAAAATAAATTTTGCTTCATGTTTGTTCTTACTTCAGGTTTACTTACTCTAAACCTAAATGCAATTAGTTTTTGTGCCATATTCATCCATTTCATCATTAGCATGTTCATTAACTAACATAACTTTTCCATTCAGATATAAGAGCACAACAATATGCTCTACATATCATAAAGCTAATGTTACATTGATAACTATCATAAACTTTCATGAATTTATTTTTTTTATTTAATACCAATGTAAAAAAACAAGCGCATAGTTAATTAGTATCCTACCATTCGTCGAGAAACTCTTTCAATATAGCTGTCAAGTATGGTCACCGAAATCCTATGAAGATGCCATGTGAGGACATGATAATAATCAGGAAACATTAAAATTAGTAATCATGCATTTTATTATTGCTTCCTACCAAAAAGTTGCAGCAAGAACCCAGACTTTTACTGCTTGAGTGCTCCTACTCTTGCCTTTTGAGCTAATGTCAAAGAACAGATAGTAACCCAGAGAAACACCAATTAGGTACATACCCCAGTATCCTGTCAAAGGAGGGAAATGATTAGATCGCATAATGTTGCAGCAGTTTAAATAATGAGATGCATGCAAATCTATGACATTCAGGTATAACGAGGATCCAATAGCAGACAAACAACATATTGAAATTTAGCAAAGCAATAAAATAAATGTTAGTGTATAGCAAATAGGATATATTAAGAAATAAAAGGAAAAACAAGGTTAGACGGATGCATATGCAACACATTCACATATGCCTGCATGTGTCTGCCAACAAGTTTGGAAGCCTCTATGTTTCTCATCACCTTAAGCAAAGAAGTGACAGGCAAACCATCTGGATAAAATTATTTTTACCAAATATGCTATAAATGCCTTCCTTATTCTGGCCGATGATATCAGCACTTCTTTCATTAGAAATGAGGTGCTCATTCAACCCAAAAGATAGCCATACTTGGTATCCTAAAGAAAGAGAGGAGAAACTAACTCTTGAAAAGGAGGATTGTAGCACTTTTATTGTAACACCCTAACCCAAATTCGGCTCAATGCCTAGCCCACCGTGGGGCGGACCCGCCCACACATAGCACCTCACTTACACTTTCGTCCTCGCTTCGTGTAAAAGGGTTAACCCGGAGGTGCTACGTTTGGATCCAACAAGCATTATATACTACTACAACTCACTTGAGACAAGCAATGTGGGACTAATCCCACCACACAACTCCTCATGGGCCACATGGGCCACACTACGAGCAGGCCGGGGTATTACATTCACCCCTCAAGGGCGACGCTCGGCAAAGATACCGCATACGCGGCAAATGCCCGTAACCACCCCTCGGACACGCCCGTGCGTCAGGTCGCAGACATATGCCATGCCATGTGTCCACTTCGGCCCACATGCGCCATGCGCCATATGCCCGCTTCTGTCCCACGCGCCTGCAAAAGGTTGATGCTCTGATACCATCTGTAACACCCTGACCCAAATTCGGCTCAATGCCCAGCCCACCGTTGGGCGGACCCGCCCACACATAGCACCTCACTTACACTTTCGTCCTCGCTTCGTGTAAAAGGGTTAACCCGGAGGTGCTACGTTTGGATCCAACAAGCATTATATACTACTACAACTCACTTGAGACAAGCAATGTGGGACTAATCCCACCACACAACTCCTCATGGGCCACATGGGCCACACTACGAGCAAACCGGGGTATTACATTTATGTCCTTCTAACCAAACTGCCAAACTGGAACCGTTAATACCTGCAAGACAAGCAGGCCAACTAACCCACAATATTTAGGATGAATACTGATAATAGATGTAAGGATGAAAATTGATGCAAGGGTGAAAAAGAAGTTCCAATGGACACCGTATTCTCCTACATGAACCTACAAGATAACAAATAGAAGATGAATCTTCATGGAAACAACATTATAATATGAAATTTTTACTAAATAACCTTTTGATTATGCCTTGCAAATTAAAACCCAATCACTCCATTTCCAGTATTACCCAAAAGCAAATAAGCTATAGTAACTACTAGCTAGTGTATCTACTTCTGTGTAGTATGGTTTGTGTCTAAAAAAGAGGAAATAAGAACATGATAATAGAAATTACCGGACAAAGACAACAAAAAGGTTAAGAACTTTGGATAAATGTCATTCCGGACAAAGACAACAAAAAGGTTAATAGAAATCGGTAAGACTGTACAGAAAAATTTTGGTAGCAAAATCACAGGACCTTATAGTAGCCATACGAACAACACGAGCTCCAAGGTCAATTGAAGCTATCTTGCTTCCCATCAAAGCATCAAATTCTGCAAACAAATAAGAAAATTGAGTCAATTAAGAAGAGTATGAAAACTGTACAGGCTTACATTGTGGCACTACAAAAGCAAAATAGGGTATTTTGAAACTTGCTATACCCACCATGAAATTGCGTGCCATTTGGGCCAATCTTCTTGAGTAGGATAGCATCTAGGAAATGCAAAGATTTCAAGCCACTTTTCCTTCGCTTCATTTCGGCTAATCTATTCTACCATCCACACCATTTTGGCTCAACATGTCCCCATTCCTGACCAAGCATTGGCTACAAAAAATTGATCATGGAGTCATGACCCACACAAATAATTTAACTATAAAAAGGAATGACACTAAGCAATTGTTAAACTCCAGAGTAAACATTGAAGTGTTAGAATCATATGTCAAGCTTGATCAGGCATATTACAAAATTTACATCATGAATTGTGGTATACCTTCAGTAATATCAAGGGTAGTGTAATATGAATTAACAAAATTGACAACATAAATTTGGGTATACCTTCAGAAATATGTAGGGTAGTGTAATATGAATAAATGGCAGTACAGGTGATATCAAGTATTGAACTTACACTTGGGCAACAAAAAAATCTATCATCGCCTGTTTAACGAGTTCCTCTCATTCAAAAGATGACGTGGTCACCCTCTCCAAAACTTTTAAACATATTGATAGTTGAACTCATGTGATTGATACAGTTGTCATCCGTGAAGAATGACCAATTTCAGAAATCCATCCTAGTTATCCTAATATAGGAAAATCAGGCACTAGCGGCTTTCAATGCAGCCTCTGCAACAGGGGTTGGTGCTGGCGTCACACCACCAGTAGTTGGCCTATTAAATTGCAAAATGAGTTATCAGTTTTTTTATTCACTTTAAGGCTATTTATTGTCCTTTTAATGAAAGTAAGAAAGAAGACACTTACAGTCCAACCATGACTTTGAACGCATCACAAATTCCCCATAAACGAGACTGCAAAAGCAGAACAACAACAAAGCATCTTAAGGAGGAAATAAGTAGTATAAGCTTACATCACCCACTGTAGCACCCTTGGCATTGTTCAGGATCATGAGAATATATAACAATGCGTACAAATAACAATATAAAATAGATAAACAGCTAATATATGCTCAAAAGTATTTGACGCAAATACCAAACTGATGCAGAATTAGTGATGCAGTCAAAAAGTAGGTATTAAAAGTTTATCTCCTAAAATTTTATGTAAAATAATGTTTAGAATCTATATACCATCAAGAAACATTAACACAATTGCCAATTCGAAGTCCATGATCAATGCGCATATTAATTATGTGTCGAAGGAAAGATGAGGAACTTGACCTTGGAGATTCCGATATAATTGAAATAGTGTAACAATGTGTAATACCAAGACAAGAGAGCCTTTTCTCATCTCCAAATAAAAAAGGGAGACTTTTACTTGCTTTAGAAGTATTCCAAGCAATCATAATTGTGACGCTAACACAATATTATAGGTATTGACAAAGGTTTGTTTTATCATTCTACCAGTTGAATCACATCTACCATAGTTCAATACAGAAAATAACTGTAATGAGAACACATGATTCACGCCAATAACTCTTGCAATTCAAGAACAATCTGAACATGAAAATCAAACTCAAAAAAATATTTATACAAAAGTTAGTTGTCTCCACAATGATCAGTTCTAAACTCCCTGAACACATATTAGTAAGAATTTATTACTAGAATAATCAACATATGATCAGATGCAGGATTTGAAATGACAAAGGAAAGGAGATCAATCAAACCCATCTACCATTGACTACGCATTAAGGGATGGAGCAGGGGAGGTTCATGTAGTCCACCTTCTCCTCCGCCGCCACCTTCTCCTCCTCCTTCTGGAAAAATCCCGCGCCTCTCTTCTCTACCATCCTCTTCCCCCACCCCATAACCCAACAAGAGGTAACCCTAGTACACCTCAGTATGCACTACACATGCACATAGAACATCTCATAGTAGTAGCATCACCCAAGCCATCACAGAGCATTAGGGGGTAGGGAGTAGAGAGGGATTAAGGGGGGAGTAAATTTTTTTACCTTAGTGCAGCGGCGAAAGCAGATCACAGCAGCCCACCCAATCCCTTTTCACATGCATGAGCACAAGGCAAGACCCATATCATTGAATTGAATCAAGAACAACACTGAAATATGAAAGTGAACCTTAAGCATCAAACATCACCAAATCATTAATCATACTTACAAACCAAAGACACCAGAGGAGAGAAAATAAGGGGGGTAAAGGGGTGCAATTAGCCTGTCATGTAGGACAAGAGGAGCAAGGGCTGGCGGCCGCAGGCTGGGCTGGCCTAGCCACTGAAGCACCGAGGGGCATGGGGCCTTGCCTAGGAGGCGCTTGGGCGTGGCGCCCGGTGGCGGCAAGCCACAGGCCGACAGTTGGGGTTGAGGCGGCGTTGGCCACCAGGTCGTGCTGGGGAGCCGGGTGGAGCGGAGGTGGAGCAGGGCGCGGGACCGAGGAGGGGCGGCTGGGTCGAGCTAGAGGGTGGTTTACCGCGGGAGGAGGAGCAAGCGAAGCTGAACCTTAAGCATCAAACATCACCAAATAATTAATCAGACTTACAAACCAAAGGCACCAGAGGAGAGAAAATAAGGGGGGTAAAGGGGAGCAATTAGCCTGTCATGTAGGACAAGAGGAGCAAGGGTCAAGGCGGCAGTCAGGTCAGCCTAGCCACCGAAGCACCGAGGGGCATGGGGCCTTGCCTAGGAGGCGTTTGGGCGTGGCGGCCGGTGGCGGCAAGCCACACGCGACAGTTGGGGTTGAGGCGGCGCTGGCCACCAGGCCATGCCGGGGAGCCGGGTGGAGCGGAGGTGAAGCAGGGCGCGGGACTGAGGAGGGGTGGGCTGGGTCGAGCTAGAGGGGGGCTTACCGCGGGAGGAGGAGCAAGCGAAGCTGAACCAGGGACACAGGAGGGGGCGCGCACGGGCGGCGGCGCTAGGCGCTAGGGAGGAGCTGCCAAGCGGAGAAGGAGGCGCTGGAGGGAGAGATTGGCCGGAGGAGGAAGAGAGCCAGGGGATTCTTCGGTGGTGGGGAGATAAGAGAGATGAGGGAGGAGGTCGCTGGGGAGCAGGGAGGAGGTCGCTGAGGAGGTAGCCGGGGAGGAGGGAGGAGGAGGACGGCGGTGCCAGAGGAGGGAGGAGGCGGGGGTGCTCGGGAAGAGGGAGTCGGGGGTGGAGGCGGCGCGTCGCGGAATGAGGAGGGAGTTGGGGGTGGAGGCGGCGCGGCGTGGAAGGAGGAGGGAAAAAGTGCAGGCGCGGAGGGGATGGGGATGTAGGGTTAGCAGTGGGAAAAAAGGGCGTGTTATAGTTCCTATTCTTTCCCAAGTGTTTATGTTTTAAAACACTCGGGGTTATATTTCATCATATTACGATTGCTGTTTTCAGTCTTTATTTCCCGAGTATTATGGAAAACACTCGGAAAAGTTTTTTTTACCGAGTGCTAACGTCCCGTCCCGAGTGTCTTGTGAAATGTCTAGACACTCGGTAAAAATATAGGCACTCAGGAAACAACCAGTTTCTGGTAGTGAACCCCAATCTTGATCGTCACAATGTCACCATCTCACTGGGGACGTGTTGCTTTTTTTTGAGAGAGAAAGCAAGTCCAGCTCTACTTTTTTAATACTAGAATGCAAAGGAAATGGCAAGCTAGGCTGAGCCAGGGATGATCAAGCCCGTTTGCTCGGGACGGCCGACACAACTGGGTCCAATCTTGTTCACTTAACAAGTGAGTCTGTACGGAGTTTCTTAGGCTGCGCCAATTGCAGGTTTAGTTTGACAATTGTTATTCTTTTGTAAGAGAACAACTACATTCATCTTGTTCCAATAATTCTTTCAGAAGCAAAATTGCTTCAAGGAAAATGATGATAAAAAACAATTGAAATGGATTCTACATTGTGTGGATCTCGTGAGGATATGTGCACGATCTCAGGATGATGAGTCAATTGGCAATGGCTTTGTTGGTTTGCAAAATCTCGCGTTTTCGGGGTTTGCTTCAGTCTGTCAGACCACAGGCGGTCTGACCGGCGATGTTGGGCGGTCAGACCGCCCGTGGAGAGATCCGACCGGCGCTGGTGGCTGGTCCGACCGGTATTGCTAATGGTGGCTTTTGGAGCAGAGCCAAATATAGGTTGTGTAGGCAAGTGAGGGGAGTCTCCTGGATGTGGTCGCATCATTTTTGGAGCTCCCAGTCAAAAGTTCTATTGAGTTGAAAATTCCAGAAGGTTTCGGATTTTCACGATGGAATTTTGGCTAAGTCTTTTCGGGCGGTCCGACCGCCGTTGTGGAATCGGTCCGATCGGCCTGAAATCGGTCGGACCGGTTGTGTGGGGCGGTCAGACCGCCGATCACTTGAAGGTGAGCCTTCTTGGCATTGATGTGTTTTTATTGTGTTTATTGTTTGAACTTCAATGCTTTATTGTTGCATATTGCATTGCGGAACTAACGTGGGTCAAGTTGTGAAGAACTTGTCCCCGGAGACGATTTGCATGTCTATTCTTTGTCGCGGTGTGGTTTGCGTGTCAACGACGTCAACGGTGAGGTTGATCGGGACTACGCTTGGAGAGCTGAGGTCCAGAACGATCATGGATGCCGGGTGAGGTCGTGTGACTCAAGCATGGTGCAGAATGGGCAAGATGGATCGAACGGGTAGTTCGGTGCAGCTGGTTGGATCAGGCGGTGGCGAAGTCGGTGCAAGTCTCTAGGAGTTTCCGATGGGATTCGGACGGGAGAGTCTTACCGACAGGATGAGAGCCGCTGATCAACCTACACATGGTGAAGCAGGAGATTGCTTCAATAGTTATGGGTGTGTGGGTCCCATGTATGAGTGGGTCCCAAAAGTGAAACCCTAGGCTTCTCCTATAAATAGAAAGGGGGAGATGTAAAACCCCTGGAAGCATTCATTTGAGCCCCTCTTCCTTTTTCTAGGGTTTGGAGAGGAGAGGAGAAGCTAGGGTTTGGAGAGATTGTGTGTGCTTCTTGTGTGAGCTCTTGTCCTCCTTGTTGGAGTGGCTTTGTAAGCATTTTGTGAGATCAATCAATCTTGTGATGCTTGCTTGAGAGATCATTTATCTCCTTTGTGTTCTTCTCACTTTTGGATGAATTTGGTGCTTCCTTGATTCAAGAGTATTTGCTTGGTCTCTTGACCTATTTTGTCTTGCTTTGATGTGTGAGAATACTTCTAGAATCATCTAGATCATCAACCCCCACAAGCAAGTCTTGAATCAAATATTTTCGTATTTCTAGGGTTTGTGCACTTCTTTGGTAAAACCTTGAGAGATCGATTCTACGAAGTGGATCTGAAGGATCGTCGCTAGAAATAGGTCTCTAATATCCTTAGGGAGGTGTGCTCAAAATTTAGTCAAGTTTCATTAGTTGAATCAAAAGTTGGATCAAATTTTGTTTTGGATTTGGGCTTGGCATTTCGGTTCTGGACTAAATTGGTCGGACCGATTTTTATCTGGCCGGTCGATCACCGCCTTCGAATCGCCCGGTAGTGGCGGTGTCGAACCAATTTCAACGGTCCGATCAGCTCGTCAACCGTCGGTTCGATCATTGCCGCCTCTCAAATAGTTAGACCGCTGTGCCTGCACTAAACTTGTGAAATCAATTCTCCACATTTGTGTCGTGTGGTTGAGGGGGTTATCGAATTCAGCACAAGGCTTCCTCTGTGCGCTTACTAATCTTCTTAGCTTTCATAGCTAAAGGAGTAAAGTTCGTGTTGAATTTGATTAAGGCGAGAAATTTGAGAAAGCGCCTATTCACCCCCCTAGTCGCATTTACGGTCCTACAAGTGGTATCAGAGCCGGTTAGCTCTTCTCATAGATCTTAACCGGTCTTTGGAACCATGGCGACTGACAGATATACAATCAGGCCACATGTTTTTGATGGAGTTGATTTTGCTTATTAGAAGGCCCGAATGCAGGCCTACATTGAGGCTCAAGGGCACGCAATTTGGCTTAAGGTGAAAAACCCTTATGTCGTGCCAGCCGATGACAATTTGATCACTCCAGATGTGGAGAACAACAGCAGGGCTCTGAATTTTTTGATCCAAGGCCTTAGTCGATCGGAGTTTGAGCGTGTTGCTCATTTGCGGTCTGCTCATGAGATCTGGCGGACTCTTTGTGATTATCACGAGGGGTCCACTGCGATCAAGGAAGTGAGACAGAACCAGCTGAAGAAAATTTACTCCAAGATCAAGCAAAGACCTGGTGAGTCTTTAGATGAGCTGTGGGGGCGATTTTCTAAAATTCTTCATGATCTCCGCGCTATTGATCTTGTTTTCACTGAGCTGAAAATACACGCCAACTATTGGGTGCTCTGGATGTGAAGGTCTGGGGGATGAAGATCACTGCCATAAATGACAACACTGTCATGAGTGAGCTTACTATGGATAAGCTTTACTCTAGGTTGAAGACGCATGAGATTGATTTTATCTCGCGTCTCCCCATGACAGATCCGATGGCTTTAGTGGTCGACCAATCTAAGGGTAGATTTTCTGATTCCTTTGATGTTAGCTCATCTGGCTTTTCTTTGTCTGCTTTGCATTCTTTGAGCGATGAGCAACTTGAGAGACTACCTGAAGATGATTTAGCCCTCCTATCCACAAAATTCACGAAAGCTTACAACAATGTAAGAAATAGGAGGAGAGGTGGACCTATCACTTGCTTCGAGTGTGGTGAGCCAAACCACATTCGCTATAGGTGCCCCAAGCTGAAGGGCAAGGAGGAGAAGGAGTCACAAAGGCATCCTCAAGCTAGGAATGCTAAACCCAAGAAGACAAACTATCGCAAGCTTGTCAGCCGAGTCCTTGAAGCTCTAGAGGATGTGAGCATGAGTGATGTGGACTCGGAGGTGGAGGACGACAAGAGTGACTCCCGTGGCAAGAAGAAGGCTCGTGATTTCACGGGCATGTGTTTCATGGCCAAGAACAGCCACGACAGCGACTCCTCCAACAACGAGGATCGTTTTACTGATCCCGATGAGGTATGCCCTTCACTTCCTGACATGAAAAGGGCTTTGGTGCTTGCTGAACAAAAATTGCATAAGCAAGCTAAACTGATTAAGAAACATGACACTATGATTGATAATTTGAACCTAGAAGTTGTTAGGCTCAAATCCATTAATCCTGATGATTTCTGTGATTCATGTTTTAGCTTGCTTAATGAATTGTCAAGCTTAAATAATGCTCATTCCTCTGTTGAAAAACAATTAAAAGATGCTCTTGTTGAACTAGAACCTCTCAAGTCTAGTTCTGTTTGCATGGATGCCATTCCGCTTGATGTGACTGCTTTAGATGCTATTCCATTAACTTGCTCAAATTGTGCTTTGCTTGAATTAAAACTAGATAGCTCTTTGAAAGAATTGCAAAAATTTGATGCTAGTCACACTTGCTCTCATTGTAAGAATAACAGGATTAAAATGCAAGAGATGACCGAAATGGTTGTTTACTCTAGAGCTGCATCTTGTGAAAATTATCCTAAGCTTACAATTGAGATTGAAGCTTTAAACAAGACTCTTGAAGAGAAAGCTAAAATTGAAAAATCCATGTCTCTTACTGCTTCCAAGAAAGTCATTGATTCTTCCTCTTGTATGTTGCATGCTGAAGTTGAAACTATTGTTGGTAAGATACAAGAGGCTTTTAGAGTCAAATTTAAGGAGCAGTTGAATAGGATTGGAGAGTCCTATTGTGTGTCTTGTGAGGCTCTAAAAGTGGAAGTGGATCTTCTTAAGAGCAAACATGTTGAGGCAATCAATTCTAGAAAATACTCTAATTGTGGAGTTTTAGCAAAAGAGAATGATTACCTCAAATTGACTCTTGAGAAGCTTTCTGGTGAGAAAAAGAAACTCAATATGATTCTTGATCAATCTAAAGTGAGTAAGAAGAATAGTGGCCTAGGTTTTATGTCCCTAGAGCATTCCAAGAATCACCCACCTAAGGTTGCGAAAATTATGAAAAGTGGTCTGGTTGAGCAAGAACCTTCTAAGACTTCCAAGGTTGTATTCCAAGCTGCAGGTTTTGCTCAAACTCTTTTTGGTAAGAAAGGTGCTTCTGTTTCACCAGTACAGACCCCTCAAAAGGTCAAGTACCATTGTACTTTCTGCAAGAAAGAGGGCCACACTATTGAGTTTTGCTTCCGGAGAGCAAAGATTGAGAGGAAAGAGAGAGTGAGCACCTTGAGATCCATTAGAGGAGTCTTTTCATCAGCTGTAGTCTCTAAAGTCAGGCAGCCTATTCATCGTACCACATATAGGCCTATGTTTGTAGAGAACTTTGTTGACTCTTTTGGTGGGTCCAGGCAGCAAGTTGGGTTAGGATATCGTGAGGAGAGACCTCGGGTAGCACCTAGACAGGGGGAGTATCGATCTTTTGGTAGATCGTTTTGGAGAGGTCCAGGTGGTTATCGTGTGCATTCTTATGATCTTGTTCCTGATCATTTTTCTGCTGCTTCTACTGCTGCTCCCAGGCATCGTGCTTCTCGGTACTAGACTCCTAGATCGTTTATCTCTAACCCCAGTACTGAGGCATGGATGTTTTGAGGGATTTTGCTCTTTTTGCTTTCATTGTATCATAATGCATTTTTTTCATTTCAAATGTCTTGCATTGTATAATAAAACTTGTGGAGCTTTGATTATTATCCGTGTATGGCTTGATTTCACACTCTATACCTTGTCATGTCAAGTGATAGTCAGCTAGACTTCTTTTATGGCTCTACGTGTTTTAGCTTATGTGGATATCGTGAGGATATGTGCACGATCTCAGGATGATGAGTCAATTGGCAATGGCTTTGTTGGTTTGCAAATACTCGCATTTTCGGGGTTTGCTTCATCTTTGTCGGACCACAAAGCGATCCGACCGCGCGTAGGGGCGGCCGACCGCCTGTGGACTTCGCTTGGACCGGCGAAGGTGGCGGTCGGACCGGTCGACCTAAAGTTGGATTTTGGGGCTAATCCAAAAATAGGTTGTGTAGGCAGGTGAGGAGTCTCCGGATGTGGTTTCATCATTTTGGAGCTCCCAAACAAAGTTCTATTGAGTTGAAAATTCCGAAGGTTTCGGATTTTCAAGTCGGAATTTTGGCTAAGTCCTTTGGGGCGGTCCGACCGCCGTTGTGGGAGCGGTCCGACCGGCCTGATATCGGTCGGACCGGCCTTGTGGGGCGGTCAGACCGTAGTGACTTGGAGGTGAGCCAAGTTTGCATTGAGTTGGTTTTGATTGTGGTTATTATATGAACTTCAATGCTCTATTGTTGTATATTGCATTGCGGAACTAACGTGGGTCAAGTTGTGAAGAACTTGTTCCTGGAAACGGTTTGTTTGTCTATTGTCGCGCAGGCGGCTTACTGTGTCAACGACGCTCACGGTGAGTGGATCGACTACGCTTGGAGAGCCGAGGTCCGAACGATCGGGGATACCGGTGAGGTCGTGTGACACAAGCATGGTGTAGAATGGGCAAGATGGATCGAGCGGGTGGTTCTTGCATACCGGTTGGATCAAAGGTGCGGATATCGGTGCGAGTCTCTGGGAGGTTCCGATGGGATTCGGACAAGAGAGGCTTGGCGACGCGATGAGAACCGCTGATCAATCTACACGTGGTGAAGCAGGCGATTGCTTCAAGTATTATTTGTGTGTGGGTCCCATGTGTAAGTGACCCCAAAAAGGAAACCCTAGCTCTCTAGTATAAATAGGAAAGGGGGAGGTGGAAAACCTTTGAGGCATTCATTTGGTTTCCCCCTTGCTTTTCTAGGGTTAGGGTTTGGAGAGGAAGAGAGGGAGAGATTGTATGCTCCTTGGGTGAGCTCTTGTCCTCCTTGTTGGAGTGGCTTTGTAAGCATCTTGTGAGATCAATCAATCTTGTGATGCTTGCTTGTGAGATCTTTTGTCTCCCCTTTTGTGTTCTTCTCTCATTTGAATGAATTTGGTGCTTCCTTAATTCAAGGATTTTTACTTGGTCTTTTGACCCACTTTGTCTTGCTTTGATGTGTGGGAATACTCCTAGAATCATCTAGACCATCAATCCCCACTAGCAAGTCTTGAATCAAAGTTTTTCATATTTCTAGGGTTTGTGCACTTCTTTGTTTATTCCTTGAGAGATCGATTCTGCGAAGTGGATCTGAAGGATCGTCGCTAGAAATAGGTCTCTAATATCATTAGGGAGGTGTGCTCGAAATTTGGTCAAGTTTCATTGGTTGAATCAAAAGTTGGATCAAATTTCGTTTTGGATTTGGGTTCATTTTTCAAGATCGGACTGTACTGGTCTGACCGGTTTTATAACGGCGGTCCGACCGCCAGATATTCGATCATTGCTTCGGCTGGTCGAACCGCCACCACCGGTTCGACCGCCGCTAGTTGCCGGTCGGACCATCGGTTGAACGTCGGTCCGATCCGCCTGTGGTAGCCGGTCGACCGCTGTGCCTGATCAACCCTTTGAGTTTAAGTCTCCACATTTGTGTCGTGTGGTTGTCGGGGGTTATTGAATTCAGCACAAGGCTTCCGTTGTGTGCTTACTGATCTTCTTAGCTTTCATAGCTAAAGGAGTAAAGTTCGTGTTGAATTTGATTTAGGCGAGAAAGTGGTGAAAGCGCCTATTCACCCCCCCCCCTCAGTCGCCTTTCTGGTCCTACAGCTTAGCTTTCACCTTGCTAGCTTTATATCTGTGAGAAAATTGAATCAAATCATGTCTTGTTGGATCTTGTGACTAGTTTTGCTCTCGTGATCCTCTTATGATTCTTGCCATGTCTTATAGGTTAAATTGAGTCTTGAACTTATTTTGAGATGAAAAATGAACTTTTTAACTTCTTATGTCAAGCAAATGATAAATGAGATTTTCTGTGCGAAAAAACTGATCTCACCAATCCTTTCTCATGAGACGGCTTGCCATTGCACTAGGCATGAACTCAGGGGGAGTTTTGGATGACCTAGACCACTCTTTTAAGCTTATCGCTTGAGATGGTCGCGGCAAGGCTTGAGATCTAGCACAATGAAAAAATCCTTTTTAGGAAAATGCTCAAAATGCTAAGTGCTTGAATATTGCTTCATATGTGAACTCTTTTTGCTCAAAATGCCTTAGTTCCAGTTTTGGGTCTCTTTTTACTTATAGACATGGCTTGACTCATTTTTGTTGCTTTTAGTGAATCTATGATATTGAGCAACCTTTCATGGTTCTAATTCTTTTAATCTCAGATTACTACTATTTTGGTCTTAGCTTTGCAGTACATGTTTTGCCATGATTGAATATAGCTTCTACTCTTTATATGGCTTGGTATAATTCGTGTAAAAGAACTTCATAAAATAAAAAATGAACCTTTTGAATATTTGTGATCATAGTGAGTTGAGTCTCTGGGTTTTATTGCCTTTTTCTGATTTTATTTGCAATTGAAGAAGACTCACAATGATCAAAGGTCAAATAGTATATTTATCTTTCATTTGGACCTAAGTGAGACTTTTGGCTACTTTCTGGATATTGAATCCTTTTGTGCTTTCATGGCCTTATCTCACTTGCTTATACTATTCTGAAGCCAGCTTGGTCATTTCCTAAGCTTTTTCTTGCTTATGGACCAAGTTGTGCCTTTATGCGAAAACGGCGAATTTTTTACTTTTCAATATGAAAAACCATATTTTCTGGGAAATTGCCAATGTGTTCATCCAGGGGTAGATTGTGGATATCGTGAGGATATGTGCACGATCTCAGGATGATGAGTCAATTGGCAATGGCTTTGTTGGTTTGCAAAATCTCGTGTTTTCGAGGTTTGCTTCAGTCTGTCAGACCACAGGTGGTCTGACCGGCGATGTTGGGCGGTCAGACCGCCCGTGGAGAGGTTCGACCGGCGCTGGTGGCTGGTCCGACCGGTATTGCCTAAAGGTGGCTTTTGGAGCTGAGCCAAAAATAGGTTGTGTAGGCAAGTGAGGGGAGTCTCCTGGATGTGGTCGCATCATTTTTGGAGCTCCCAGTCAAAAGTTCTATTGAGTTGAAAATTCCAGAAGGTTTCGGATTTTCACGATGGAATTTTGGCTAAGTCTTTTCGGGCGGTCCGACCGCCGTTGTGGAATCGGTCCGACCGGCCTGAAATCGGTCGGACCGGTTGTGTGGGGCGGTCAAACCGCCGATCACTTGAAGGTGAGCCTTCTTGGCATTGATGTGTTTTTATTGTGTTTATTGTTTGAACTTCAATGCTTTATTGTTGCATATTGCATTGCGGAACTAACGTGGGTCAAGTTGTGAAGAACTTGTTCCGGAGACGATTTGCTTGTCTATTGCTGTGCAGGTGGCTTGCAGGTCAACGACGTCAACGGTGAGGTTGATCGGGACTACGCTTGGAGAGTTGAGGTCCAGAACGATCATGGATGCCGGGTGAGGTCGTGTGACTCAAGCATGGTGCAGAATGGGCAAGATGGATCGAACGGGTAGTTCGGTGTAGCTGGTGGGTTCAGGCGGTGCGGAAGTCGGTGCAAGTCTCTAGGAGTTTTCGATGGGATTCGGACGGGAGAGTCTTGCCGACAGGATGAGAGCCGCTGATCAACCTACACGTGGTGAAGCAGGAGATTGCCTCAATAGTTATGGTTGTGTGGGTCCCATGTGTGAGTGGGTCCCAAAAGTGAAACCCTAGGCTTCTCCTATAAATAGAAAGGTGTAAAACCCCTGGAAGCATTCATTTGAGCCCCTCTTCCTTTTTCTAGGGTTTGGAGAGGAGAGGAGAGGAGAAGCTAGGGTTTGGAGAGATTATGTGTGCTCCTTGTGTGAGCTCTTGTCCTCCTTGTTGGAGTGGCTTTGTAAGCATCTTGTGAGATCAATCAATCTTGTGATGCTTGCTTGAGAGATCATTTGTCTCCTTTGTGTTCTTCTCTCTTTTGGATGAATTTGGTGCTTCCTTGATTCAAGAGTATTTACTTGGTCTCTTGACCTATTTTGTCTTGCTTTGATGTGTGAAAATACTCCTAGAATCATCTAGATCATCAACCCCAACAAGCAAGTCTTGAATCAAAGATTTTCGTATTTCTAGGGTTTGTGCACTTCTTTGGTAAAACCTTGAGAGATCGATTCTCTGAAGTGGATCCAAGGATCGTCGCTAGAAATAGGTCTCTAATATCCTTAGGGAGGTGTGCTCGAAATTTGGTCAAGTTTCATTGGTTGAATCAAAAGTTGGATCAAATTTCGTTTTGGATTTGAGCTTGGCATTTCGGTTCTGGACTAAATCGGTCGGATCAATTTTTATACGACGGTCAGACCACCCGGCAGTGGCAGGTCGAACCGATTTCCAACGGTCCGACCGCCAGTTTGTAGCCGGTCCGACCGCTTGTCAACCGTCGGTCCGACCGCTAGTCTCCAGCCGGTCAGACCACCTGTGCCCAGACCAAACTTGTGAAATCAATTCTCCACATTTGTGTCGTGTGGTTGAGGGGGTTATCGAATTCAGCACAAGGCTTCCTCGTAAACGCCATCGATCTTCTTAGCTTTCATAGCTAAAGGAGTAAAATTCGTGTTGAATTTGATTAAGGCGAGAAATTTGAGAAAGCGCCTATTCACCCCCCTAGTCGCCTTTACGGTCCTACACATTGAAACAATGATGGTTACGGAGGATCGACGGACTATGAGGCCGTCCTTAGCAAATCTTCTTCTGCTCGAGGAGTGCATTTTCAAGCCCACGCGCATCTGAAAATGGTGCTTATATGGTTGGATAAAGACCCTCGACTTCTACCAAGATGAGATGACTGGACACATATTAGTAAGAATTTATGACTGGAATAATCAGCATATGATCAGATGTAGGATTTGAAATGACAAAGGAAAGGAGATCAATAAAACCCATCTACCATTGACTACGCATCAAGGGATGGGGCAGGGGAGGTTCATGTAGTCCACCTTCTCCGCCGCCACCTTCTCGAAAAATCCCGCGCCTTTCTTCTCTACCATCCTCTTCCCCCACCCCATAACCCAACAAGAGGTAACCCTAGTACACCTTAGTATGCACTACACATGCACATAGAACATCTCATAGTAGTAGCATCACCCAAGCCATCATAAACATTAGGGGGGTAGGGAGTAGAGAGGGATTAAGGGGGGATTAAATTTTTTTACCTTAGTGTAGCGGCGAAAGCAGATCACAGCAGCCCACCCAATCCCTTTTCACATGCATGAGCACAAGGCAAGACCCATATCATTGAATTGAATCAAGAACAACACTGAAATCTGAAAGTGAACCTTAAGCACCAAACATCACCAAATAATTAATTAGACTCATACAAACCAAAGGCACCAGACGAGAGAAAATAAGGGGGGTAAAGGGGAGCCATTAGCCTGTCATGTAGGACAAGAGGAGCAAGGGCCGGCGCTGCAGGCTGGTCCGGCCTAGCCACCGAAGCACCGAGGGGCATGAGGCCTTGCCCAGGAGGCGCTTAGGCGTGGCGGCCGGTGGCGGCAACGCCGGCAAGCCATGGGCCGACAGTTGGGGTCGAGGCGGCGCTAGCCACCAGCCGTGTCGGGGAGCCGGGTGGAGCGGAGGTGGAGCAGGGCGCGGAACCGAGGAGGTGTGGTCTGGGTCGAGCTAGAGGGGGCTTACCGCGGGAGGAGGAGCAAGCGAAGTTTAACCAGGGACGCAGGAGGGGGCGCGCACGGGCGGCGGCACTAGGCGCTAGGGAGGAGCTGCCGAGCGGAGAAGGAGGCGCTGGAGGGAGAGATTGGCCGGAGGAGGAAGAGAGCCAGGGGATTCTTCGGTGGTGGGGAGATAAGAGAGATGAGGGAGGAGGTCGCCGAGGAGCAGGGAGGAGGTCGTCGAGGAGGAGGGAGGCGGGCGGAGGAGGTAACCGGGGAGGAGGGAGGACGGTGGTGCCGGAGGAGGGTGGAGGCGGGGGTGCTCGGGAGGAGGGATTCGGGGGTGGAGGCGGCGCGGCGCGGAATGAGGAGGGAGTCGGGGTTGGAGGCGGCACAGTGCGGAAGGAGGAGGGGAAAAGGTGCGGGCGCGGAGGGGATGGGGATGTAGGGTTAGTGGTGGGAAAAAATGGCGCGTTATGGTTCCTATTCTTTCCCGAGTGTTTACGTTTTAAAACACTCGGGGTTATATTTCATCATATTACGATTGCTATTTTCCGTCTTTATTTCCCGAGTGTTATGGAAAACACTTGGAAAAGTTTTTTCTACTGAGTGCTAACGTCCCATCTCGAGTGTCTTATGAAACGTCCAGACACTCGGGAAACAACCAGCTTCTGGTAGTGAACCCCAATCTTAATCGTCACAATGTCACCATCTTACTGGAGACGTGTTACTTTTTTTTGAGAGAGAAAGCAAGTCCAGCTCTACTTTTTTTGATACTAGAATGCAAAGGAAATGGCAAGTTAGGCTGAGCCAGGGATGATCAAGCCCGTTTGCTCGGGACGGCCGACACAACTGGGTCCAATCTTGTTCACTTAACAAGTGAGTCTGTACGGAGTTTCTTAGGCTGCGCCAATTGCAGGTTTAGTTTGACAATTGTTATTCTTTTGTAAGAGAACAACTACATTCATCTTGTTCCAATAATTCTTTCAGAAGCAAAATTGCTTCAAGGAAAATGATGATAAAAAACAATTGAAATGGATTCTACATTAAAACAATGATGATTACGGAGGATCGACGGACTATGAGGCCCTCCTTAGCAAATCTGCTTCTGCTCGAGGAGTGCATTTTCAAGCCCACGCGCATCTGAAAATGATGCTTATATGGTTGGATAAAGACCCTGGACTTCTACCAAGATGAGATGACTGGACATTTTATCTGCCGATTTGTAGGTCCTGGGCTTGGCTTTTGCAGGTCTTTTTCATTCTTCCCTCTACCTATCAACCATCATCACTAATTATTTGCTGGAAATAGAGGGCTCTAATTTACTAATTTGTTTCCATGATCCTAAGTTGGCCTAAGTTTGTCACGAGAAATGCTAGTTTTACGCATGCCTATTTTGGGACCTATTTGGAACGCAGGAATTCACAGAAGAGTGGAAACCGATTTTCGTATGAACCTGGGGAAATTCGTGTGCTCCAAACGGGGACTCGGAAATTCTTTTGAACTTTCACTCCAAAAAGTGACGAAGACCAACGCAAAAATTACTTGGCCCCAACCGCCTAGAGTTCTGATTAATCGGGCGCAAAAAATATTAATCACTTGGTGGTTATAAATATAGGGAAACAGGACAGTGACGATTAACCACTAATCGATGACACGTAATCACGTAACATGATGGCTAACACATATGTGGCATAAATCAAAAGAGACTGAGGTGTGTAACACGATGCATGCCACCGACACCATGATAATCCCCGTGTATTTCGTTCCTTGCAAGGGTAAGTTAGCCTGTTCGTACAAATCAAGACAGCCTAATTCTCGAAGCTTTATGTCAAAGACAAGGGATAAAGATCAGGGACACGACATGCATGGAGCCTCTTTATTTAGGAGCATCTTTGACCTCACGCCTCAAAATTGACAGGTGCCTCGATATAGGACCTGACACGCGTTAGGTATCGGTATGTAACTAACGAAAATTCTCACGCAATTGCACGACTAGATATTACAATATATTGTATTGAGATAAGTCTATTTTTTTCAACTACAAACCGATTTACCTACACTCTCAACTATCAATACCAGGTATTTTACTCCTATGAGACCATTCTAGGCTAGTTTTAACGGATGTGACATCTACATGTAGCTGATTTTGCGTCCATGTCCACATCCAGCGTGCTATGCCACGAGTTTGCGGAAATTAAAACGTAAAATTGCGGCATATATAGCAAATTGTTTGTATGCAACCTTATTTTATGTAAATGTACACTTGAAAGAGTTGGAAAAAAAAAATGTATCTCTTGGTACATTTGTTGTAGCAAATGTTCAGCTTTTGCAGGTTCTAGAACAAATAAATTGCAATATTTTTAGTGTAGGAAGGCACACAATTGCTTTTCAGTTATCATATGTAGTTTAATTTTCACTTAGTAGCACTTTGTAAAAGCTCAAAAAAGAATTGTGCACTCCATAGCTCAGTGGTTGGGGAGTTTTTCTGAAGTGAAGGAACAACTAGTGATGGTTACCGCTTCAATCCAAGCCAAAAGGACGATTGTGACAGTTATATATACATGATTGCTACTTTTCCACATTTTGGAGAGTCCTCAAGCCCTTAGCAGTTAGCATCACTCTCAAGCTTGCTTTGGGACATATCAAATGAGGATTAGCCTTAAAAAATCGTCGCATCCTTAAGCTGTATTCATAATTATAATTAGGGGGGTGGTTCCATGATTGATGTATTCCTTGCTAGTAGCAACAGAGTCATGAAATTTTCACCCAGTGGACAATACAGTGAGAACTGAACATCGAGAAGTGCCAATTAAAAATATTTTATTATTCTACATAAGCAAACTAAGAACTTCATCAATTATGGAGGACCTGCATCCTTGCTACCAACAGAGTTGCTTGCCTTCTCGAAAGATCAACTCGATGGATCACAAAGAGGGTATTACATGCCAAATGTCCGATCGCTCAGGACATAAAATCTTGAGCAATGCTGCCATGTGATGGCATTGACATTATGCTTGGCGTTTCATGGATTGCCTTAGCTATCTAGTTGGTGGAGCAGGTTGTGTCTTGCCACAAAAGCTATTTAGAATCTTCGATTAGGTTGTCCTTGATTTGCTGTTAGTTCTAATGTTGCTATCTTTCGCGTTAAGGAAAGGAACTAGCTAATTGATTGAATTAATGGATGGAAAATGTCGATTGGTTGAATGATCTGATGTTAGCATGCATCTTTCTCATTAGCATGGATGTGCTGATCAAGGAGATTTGGAATTTTGGATCCCTTGGGTTCGGCCCCGGTGGAGTTGGTAGAGTTTACTCGATCTCATATGTCCATTTCACGATTTAATGATACCAACAAGTTGGCGTTTTTTTTAAAAAAATAAAAGCTTAAATTTAGAAATGATGTGCATCCATTGTAGAATAGCTTCTAGATAATTGTCATTCTGGGTGATGGAGCAGGCGGGTGCACGAGCTTGAGATTCTGGGATTAGTCTCCACCTTCGCGTGCGTGAAAATACCTATATTAAAGTTAAAATTGACTACTTGGTATTCAATTTTGGAGACATTTGCTCTAGGATATTGGCTTTTTATGTCTTTATTGAAAGACACTAAACTTTGATACCTCTTTACCGTAGGATCTTATGTCTATTAAAATATATTATTTGATCGAGAGAGGAGAGATAAGGTAGGTGAAAAGTCTATTTTGTCTTTGATCCCTTAGATTTTTTTTAAATAATACCTTTTAAAAATAGAATTACAGAAATAAATGACCATTTAATAAAATTATAAAAATGAGCTTCTGTCAACATTTGAATTGTCGATAGGCCTATGTCACCAGTTGGAATGACAACAGCAGGCCTATCGCCAACCAAACCGGATTAAATGCCCTTGTCGCCATTCCAAATGGCTACAGAGGCTAGGCTATGGAAGGGCCAAAAATTTGACCATAGTTCACTTTGAATCCAAAAAAGAAAGAAAGAAAAGGGGAAGAGGAGATAGAGGGGAGGAGAAGAGGTAGTGAAGCCATGTCTGTCCATAGACGAGGAGGGGAGGAGGACTAGATTCGGCCACACACATTGTAGGTAATTTTTTTTTGTAACTTTATATTTAGATTCTAAACCCTGGTAGGTTAGCAACTAAAACTAGTAGGTCCGTAATTTAATTCATTAGATAGTTTTAGATGTATGGTTATGTAGTGTAGTTCGGTGTAGTACAAATTTTTAGATGTCTGTAGTTTAGTTATAGAAATATGGTTAGTCGTAAAGATTTTATTTATTGTGTAGTAATTGAATGATTATATAGTTTTATCCGTGTTTTTACGTAGAGTAGTTTTATCTCAAAACAACAATTATAATTTCGGACAACAGAGAATCATTTAATTAACAATGTGAATGAAATCACAATTTCAGCACACAAATTTTTCTGTAAACAGAATATTACAGTGCAAATGTTCACAGATTCAACACTAAGCCTTTCGGTAGATTGAATATAACAATGCAAACAGTTCACAGAGGATCAATAAGATCATATAATAAAATGATCAAACTCCTTTCAGTCACAGTTGAATTACAGAGAGTACCAAAGCTACTAAATAAAATTGACAACAGTAAGCAATCCAATTTGGCTTAAGTTTGATTTTAGTTATCTATTCAATCTCAGATTTTGATAATGATCATCATCGAGCTATTAACCGAACCCACAGAATCACGAGCAATATCTCCCAGTACTAGTATCAAACCAATTTCAGATTTTAATTAGTACAACACATATATGCAAAGTGATGCGTAAAATGGAATACAGTGATACTCACAAAGCCGATGGCACTCAAAGACAACGAGAAGAACCAGGCAAGGCACACCAAATAGCGCTGTCTCAAAAAACCAATTGCTTCGCTGTGCCACGAATAGTACCAGATAAGGTTGACGGAGATACAATGCTAATATTCACAATCCAGGACACACTAAAAGATGAAGCCGAGGTACAAGATATGTTGCACAAGACCACCAAAGTGCACAAGCAAAAATGCACTCGAGAACACCAAAGTATCAGAAAAACTGAAATTCTTCTCCCTTACCATGATCAAGTCATAGTTGAATGGATCAAACAGAGAGCACACCGGAGTGACCCTCAATTGGCGCACAATCAAGAACCCTCACAAAACCCTTAACAGAAGAAAGGGCGCAAGAGGGAGCTAGCGGGATGCGCTAGGAGAAGGGTTCCGGCCTCACCACCGACGGCATCAAGACAAGTACGGCGGCGCCGGATCTCCAAGAAATCAAAGGCCGAACACTAATCAAAAGGGAAGAAGAAGCTCTAAATTGGGGGAAACTCACTGATAATTTATTCAAGCCAACCAGAAAGAACCGAGAGAGCCCAAGCCATGAAGAGGAGGGGGATTAAGGAGGCCAGGCTGCAGCCACCAACGGTCGGCGCAAAATGCGCCCGGGCTTCCCGAGTCTCTCGCGCGCCCCAGCATGTACCGCCGCCAGAGAAGGGGAGAAATCCCCTTGCGTGCGCTGCTCTCCCATGAGGCAAGGTCACCTTATCTCTTGCTTCCTCCCATTGACAGGTGGGCCATCTTCTTTTCTTTTATTCTATTTTTTTTCTCTAATTGAGAAATTACCAAAATACCCTCAAAAAATATCCAACAGTTTATTCAGCTAGAAAGATAAATATTGTGCATCAAAATCATACACTTGGATATATCACTACAATTTTCTATTACCTTAATTCATACGTTGCACTTTATTCATACACTTGGGAATCAAAGGCCGAACACTAATCAAAAGGGAAGAAGAAGCTCTAAATTGGGAAAACTCAAGAAGAAGCTCTAAATTGGGGAAACTCACTGATAATTTATTCGAGCCAGCCAGAAAGAACCGAGAGAGCCCAAGCCATGAAGAGGAGGGGATTCAGGAGGCCAGGCTGCCGCCACCAACGGCTAGCGCAAAATGCTCCCGTGCTGCTCGAGTCTCCCGTGCCCCCAGCATTCGTCGCCGCCAGAGAAGGGGAGAAATCCCCTTGCGTGCGCTGCACTCCCACGAGGCAAGGTCAACAAACCTTATCTCTTGCTTCCTCCCATTGATAGGTGGGCCATCTTCTTTTCTTTTCTTTTATTCTATTTCTTCTTTTCTCTAATTGAGAAAATATCAAAATACCCTCAAAATATCCAACAGTTTATTCAGCTATAAAGATAAAGGTTATGCATCAACATCATACACTTGGATATATCACTACAATTTTCTATTTTCTTAATTCATACATTGCACTTTATAAATCTTTACGGTAGATTAGGGGCTTAATTTCCTCGTTTTCTAGCTTCACGTTTTGAAAAAAAAGGAGAATATATAGCTGTTGAGTAGACACTCGCCCATTTTCCTATCACAGTAAACCTGTTTTTGAGGGAGCCATGTATTCCTTACTGGATAGAACGACACAAAGGATCCGGATAGGTTTACTGTACAAACTATACTCTACAGGCGACAGACGGTGTACCAAGAATAAAATATTTACCTTAGTGATTTTACAGCAGTGAAAGTACTGTAACTATTAATCTTAACTTTTGGCCTTTATTTTTTGATTAAACAGTGAAAATCCTCTGTATTGAATCTTTTGATGATGCAGATGAACTCAATCCCGACATAAAGGCCTCTCATGGCCCTTTTGGAGTCAAGTTTTTTTTTTTACAAGAATCCGTGTGAAGAAAACATTAAGTTCGTAAGAGTAGTCTTTATTTCCTCCAAAATCCTCATAAAATTCGTTCCTTCCAAATGGGGCAGTGGACAAGGTAGTTCTTTGTGTGCTTTGCGTCGATCAAGGATCGTTGCCGTAGATCAAAATCTTGGGCGATAAATTTAGAATTCCTCGCGTGCCCTGCACTGCATCAACACATTTGCTGTAAAATCTCGACATCTAAACCATTGGTGGCACGATCGGACGGCCCGAGTTTTAAGTGGCGACGATCAACACAAATAACTCAGATCATCAGGTAGAAAGACAAAATGTCACCGCTGAACTACGGTTGGCTGCATCCATATATAGTAGCTAGTTCTTGGGATTTTAAGATCCAAAACTTCTCCTTAATTCGCTCCGATCTTAGAGTCGTGGTGCTCGATCGGACGGTCGAAAGTGTGTGCCCTCACGACTCATATGCAGTTGATACATCATCTATCGTCCCTAACTATAGGGGTGGATCTGGATCTGGGTCTCAAACAAAGTAGACTACAGTGGTGACCATCCCGGGCATCTAGCGATTGCTTGTGTAGATAGATTAGCGCATCCAACAATGCATGCGTGGAGCCGCCGTAGTGCTAGAAAAAAGTACTATGTCGAGCGCCCCGGCCACCTCACCGGCCATCAGTTTCTTGGTTCATCAAATGGTTATACATGCATCGACATTATCACCTGTAAATTTAAGAACCGCATGAGAAACTTCTTAATTTCAATTATTATGATCGCCCACTAATGCCAACTAGAGAGTTAATTAGCTCAAAACTTTTGTGCCTCCACTCTGATGAATTGGTTGTGCTCCCAAATATCTCACAAAATTTAATTAGCATTGTGTTAAATTTGTCTCAAATCGTCAATTAATAGACCTGGCTACCAGTAGCGTAGCCAACCTATTCCTGTAGGGTTAATTGGCCTCACATGTTTTTATAAAAAGAACCTAATTAGTACTAATATTTATATATAAAAATCTAAAGATTTTATAATAGTTAACCTCGCATGTTCTGACACGTATGTTAGGTAGTGGCAATGATCAAAGAATAAAAGGCGTTAGGTAAGCCCTGGAACATAGTGGTCGCAAGATGGCCCTCCTAAACACAATACAGCAGTAGTTGTGAACCTCTCTCTCAAAATAAAAGTGTTTGTGAACCATTTCAGGGTGCTATGCCTACATGGCAACGACTAGATACATAACTGTTAACAAAATTAAAACATGTAAGGAGGAGGGCCAAATTGTTTTATGCCCTAATCCACTCTGTCCTAGATTAGTTTATACTAGCAACAACTAAGTAAGGAGGAGAGCCAAGTTGTTTTAATACCAAATGGCTGCAGCAAGCGAAGGTTCCACGGATGGGAGGACCCTCATGTTACGGAAGAGGGAATGATCGATTGGTTTTGTTTAATTGGAGCATAATTAGATGGCCCTTCTTGCAAATGGAAAATAATTAGACGTTGTGGAGGACTGGAGATCATAGGCTAACCCTCCTCTAGAGCATATCCACAACGGTTGCGAGTATTAATTAGTAGTTTAACACAAGTGAAACTTAGGTGAGCCAAAATTTAACATCTAATTTTCTATCTTGCCTAGTAAAAAAAATATCGCTGTCAATGCAAATGCTTAAGCGTGGCATTTTTTTTTAGAGGAACCTAACAATTAGTACTTGCAATAGTGTTCATTAACGAGGGCACCTTAAGTAAACCAATCCGATAGTTCCGTTTTAGAGTTTGTTAGATTATGTTTAAACTTTATTTGGCGGCGAATAAAATTTGCTGTGAGTGTATAAAAGTATAAACATTTAGTTTTTTTTTTTTGGAAAAACAGCTACATTTTTTTTAAAGTATAGTACATTTTAAAGCATAGTAGCTTTGCATGCGGTTTTTGTGGGGTTTGTCTATACATGATTCGACTGTTTTCTCGGCCTAAAACAGTTAAATTTTAGTTCATTTATAACTTTATTATACATAAATTACTATAAATTATTTATGTATTTTTGGTTCTTGATCACTGTAATTATTTTTTAAAATCTTAATAACTCATATTTCCATCATTTGATTCAAAATCGAACATATACTTTGAGAGATCGAGTAAAAATAAAGATAAAAAAATAAAATTATGTACCAACAAAATACGATAATACGGTGAACACGTTATGTTCTGAAGAAAAAATTATAATAAATTCGAACACAATTCATCAGAAAAAAAAAACAAATCTCGAAACATACCATACCGATAAAAATTAAACTATTTTAATAAAAAAAAACAGTCGTTGTTTAGCGAAATAAGTTCGTGTGCTTCGGATCGGTGAATACCTGAACTCCCGAAGCCATACGAGTAACTAGGGAGGTGATCTGAACCGTTCGATCTAGAGCGGAGGGTCAGATCAGAATCCAACCCGTGGAGCTTGTGGGCCCCACCCCACCGTGGCCTTGGGTTCTCGCCTCGGCTGTAGCGCCCGGTGCAGCAGCTCAACTCTGCTCTGCCTCCCCCATTTAATACTCCAGAAAGAATTCAAGAGCACGAGCAGACGAATTGCAGTAAGGAATTTGCTGCTGCTAAAAAGCCAATAAAAAAATGCAGCAAAACCCGGAGAAATACCGGGAAAATCCAGTCGACTGAAGGCGCCCCAACCAAAAGGCGGGATTTTTTTGCCAAGAAAGCAGCTTTCTTGCCACTCTCATGCCCCCCCCCCCTATAAGGCTCAGAGAGAGAGAGAGAAAGAGAGAGAGCATTGGTTGCTGTTGGCATGGTGGGAAGGAGGAGAGGTGGAGCAATGGCGGGCGCGGTCTGGGCGTGGCTCCTCCTGTTGTGCTGTTCTTGGACCCAGCAGCAAATCTTGGTGGCCGCAAGCACTGACGCGAATGACGGTGTGCTACTCGAAACCTTGTTTGGGATCATGTTTTTTTCCTTCTTTTTCAGAGTTCATGGTTGCTGCTTCGTGTGCTTTCCTTCGATGGGCGCCATGGATTTTGGTTCGGAAAAGGCGGGATTCTGCTTTGCTGCAGCATTGGGATCATTGAGTTGTTTCGCTGTTTGCTTCTTTACATGCTTCCACCCCCATCTGGGTCGTCGTTGTTTGACTGGGGATTTAGTTGAGAGTTCATCTCCTCCTCCTGCTACAGTGCTTCTCCCTTTTCTTACTCTGTTGTTTAGCTAAATATTGTGCTGTTGGGTCATTTGTTGCAAAGTTGGATTCTTTTTAATGTGGTTTTGACAGATTTGGGAGGCAAAAGGATTTTGAGCAACCCCAAATCTTCAGTTGATGTCAGCATACTGTAGTCACTTTTATTGATTGATTTCATTTCGTTGATGGGCAGTTTGAGCAAGGACATGCATTGGATTCTTTGGGAAATTTTGCGTCTTTCACTTGTTCTCTTCTTCTTTTTTAGCCAAATATTGATGGATTTTTTAGCTGCTTACATTCTGGCGTTCTTAATACAGTTTGGTTGGAGAATAGAGGGATTTTTCATATGAATGTACCTGGCACTGTGTTCTCCATTTTCTTTTATGAGTGCATGGGAGGTTTCAATTTTAGGGAAGAAATGACAATTCTAGGAGCATGCGGTCCCTTCACTCCTCTAATCGCTTCCAACTTTTGATCCATCTTTGTAAGGTTTATCAAAACCAGTAAAATTGCCCAAGATGGATCTGTGACATCATTGCTCATCTTAAAGTAGATCAGTCTTACTATATCTGTGTGTGATTCATTTGTTTGACCCTCATATCATGTGAATCTCTAGGTGTGACTGGTCCAACTTTCCATTATAAGCAATCATAGTAACTGAAATTTATTCAGTGATACTCATGCCTAGTGTAGTAATTCTTAGCTTTCTACCATGCAGTTTCTGTCCTCAACGGGCTATTTACCAGCATGAATTCTCCGGGACAGCTGCGGGGTTGGCAGGTGAACGGCGGCGACCCGTGCGGCCAATCATGGCAGGGCATCACTTGCTCTGGATCGGCAGTCACAGCAATGTGAGCTTCATATTCCATTGTACGTGCTCCAAAGCCCAATTTGTTGCTTCCTCTGATGTGTTTTGTTCTGCGTTGGTTCTGTTAGTAAATTGCCGAGCTTGGGGCTCTCGGGGACATTGGCCTACAATATGAACACCATGAATTCTCTAGTTGAGCTGTGAGTCCAGTCATGCATTTCTTCAGTCTAGTTCTGTGTTTGGGAGTTCAGTTGGTGACTGACTTGTTAAAATCCAATGCAGCGACATGAGCCAAAATAGTCTCGGTGGTGGCCAACAGATTCCATACAATCTTCCAAATAAGAAGCTTGAGAGGCTGTAAGTCTCTCAGATGTATATTCTGTTTTTTAAAATGTTCTGATGGCATGGCATCTTAAGTGAGTTGTTTTCCTTTTTAGATGATCTAAGTGAATTCTTGATTTGCAGCAATCTGGCAGGAAACCAGTTCACTGGAAATGTGCCGTACTCAATTTCCACTATGTCTAAACTTAAGTATCTGTGAGTATCTTTTGACCCAAAATTGAAAATTGAATTTGCCCCGAAATTCATATTGTGATGTAAGGGCTAATTGGATTCTTTTTCGTAAATACAGAAACCTTAATCATAACCAATTACAAGGAAATATCACTGACATCTTTTCCGACCTTCCAAGTTTAACAACAATGTGAGTACTTTTTAAAAAATGTTCCCGTGTGACCCTCAATTTGCACCATAAATTCTTCTAGCTTTTTGTTGGCATTCCCAATGTATCCTTGCTCTAACTATATTTTCTGTGGAAATTGTTACAGTGATCTGTCCTTCAATTCTCTTAGTGGCGATCTACCACAAAGTTTCACTTCTTTGTCAAGCCTGAAAACTTTGTAAGATAGAACTTTGAGGAATTTAGTTTGATCTTCTATACTTTATTGTTAATTGTTATGCCTATAACCCATGATATGTTCTTCTTAGGTATTTGCAGAACAATCAATTTACTGGCTCTATCAATGTCCTTGCTAATCTTCCCCTTGATGATTTGTAAGGAAATCAATTTGCATGGCATAAATAGTGTATCTTACATACTTCGTACTGTATCTAATTTACGTCTTTTATTGCAGGAATGTTGCAAACAACCGCTTCACTGGTTGGATTCCTAACGAGCTAAAGAAGATAAATAGTCTGCAGTAAGATTTATTTTAGTCTTTAGTTTCCTAGCATTGTGAAAGGTTGTCTCTTGAACTAATGTTGTGGTTATGTATAGAACCGATGGCAATTCTTGGAGCACAGGCCCTGCACCGCCACCACCACCATTTACTGCTCCTCCACATTCACACAACCATCGGAAAAGCCCAAGCCGACACTCCAACGGCAGTAAAAGCTCATCAAGTTCTGGTGGAAGCACTGGGTTACGTGCCGGAGCCATAGCTGGTGTTATCGTAGCTCTACTGGTTATTGGAGCACTTGTTGCATTCTTCTTGATAAAGAGAAAACAACGCAAAGGTACAATGGAAGAACATTTTGAACAGCAACAGCCGTTCAATTCATTCCCTCCTAATGAAGTTAAAGGTCAGCATGCTCGATGCTTGATATACCTTGACAGATGCTTTTATTTTAGTTAGTGACAACACATGTTCGGTTGTTCAAACACCACAGATATGAAGCCTATTCAAGAGTCTACCACAATAGAGGTGGAGTCCTTGCCTTCCCCTGCCACAGTTAGTCTGAAACCACCTCCCAAGATTGAGCGCAATCAGTCCTTTGATGATGATGACGATTTTGCAAGCAAGCCTGTTGTAAAGAAAAATAATGTGGCACCGGTAAAAGCAACTGTTTATTCAGTTGCAGATCTGCAGATGGCAACAGATAGCTTCAACATGGATAACCTTGTTGGAGAGGGTACTTTTGAACGTGTTTACAGGGCACAATTCAATGATGGAAAGGTACGCATGGTCAATCCTTGTTGCTGATACATTTTTCATGATAGAATTATGTAAAATATTTTCTAGTGTTTGTGACGTCTTTGAATGTCTTAGTGCTTATTATATTTTGGTACTTGTTAATCATGCTTTGAAATTGCTTTCAAATGGAGTAACTTTTCCTGCATAAACACACCTAAATGAAGTGAATCTGTACAACGTTAAAAATGATTTTCATTTATTCCTAAAAAGAACAATTAAACTTCTGTCTCTTAATGTATAACTGTATAAATAAATTAATGTTGATAGCTCCCTACGAATTCAACATTCCTGCATTACTTTATTTGTGTAATAGTGCATTACAAATTACACTTCCTGTACTTCACATGATATATGGAACTTGCTTTTTTTTTGTACTTGAATTAGGTTCTAGCTGTGAAGAAACTAAGCAGTACTGCATTACCCAGCCAATCATCAGATGATTTCTATGAACTGGTGTCAAACATTTCAAAGTTACACCATCCCAATCTAAATGAGCTTGTGGGCTACTGCATGGAACATGGACAACACTTGCTGGTTTACAATTTCCACAGGAATGGTTCGCTGCATGATATGCTCCACCTCCCAGATGAATACAACAAGCCTCTCAGCTGGAATTCTCGTGTTAAGATTGCATTAGGCTCTGCACGTGCCCTAGAGTAAATGCACTCTCTCACTCTCTCTCATGCTTTGCAATTAGATGCTTGTCTTTTCTCAGTTTGATATGGCTTGTGAAAGCTGGTTTGACTTGCCATTAAACACAATGGAATTTGATAGGAAAATGATAATAGTATGCTTCTGGCAGAATTATTGTTCCTGGCATGATCTCTACATTCTCTTTGGTGCATGAAACTTGTTAGCACCTAATCATTTTTACTCTTTATATTACTTTCTATAGGTATCTTCATGAAATTTCTTCCCCATCAATCATTCACAAGAACTTTAAGTCATCCAGTATTTTACTGGACACAGAGTTCAGCCCTCACCTTTCAGATGCTGGACTTGCAAGCTTTGTTCCTGATGCTGAATTCCAGGTAAAGCTCAAGGCAATTTTCTCCAACAAACATGTTTTGGAATTACATATGGTAAAGAAACATCAGGGAATTAGTACTTTAACCATGAGCTATCCAAAATGTTGGTATATAGCCTATAAACAGTAATCATGGAAGTACACAAGTGGGAGGTGGCTCATATAATGAGGCCGTTGAATTGCTCTGAAATGATTTACACCCACATATGGCTGACCAGTTCTGTTAATGTTGCTTCCAAATAAACTTCCGCAGGCTTCAGATCAGGGCTCTGGATATAGCGCCCCTGAGGTGGACATGACCGGCCAATATACCCTCAAGAGCGATGTCTACAGCTTTGGAGTTGTCATGCTGGAGCTTTTGACAGGCCGTAAGCCATTTGACAGGTATCACTATCATCACTGCTTGTCTGCACTGCCGATTTGTTTATGTATTGATTTGGTGATTTGCAGTTCCAGCCACCTGACTATTTTATAACATCGTCGCAGCTCTAGATCCCGCACAGAGCAGTCACTTGTCCGGTGGGCGACTCCCCAGCTGCACGACATTGATGCGTTGGACCGGATGGTCGATCCGGCACTCAAGGGTCTTTACCCTGCCAAGTCCCTCTCCCGTTTCGCCGATGTTATCGCTCTGTGTGTCCAGGTATAAACTTCACTCCTGTACATTGCAGTTTGCAGAACCAAACACATGCGTATCAAACATCTGAATCATATCAAACCACAACCTCTACTTTTTCAGCCTGAACCAGAATTCAGACCACCGATGTCTGAGGTGGTGCAAGCGCTGGTTCGGCTCGTTCAGAGGGCCAACATGACCAGGAGTATGATCGACGGCGAAGAGGCTTCTCGGCGACCAGATGACCAGGACCAGGAATTCATGTAACACAATTGAAGCCATATATCTTCTGTTGCACTTGCACCTCCACCTTACTGCTTTGAACATCTGAAAGACGTTGCCTGCGGTGCGGGATCCTAATGCAGAGAGAAAAGGGGAAAGGGAAAAAAACAGAAGTTTCAAGTTTTTATCAGTACATAATCACAGGTTTTGTTTCGTATAATGAAACACGGGTTATTGTTGTATGACTGCGCTATGCCTAATGAGTAATGACTAATGAACATCTGAAAGACGTTGCCTGCGGTGACCTTGATCAAATTTGCACTCTGATAGATTCCTGATATTCCTTTACCGGAATCTGTCATAGAAAGTTTCCATATTTTATGCTGTGAAACCTAAAATAAAAAGCTGAACCATAATGCCATTGGGTAAATGATAGGACCAAATAGAATAGATTTTAAAATTTTAGTACGCAACAAAACGAAAAAAAAAAGGAAATCACATTACTATGTCACTGATAGAATATAATGTAAACTTAGCTAAGGTCTGTTGGAGATATTGCAGTTTAGGTAAGAGTTTAAGTCGTGTGGGTCGAATTGTAATATTTATCCCTATAGATAAAGGGTGTGGAGATCTTAAGGGATATACACAACTATTTCTTGAAATCCTACATGGTATAAGAGCCAATATACTCAAAACCCTAACCCAAGAAAAAAAAAACTCTTACTTCAAGAACCACAGCCGCCATCTGTCGGTCGTGTTGCCTTGTTACACGTGGTCCTCTACGACTGCGTCACATGGGAGCAAATCGCGGTCGGCTAGGTTACGTGTGGGCAAGCAGGGGTTGCGGTGTCAGGAGGTGCAGAGGTGGCGTCGATCGAGGCAAATAGTGGAGATGGAGGCCGGCTGAGGCACCGAGCGATAGAGGCGGCGTGACGATAGTCGGAGGCGGCTAGATTTGGCAGCCCATGGTCGGATCTAGGCTAACTCGGCTAGAGAGAAGGTAGAGAAAGAGTGAAGAAGACGAGGTGCGGGCTTGGGGGCGCTCGAGCCGCCGGTGGAGAAGGCGGAGGGAGGAGATCCGGTGCTGGAGGCTGGCGCTGACCGAGGTGGCACTTGGGCTGGTGACGGTAAGGGAAGAAAAGCACTGACGGCCGGTGAGGGAGGAGGGGGTTGGGAGCCGGCTGGGCTGGAGAGAGGTGTGAGAGAGGGGAAGGGCTCGGGCTCGGGCTCAGGAGAGAAAGGAAGAAAAAATGGAAAGAAAGGGAAGAATAAAAAGGGAAAGAAAGGGAAGAAGTGGAAAAGAAAAAAAAAAGGATTTGGGGATCTGGTGTGGATCTAGATCGGTGGAGGATCTGGTGTAGTCAGGTGATTTGGTGTGGATCCAGATCGATGGAGGATCAGGTATGGTCAGGTGATCTGGTGTGGCTACGTGTGCTATGTTGGGGAAAGGAGAGAGATGATGATGTGATGTGTTTACTACGAGTTCTAGCTGTTGTGTTTGCTTGGTGGTGACAGTATCGGAGGTTGTGACAAAATGTATGGAGGACAGGGGGAGAAGACTGCTCAAGTGATGCTTTGGTGGTTGTGCTAATGGTGGAATGGTGACGGTCTCGAAGGTAGTGTTGGCATTGGAATTCATAGCGAAGGTGCTCGTTGGAGTTGGTGTTGGTACTGGTAGGGGATGTGTTTGTGGTGGTTAGTGTTGGATGATGGTGATGAACTCGATGATGGTGAGGATGAAGTAGGAACTGGTGGTAGCTTCAGTGGAGGCTACGTCGAGTGGTGGTGATGACGAAGCAGGAACTGGTGGTAGCTCCAATGGAGGCTATGTTAGGCGACAACATTGTTCAACTAGGTGCTAGGCGTAAGGCGGGCAGAGGACGCTGCCTAGCACCTAGCCCGCCTAGGCGCCAGTCTGTGTAGCCAACGATTGAATAGAAGCAGCAGGAGGGAGAGGAGAAGGAAGTCAAGAAGAAAAAGAAAA
The DNA here is from genome assembly GCA_036346395.1 of Hsuehochloa calcarea. Taxonomy (NCBI): domain Eukaryota; kingdom Viridiplantae; phylum Streptophyta; class Magnoliopsida; order Poales; family Poaceae; genus Hsuehochloa; species Hsuehochloa calcarea. Next base: position 14,461,515 of record CM070611.1, on the reverse strand, counting down.
GACAAAGAAAAAAGAAATTTCGTAGCCGACAATGTGTCTTCATTGACTATAGTCCATTGCACAAGGGCTATAAGTGCCTTGATCGCTCTACTGGGTGTGTTTACATCTTTAGGGATGTAATCTTCGATGAAAGTGTTTCCCCTTTTGTTCATAAAACCACAAAAAGTTCCACTACTCCTTCTATGCCAAAAACTATCCTTCCTTTGGTTCTCACTCACTCCTCTCCCACCACATACCTCTATAGCAGAACCAGCAATAGAGAATGATTTTTTGAGGGATTTGATTGCTTCTGAAGATGTTTCAGGTTCAACAGATGTTTTAGGCAGTGCAGAGATCAAAGATGACACAACGGCATGGTTATTAAGGCGGTAAGGCGAGGCGAGGCGACCCACCCCCCTCACACCTTTTAAGCGATAAGGCGCGAGGCGAGGCGACGCCTTACACATCCTAAGGCGATAGTGCAGCGGCCAAAGAAGATCCCGGCAGCAGCAGCAGCTCTAATTCTCTGACCGCAGAAGATCCTGCTGTGCCCACCGCCGTGCCTGCACGCCCTTTGCCGTTGCCCGGCCGCCACGATCATCTTCATAATGCAGCAAGGGCAGCAAAGCGACCCTCCCTTCCCCTCCCAGCTCAAGCTCTCCCTCCCCCTCTCCCTCCCGGCCGTGAGCCGTCGGTGACCTCCTCCCTCCCCCCTCCTCCTACCTCGCCGCGCTGGTTCTCCTCCCCACGAGCCGTCGCCGCCATCTTCCCCGCCCAGATCTGGATGCCTCCGCCTCCCCTTGCGTCGCCGCTCACAATGTAGAGAAAGCCGTCGTCTTGTTTCGCTAGCTTCCGCCGTGCATCGTTCGCGCTTCTCCTCTACGGCAAGGCGGCTCTGCGGCAAGGCGACGGCGAGGCGATGCACTGTCGACCGCCTTAACGCCTAAGCGTCGCTTAAGCGACGCTTAGGCGACGCCTTGATAACAGTGCACAACGGGTGCCGCGCCTGTAGTAGAACAACTTCGACCGCACACCTGGCTCCAGAACAACATCCGTCAGCCCAAGGAGTTCACTTATTGTACAATTCGGTATGATGGCAATATGATAGCTTTCTTTGCATAACCCACCTCATATGTGCAAGCTCTTACTGATCCAAAATGGAAAGAAGCCATGGATGTTGAGTTTCAGGCATTACAGAGGAATAATACTTGGTGACTTGTACCAAGATAGAAGGGACATAATCTGGTGGATTGCAAATGGTTCAATTGAGCGATATAAGGCGTGCCTTGTGGCCAAAGGATTCAAGTAGAGATATGGAATTAGTTACTTTGAAACCTTTAGCCCTATTGTCAAACCGACAACAGTGTGTGTCATCCTTTCCCTTGCTGTCTCGAGGGGGTGGAATCTTCGCCAAGCTGATGTACAGAACGCATTCCTCCGTGGCGTGCTCGAAGAAGAGGTCTTCATGTGCCAACCACCAGGCCATGAAGATTCCTCTCACCCGGACTATGGCTGCAAACTTGAAAAGGCTTTATATGGCTTAAAGCAAGCGTCGAAGGCCTGGTTTTTCAGATTAAGCAGTAAGTTGTTAGAGTTGGGTTTTGCATCGTCCAAAGCAGATTCGTCGCTATTCATATTCAGCAAACAAGGAATTATGATGAACATGCTGATCTATGTTGATAATATTATCATCGCTAGCTCATTAGCATCGGTAACAGACAAGCTTATTTAGAGCTTGTCAAAAGAGTTTGCAATCAAAGACCTTGATAATTTGGGCTATTTCTTGGGCATTAAAGCTGTCACAATGAAGATTGGTATGATACTCACACAAAAGAGATACATATATGATCTTCTTGGCAGAACTAATATGCATCAATGCGCCTCTTCCTACTCCAATGATAAGTTCAGAAAAATTGTCAAAGGAGGGAGGAACTCTACTCTCAGATTCTGATGTGTTCAGGTATAGAAGTACAGTATGAGCTCTTCAGTACTTAACACTTACCAGACCAAACATCTCATTTGCGGTCAACAAGGTATGTCAATTCTTGCAAATGCCTCTTGATTTGCATTGGGTAGCAGTCAAAAGAATTCTGAGATACATAAAGGGTACTCCTGAAACTGGCTTGCATGTTGAGAAGACAAGGTCTGTGATGATTAGTGCATTTTCTAATGCGGATTGGGCCAGGTCCCTAGATGACAGACGTTCAACAAACGGTTTTACGATCTTCCTTGGACAAAACTTAGTTTTGTGGAGTTGTAAGAAGCAGCCTACCGTATTTAGATCAAGCACAGAGGTGGAATACAAGTCATTGGCTAATGCAACTGCCGAGCTTATTTGGATACAGTCTCTTCTTAAGGAATTGAAAGTTTTCCAATCCAGATCCCCGGTACTATGGTGTGATAATCTAGGTGCTACGTATTTGACAGCAAATCTGATATTTCACGCCAGAACCAAGCACATAGAAATAGTTTTTCACTTTGTCTGGGAACGGGTAGCATGGAAGATGCTAGATATACGATTCATTTCATCCAGAGATCAGATAACAGATATATTTACAAAGGCGTTAGGTTGACGTTCTTTTGATCGACTTATTCGCAATCTCAATCTGGTTTCCACCCATTGAGATTAAGAGGGAATGTTAAAATAACAATCGCATTGTCTCATTATCTCTTCTCTATAGTCTCTGAATTATGTTTCTTCGAAATCTGGTTGTTGTTGGTATTGTAGCATAACTTTTGCGTGTAATCTTGGATCTTCAGATCCTATCTGTTGTAATCGATTTCAAGCGAACTCTCTTGAGTATAAATTCAAGATCAGACCCGCAGGATATTGCGTGGCAAATAGCTACTTTTACAGAAGTTACAACTCCCATAAAACTAGGATGTAATAGCCATTCGGGAGAGATCTTGATCAAGATCTCTCCCTACTGTTACATTTCAAAAAAAAAAATACGGGAGAGATCAAGGATCTTATAGCCAACTGGCTTGAAAATTCAATATTAGTTTCGATGGGTTCCGTGTTTTTCCCCCTTGTTTATATGACTTTTTTTTGTAGGCCTTCTCTGTTGGACCTTTTTTAAAATGATTTAATCTATTTTAAAAAAATATTTTAAAGATAACTTCTTCTTAACTTTATTTCCAATTCTGACCCTTTTGATCATACCACAATACGCAGCGTGTCAAAAATACTCTGGCCAAAGCTGCCACGATATCCCCTCGAGCCAGCGCTTGTCCGTTTTTTGGGCTAAGTCATGTCACATCAAGAGAGCCGGCGTGATAACACTCGTTTGTCACGCCGAGGTCCGTGGTGTAACAACGTGCTTTTACCACGTCACACGTTGTGACGTGGCCAAAGGGACAATTGAAAATAAAGTTAGAGAAAAAAAAAATTTAAAATATTTTTTAAAATGGAATAAATCATAAAATTTGTGTTCCATTGCAATCTGAACTGCTGTGCTTTAGCGTTTTTGGTTGTGCCAAATATATGACATTTCCAAACCTAGAGACAATTGAGATCAAATGTATGGACAAACTAATTGAGGCGCTTGGAAGGAACAAATTGGGTGAAAAATATCAAATGCATGAGCCCTCAGTGCACAGTTTTTACCCTTCTCCTGCCCCCATATATATCTCTGCAGACTGCCATGGTTCTCTGTTCTATGGTTCTTAGTTGTCAGAGTGATCTTGATTTTCAGCTACGCGCAAATTGGAGAGATCTAAACACAGAGCTACCCATCGAAGCTTGGCCTTTTTCATCCATTGATTTGAGATGTTGGAGCAAAGCAAATGCATCAAGTCTAAACGAATTGTGGAACAATGGGATGCCAATGGCGAAAGGCACCGCAATATATAGTTCGGTGTAGTTTGATTTGAATGCAGGCTTTTCTTCCCATCATCAACAAGGCGGCTCCTCGTTTCACCATTTATTCCTGAAATCTCTGTAGAAGTTTCGGCCTAGAAAAGATGTGACAAGGAATTGACTGCTTGGGGGTGGCAAAACAGAATGGGATGAGAACCTAACATTATTCGTTTATACTATTATGTAATCGAAAAAAATAAAAGATCTAATCCATCCAAATTATATGTCGGGTTGTATCAATGACCTAGATCTGTTTAGCAAGCGTAGAAGTCTTTGTTGTTGTTGTGATGGAGTGCTATTCTCTTTCATAACAAAATGGAGAGCCCTCAAATTTGTTTGCATGTGCAATATGCTACCTCTAACTAGCTTATAGCAAGTGTTTCTTACGGACTCTTAACACATGCATGCATGTGACGTGTGTTTGTTAGGGAAAAAAAAAGGAAGAGACTTCGTGTAATACCCCGGTTTTCTAAGTGAAATGGTGTAATATCCCATTTTAATTAAAGGAACTAGAAAACAGAATAAAGAAATTAACTTTTAAGTGTAGGGGAAGGAGAGTGGGCTGGCCAAGGCCCAAACCCAAGCCAAGCCGAGTGCAAGGTGGACTCATTAAGGGGGGTGGCTGTCGACCACATAAGAAGGGGCGAGGGGGTGGCCAGCTACCCTAACCCTAGCGCCCTTGCCCCTGTTTGTGCCAGCGCCTAGCTACCCCTATCGTACCCTTGCGCTGCCTACCGCAACGCCCTTGCTAGCCCTACCATGCGCCTTGCCTGCCCTCTATCATTGCCGCAGCTGCTACTGCAACACTGCCGCACACGGCTTGCTGCTTCTTCTGGCCCGACTTACCGCTGTTGTTGCTTTGAAGGAGAGGGAAGGAAGGAGACCAGCAAGAAGCAAAGAAGGTGAAGGCCAACAAGGAGAAGAGCAAGATCAGCATGGAAGAAGAGGAAGATTAGCAAGGAAGAAGGAAAAAGAAGGAAGAGAAGAGGGGAAAACTAGGGCTTCACAATCCAGCCTTGTTCGTCGTCCAATTTCGTAGGGTAACGATTTGAACAACATTGTTTTAGTGTTGGGTCGACGTTTACTTAAAGGATAGAGTAGATCGATCACGTGATTTGTTAAATTGGGGATGCCCCGCGTCGATTAGTTGCACTGTAGAACCTTGCGAGGGGGTTTTGGGGTTTCTAAGTCTAGTTTCATAACTTTTCCATGTTAGTAAATTTGTAGATAATTTCTTAAGATTTTCATAGAGTTTAAGGTCATTAGATTTGGTTAAGCGGTTGAAAAGTTATGACCGCTGAAGTACTACTGTCCAGAACTCCATCGCCCTTAACAACAATCATGTAGATTGCTTTATCACATGCAGTAGGTGTTAGAATTAAATTGTGATCATAACTAGGTTTAGATATATAATTCTTTTTAGTTTTCAGAAGTGGTATGGTTCGCTATTTTTCATGTGCTAGGAAAATAGTTATAAAATTGTGAAGTCTGTAATTCTATGAAGTTCCATATTAACATGCAGTGTTGAAAAAGGAGAACTAGATTACATAATAAGAGGATTTGCATAACTATGAAGTTGTAGAAATTTTTGTTTAGATTCCTGAAAATATAGGGTTTGCTATATTTGATTCCAAAATTAAAAGTTATAGATGTTTGATCATTGGGACAGCTGGTAGGTTGTTCGATGAAGATGAGTTAATTATGTCGGGTTTGCGTGTAGGAGCGATATTGAGTTGCTTGATGTTTCTGTACTGTTGTTACATATTTTTGAGGTGGATTATTGATCTTTGTCCAGAGAGTATTTCTTCGAGTTCGGTGTCGTCTTTGCATCATTCTGACTTTCGTGGCTAAAAGTTAAGTGCATGGTAGTACAATATATATCAGTTTGTTTACCCTTGTCTTTACAACTGAATTGCCATGATATTTATTTATGCTTATTTAAATGCCATGATATAATGTTGAGGATGATATCATGATGATATGACATGATAATGAAATGATATATTGATGGCATGATATGGTAATGACATGACAATGATGATAACAGATAATGAAAAAGATGTTGCATCATTTGCATGCATCATGACAAGAGTTGCATGAGCCAGGTCAATGAGAAAGTCATTTAACTATTCCGATGAGGTCGATGAGTAATTTACATGACTAGTCCGAAGAGTTCTGGATAAAAATATACTTCGGTAGGGACTTCACGGGAGCGAAAGATGGGGTGGTTCACTGACGGTGATCACTCCATTGTACTGGTATCAGCTGATTGCGTTGTATGTGAGCATGGAGCATACTTGAGCATTGCATACATGTAGAGTTAGTTATGTTAATTGACTACATGAAAGATGATACGATTAATTGGGTATGAGCATGGCAATGCTAATAATTGAATTGAATGATAAGATGTTTGTTTATTATTCTATGATATACTTGTTGGGTTTTGGACTCACTCTTGCTTTGTTGTTGTTTTTAGGTGATCGTTGAAGGCGACATGCATATGATGGAGTAGCACATGTGCAACACATGCAATTATTACATAGATATTATTTATTTAGTTTATTTTCACTAAATCTAGAGACATGATACTTTCATTTAGAATTTATTGTTAGATCAGGTTATTATTAGTTTAATGATTGGAACTTTGGTTCATTTAATAATAGTTTGATTATTATTACTTGTTGTCATCCTATGTACCAGGAGCATGGTTCCGACGTTTCTTGGGCGCATGTGACTCGGGCGTTTCTCGAGCGCGTGTGACTCAATCGTTTCTTAGGCACATGTGACATGAGAGTTCTTGGCGTGTGTGACCAACTTATGAAAGTTAATCCTTTATGCATTTATAATGTAAAATTTGTTTCATGTGGCTCATTGTGGAGTTTTATTTCATGCATAGCTTGCTGGAATTATTAGTAATTATGATTAAAATTGACAGTTAGAATGATTTATGTGACATTTAGGGTTCATTGTTGTGCTGAGGTATTGCATCTAGGCTGGACTGGTCATATAGGTCCAGGTCGATGGTTTGACCAGCCGACCGGTCAAACCAGCCAAGCATGGCGGCCCTACTGACCATACCATCTCAGTTGGAGTTTTGGGCCGAGACCATTTGAGCCTCAGTGTGTGTGCCTTACAGGCCCGATTCCCATGCTATTTATAATTGGAGGCAGGAGGAGGCCATGCAGCCCTAGCCGAGCCATCATCCAAAGCCCTAACTCCAACCCCTAACCCTAGCTAGCCCCGCCGTCGCTGCCATGGTAGGGTTTTTGCTACTACGCTGGTTTACTATGTTTGGATTATAGAATTGAACGTTATGGGTGGAGAGAGGGCCGAGATGGTGAGCTTGGGTTGCGAGCGTTATGGGTGGAGAGAGGGCGAGATGGTGAGCTTGGGTTGCATGCTTCTTAGGGCCATCTGGGCCACGCGAGAGAAGGAAGGAAGGGAAGGGAGAGGTTGGCACGGCTAGGCTGGATGGGCTGCTGGACCACGCGGAAGACAAGGGAGAGGGGAAAGAGTGGGTTGCGGGAGAGGGATTTGGCCCGAGGGGAGAAAGAGAAGGAGGAAGGTTTGAATTTTGATTTGAGATTTTAGTTTTGAATTTGAAACTGAATTTGAATTCAAATTTAGAGGACTTTTAATATTCCAATTGACTTGCATATTTTTATAATTTAATTTAGGGCAAATATTTTTTATCATACTTTTTTGAAATGCAACTGAGTTTTTTTTGTAAATTCACGAAATACATAAAACGTTTTTAAAAATCCATAAAATTCAAGTAATTTCTAGAAGCTCAAATTTGGGGCCCGCTAGGGTTTCCCCTAACCCTAGCGCGACTCGGCCTGACTGCACGCGTGCGTACGCAAGAGCGGTGCGACGGCGGTACACCCGATGCCCCACCTCGTCCTTGACGACGACGACATCTACTTCATCATCACTGGGGGACAAAGTCAGAGCCTGACGGTGCACACAGAGACGAGCGATAGCGAGCCCGATCCCGGTCAATGGTGTGGCGCGAAGGTAGCGTCCGGTGCTCGGTTCATGGCGGCGGCGCACACATAGATGCATATTGTCGTTACCTAGACAGTGGTTGCCGGTGGCGCGTACGCGGAGGCGGGCGGTCGGAAGGCTTGTTGACGCCAATTGGCACACATGAGGAGGCGTGCGTCCGGATAGCTGGTAGGATCGATGGTAATGAAAAGTAGAATAAAAACTAATCTACTAAAAAGAACATTACCACTAGAATTAAAAACTTAGATCAAAATAACGTACCAGGGAGCCTTAGCTTATAGTGTTATCATGCTGGTAACATATTGTATAATCGAGGCCGTGTTGCCGACGATTGAAGCTTTCAATTCACAAATAATAGACAATTGATCAAGAATATAATGATGTATTCCGAGTCTTTATCTCTTTATTGATTTATTTACCCGTAGGCTTGTGTGTATAATGATAGCCGCCTGCCCCTCTTTATATAGGAGGAGAATGTCTCACTTTATGCAAAATAAGCACTATAAGACTAAACTAACTAATGGACATTGTGGGCCAACAACTATCTAATAGACCTTTGTTTAGGTAAAGTGTCCAGACATAATTGGGCCTTGAAAATGGACCGATATACAACAGTTAGCACTTTTCAAGTACGTAGCGTGACAAGAAACGCGTGAGAGATAACTCGTTCAAAAGTGCATGATAATTCATTTGTTACTACTAGTGTACAACGATTCTCATATAAATTAACATAATTGTTATATATCTTTCTCATGATTATTTTTGGGATATCATTTGAATTCTGGACCTTTCAATTTGCTGTCTTTATCTTCGCCTCTGGTGAGGCTCTGATGAGTTTCTTTAGGGTCGGGGTTCACGGAGGCGAGGGTGCGGTCGGGAGGACCAGCGGTGGGCAGGAAAAATCTTTTGTTTTGTTTTTTTCGTTGGGCAGCAAAAGGACCGAAATGAAGGTCGAATTTTGTTCATACGGTTTGATCAAATTTAAATATTAAAATTTAAATATTTTCAAAAAAAAAAGGGATAGGAATGTGGGAAGCCTGGATTCGAACCAAGGTCCTCTCAAGAGTACAGTGGTAAGGCAATACCCCTGGGCTACCTTGGCTTTGTGTTCATGGCGGTGGGTGGGCGGTGGTGGTGGTGGGGTTAGTGGCACTGCCAGCCACGGGTCAGAGGAGGGCGGTGGGTTGCGGAGGAGGCGGTGATGGGGGTGTTGGCAGACCCGGCGGTTGACCGAGACGAAGAAGAAGGGCGGGGCGAGGGAGATCGAGGCGGACGGGCAGCTATAGTTGGGGACACGGGCTGATTATTGCTCGTTAATGGAATTCCACGCTAGCAAAGAAGAACTGGAAATAGTTGCTTCCCCTTCTGGACTCAAGCCAGCACTTAGTTGCTAGTTATTTGTCGACAATTAAGAATGGTTTAAGTGCATCAATCTGAGATACCGGAGCAAACCAACGTGCGGACACTATCCTCTCGTCTAGAGCTCATAGATTGTAGAGGTCAGGTCACATGGGGGCACTGTTCATCATCGTCGTCGCCGAGCCAAGATCGCACGCAAGGAGCGTGAGGCCAATCTGTCAGCGTAAGACGTTCGAAACAAGTATAACTGCAGTCGGGAGAACAGCATCGATCGATGCATCGGGGCCATGACAGCTTCGACTGCCGGAATTCGTCGTCCAGAAAATCAAACGCGGAGGTGAGCTAGCAAGGGATTACAGCCAGCACTTGCATTGTACATATATAACAGAGGAAAGAGTGCTGCTTGTAAGACCCAATTTGGGGGATTCCTCTAGCCATGTCCACGTATCAATTTTATCTTCCGTACAAAAACAATTAACCAAAGAAAGGTTCTTCAGTACACAGGCACAAGCCACACAAATCAAACTCCCTAGAGATTCAGGTGGTGGCTTCGCCTTCACAGAAAAGCTTGCAGCTCTATTGTACTTTCAGTATTGTGGCTAATCTGGAGAGGAAGTTTCAAAGAGAGAGAGAGAGAGAGAGAGAGAGAGAGAGAGGAATGCAAGAACTTCAATCAACAAGGTCGCGCCGCCGGCGCATCACAGGTGTTCGATCGAAGCGATCCTTCGTCAGGCCAAAGATCAGCTCAAGCGCTCGCTGGCTGATCACAACTCCAGGCGCCCTCGGAGCCACTAGCGTGGTATTTGTGTGTGTGTTTCCTTTGCTTGCAATTTTTTTTAGCTCTTCTTGTTTTTTTCTATTTTCTCTAATTATTTTTTCCCCGTGTATTCCTTCTTCCGTCGATGAAAAGCACCAGTCCACTGCCTTTCCGTAATGAAAAAAAGATCTCATACATTTTTTTATCTATTATATTTCTTGACACAATTAATTTCATCAAATCCTAGAAATTTAATACTATACTACTCCCTCCGCTTCGCTGTATTTGTCCATAATTTACCAATTTACCCTAAGTCCGGACCAATGAAACACTAAATATGATAAAACTAACTTAATGAGAAATGATAATACATATCACCTATTAAATAATATACAATAATCACTTAGTATCTATCAAAAATATTTAAAAATTATAATAATTAAATTATAAATTTTCTTAATAGATAAATATATTGAAACGAATAAACCGAAGTTACATAATGTTAGTATTCATCAAATAATATTCTCGAAAGATTCCCAAGAGACGAGATGACTTCAGGGAACTCACCGATGCTTGGCCAGCGTGGTCACCCGCGTGACGTTGTCCAGGCGCAGATCTTTTCGGGCTACAGAAGACGGCCCCACCTGGCAGGCTCCCAGCGGCGGCCGAGCCCACGGAAATATCGGGGCCGAGATATTTTCCGCCCCCGGCGCGCTCCACGCCGCTACGTGTGAAAGGCTGCCACGTCATCATAAAGCACGCGGGGTGGAGCCCACCGCCTCCGCACCTGCACAATTCTCCGCCCTTTACCTGCTGAGACGGAGTAGTATCTGCTCTTCCTCTCCGCCTCCTCCTCCTCCTCCTCCTCCTCGATGTTTTAGTAGACTATAAATTTCGGTCTCTTCAGCTCTCTCTCCAGATAGTAGACAAAATCTCAGATCTTTTCTTCCTTTGCCTCTTCTTTCTTGGTGCGCTGTTTCCTTTTTCATCTGAATCTTGGGAAATGTCCTTAGCTCCTTCTTGATTTCTCTGTTGTTCTGTTAATTTCTGTCTGTTGTTGTGTAGGGTTCTTGCAGACAAGAACTGTAATCCCCCCTCTAATTCAGTTGATTTTTCTTGATTTGTTTGCTTCTTTCTCACCCAAAACCTCCCACTTGCATAATATCCAGTTGATAGGTTTTTTGACCCCCACCATTTTTGTTATTTCCTTTTTAGAGAGAGAGAGAGAGAGAGAGAGAACCAAATCCCTGGGACTTTCCTCCATTTAATTGGTTATCCTGTTTCTTGAGAGCTAATCCAATGGGGGACGTGTCGTTGAACCAGCCGATTAACGCCGAGCCGCTGCCCGGCAGTATTGCCAAGGTAATCGATCGAGAGCTATAATTTTTGATTCGCTGGGAAAAGGGTGTTTGCTACTTAGATTTATGATGAGGAGTCCTAGTTTCTAAACAAAACAAAAGATTTGTAATGAGGAGTGCCCATCCTGTTTGTTCTGAGGTCCTTGCAGGTTGCCCATCTTGTGTCCTGTACACCTAATTTACATCTTCTGTACAATTTTCTCTTATAAATTAGCTCTTGCAAGTTGCAAGTCACCAGACCGGTACATTTCTTGTTACTATGTGCACATAATTCGACCCCAAGAGTAAAACTGGAGAAAGAACATATATAATCTTGGACATTTGCTTCAGGACTTTCTCTGCTACTGTGTGACATCTGACATAGAACTGAAGAAAGAACATATATGATTTTGGACAATTGATTTAGGGCTTACTCTTCTACTATATGACATATAAGATAGAACTGAAGAAAGAACATACATGATGTTGAACATTTGCTCCGGGACTTTCTCTTCTACTGTGTGACAACTGTACTTTAAATTAGTTTTTCTATGAGATAAGCAATTTGCAGACCCTGAAAACAAATTTTGTGTTGTGATTCTAAAGCAGGGAGATCAAATCCTAGACTTGATGTCGGCTGGATGGACAAATGAGAGGCACAGCTTGTACATAAGCTCCATGGAGGCATCCTTCATGGGGCAACTCTATGGCCGAGAGCACCGGTCCGATGCGAATAGGAGCCATGTGGGTGGCAATGGGTTCAAGGTGCTCCAAGAGGGAGTGTCGGAGGGCCTCAGGTTTGAGAGGAACGATGCTCGCGCGCGTGATGGAGGCGTAATCTGCCTACCTGACAATCCGTGGATAAGGCGTTTTAGACCACGCAATTCCGGTATAAACCGCCATGGTGATGGGGTGAGAGCTTCGGTGGATGATGGTGAATCGGGTACTGATACAGTCCAAGAGAGGGTTCGGACGCATGGAAGAGAACTGAGGAGTTGTGTTGGAGAAAATCATGTTGGTAAAAGCACAGGTTGCTACATTAGTTATCTCGTTTGCGAATTGTTTCCTTCAGTATACGTTTTGTTCAGTTTGACAAGAGTTCAGAATTGTTCTGCAGTTTTCAGTCTGATAAGAGTTTAGAATTGTCATGTAGCAAGAGTTTTAAGTTGGTAAATAATTATGCTCTAGGAATGATGTGACTTTACATGCAGAGCTGCAGGTAGCTATCATAATCTTGCAAAGAAGTAAAAATCATATGGAATTTCTTTGTACTTGCTGAATATTACACAACTGTGTAAATGTAAAAAAACCTACAAGTTGAAGTAACTATGGAGTTCAGACTTTGATCTTTCATGCATAATTGCTTGGAATCATTCTTTCCACAGTTCTTCAACACTTGTTGCATCATGATTTTGCTCTCGGCATATAACTGATTGAACAACTTTGTCAGATTCTTACTGACCATTATGCTTAAGCACCGCTAACTTGTAAGATCTTTTGAGATTTATTTTTCTGCATCCATAGGGGTAAGCTACCCCCAGAAGCAAGTTGTTGTACCCTCACGAATAATGTGACCAAAATAGATCATCCAGCTGCTAATACATGTTTAATGTAGGCTTAAGTATCATTTGCATCTGGTGTTTCTACTTGTGTTAAGACTTCATTAATTACCATTCCTAACTGTCATCCTACTCTGCTAACCATGTAAAATCAGGGCTATAACACAAACATTTCATTTTCTTTTCTCCAGAAGTCTCTGATCAGAATTTCCCTGATGAGGAGGTTAAAGTCGATACTGAACCATGCAAGAAAAGGAGGTCTACTCCTTCCACTGCTGCACCAAATGATCAAGCAACTTAACACAATCAATTATCTTCATTTGTTGTAAGTACTAGAAATAAGTGGACCCTATCCTACATGAGAACTGTTACTTCTTTCACAGTCATCAGCATTTACCCCTGTGCTCCATCTCTGCAGGTTGTTCCATATTGAAAATCGCATGCAGCGACAAAAGCCGGTGAATGAAAGCCAAGGTGTTCTGAAGCCCGAAAGAAGCCATGGAAGACTAGTTTTGGAATCTTGATGAACCAGCTGTGATAGGCATTGGTGAAGCTGCTAGTCTCTTGACTTGGCAGATTGAATTCTGTCGACCGGTAGCTCTGTATCAGCCTGTCATCGTGGTGTGATGGGAATGCATTAGTTGGTAGTTTATATGTAGTTTCTTCTCTGCGGGGCATCAGGCTCAAGTTTGCAGATACACCGTCTGCAAAAGTGAGCTGTGAGGCCTTCTGTTGGTGTATTTCAGCATCTACTGTCTGGAAGCGAATGAACAGTCATGCTTGCCACGACATAAACAGAATGATTGATGATTTTATTATTTTTGCGACTGCTCATTAGCGATATTTGCATTGCTTTCTATGTACTATGGATGCAATTTAAAATTGTCATAGTATCCTCTAGTCTGGGCAGTGAATAAAATGAGCTTTCTATGTACTATGGATGCATTTTAAACGTATCATAGTATCCTCTGTAGTCTGAGCTCTCAACCTAATGAGCTTAAGTCAATGCTAACAAAGAGCTGATCTAGAAACTTCCATGGCTTATGCCTTCTAGCTTGTTCGTCACAGTGCTGGCTGTTTAGCTGGAAATGAAATGAGGTGTATAGTCTTGAACTTACCGGTCGCAAACCGGAAATTTTGTAGGAGCTATTCTCGGCTAAAGATGAGATCGAAAGCAACAGGTTGGAATTTTGCTACGTACGGTTATCCATCGGGCGAGGAATGTGTCGGGGAAAACAAAAGTGGAAACGCCAGCCTGGCTAGAGTTAATTAGTTGATTTTTGTTGTAACTCCTTTTGTTTCATACCTTATATATATATATAATAGAGTTCTTTTTCTTGTAATAGAGGCCATTCACTTGTATAGGTATCATTATATTCTTCTTCTATAGATTTTAGTTTTATTTCACAATGGACTATTTCACTGTCTAAATCTAGTTTTTCCATTAATTCAGAGTCGATATGTTTTCTATCATCTTCGATATATTCTTCAGATATAACCGAGCCTAAATCATCTAAAGTTCTTGCTTTATATTGAACAAATCTAATACTAGTCTCTCCTTTATTATTTTCATAACTTATATAATCTTCAGGTTGTTTTAAAATCTTATTCTCTATTAACTCACTTATATTCCATTCTTCTCCTACCCTTTCTTCAGAACTAACCTTTAAAGGACTCATGAATTTTATTCCTTTGGATTGCATACTTTCAATTACATCGTTCACATTCACCTTATATTTGGATCCACTTTTATTGGTTAACCTTCCTATGAACTCTATGCTAACCAATAAATTTGTTCCCTTAAAATCTTCATAACCTTTTGACGAGGATCTAATAATCCTCATTTTATCTTTTATCTATAATTCTTATTATGGGTAAATATGATGTCACATAGTCCTGTATACCTTTATATCTATAAGGGAGAGGCCTAACAAGTAATTGTAAGTTCTTCTACAATCACCCCCATAGTCGTAAGTCTTGCTACGACTATATCATGGTCGTAAGTCCTTCTACGACCACTACATAGTCGTAAGTCCTTCTACGACTGCTACCTGGTCGTAAGTCCTTCTACGACCAGGTAAACTACGACCACCTTATAATCAATCCTACAGGCGAGTGGGTCCAATTGATTAAGGAATCCGAACGGTCTGCACGCACTATTATTCCGCTTATTAATGGTGTGTAATTACCCCATTATCTCTGGAAGATAATTGCCAGACGGCGTGAAGAAGCCGAGGCGCCGGTAATTACTGCCATCATGCGCCCGTTACTGGATTAATTAGGCGCATCTCCCGCAGGACAAAACGGCTACTTCTTCACGACTATATAAGGGCATCAATCAGAGGGATAAAGGAGGACGAGACAGCGAACAAGAGCTAGTCAAGTAGAAACACAAGTGCTATTCTCTGTAAGAGTCTTAGTCTTTTACTTGATCATCAAGAATACCATACACACAGGATTAGGGTTATTATTCTCTCCTAGAAGGCCCGAACTCGCTAAATATCCCGTGTCAATCCACTCTGCGTGATCTCATCTTTAGGAGACCCCCGAATCAAACAATCTTTACGTAAGATCGGTTCTAATACACCGACACCTTTGGTTTGAAATCCGAAACTCATCTTTTCTACAAATTCTTTTATAGGCATCATTAGATCTGGAGCTATATAAGTTATTAAACTATTTTCATTCATATCTCCTTCTATGAAACCTAATACCACTTTATTTTTTGTATTCCATCTTTTATCCAATAGGGAGACGATAAAAAATTTCCTTATATGGTTGTGTCTTAGAACGTCTAGAGAAAAGATTAGTTACTTTTGAAGCAAATTTAACAATAAATATGGTGAGTACCGAGTAGGATAAAACAACTACTGCTGCACAAACCGGCCGAATATTGGTTTCGCCAACCTGCAAAAGATCCTGAATTAAGTCATATACTATTCATAAATACTATTCACAATACTATTTATAATCAAAATATTATTCAAAAAATACTATATATATATATATATGTGTGTGTGTGTGTGTGTGTGTGTGTGTGTGTGTGTGTGTGTGTCGGGGAAAACAAAAGTGGAAACGCCAGCCTGGCTAGAGTTAATTAGTTGATTTTTGTTGTAACTCCTTTTGTTTCATACCTTATATATATATATATATATATATATATATATATATATATATATATATATATATATATATATATATATATATATATATGATTAATACTTTCTACTCCCGGATGTAGTTACTCCCATCTCTGATATCCCACCTAAAATAACTTGACATACTCGTTTATCACTTTGAATATACTCATATACTAATTATAAGATATTCCAATATGAACTACATAAAAAATTCGTAAGAAAATCCTTAGTTTTTAGCATATTTTGTAAATACCTTCATATTCGCAATGAAAGGAGTATGTCTAAAAAATTGTACATATTACCCCTGAAAAGGTGTGAATACTACCTAGGTGATCTTATATACTCGTATACTACACATACATACTCTCGGTTGCGCAAGATACTCTCTACGTTTTGAGATACTAATAGGAATAATTACTCACAGGAGTATGAAAGGCTTTCATATATATATATATATATATATATATATATATATATATATATATATATATATATATATATATATAGTATATAATGAATATATAAGACCATCTAAGTGGTATTAACACCTTTTCAGGGGTCGTACGTACAATTTTTTAGATATACTTTTTTTTAGTGCGAATATGAAGGTATTTACAAAATATGCTAAAAACTATGGACTCTCTTACAAATTTTTCATGTGGTTCGCATTGGAGTATCTTATTATTAGTATATGAGTATACCCAAAGTGATAAAGGAGTATGTCAAGTTATTTTAGGTGGTATATCAAAGATAGAAGTAACTACACCTAAAAGTAGTATATATATATATATATATAGGAAAATGGTTTGGTACTCCTAGGAGTATGTACTCCCGCCTCTCATATACCACTTAAATCGTATGATAATACCTCTTTATCTATTTGAGTATACTCCAATGATGATTATAAGATACTCCAAAGTGAGTTCTATGAAAAAAATCATTAAAGTCCACCTTTTATAGCTAAATTTGTGTATATACTTCTTTTATGTATGAAAAAAGGTATATAGCAAAAATAAAGGACTCCAATGAAAAATTTTCAATCAAATCGCATTGGAGTATCTTATAATTGGTATTTAAGTATACTGAAAATGATAAAGAAGTATAATATATTTATTTAAGTGGTATATTCAAAGCAGGAGTATGTACTCCTGAGTACTAAACAAGGCCCTATATAGGAAAAAATATATATATATATATATATATATATATATATATATATATATATATATAGAAGCCTTTTCCTACTCCCGGAGTAGTTACTCCTATTCGTATCTCACAACGAGGGAGTATTTTGCAACCGAGAGTATGTATGTGTAGTATACGAGTATATAAGACCACCTAAGTGGTATTTACACCTTTTCAGAGGTGGTATGTATAATTTTTTTTACATACTCCTTTTTAGCGCGAATATGAACGTATTTATAAAATAGGCTAAAAACTACAGACTCTCTTACAAATTTTTCATATAATTCGCATTAGAGTATCTTATAATTAGTATATGAGTATACCCAAAGTGATAAATGAGTATGTCAAGTTGTTTTAGGTGGTATATCAAAGGTGGGAGTAACTACACCCGGGAGTAGAAAGTATTAATCCTATATATATATATATATATATATATATATATATATATATATATAGAGAGAGTCTCACAGAGAGAGAGAGAGAGAGAGAGAGAAATGATATAGTCGACAACAACCAAAAAAAAACGGATGGGCAACGTTGTCTCCCCCTCCGCTGCTGATGACCTTTTCCCGTTCCATGCAAATGGATCGGATTTGCTACGTGCTTAGCGTTTGTGGCAACGGTTTTTTGCACAAGCATTTTTGTGGCAACGGTCTTATTTTGTTTGGGTTTTCGTTTTTTTTTTTGCCCGGCTATTTGTTTACGCCCTAAAGAAACTAGAAAACTTGGGGCGAAAAAAAATGCAACATCCTATCACGCCTGATGGCTGTAGCAACGGCTAAGGGTAAGTAGAAAAAAAGAATGGTTGGCAATTCTCTCTCTCCGATTTAACCAATTAACGGGACAGGTTGTACATACACATGTTGCCCCGGCGCAATTCACAAAGCATGCAACTCTACGTTCAGTTATCCGTATGGAATGGACGTGACATCGCGAATTTTTTGCCGATACGGCCGATTTTCACATCGTATTAGCAGTTTTAACCACCGCGCAGTATTTGCAAAATAACCGGCCGGGCGCAGTCGGCGTCTTCCATGTGCTGGGCGACACGTCGCCATGCGCACACCGCCGCCACGCCACCACCGGATTTTTATAATTTTTATTTTTTTTATAATTTTCATTTTTATTTTTTTCAGGAATTTTAAATTATAAAAAAATGAAAATTTTGGTGTAGCATTCTGACAAAGTGTATTTGATTACGTAATTTTTGTATTATTTTATTTGTTAAGAATCTTTTGATATAACTTTGATTTCGTACAGATCAATTAATGTACTTCATATGCACGCGCCCGCGCCACGTCCGCCCTCCTGCATTTGTCAAAACTTTCCACCGAAAGAATAGAAGCAGGCCCTCTCTCTCACCCGCTACACCCGCCACGCATCCGAACTGTTGTACGGAGAATTAAAAAACGTTGGGGTGGCCATCTTTCCCACCATCCATCCTCCCTCCTCCGCACATCTGTCGCCCCATCCAGGAATTCCGGCGCCAATGCTTACGGAATTCCCGGCGCCAAGGCCGCGACTCCTCCTCCACTCGGCTATAAATACCGGACTCTGGCACTCGCTCTTCGGTCATATCAATTGCGTTTCGATTCTCGTTCTTGCGCTCGTCGCTGAGAACTCAGAGAACGTAACATAATTAATTTTATTGGGAGGTAATCGCTTTCTCGCTTCGCCACTCGGCCTTGATTTATGACTTCCTCCAAGGGTGATTTATTACTTCCTCAG
The DNA here is from genome assembly GCA_036346395.1 of Hsuehochloa calcarea. Taxonomy (NCBI): domain Eukaryota; kingdom Viridiplantae; phylum Streptophyta; class Magnoliopsida; order Poales; family Poaceae; genus Hsuehochloa; species Hsuehochloa calcarea. The sequence continues at coordinate 14,442,604 of CM070611.1, read as the reverse complement.
AAGGGTGATTAATTACTTCCTCGTATTAATTACTTCCTCGGCGGGTAATTTGTGTTATGCTTTTGCCGTTATTACCGTAGTCGTAATTAGTTAGTATTTGTTAGCTAGTCGTAATTAGATAGTTTAGGGGTAATTAATTAGTAGTAATTAGTTAGTCGACTAGTAATGAATTAGTTTAGTGCTAATTAATTAGTCGTAATTAGTTTAGTAGTCATCGTTCTGACATATGAAGTAAGTGGAAATAAAGTACCGTATTTTTAGTGGTAATTAATGAACCGTAATTAGTTAGTTTAGAGATAGCTAATTAGTCGTAATTAGTTAGTTCACTAGTAATAAATTAGTTTAGTGCTAATTAATTAGTCGTAATTAGTTTAGTACTCATCGTTACAGCATATCAAGTAAGTAGAAATAAAGTACTGGTATTTTGTAGTGGTAATTAATCAACCGTAATTAGTTAGTTTAGAGATAGTTAATTAGTCGTAATTAGTTAGTTCAAGAGTAATGAATTAGTTTAGTGCTAATTAATTAGTCGTAATTATTTAGTGGTTGTTGTGGGTTTAGGTATTTTCGAACATGCAAGACTTGATTGTGTTTTACTACGATGGGCTTGTACGGCCGGACACGATGGGTTGGACTGTCGAGATACCGGACAAGGTGGTCCGGCGGAGGGCTCCACGCGATGAATATTCACGAGTCGCGGTCGCATCCGGAGGAGTTCTCACTGAGCCAAGGACGAAGAAAGTTATGATTGAGGCGATCACCGCACCAATTATGTGTGGGAGCTAGTAAAGGTGGATGGAAGCATAGCATGGAGGCAAGACATGGAGATTGTCTCCCACCGAGGCGGCCATTCACGGAAGCCTATGGTGTACGCCAATTTCGTACATAGGGCGTCGAAACCCCGATGATGCCGAGGCTCTGTAAGCGGGCAAGCGCACCGAAGTCAAGATGGCAAAGACGGAATGTGTTTGCCTCGGAGGGAAGTCCCGTGCCTAATTTTGAGCCAAATGAGGGGGCGAAAACATGGTGGTCGGCCCGCATCGATCGCCACAGTATCTCATCGGACGAAACTCTCGGGTTGGAGTCCGACGAGGACACCGACCCAAGCTCGGATGGTACCGACGAGGGCGCACACGGCCGGTGGTCCTTACGCGGCATCGAGACTTGATGATATCGCGGTGCGTTCGCTCGCATCGCCGCAAGAAGAAGGCTCCCAGTGGGGTTTGAAGCCGACACCCTCTTAGTTGGGCAGCGCTTCCCGAACAAGGTGGCCTTGCAACAAGCTATAGCACGGTACGCTTTGTCCATCAGCCGTGTGTACCGAGTGCACCGGTCCAACCCAGGGAAGTACGCAGTGAAGTGCATAGTAGAAGGCTGCCCTGGCAAGGTCAGCGCTCTCCGAGCAAAGATCTTTGGCTCGGTCTTCACGGCCAAGGAGCCGATCGACCACACCTGCGAGCTCAGCGAGCCCCTGCGGCAGCATCGGAACGTGACTTCCGCATATGTTGCAAACCTCATCACGCACCTACTTGAGGCGGACGTGTCTATCTCCCCCAAGCTGATGATGTCGGAAGTCGTCAATCGGGTTGGCTATCCAGTTAGCTACAGCAAGGTTCGACGAGCCAAGCGAAAGTCATCGAGACTATGTACGGGACATACGAAGAGGCGCATAACCTTGTGCCGAGATTGCTTCACCAGATTGCGGATCAAACCCCAAGCGTACATAAACAAGCTGGACCGTGAAGATGCTGAAAAAGGGCCCAACCACTTCATACTGGATAGGGTGTTCTGGGCTTTCGCTCAGGCCATCAGGGGCTTCAAGTTCTGCCGTCCCGTGCTAACGATGGATGACACTTTTCTCACTGGAAGTACAAGGGCACCATCCTCACCGCGGTGGCGGCGATGCGAATGACCAACTTCTCCGGTTGCATTTGCCATTGTCGAGCGAGAACACATCCACCGGTGTGGTTCTTGGAGAACGTGAAGAGGGCCGTGGTGGGAGACCGCCAACGCGTCGCTTAGTCACGCATCGCAATGTTTGGGTTGTTGGCGGCCATCAACAAAGATGCGGCGTGGGATGGATCCATCTCACCGGTGGAACGACGTGCAATCCGGTGGTGCATGAGGCATCTTGCATCTAACTTGTTCACGCGGTTCCGCGATCAGAACTCATGAAGACGTTCAAGGCATTGTGTATGCGTAACCGGCGACGGAAGTTTGAGTCTATTTGGAGAGACCTTGAACACCGGACTACGAGACATACAAGGAGTCCACTCCGGAGAGGAGCAACCTAGTAGCGCCATAACCTTCTCCCGGTGGATTAACGACCACGCCCCGAATTGGAGAAATGGTCCCTCCTCTATGACACGACGGTGCGAGGTACGGCGTTATGACGACCAACATGTCCGAGGTCTACAATAGCGTCCTGAAAGGTGTGCGCGGGCTCCCTATCACCGCGGTTGTCCAGAGACATGGACTCGCACCGCTGGTTATTTCGTGAATAGAGCCACCGCAGCCAAGCGACAGATGGACGAAGGCAAGCAGTGGTCCGAGAACATGCAGAGACACATGGATCGGAAGATGGAGAAGGCCCGAATGCACGACATTTGGGTGATCGACGGCCTCAGGCGAAAGTACGAGATCAAGCTTCGACAGAAATACGTCAATAGTCATGCTAGGGGGGAAAGAAAACAGGCATGCACCCTGGGTGATGTGGCGACATGCACCTGCAACAAGCCAAAGCTCTTCCACAAACCATGCTCGCACGTGTACAAGGCATGTACGCAAATGCGGCAGATGGCTACACCATACATCTCTGAGTACTACGACATGCAGCACCTATTCGATACATGGAGCGAGAGTTTCACTCGTATGGTTTGGAAATGAACTACAAGGATCTTTGGCCCGACATGGTGCAATCGGGTCCCAACAGGACTTGAAGAGAATAGGAAGGGCGACGGCAGACGCGCACTTCCGAATGACATGGATGCTAGTCAACGTACAAGATTAGCCGCACAAAGGAAGTGCGGGATATGCAAGACCCCGGCACTCAATGAAGGATTGTCCCAACACCTAGTTCGTCCGGTCGTCATTCAGTGTCGTAATTTAAAGTTTTTCTGTCTTGCTTGTTATGTACAGCGCAAAATTATACGAGACCCGGCTATGGACTCTTCGGCAAACTTCTACAAGAGGATGTTGCGAATACAATCGCTTGCAGAAGAGGAAACAACTAAAATACCCGGATTTTTCAATGAAAGATGCTCCAGTGCCACCACGCTTGCGGTCCCGAAGTGTGTGTGGTGAACCGTAGAGAGATCATTCATCCACACACCTGATACTACCGCCCGGCGCACTACATGTGCGGCCACTACATGAAAATTTTTGTGTTTGACAAAGTGTATTTGATTATGTAATTTTTGTATTATTTTATTTGTTAAGAATCTTTTGATATAATGGAGTGGAATCATTATACAAAAAGTTTGTACGTTTATTGATTAATACTGAACAAGACACTCATACGAAATAGCGATAACAAGCATGTAGTACAATGAAAATCGCATAACACGTGATACTATACGGCCACTCGCTCGAGCCACTACTCTCTCCTCGTCCGCTGTCGGCGCCGCGTTTTGCGCGAGCATGACCTGTGGAATACGCCCACCGCTTGTTTTGCACGGAGGTGGACGAGCATGACCCGTGGAATACGCCCGTGCCCTAGGGAACACTTCCAAGAATTCATCCACGCTAGAAAACCACTGGAGAAACTCGCGTGTGAACGGTTCGGAGGGGGCACCGAACCCGGAAGGACATCTGCTCTTGAACGGAGACCGCCGAGGCGGAGGTGGACCGGAGGCCCGTATCGCCGATCGGTCGATGTGAGCCGTCACCCCTGTGGGTGAAGGTGCAAGAGCAGTTAGTACAAATGAACACTCGGATGTAAACTAAGAACCTCGTAGGCGTACATGTCGAGGCGTGATGAGACGTGATTCATCCCGACGGACCTACGGCGAGACCTAGGGTACATAGCGACTTACACTGCGGCGACTGGCCCGCAGATGACACTTCCAAGAATGTATCCACGACGGAGTCTAGAAAACCACTCGGCGACCACGAAATGTCACCTCCTCCGGGTGCTCCGAGGAGGAATGGTGAGTCTTCATTAACAAAAATACGAATATCGCGCGAACGAGGTTGTAAGTGTGGCATGTACCACTCCATGTACGCAGGCTCTCTTAGTGCGTTAGAATGTCACCTCATAGGAGGAATGGTGAGTCTTCATGCCATACATCCACGACTCGCATCCTGTTAATCCATGTCGCAATCCAAGTCGCAATCCATCGTGGTGCATTTGCCATCCAAAATATGCCCACCCGACCTCGATTGCTCGTGCATTTTTGGAAAGATTAATGTTACAAAAGAAGACGTAAGGATCGCAAAAATTACTTGATGAAATTTGACTCACGGTGTACTTGCTTCGCTCCGTGGGCTGCCGTTCGGGGCACGAGCTGGTACCGACAAATCGTCGCATTACGCGCTGCGGCGCGTAAGGCTCCACCATATGTGAGAACACCAGGTGGCATGTCGTCGTCCACAAAAATCGATCCTCGACGCATTGCGCAGACAGCCCGTGCGGCGCAACCGCGAGCAGAAAATCAGCATGCCATGGACACCAGATGATGTCGCTCTCGTGCAATAACTCGAACTCGTTGTGGTACAACGAGTAGCACCTCGCCGGTCTTCTGTTGGCCCAACAGCAGCGACCGACCGCGCATCCCACCGTAAGCCCATGGTGGGCGCGTCTATGTGGTCATGTGGGAGAGGTGCACGGTGCGCCATTGTCTCAATGGTCGGCCGCCCAACAGGGAAGTGCTCCCAACTCCACAGCTGCAGGAGCACGTAGCACACGGCCAGGTTGCTAGCAGCGCTACCGCGCCGCGAAGCGTCACACAACCCTCGGTATGTAGCGCAAGGATCGGTGATCCCGGTATCCGGCATCGGCTCAGCGCCTTCGTCAACCAAAGACTCGAGACGCGGATGAAGCTGGGTTCAAAAATCGCCTTTGTGGTTGGAAACAGACCCAACCAAGAGCCGAGAAGGTAAGCAACGAGATGCGTCCTAACGACGTCCTCAGGTGCACCCTGCGGGCATTCGCTGAACTGCCTCAGCCAAGCCCGAGGGACGCCACGTGCACCCTCCGGCAGAGGTTGGCCAAACCGCTGCTCCAGCCTGACCTTCCAGTCCGCTCTCGGAGGGCCCGGAACAAGCGGCACACCCCGGATCGGGAGACCAGTCAAGAACGAGACGTCCTGTAGGGTGATCGTCATCTCACCCCACCGAAAATGGAAGGTGTGCGTCCCTCCACCGGTCCACAAGTGCGGACAACAGTCGCCGCCTAGGTGAACCCACGTTGGAAGGACACCATCCTCGCAAAGGGCAACAAGCCCGTCTCCCGGAGGATCGGGACGTAACGATCGTCTACCGCCCACCAGTCCCTCCCCGCCCGAAGCGCCAGGGGCGGAGGGCCATCCACGCCAGCGGTGAGCCACAGCTTGCACCGGTGGTCCTCATCGTAGAATTGTTCTAGTAGCTCCGGTAGAGACATGACTAGCAAAACATACATAGCGAACATTACTGACAATGTGGCTAATTAAACATAGAAGAATGTAGCTAAATTAAAAATTACGATAAACCTACCTGCGAACGACGACGACGGTTAATAACGTTGAAATATAATCGAGAGAGCAAGCGCATGAAAAGAAAAGAATGGGCAGAGGAGCGAGCGAGTGACTGCGATATGAACTTAGCAGAAGAACGAGCGAGCGAGCGACTGCGAAATGAAATCGCGCGGTCGCTCTCTCCAATATATATGCACTGCAATCATCAAAGGGAATCATTTTATATCCACTGCAATCATCAAAGAGAGTCACGAGATAACAGTTCATCCAAACTTTCGGTGCAAAGTTAAACCACATGGATGAACCGAAGCATTACAATCAACACTTGGCAGCAAGTGCCTGCAAGGGCCACATTACAATCTCCAGCAAATGAACACATGTCACAGATATCATAATGACCATATGAGCTAGCAAAATGAGCATATGAAGTACATTAATTGATCGAAAGCACGTTCGACACACATTTATTGCTTTGTATAAACACGCATTTATATCAAACAATTCTTAACAAATAAATTAATAAAAAAATTACACAAACAAATACAATATGTGAGAAACCCCACAAAAATTTTGTAATTTTTTGATGTAATATGCTATATATTTCAATTTTTTCAAATTTATACTCTAAACTAACCTAACCCTAAACTAACCTAACCCTAAACTAACCTAATTGGTGGTAGCAGTGGGGCATGCGCGCGGGCATGCCAGCATGCCACAAGCGACGACGGCGGGCCGAGGCGCGGGCGCCGGCGCGCCAAGCGCCCGGCGCCACGTCGTCATGGGCGCGCCCACCCGCGCCACAAGCCGACGTGGCGGGGCGGGCGGGCCGGGCACGCGCCAGCCGCGCCCGGCGCCACGTCGTCGTGGCGCGCCCACCCCACGCCCGCGTGGCGTGGCGGGCGGGCGGGGCGCGCGGCGCGCGCGCCGCTTGCCCCGCGTGACGTGGCGGGGCGGGCGGGCGGCGCGCGCGGCGCGCGCCCGGCGCCACGCCACGAGTCGGCGCGGCGCCGGCCTACGGCGGCGCGCGCGCGGCGGCTGCGCGGCGGCGCGTGCGCCGCTGCGCCGCGGCGACGTGTCGCCCGGCCCGGCTACTTTTGCAAATACGTGCGCGCGGTGGTCAAAAAATGCAACATCCTATCACGCCTGATGGCTGTAGCAACGGCTAAGGGTAAGTAGAAAAAAAGAATGGTTGGCAATTCTCTCTCTCCGATTTAACCAATTAACGGGACAGGTTTTACATACACATGTTGCCCCGGCGCAATTCACAAAGCATGCAACTCTACGTTCAGTTATCCGTATGGAATGGACGTGACATCGCTAATTAAAGTGTACGCATCTATCGTTTACAGATAATAAATATGTGATATACATGAAGTAAAATATGTAAAAAAAAAAGTAATGTGTTGTACAAAAGAAGTGAAAGCATGGTAACATGTGCCAGGTCATTCCATCATCCATGGACATCGGAAATGCATTGCCATCCTAAAAAAATACACAAGGATATTATCGGTACTTGTGGTGTGAAAACATAACATAACAAATTTGGAGGTAAAAGAAGAGAAAAATAAAAGGACAAAAGAATAACCTCGTGGTCCGATTATGTACAGGAGGATACTAAATTTCAAAAAACATCAAGAAACTAGTTTCTGGTATCTGACGCAACTCATGGAAGCATTCATTGCAAAAAAAAAAGGATAAAACGATACTAGTGGTAAGGATTATGAAAACATATTAAAAATTCAGGGAGCATACATAACCATTCAGGAGAGCATACGGAAAACCATATATCCAGACATAACATAACAGGATAATCACAGAAAGCATCCAAAAATTGGGATTGTAAATTCAATTAAAAAAACTTTTTGAAATACAGAAATGCTCAAGTTATATGACTAATTCATATACAACTAATAGAACTAATCACATCAAAGGAATAAAAAATCACAAACAGAAACATCAATTTAATAAAACTAACAACAAAGAGGTGTAACCGAAAGTAACTATTGATACCTTATGATCCTGAGCAAATTAATAACCAGCATGTGTGACTGAACAACCTACTAAAACGCCACTTAAACTTGTCTGTCGATATAAATTGATACAACTCAACCTTGTCAGTGGATACAAACATTTTGTTACTCAAAATAAGTGATGAATTGATAATATGAATCAACAAAAAAAAACTAGTGTGAATCAACCAAAAAAAACTAGTGTTAAAACAAATACAGTTAATCTAGTGCTTTTAGTTTTTCTGCTTTACTAACTAATCTGGAAAAGAATAGTATATTCCTATGCTATAGAAAATATAGTTCATTCCTTTACGGTGCTAAAAAATCTCAAACATACAGTAAACAATGTATCCAGTAATCCACCCATTATACTATGCTAAATCCACATATATGAAACAAAACTAGTTCATCCCACATGCTACATATATGAAACAAAACTAGTTCATCCCACATAACCATGAATATTCCAAATGATTACAACTATCTTGTAGATCTAACAAAAACAAAAATATAAATCAAGTATAAATCTAACGCTTACTCGCTAGTTCACCCTCCTTAAACCTGGATTGGAATTGAACACTGTGTAACATCCCAATTTTTTGAGTTTTAAAAACCTCTTAACAGGGACTTTTAGTATCAAACAATTTAATATGATTAATACCAACATTAACAATTATCAAAACTATTTTATTTGGATTCTATGCGCTTGAATATATTTTCTAGATGTTTTTAGAATTTTTCCAAGTTCATTTGCTATTTGCTATTTGCTATTTGTTTTTCTGTATTTTCTAAAAAAGAAAATCTATTAATAATCTCGAAAACAGTCTTGGGCCGAAACCCATTTTCCTATTCCTTCCTAGCCCATCTTCCCACGCAAGCCCGCTCGCTCGTCACGCCTTCGTCCCTCTACCATGTGGGTGTAACACCCTGGCTATTCAGAAGCCAAAATGTTACATAAATGATCTAACATGTAATCAACCAGCGGAAGAATTCAAACATAACTCATATGAGGACATAAAGAAGTTGAACTTTCATAAAGTAATGGCAGCAATAAAGGTTGAATCCAAACGATTAAACAAGGGAGTGATCAAGGACCACGAACAGTACTAAAGCCACCATAGCATTGGGAGAAAATTCAATCACATCAAAATTATTTATTACAGTTCAACATTCTACGAATAAAAGATATAGTCAAATTTTAATATTAAAACGAAAAGAAGGTGAAAAGTATGAATAGTGTATGTGACTAGTCCCGCCCAGCGTCATCATCAATGATCACCTAAATAAATAAATAAAGCAAGATTGAGTCGAAACTCAGCAAATACAGTAAACAATTGAACATACAAGGTTATGAACAAGCTAATCTCAATACGAATTATGAACAATTCTCGGAACACAAACATGAATGAATGGAATGAAGGAATGTATTGAAGGAATAGACTGCTCAACAGCTTATACCGGTATAACGAGTGATACATCCGTCGGTGTTCACTTAAGCCTGTACTTAACAAAGTCCGGGGACCCAAATACCGTATGAAGAACGTTTCATACGGGTGTCCAAAATTGCCCACATTAGAGTGGTGGGACTTACATGCCCATACTGGAGTTGATGGGACTTTCAATTTCCACTCCCGTGGTCAAAACGAAAACGATGCGTGTATGGAATGAATCACATGTATTGAATCTTTATCACATAATAATGAAAATAGTACGTTGCATAGGAACATGTATAGCAAATCTAGCAATACAACCACACGCAATCATCATCATTCCATATGAAAAGACAAAGTACTTGCCTCCCGCGCTGTGATGTGTTAGGAGGCAACGAAGGTGCCCCTCCACTCACCGCCTCACCGCCTACACAAATATATAATCGGGATAAGGATAACAAGGTATGACAAAGCTACAAGTGTCCTATCATAACCCTCTATCTATCCAACACAACTCACGGGTTCCAATCCGACAATTACACTAATCAACCAGCTTACAGCTCTCCTGGACAGCAGTACGCGAAAAAATCATAATTAATTATATGGAACTCGAAACGACATGAAACTAATGCCCAATGAAACTTAACGCACAGAACTAAGAAAGTCTAGTTGACGGGGCTAATCGATTCGGCCAAGACAATTGGCTAATCCGCAGTTGAAAATGTCTGACAGACATCTGTGTAGACCACAAAACAACAGTAAAGAAAATGACATAACTTTCATTCTACAAATACAATGGAGGTGATCTTTATTAATATGGAAATATTATTAAACAGTCTACAATAACCTAGTTGGGTGGAAGTTCTGAATCTTACACTAACAGGGTCAAAACTAAGGAACAAACAGACAATTCCTTCTCGTCAGATAGACAGAACAACACATAAAGAATAATTCATATCTCTTAAACCGTAAGGCGGAATCTCGTGATCTCGGTGGCTATGGAAAGATAAAAACCAGGGCTATAAAACTCTAGGAGACTAAAATACCAGATTCTGCTTCTAAGATGCCGAAAATGGGCGCACAACCTACTGAACAGATTGGATCTAATAACAGAGGCAAAACTATCCCAACAATCGAATCGATTTCTCATCTTTCAAGAATCAAACAGCGAGGGGAAGCCATTGTTACCCTTGTAGAACCTCAAGAATATGCTGATTGATCCCCCACAAAGAAGATCCCTCATCTTCTCCTTTCTTCCACCTCTTTCTCCCTCCTTTCCTCCTCCCTTCTTCCCTTGGCCGGCCCTCCAATGGCGGCTTCCTCTTCTTCCTTGCAAAGGGTAGCAGCAAGGGACCTCACCGGGGAGATGGGGTGCTGCTGGACCAGGAGGAGAGGCGCATGGGGGAGGAGAAGGGGCAGGAGGCGGCGCTCAAGGAGGAGGGGTGGAGGCGGCCAAGTGGGGGAGAGAGGAGGAGGGGGTGGCGGCTAGGGTTTGGGGGGGAGGCACCCCCCTTGGCCGGCCCCCCTTGGGCCACTTGGGCCTTGGCCCAGAGCCCAGGTTGTCGTGAAAACACAGAACCCCCCCCTGATGAAAAGATAAATTCTTATTTTTCGATTAGCTCCTCTCTCGATTTTTTTTCTAATAAGCCGATTCACTTTCGGGGTATTACAGTGGGCCCCGCTTGTCAAGTGGTTGTCGTCCCCCTTCAGTCACCTTCCTCGCGCAGCGCTTCACCCTCTGTCTGCCATGGTTCCTTCTAGAAGCTCCACCGACAACGGTGTTTCCAACGGAAAGAATCCCGTAGCGATACAACATTTGACTTCCTGTATCCTCCCGCACCCAAATCCAACCGAATCGTATCCCGTATCCCCTTCAAACTCGGAATCAATCTCGTGACCGAAACGAACTCGATTTAGGTTTTCCCAAATCCAGTTCGCTCGAGGCCTATAAATAGCACCCCAAGGTTCACCTTCTCGCCCAGATCCCGAAACCCCAAGCCACCGCACCTCTCAAGCTCTAGCGCCACCGTATTGGAAGTTTTAGGGTTCTATCGCCGCCGCTCGTTTTGGTCAGATTGTGTCGTCGTCTTTGTCGCCTCGTCGTCGTCGACCATGCCATCATCTTCGCCGTCACCAGAGCTATCTCCAGCACCCCTTCACGACCACGAGACGTCGCTGGTGTTCGTCGCCAACAACAACTGCACCTGCTCCGCCGCTTCGTCACCAATTCCAGCCAACTCCGACGACCTCCCATGCCAATACCAATACTAGTATGTGCGCTATACCCTATTATACCCGTGCGAGCATCCGCCGCCGGCAAAGCGCCGTCGTTCGTCTACCGGGCTAACCCGAGCCTCGTCGTTGTCGTGTCGACGTGTCACTACTACACAAAACCTCATCACAGACGGTTCTAAACCATCATCACAGACGGTTTTTGAACCGTCTGGATGACATGAGATCATCACAGAAGGTTTTTGAACCGTCTGTGAAAAAGGCTATCACAGACGGTTCTAAACAAGAACTGTCTGTGATAGTAATATAGCTTTTTCCATTGAAAAAAAAACAAAAATGGGTTTTCACTTCGTCTGGAGCCTCCCGTGCCTCGCGAATGAATCTGATATGGATTTTCGGATTAAAATTTTCGTTAGCTTTCCCACAATAGCCACAGTATCACATTAGCATCAACTCAATCCATTCACAGAGCACTACAAATAACACAGCATCACTCACATCACAGTAGCATCAACTCAATCCATTCACAGAGCACTAACACATCACAGTAGTAATCCACATCACAGAGCAAAAGGGGGAGTAGAGAGAGTGAGGTCGTGGGAGGCAGGGGCGACGAGGTCGTGGGAGGCCGGCGACGATGAGGCCGGGGCGAGGTGGAGGAGACCACGGGAGACGAGCTCAGGGGAGGACAGGGCGACGAAGTAGAGGAGGCCGGGGGCGATGAGGTCGTGGTAGGCCGAGGGCGACGAGGTCATGGAGGCCGCCGACAACGAGGTTGGGGCGAGGTGGAGGAGGCCGCGGGCGACGAGCTCGGGGGAGACCGGAGCGCAAGGTCAGAGCGAGACGGAGATGGCAGAGGAGAAATGGCATAGGAGTAGATGGAGATGGCAAAGGAGGAGATGGAGGACTCTGTTAATATAAAGAGATTTTCGGTAGCCCGCCCATTAAGTACAAATTTTTGTTTTCCCGCCTAACAAAACAAAAGTCTCACAGACGATTTTATACAAAAAAACCGTCTGTGATATGATCACAGACGGTTCGTATAATGAACCGTCTGTGATAAGCGTCTCATCACAGACAGTTCTTAATACGAACCGTCTGTGATGAGTATCTCATTACATACGGTTTTTGTATAAAACCGTCTATGATTTTAGATTTTACCATGGCTTGGAATTTTCCTTACTCTTGGATTTTACCATGGTAAATCTAAAATCACAGACGGTTCTAACCACGAACCGTCTGTGATATTCTCAGTATCACAGACAGTTCTTGGTTAGAACCGTCTGTGATACTTCACAGACGGTTCTAACCACGAATCATCTGTGATATCTCTCCGTATCACAGACGGTTCTAGAGAACCATCTGTGATAGTTCCATATCACATACGGTTCGTCTTGGAACCGTCTATGATTATTTTATCACAGACGGTTTCAAAGAACCGTCTGTGACAAGGCGTCTTCTATGGGCTGTTTTGTAGTAGTGTGTCGTGCCACCTCATTGGCCACATCAACTCGTGAGCACATGTGCCATGCCACATATACTCGTGGGCACACGTGTCTGCCACCTCACCTGCCACATCAACTTGTATCGCCCGTTTGTTTGCTCAATCGGCCAGTCAGTGCTTGTTTGTCACGTCTAAACCCTAACCTAGATCCGATCTGGTGTAAACCCAGTCCACCATACACCGTGTCTATGCCATGTGGGGTCCACCAGCCAGATCACTGTTCCATGAACCCGTGAACCATTAGGACCTTCTACGACCAGGGAGTCGTAACCTTCTACGTCCATGCAATCGAAACCTTCCGACCATGTGGTCGAAACTCCTTCCGAGCACGCATAGTCGAAATCATTGAACAATTCTCAATGTACAATGCTCGATAATCAGTACTCGAATTCCTTTTTTAGTATTTTCTTTATATTAAGAACTTCCAGAAACCATATCTTCTTCATTTGAACTCCGATTGAGCTCATTCAAATTCCTAAATTCATCTAAATTCGAGCTCTATTTTTTAATATGTTTATTTAATTTTTAGAGCTAGTTTTCCTCTCTATTATTTATTTATTTATGTTATTTATTTCGTTTACGAGTAAGCGTTGATACTTCGGAGAATTTTGAAGAAGAAGGAGTTTACCAAGACCAGGACTAGTACCAAGATTTATTCCAAGGTAAGTTATATCTTTGATCATGTTGAACCTAGTTTTCAAAACTACTTTGATTCAAAGTACTGCATTCTACTTTAAATATTTATTTTAATGCTTTTGGGTGTAGTTATTAATCCTAATTGTTTATATTCACCCTGCTTATTGTAATGCCATGATCTTTTGTCACCCTAGTTTGATTAATTATTAGTTGGTATTTTCATAACACCAACGTGGGTTGGTTAGACGAATAGTATTGCTTAGCCATGCTACGAGTCACACATATCATCTAAGTTGCAAATATGAACTTGACTAAGTACTCCTCGTACAACTCAGTGTTCCCTGGGTCTTCCTCGATGACTGATCAACAATGGCGTATAGCCGTAAGTACATAAAGTACTCTGTAAGTCGTATGGAAATATATGCAAATAGTATTCATGCAGGGCTTGAACACATAATAGTTGTATGGTTATTTTGTATAAAGCAGTATTGACAATATATAGATTAGAAAGCATAGTTTAAAATATTAAATACATAAGTAAACAAGTTCATTGAAACAATTAGTGAACAATCCGTTCACTTCCCAACCATCATGATGAGGACATAACCCCTATGGATACAACCATATTTGCTATGCTTACTGTTCCAATTACAAGAGCTTGTACACTTCACCTAAATTATCAGATCAGCTCGTTTTTAGGAGTGCCTTTGTAACATCCTAATTTTCTGACCTTTAAAAATCTTTTAAATAGCTGCTAGTTGGAAAATTCACCATTTGAATTTTTATTGAATTTTATTTAAAAGCTTAATATGGACTTTTAAAATCAAAATTATTAAATGTGATTAATCCCAGCATCAACAATTGCCAAAACTATTTTATTTAGATTCTATGGGCTTGGATATATTTTTTAGATTTTTTTTGATTTTTTCGAGTTCATTTGCTATTTTCTAATTGCTATTGGGATTTTTTGGTATTTTCTAAAAAGAAAAATCAATTAAAAATCCTCGAAACAGTGTTGGCCCGAAACCCAACACTATTCCCGCAGGCTAGCACTGTGCAGCCCAACTCCCAAGCCAGCCCGCTCACTCGCGCACTCTCCCGATCGCATCTGCCGACGCGTGGCTTCGATCTACGGTCGAACGCGCCTCGCGCCCACGTTTTCCCATGCCGCTGCCAGGTGGGTCCCGCCAGCGTCGTCTTCCCCGAGGCTTCGTCCTCCTCGCGCGTGCCGCTCTTGCCGCTATTGCGAGAGCTTCGAGCTCCAACCGACAATGGAGTTTTCCAACGGAAGTCTCCCCGAATTTTCGCGTCAAATCCTGCCCCTTATCTCCTCTTATCCAAATCTGGCCGAATCCTATGCCGTACCGGCTTCTATCCCCGAGTTCATCGCATGGCCGTTTCGGACTATTTTGGACTCCACTGCGAACACGCCTCCCTGGACACGCCCGGACCATATAAATAGGACCCTCGGGATCGCATTGTCGCCCGCACCAAGAACCCTCAGCCAATTGCACCCCAATCGCCCTTGTGTCGTCCCAATTGGAGCTTTAGGTTGTGTCACCGCCGTCGGTCTTTTTACAATTGCGCCGCCGCCGTCGCCGCCCCGTCCACTCCGACAGCACCTTTGGAATCAGCATCACTCAGGCAACCTCGTGCGCCTCTCCCCGTTGCCGGAGCGCCGCCGGAGTTCTCGTCCGACAACAACTGCATCTCTTTTTCCTCTCAGACCTCGCCGCCGGTCACCATTGTCGACCCCAGCTTCCCGTAAGAGCACCGACGTGTCCGCAATAGCCTCAGCTACCTCCTGGTAACCTTCACCGCCGGCGAGTCACCGCCGCTCGCTGTTAACCATCGGGTCCCGAGCATCGCCCTCGCCGTCGTCCTCGCGTGCCAGCCACCTCAGCAGCCGCGCCTCCATGTCGCTTACGTGTCGCCCGCGTGACGCAAGATCAACGCCCACGTGTCGCGTGTGTGGCATGGTCCACCACTCCCGGGCTCCATTGGCTCAGTGAACTCAGTTTACCAAGAGCCGTGAGACTGACATGTGGGTCCCACATGTCAGTTTTTCTTTTAATTCTTTTATTTTTG
The DNA here is from genome assembly GCA_036346395.1 of Hsuehochloa calcarea. Lineage (NCBI taxonomy): Eukaryota > Viridiplantae > Streptophyta > Magnoliopsida > Poales > Poaceae > Hsuehochloa > Hsuehochloa calcarea. The sequence continues at coordinate 14,427,030 of CM070611.1, read as the reverse complement.
AAAATTTCTTCGCTGACGCCAGCATTACGTAATAATATGATTTTTCAGTAGAAAAACAATTCGGAAATTCTAATTAATCCAAAATTAGGGTTTTCTTTAGATTTAATCTTCCAAAGCCCGTATTGTTTGCATCCAAACTCCGATTGAGTCCATCCAAATTTCTAAATTTATATAAATTCAAGATCTATTTATTGGAGATTTTTATTTAATTTTTGGAGTTTTTTTGCCTCTGTTGTTTATTTGTTTTGTTTATTTACTTCGTTTGCGAGTAGACGTTGATACTTCGGGGAACTTTGGAGAAGAAGGAGTGCCTCAAGATCAAGATCAGTACCTAGGCCTATTCCAAGGTGAGTTATACCTTTGATCATGTTGAGCTCAGTTTTCAAAATACTGTGATTCAAATTATTGCATTCTACTTTGAGTATTTATTTAAATACTTTTGGGTTTAGTTATTAATCCAAATTGTTATATCCACCTTGTCTATTGTTATGTCATATTCTTTTGTCACCCTAGGTTGGTTCATTATTAGTTGGTTTTATCATAGCACCAACATGGGTTGGTTAGATACGAGTAGATCGCTTAGCCATGCAATGAGTCATCATTTCATGTGAGTTGCAAATATAAACTTGACTAGGTGATTATGGAACTATGTGATAAAATTATGTGTGTTGTATGCTATTGCTCGTTGATGGTATGTGTTGCACTTAACCAACAGGGTGGGAAAAGATTTAGACTGAGGCAAGTAGTAGATACCGTGTGATATGGTGGAACTATGTGAGGGGAATGACAATCTGTGTAACTTAGTTAGAAATTAGAAGTCTTGCCTTGATCAATTAAGGACTTAACTTTGTGTGTCATTGAACCGAGCCTTACTGTACGACCATATGCTTGGTATGGGACGGGCCTAACTTAGTAGGTTATGGAATCTTGACATTGATAACTCGGATTGTAGGTTAGCTGTGTGATGGGTGGAGGTGTGAACTACGAGGTAGGTCACATCGTGGGACGGTTCGTCGCATCCCTGTCCAACGGTGTGTGTCATACCAAACACTGTGTGTATCGGTTGGACGACGGTAAAGCACATCGGGAGTGTCAATGTTTAAGATGAAGTTTCTAAAATGTTTTGTTATGGTCAGTGCTAGCTACACTGATTGTATCGTGTGGGTAAAGTGTACAACATCTGCAGGGTATTTAATCAATCTATTCGAATAGCCACGTCCGCGGTCATGGACATACTCAGTGATTTCACACGAGGGGTATCTTTTTATAAAACCATTGGGAAGAGTCAGCTGTGTGAGATAACTTGTGCAACTGTGTGAATAACTTGATTAGACTATGTGTCCTTTGTGAAAGCAAATGTTAAACTATGATTGTTTATTTGTTTTAAATTATGTTTTCAATCTATTATTTGTATTCAATTGCAAATGTTGTATTTCTGCAAAAAAAAAAACCACAGAAGCCATTCCTTTGAAATAAGCCATCATCTATAAATTGCATTCTGTAGTATGACTTGCGAGTACGGTTGTGTACTCGTACTTGCTATAACTAATCAACAGAAATGGAGGAGTCATCGCCTGCTTTTGAAGAGGAATTCTACGAAGGTGCTGATCGTTAGGGTCTTATTCCCAGTCGGTTGCCTATGGTGAATTGATGGGATTCTGCTGGAGTTTACTTTTGTTTGTACATCATGTGTATGGAGCGGAAGTTCGATTAATCAGAACTACCGGTGTTGGAAAAGGAACTTCCGATTTACAGGTTTTGGTTTCTTGAAGAGAATCGAAACTTCCGCACATGGGGTAGCGGAGTGTCCGATATCTTGGTATTGAGATTCCTCCGAGACGAAAATCGGAATAGAATTTTTGGGCGTGCGGATGTTAGAAGATCGGAAGTTCGCAGATGTAAGCACGGAACTTCCGATAATTCGACAAGTGCGGATGTTAGAAATCGGAACTTCCATTGTGGTAAGTGCGGAACTTCCGATTGTGTTCGTAATCGCGCGAGAAGGTTGAATTGTGATTTTGATTTTGTATGAGTTTGAGTCTTATACAAATATTGATGCTATGATATTGTGCAATGCTATGTGATGTGTTTTTGTTCGTGTTGACTGCAGGCATCAAGATGGAGTCGTGGCGAGACACGTGGACCGGACTAAGCGCAGAGGCGTTGAGGTCGAACGGTCGGGATGTGTCAAGACGGCGTGAATCTTGAAGCGGCGTCGCACAACAAGGTGTACTGGAGGCTTCGGCATGCGCGCCAAGGGCGAAGGGTCTTTCCATAGCGCAAAAGTGGAGGCGGTTCCGTTTCGGTGTGAGGCTTAATGGGTTGGAGGCCCATTAGCCAAGGCTATAATAGGGAGAACCACAGGGTTAGGGTTAGACTTTTGAGAGAAAATTAGGTTAGCTCTAGAAAAAGATTTGTTTTGCTTTTGAGAGCTTGTTGAGAGGGAGAGTATGATCCAAATCTTATGTAATCTTTCCTCTCGTGTTTCCATCTCAGAACATTTGATATCTATCAATGAAACTCGAGTTTTGATTACTTGTTTATGTCCTCTTCTTTCTCTCGCTCTCATGTTAAATATCTAGGGTTTTGGCATATCTTTTGATTCGGCTCTTATGAAATAGCATGAAACTTGATATCTAGATTCGCTTTGATATTGCTAATGTATCCTCAAAGTTTCATGAACTAGGAATCGAGAATCGTGTCTATTTCGGTTTTGGTCTTTCTTGCCCTTCTTCCGAAATCCGATTTTGGGTTGTTTGTTAAATCTTTGTTTGCGATTCTTCTCCATGAGGTCAAGATGTTGCTTAGGATGATGTCCTCGTGAAACTTGACCAGAGAAGAGCATTCAAGATTGAGCACTTTGATTTTGGGAAAACCCAGCGCAGCGCGTGTTCTGGATCAGACAATCGAAACTCCGATTGTCCACGGCGAATCATCTGCATGACGGAACTTCCGCATGCATCCCTGAACTACCGAGTGCGAAACTACCGCTGGTAGAATCGGACCTTCCGATTCTGACGATGCACGATCAAGTTTATTTTGATTCTCTGATTTTGCTTCACTCTTCTTAAGAGGTCCAGAGGGCTTTGTAGATTTGCTTTAAATACATAAAGGGAGTTCTTAATTTTATTGCACCATTCACCCCCCTCTGCTGCCATTTCGGTCCTTCAATTGGTATCGAGCGGTTAGCTCTTCTTGATAGATCTTAACCTGGCTTGGCTGAGCCATGGCAATCTGACAAGTATTCCACCAAGCCTCCGCTTTTTGATGGTCCGGATTACCCCTTCTCGAAGAGCTTAATGGAAACTTACATCCGTGCTCGTGGGTATGCCATCCGAGAAAGGTGAAGGTTAGATTCTGCCGCTGCGATGAGAACATCAATGCCGGAAACATGGTCGATGTTGAGGCAAATGCTAAGGCAAGGAACATAATCATTCGTGGTTTAAGCGAAGTGAGTTTGATCGATCTCTCATTTGATTTACGCATGACATCCGGGTGACCTCGATGCATACCATGAGGGCACCACTCGATTAAGACGGTTCGACAAGACCGGCCAAGCGTGAGTACAGAAATTTGAAATGCTTGCTGGTGAATCTTTAGACGAGTGCTTTTTGCGTTTCACAAAATCTTGAGCAACCTCCGAGCTACTCGGTCTTACATACCGACTCGGATAACGCCGACGAGATGCTTTCGCACTTGATCTTCGTGTTTGGGAGATGAAAGTGACTACCATCAAAGATAGCACGGACCTCGGACCGACTCTTGATGCGCTTTTACTCGCCTCAAGACTCACGAGATTGACATTGTCTCTCGAAGGTCAAGTCACAATGATGGCTTTAGTCAACGATCCCACTTCGATCTTCTTCCGAGTCGACACGGGTTCTCCCTAGCTGCTCTCTCGTGACATAACCGATGATCGCTAGAGTGCTTTGAGGATGAACAACTAGCCCTCCTAGCTCTAAGTTTTCCCATGCTTACAAGAGGAGGAGGGATGGTAAGAGAGGAGGTCCTGTGGATTTGTTTCGAGTGTGGTGGCCCCAACCACATCCGAGCAAACTGTCCCAAGCTTGGGAAGGGCAAAGGTGACTATGGCGGTCCAAGCAAGAATGACTACATCGACAAGAACCGCAACACGAAGCCCTCAAAGACTCTGACCAAGGCAAGAAGAAGTTCCGCAACTTTGGGAAGGCTAAGAAGTTGTTCCATCGCGTCCTCACCGCCTCGACGAGTGGACACCAGCCGAGGTGGAGGGGTGAGTGACGATGATGGAAGGACGATCATGATCCCAAGGACGACGGCAACTTCTCCTGCAAGATGTGCTTCATGGCCCTGCGAATCGGCCCGAAGCACGGGCCAGTCAGACCGACTCGACGAGGGTCCTTCGGCTGAAGGGAAAGGTCCGGATTGTAGACTCAGTTGTTCACGCTATATGATCGGTGAGTCTCGTTGGTTTTCTTCTAGCCCGCGCTTGTGTGATGAGACGATCACCTTGGAGATGCTTCATTTGGGCGGCGTCATCGCTAAAGGTACTGTGAGCATTAATGATTCTTTTATTTTAAAAGATGTTGCCTTAGTAAGTAAGCCGCAAAGATAATCGCTCAGCCTCTCACTTTACCGATGACGGTTTCGAGGTGAGCTTTAAGAAAAACAATTGCAAAATTCTTGATTCTTCTGTAGTCTAGTTTGGCGGGATTTCTCGTTATGGGAGGATTTTTCGTGCCGATTTTTCCGGATCTTCCGTGATCTTCTCCGATGTTTAATTGCTTCTCAATCCCGTGATTTGTCTTTACTCCGCATAGGAGACTTGGTCATATAGGATTTGATCATCTCGACCGGAGTTAGTGGCCACGATCTCATTCGTGGTTTACCGAAACTCAAAATGGTCAAGGATCTTGTTTGTGCTCCTTTGCATTTCAAGACGCAATGGTTGCCGCTTCACATCCTCCGCCATAAAGGACTATGATAGATGCACCGTGTCAAGCGCCCATATGGACACAAAGAGGGACCAGGCTAGAGTGCAATCGATGAGGGAAGTGGGTGCACGCATTTTGTCGTGGTCGATGACTTCTCGAGGTATTCTTGGGTGTTCTTCTTAGCCTCGGAGGATGAGATGTTTACTCTTTTCGTGGTCTTTTAGTAGGCTTTCGTTGAGCTCCTGTGCATTACGAGCACCAGACCGATAATGGCACCGAGTTCAAGAATTCCTACTTTGAGAGTTTTTGTGGTGAGGAGGTGTAGAGCACCTTCTCGCCTCCATCACGCCCTCAAAGAAATGGCGTTGTGGAGAGGAAGAACCGCACTTTGGTCGAGATGGCGGGGACGATGCTTGATGAGTACTCTACACCTAGGAAGTTTTAATGAGGGGTGCTACTCGCTTGTCATGTTTCTAACGTAGTTTTTCTTCGCACTCTTGCATCGCACTTCTTATGAGTTGAGATATGGGCTAAAACCCAGCGCCTCGCATTTTAGTGTGTTTGGTTGCAAGTGTTTTATTCTCAAGTCTCGGGAACCTAGATAAGTTCGAGTCACGATCTTGTGATGGGATCTTTCTCGGGTTACTCGACTTCTTCTCGTGCCTATAGAGTCCAGAATCGCGAATCTAGTAAATTGTTAGAAACTCCGTGAGGTGACCTTCGATGAGGCCACCCAGGACTAAGCCCGATATCTCGTGTTCCTTAGAGTACCCTGAGTCCATCTTTGTGGACGATGAGGAGGATGGAGATGAGGGTTGTTTACCCGATCCAGCTTCCTTCTCTTCCTCTTGAGGTGCCTCTTCCGCAGCACTCGAGGAGATCGACCTTACCTTACTCGCTTCTTCTCGGCTAGTGGCTCTGTCCCTATCTCGTCTCGCTAATGAGGTAGAGGCCACTTCTTCATCTCACCTCGACCTCCAAGACACATTCAAAAGGACCATCCTTCAGAGTGCATCATTGAGACCTCTTTGAGCGTGTCACACGTTCTAAGGCCAGGTTTGTCTCTCTACTGCCTCCATTCGCCTTTCGTCGCTCTCATTTGAGCCCAAAGACGTTTGTCATGCTCTATCTCGATGAGTCTTGACAAACGCTATGCATGAGGAGTTGGAAAACTTTGAAAGAAACAAGGTGCCTGTCTCTTGTTGAGCCCCTCATGTGAGATAACTTGTGCAACTGTGTGAATAACTTGATTAGACTATTAAAGCAAATGTTAAACTATGATTGTTTATTTGTTTTAAATTATGTTTTCAATCTATTATTTGTATTCAATTGCAAATGTTGTATTTCTGCAAAAAAAAAAAATCACAGAAGCCATTCCTTTGAAATAAGCCATCATCTATAAATTGCATTCTGTAGTATGACTTGCGACTCGCTATAACTAATCAACTGGAGGAGTCATCGCTTTGCTTTTGAAGAGGAATTCTACGAAGGTGCTGATCGTTAGGGTCTTATTCCCAGTCGGTTGCCTATGGTGAATTGATGGGATTCTGCTGGAGTTTACTTTTGTTTCGGTGCTATTTATTTCTCTATTGTCAGCCCTGTGTGGCTTAATAATTGTAAAACTCGACCTTAAGATCACCACAGTTATTTGTTATTCAAATTACTTATTTATTTAATAATTCATATCGTGTGGATCGATATTCATCTATGTTGACACTGTGTGCACTAGCGTGATCCTGGACTAGTGCAGAATATACAAAGGGTCCAGAATTGTATTTTTTGTGTCCCGACGGCCTTTATATTATATGAACTATATGATGCTACCTAATGATGAAAGTGTATATTTTTGCAACACCACATCACGTTTTGTCCAAGTAAACAAGAGTTCGAGTTGGACACGTTTTGGAATCCAATTCGACCTCTAGAGACAACACCGACTTCATACGGGCATAACTTTTGCATATGGACTCCGTTTGAGGTTCACGAGTACTTGATGGAAATCTTACCTCATCCTCTTTCCAACAGATCTAGCCTCACCTCCAAATTCGTTCTTTGTGCGTTGAAATCGCAAAAAGAATGTATTGCATCACCTGTTTGGGCCATGGGCCTTGTAATTTGGATATAAACCCTAGACCCATACTGTTCACACGGTTCCTTCACATGTGAACAGTACCACCACCCCTCATCTTCCTCCTATGCATAGTGGCCACCACACTTAGGGTTTGGTTGGATTTCGTTTAGTTAAAAGTTAGTTACATTACAACTTCGTGTATTGGCTTGTATCGAGTAGACCAACCATGAATACCGCTTCGGAATCCCACCTTATTGAGTATTTCAATCCTATTTAAAATTTTAGATTGCTTATTATCATGTTCTTGCTTGTTCTTCGATTGAATGCAAGAATAGACCTTCGTAGTCAGATCGATCGTGCTTCTAGCAAGGTCGATAACAATCTTGTAATTAGAACAGCAAGCACAACAAATATGGTTGTATCCATAAGTGTCATATCCTCATCAAAAGTAAACTTTTATATATGTAAAAGTATAAGTAGATGTCTGATGCAATAAATCAGATGATGAGTGGGTGGTCATTGGCAGTATGCATTATCACAAAAAAATTACTTTGCATTTGGTACATTTTGTTACTCCCGGACGTGTCATCTCACATCTCACGAGGGAAAATTCATGGATCCTTGTTCCAATGTACACTAAAATTCCGATGTGGCATGATAAGTAGGTAGAAATATGTTCGGTGTAATTATTGTCACATACGTTGCAAGTTACTGTTGGACGGGGCCTCACGCATCGAAAGGATTGTGGGATCGTGATCCGATTAAAAAAAAGTACAATTACATGTGATTCGGCGGTAAAAAAACATTGACACGATTACTTTGCTATTTACTGTGTTTTACTATCACATGTACGCGGGCGTGTAGCCGTGGCCCGAAAAAAACGTAGTACCCTACGACATAGGCTGACAGTCGAAATGTTATACAAATTACTGTCATGAACACTGTCGATTACTAGGAAAATGCGTTGCATGCACATGGGCGCGAGATGTTTCCAAAAAAAATAGTAGATGCCCCTTTTCTTGTCAACCTGTCCATCTGTCCATCTACCCATCAAGAAGAGAAGACAAAGGAGGAGGCTACCTTTCTTCTCTCAGTTGGGCAGTTCTTCCCACCGTACACTACTCCAATCCAAGCACGAGTTCGTTGACATTTTCGCCAACCTTGCCTAGCTCGCGTGTCAGCATGCACAAGCTGTGAGCCTGTGCCTAGCACTCCATTTGTCCATTCGCCGGCCCGATAAATTCGGTCTCTCGTTATCTGCAGCTCTCAATAGCCGCTACTCAAACCCACACGTGAGGCGTGACACGGAGCATGAGCGCAACGAGCCCATTCCTTGCCATGCTTCCCGCTGCGTGCAAGCACCGCCACGTCCTGCTCCACGGTCACTGCCCGCCGCCGGTGGCCGTCTCCGGGGGACGACCGCTGCCGCCCGATCGCGAGGACGTCGGCTGGCACGATGCGCGTGGCGTCGGCGGCGCGGAGGGGGGACGCGGTGGCGCGCATGCCGCCGCTGGCGCACCGGGAGGTGATGCTGGCGCTGGCGGGCGAGGTGGAGGCGCGGCTGGGCGCGGCGCTGCTGCCGTCGGAGCTGCCCGCCGACGTCGCCGAGTTCCGCAACGCCGCCGGGGACGCTGTCGGCTCCGTCGACGTGCGCCGCGGCGCGTCCGGCTCGTTGGTACGTACACGTACACGTGCGCTATACTCTCTCGGTCGATCGCTTTCGTTCGTGCAGTCGTACCATATACTATGATCACGACTTCACAAGAGCAACCGATAGCTTGCATGTTCCGTACGTCTCATGTGGGCCACACCTCATGTTCCGTCTCCATGCTCCACCGGTGGACACTTTGTCTCCTTTGTTTGAAAGAGGCAGCGGCCAGTGCCGGATGTACATGCATGGAAGCTGTGTGGGTCCATTTCACTGTGGCTTTTTGCATTCAAGCGCAAAACCCTCGTTAGATTTACATGGGAGTTAAAAAAATTTTACAAAACATTGGTCCGCAGGCAGCGACAAGTCGGATGGCAGTAACGACTCCACTCAACAGAGTTCACTGGCAGCCTTGACAGGTCGGAGTAGCCGCTCCCATCTTTATATTTTGTGTGACCGTTAATTAGCACGCTGGTGTGGGTAGGTATGACGGCAAGGTGTGGCAGAGGCATTCACCGTCAGCAGACTGTAGGGCAAGTCATGAGAGTTGAGTTTGGTTTTGGGGATGAGGTGGTTGGGAGTGTGGCACCATGGACGGTGAAGGTGAACTATCCTTTGGGGGAGATGGTGGGGGAATATTTTGAGTTTGTAATGTGTGTTTCATATTTGAATTTTAGAATTTTGGTCTGTATTATGTTTGTATTTGCAAATTATGAATTACTATAAAGTTTAACGCTTTTGCTAAACAACATTCGACTGTTTTCTTTGGTCAAAATAGTCGAATTTGCATCTATCTGATATGATTTGAGATTTGCACTTCTTCTCATCTGATGAATTGGGTCCGAATTTATTATGATTTTTTTTTTCTTCGGAACATAACGGGTTCACCAAACTGCCTTATTTTGTTGGTATAAAATTTTATTTTTTGTCTTTGTTTTTGCTCAACCTCTCAAAGTATATATTAGATTTTGAATCATGTGGTAGAAATATGAGTTATTAGCACTTTCGAGAATAATTACAGTGGCCAAGAGCAACAATTACATAAATAATTTACTGTAATTTATGTATAATAGAGTTGTAAATAAGCTAAAATTTAACTATTTTGAGCTGAGAAAACAGTCAAATATTGTATAGACGAACTCAAAGTTTAACCCTAAGAAAACATATAAATTGCAACATCCATTTCCCAAATTCAATAAAGATTGAGACTCACGACTTTCGGAATTTGAGTTGCCAAAGAAACACATTTGAAATAACATTTTATCATTAATTTATATGCTCAATAAAGATTCTATAGAGCATATATCGAAAATGGATTTGTAATTGTGTGTGGATCAAATTGGAAATTTAAAAATTGGAGTTGAATCCCAATTTCTGGAATCCAAACGGCCAACTTAACTTTCCAAGAATATCCAAGACTGCTGTATTAACCAGAATTTTATTGTTATTTTACTTTGGTAAACTTCTCCATACTCCACACACCCTGAGAATTCCTGATTCACCCCAAGAACCTCAGTAAAAAGAACATCTACATCAGTAATTCTTCTTAATTACTAGCCATTTACCGTGCTAATATCTAGTTAGAACGATCCAATTTTTTTCTTCTGAAGTTGCAAAAGCAAACAAGCATGACAAATGAAGCTGAATTACTTTTCTTTCTTTGTACTGTGCTGCAGATCGACTTCATGCTGGAGGCCTGGTTCCACCGCGAGCTCCCGAACGGCGGCGCCATCGACATCACCTCCCTGATCGCCTTCCTCAACGGCGCCACCGACGCGCCGCACTTCCTCATGGAGCTCATCCAGGCCGGCCCGACCTCGCTCGTCGTCCTGCTCGACCTCTTCCCGCGCAAGGACCTCCCGCTCCACCCCGAATACATCGACAAGTACTACGCCGCCACCGGCGTCGACGCGCACCGCCGGAGCATCGAGCGGCTGCCGCAGGTCCGGCCCTACGTCTCTCCGTCGCTGCTCGTGCGGAGCCTGTGGTCGCCGACGGCGGTGGTCGTCGACGTGCGGTGCGGGGAGGGAGGGGAGGCCGCGCTCGAGGAGATCGTGCGCGGCCAGCTCGCGAGCTCCGCCGCGGAGGTTCTTGGCATATGGCTCGAGCACTGCGCGGCCGGCTGCAGCGCGTCGGTGGAGATGGAGGAGGCAGAGAGGGAGAGCATGGTGGCGAGGGACAAGATGATCTCGACGACGTCGGTGGAGCTCAACCTGTCAGCGAACCTGCCCAGGATGTTCGACGCCGACGTCTCTGCCAGGGTCGTCGCTGAGATCGGCAAGGCGTTCCTTGGGCACCAGAAGTGGCTACGCATGCATGGCTACCAAGGTACTACATCTGTTCCAAAATAGATGTTGCTCAAGACACACACATCGTCGTCATAGAAGGACAACATCACAGCTATCCAGCTCTGAGTTTGGTGAATTGTAGTTAAGCAATAATCTTAATTTGTCGGTGTGCCTTGTTAATTGGCATCCTAGCACAGTTTGATATGAGATCAGTACTGCGCGCGACAATGCCTGTTGTCTGCAGTGGTATGATATCTATGTGTTTTAAGCCGTCCTTGAAAAATATCAATGAAGTAGAGATTTCCTATTGTTATAGTTGAAACTCTTAATACTGGCTCCAAATATCATGTCGAATTACTTTCATCATTTGCAAGTACTCATGTATGCTCCCCCCTTGTATTTTTTTTTATGGTCATGCTGTGACATTTATCTACAATTGCCGTTACGTTTTTGTTGAACACTGCAACGTCTACAGCTTAATACCTTCTTTTTTTTTGGAACAGCAGCTTGATACTTTTACTTACTCCTCCGTTCTTTTTAGATGCCATTTTTGAATGCGCACGGACAACCTTTTATAACTTTGACCGCTAATATGCATAAAAGTATTTGGATTTGTCAAGTAAAAATGATTCTACTATTTTTTTATAGAAAATACTCTTATATTATTATTTTTTATATATAATTTCTAATAGCATATAATTATAAAAAATATGTATTGGAGGCCGTGTCGATGTCCAAAATAATCGGTACAAAAGAATGGAAGTAGTATGTTATAGTAGCATGGATGAGATGCTGTGTCAATTATGAAAAATAAATTTGTTAGATGCTTTCACGTGGAATTTTTTAGTTACTCCAGGCAAGCTGGTTACACTTATTATTATTATTATTATTATTATTATTGTTATTATTATTTTAGATCAGTTACACTAATTATTTATTTGTACTGTTTACATTAACTCCTGCAACTTTCTCTGTAAAATATGCAATTCCCATATATAGTGCAACATATCTTTTTTAAAAAAACTAATTCTTATCTTACTCTCGCAATATTTCATTTGCGCTATTGTAACATTTTTCTAAGAACCATTTGTAACGGAGGTGTTTTAGGAATTTCGAAGGAATTTTTACCATTTCTGCACCGGTGTTCCAAACAGGCCCTGCCATCCTAGCTAGCATTTCTTGATTTCTCCGTTAAATTGTCACAAATTTATTTAATTCCCTTTATTAAAACCCTAATTTTACCCTTTTTACTGAAGTATAAAAGAGTAAGAGAGCTAGTGCAAATTTACAACATCCTACTTCACCCTGAAAAAGAAAAAAGGATAATCGCGGCGTTATTATGTCCGACCCGTAAGAAAACGTCGGACAGCGTCGCATGCTCCTAGCCACTAATTCACAAGTAGGCTCACAACTACTCATGCCTCCTCTAGTTGTGCGTATGTGTGGTTCTCCTCTCTCTCTCTCTCTCTCTCTCTCTCTGCTCTCTCTCGAACCACTGAACTCCCATGCGCGAGCTCCTTCCTCCCCTCTCCTACGCACAACACACGAGTTGCTACTATTCCCGCCTCCTTGACGATGAGCTACGTGAAAAAGCTCCCTCGGTGAAGACCTATGCGACGAGGAGTGCCAGGACGCCGCGGCCACCCCGGGAGTGCAGCCCCGACGAGGAAGCCAATGCCCGGCCGCCTCCGCTCCACGCCATGGTCTCCCCGCGCCCGACCGCTTCCGCCACCCCGCACGCCCAGACTCCATGCTCCCCGGCCTCCTCCGCCACCCCACCTCCACCACGCCCCGGTCGCATTGGCCACCCCACGCCCGACTGGCTCCGCCACCTCGCTCCCCAGCCTCCGCTGCAGCGGTTCCGAAGCATCCGCAAGTTGATAGCTCTATGGTGGCTGACTCCCACGACTAACGAAGCAGGTTGTTGCAGGCTTCCCTTTAATGTGTTGCAGACCTTTTATGAAAATATTGTATAAAGTGTGTTTTTTTTTTTTTTGCAATTCGACCTTTTCTGAAAATTGTTGTATAGAGTGTTTCATTTTATTTCAATGTGTTTTCTTAAATGTTTTATCAATCTTTTTCAAACTGAGATGTTGCAATAGGTCAGATAATTATCTTTTTTATTGACAATTTGTTGAGATCCCACCCTCTCTTTTTTAAATGTTGCATATGGTATTTTGAAATGTTGCATCATCTTCTTTAATCCTCCCCACTATATCTTCTTTGATTGAAATCCTACTTCACCAAAACGATTTCTATTTTTTGTTACGACGGTTGAAAAAAACATTGTGAAAAAATTTATTGCATCGTCCGAGAGCACCCAAGAAAAAATCGTACATCACATCTGACTTGCCCATTCGTCCACGCACCAAGAATTCGTGTGCACCATGCTCCGGCCAGGGCACCACCTCCGCTCGCCGCCGGCGACCGTCCCCACACCAGCCTCTGTTTCCTTCGCAGCCCTCCCTACCCTCTCCCGCCTCCATCCCGGCGCGCTCCGACTACCCCGCTCGGTTCCCTCTCTCAGGGGCAAAACGTCGAGCACCGTGCGCGCGTCGGTACCGGCGGCGCGGGAGGCCGCCGAGGCGCCTGTGCCGGCTCTTGCGCACAGGGAGGTGTCGTGGGCGCTCGCAGACGAGGCGGAGGCGCGGCTGGGCGCGCGGCTCCTGCCCTCGGCCGTACCCGCCGACGTCGCCGAGTTCCGCAACGGCGCCGGGAACGCCGTCGGCTCGCTCGACGTGCGACGGGGCGCGCCTGGCTCGTCGGTAGTTTCTCTCGCACCTAAGCACCTTCGCTCGTTCGATCATATCATATACTTGTGCGTACATCTTGCTCACGAGCAAGTAGCAGCTAATTGGAGATCAGTTGTACTGCAGTAATGTCTGATGCATAAGCACAATCATAGGAATTCGGAAATCTCTGCGATAAAACACACTGGCAGATGTGAGTCAAATAGACGGAGATCAGAGTATTACGCAACAATAGGAATTGGAAAAGCTCTGACAAAACACACCAGCAGAATCGAGCCGAATCGGAGCAGATCATATGAAAACATAATATGCACAACTCAATAGCTGCATACCCCGTAATTTTGTATTGTGTAGAGACATACTAGTAGAGGTTGCTCTGGGCTATCCAATAGGTACAGAGTAGCAAGTAACGCAAGTTCGTGACAACTTGTTTTTAAACCGTTGCATTCATCGTTCTAGCAATTGGCTGTGGAAATCATGCAACTATCTTTTTGCCTTTGAGAGCCAATCATGCTACTATTTAGTATCATGCAGTTGTTACAACCCGGTGATAAGGTTGCCATGGAAAAGTATGTGCTAGATCATAGGCAACCGTACCCGTATTATATTATTATTGGATTATAGCAAAAAATAGTGCCCAAGTAGAGCTATGCTATTTCAAAAGCCAAGCCAATTTACCAAAACTGTATTAAACAGAAAAATTGCTTCTGAATGATTCGTGATTGTCCTATCAAGGTGAATTGTCAAGCATTTAAAAGTAAAGCTTGATAATCCAAGTCTTCAGAGTAAATTGAGAATGAGTTTAACAAAATTCAATTTAATTCACTTGTAGTGTTGTGAAACTTCGGTAATCAAACTGGCAACAATTGATCTGCTTTTGTGTCATATTTCATTCTTAATTCTTCCAGCTGACAGCTCCATCTGAAACTGTTATCACAGTGACAAAAAAGAACGATGTTATTGGAATCATGAGAACAGTCTCACTAATAAACAGCTGCTTTGTTTTGCTCATTGCTTAGTTATCATGTATAACGGTAGAATTTGTTAAGTTGTACAAGGAACGACAAATGCAATTGTAGTGTTTTTTTCTTGTCTACAGATTGATTTCATGTTGCAGTCCTCACTTCACTGCAAAGTCCCAAATGGTGTGATTGACATTACATCCATTCTCATTTTCCTAAATGCCTCGACGGACGCTCCACATTTCCTCATGGAGCTTATACAAGGCAGTCCAACTTCAATCGTCGTGGTTCTGGATCTGCTCCCGCGGAAAGACCTTGCACTCCACCCTGAATACATTGAGAAGTACTACGAAAATACTCAGCTGGACAAACAACGGGAGAAGATTGAAGAATTGCCGCAGGCCCGTCCATACCGATCACCATCTCTCTTCGTGCGCAGTGCCTGTTCACCAACAGCAATATTGATCAGCGTTGACTGCGGACAAGGAGAGACTACCTTGGATGAGATAGTGCATGGTCAACTGGCGACGGTTGCTAAAGAGGTTCTTCAAATTTGGCTCGATAGTTGTGCCGATCACACTTCAGAAATGGAAGAGGGTGAGAGAGACAGCATGCTCAAGAGGGACCAGATTGTAAGATTGAAATCAATCGAGGTCGATCTGACTGCAAATCTGCCAAGGATGTTTGACCCTGATGTGTCAAGCCGAGTCATAGCTGAAATCAGGAAGGCCTTTGGGGTACAAGAGGCCTAGCATTCAGAAATGCGGCCAAGAATACAAACGAATGCGTAAGTAAATTATTTAGAAGTAATGTTCTTAGTCTGCAGTCCCTCTTATCTAAACAATTGGATGGAAATGTTGTGATGGTAATTGCCAATGCCATCTATTGCCATCCTCTTTTTTTGTGTGTATGATCAAGCTGAAGCTCTGTGGTTTCTTGTTTCTTGTCCTGTCACTCGTGTACATCTTGGTGACTCAACCTTTGCACCCAATCAGAAGCCTGTTGCTTATCAAAGACGTAAGTAGTGAGTTGGTCTAACCGGCAAGCATAGCTGAACAGCAGAAGGCGACTCTTGAACCTCTTCAGATGTGGTGATCTGCCATTTTGCATGGTGCAGAAGTTAGGCGAGACTTCTTGGAGCTATACATTTGTTTCGCTTTCTCTCCTTGCTTTCCTTCTCTTCTTTCGCTACGTGTCGATTGCTTAGAGTGGCAAACAATATCCTTTCGTACTTTTCTTCTTCTTAAACGTTTCTTCAAGAATCGAAAAGAGTATCAAGAAAGTAAGAAGCTGCTTTTAAAACTTGTTACTGAGCATGCAAAGAGACTGCGTATGTTTCTTTTTTTTTGACGTAAGAAGGTAGAGAATTCTCTACCTTATGACTATTGTATTAAAATGGTAATCAATCGAGACATACAAATGTGAAAAAAGAAAAGTAAAAAAGAAGCGAAGAAAAAGAAAGAAGAGAGTAAAGACAAAGAGAAATGAAGAGAAATGAAAAGAAAGAAAGAAGAAGAAAAATAAAGATTGTCTAAGATTAAGATTAAGATTAAGATTAGAGCTGAATCCACTGGTGAAGACTATTCTGATATTTTGGTTTCGACCGGTGTATAGAGAGATCGAGCAAGCTTTGAATATGATGACTTAGTGGAATAAAATTGTCTTCAAGAGGTCAGAATACCCGCTTATTTCTCATAATCCCCCTGATTGTATTTTTCAGAAATTGTAGTATGTTTTGAGATGAGTTTGCTTCCCTTGTGAGTCCTAACTTTCTCCAAATATTGTCTGCAACCTTGCAACGCAAAATAATATGATCAATTGTTTCTATTGCCGGGCATATATCACAGTGCGGATCGTTTGTCCAATGTTTGGTCATCATGTTTATCTCTGGTGTTTAATCGCCCCCTAAACTCAAGCCAAAGGAAGACTTGGCAGCTATGTGGTATCGGTTGATTCCAAACATAATCCATCGCAGGTCATTTTAGGCCATGAAATGACAATGTTTTGTAAAAAGCTGATGTAGTTGGGGCGGCTATAGTTGACATGCATACCCTCTGATCTAGAGTATCTAATTACAGTTGTTGACTAGACAGGAAATCACACAGGACTTGGTATTCTGAAGTGGCTTGCCATGAGAGAACCGATTGTAATGATATCACCCAATTGCTATCTCTATATTGCGATCGAACTGTTCAGTTTGGATTAGCTGTGAAAGTGAACAAGGTTGGGAGATTGGGTTGGAATGGTCCCAATATAGTCCAGTTATCTTTCAAGAACATGGTATTTGCTCCATTGCCAATGATCAATTTTGTCATATGTACTGTCACTTGTATTACTGACGATATTGCCCTCCAAGTTGTTGTGTCTCTCTGGCGAGGTTGTGTTGAAATGTCATTCTGAATATATTGTGTTCTTAACCATGGGAAGCAAGGATTATTGTGATTAGAGAGAACCTTTGTGGCCGATTTCATGAACAAGACTTGGTTATGAAGTCTTAGATTCCTTAGTCCCAGCCCCCCTGTTCCCTTGGTAGAGTGACTGTCGTCCAGGCAACAAGGCAGTGACCTCCATGTATTCCTTTGTCTCCACGCCAAAGAAATGATCTTCGGATTTTGTCAATGGCTTCGATGCTACAGTCCGGCCACTTAATGCAGCTCATGTAGTATGTTGGGATATATGATAATATTATGTTTATCATTGTCACTCCCCCCATACTAAGTCAGAGATCCATCCAGCCAGTTTCATGTCCACTTTGTCAATGATCGGTTGAAGTAGGTTGTGTTGAATCTTACTCGTAGCGAGGGGAAAGCCTAGATAGTTACATGGTAGAGAACTGATGCGGCATTGTAAGGAGGTAGCCGCCGTATTGGCATCTTCATTTGACATATGAATTGGTATCAATGTAGTTTTATGGTAGTTGATCTTCAATCCTGATAAACAAGCGAATTTGTTTAGCAGCTCCTTTAAAGCCATCACTTGTTGTAATGTACCTTTCAGCAAAATAAGAGCGTCATCTGCATACTGTAGGATTGACGGATAGCCTTGTATGTCCAGTGGATGTGAGACTATGCCATTGTTTTCAGCTCACTTTATTAATCTTTCTAAAACATCAGCTACTAGAATGAATACATATGTGGAGAGTGGGTCTCCATGTCGCACACCTCGTTTGTATTAAATTTGGTCCCCTAATGCACTGTTGATGAGTATCCGTGTCTTGCTGGTTGACAGTATACTGCATATCCATCCAATCCATCTGCTAGCAAATCCTCTGTGCTGTAAGACATACAGTAGGCACTCCCAATTGATCGTGTCAAACGCTTTGTAAAAGTCCAGCTTGAGTACTATCATTGGTTTTTCCTTTTCAGAGCACACTGTACTAATTCAGATGCTAGGAGGAAGTTCTCTGTTATTGAACTTTTGGCGATAAACCCAGATTGCATTTGATCAATTAGGTCAGGCATTTTTTATTTCAGTCTTAAGGCCAAGACCTTACTAATCAGCTTAGGTATACTGTGTAAAAGAGATATTAGCCTGATGTCCTTAATGTCTGTTGGTGTTTCAGTTTTTGGTATCAAAGTGATATACGATATGTTTACTCCTGAGATATCAAGTTGATTTGTCCAAAAATCATGAAATAACCGCAGCAGGTCAGGCTTCATAATATTCATGAATTTTTTTTATAGAAATCATTTGTAAAGCCATCAGGTCCTGGGCTTCTGTTGTTCAAGGATTGCAGCACTGCCTTCAATATTTCATCCCAAGTGAAGTTTACAAATAGTGAGTGTAGGCACAGCTCCCCAGAGTATATCTCCGCAAGATCAATACTATTTGACCACTGCATTATCATGCCATATATATCTCTCAAATGTTCGGTGACAATACGCAGTTTTGAAGCTCCATCATAGTGTTCAATCCCATTATGACTTAGAACTTTTAGGTTATTTCTTCTCTGGTTGATTGTTGCGGCAGCATGAAAGAATCGTGTATTCTCATCTCCTAGTTTGCACCAATTGATTTTTGCTCACTGTCTCTACTTTGAAGCTAAACGCTCGATTAACCTTTGTAAGTTGTCACAGACATCCTTTCAAAAAATGAACTCTAAAATGGTACGCGGTCTCCATTCTTCAATGTTGTCCAAGTATTCCAAAGCGTGCTTGTTATTACTTAGTAAATTGGGTAAGCTCGGTTTATGTTTGAACCAGGCTTTCAACTTTGCACGAAGTATACAAAGTTTTAGGTTTATGACAGATATGATGGCCAAGCTTCTTGTTCATTTTGCCCAATTGTGTGTTACCAAACTCTGAACCTCTGGCATAGACAACCTGAAGATTCTGGAATGTGGAGTGTGTTGTGTTGGTCGTCATTTTTGCAGTGATTGGGCAGTGGTCCGAGGTGATGGCCATCTCTGATCTAGCTAATATACCCAGGAACATTTGACTCCACTTAGTGTCGATTAGAATCCTATCCAACTTGACTAGAGTTGGATTCCTTCTCTTATTTATCCATGTATATTTCCTATTCGGGATATCTACATCTATGAGGCCCTGATCGCTGATCCAGTTGTTGAATGTATTCATACCAGTCCAGTTTAACTGTCCATTATTCTTTTCATGAGTGTATCTGTATATGTTAAAATCTCCAAGAACCATCGACGACCCTGATACACTTAATCAGAGATTTGCTAATGAGTTAAAAATGGTTGACGGCTATGATCCTCATAGGGTGCATAAATGTTTGTGATGCAAAATTTCATGTTGTCTCTATTAGATTCCAATTGAATCGAAAGAGAAGAGATATCCAAATTAAGAAGATTGGCAGCAAACTTCGAGCTGCACCATGCTGTAAGGATTCCACCTGAAGATCATGATGCTGGTTGATAGTGATAGCTCAGATTTGTTGGCAGGAGGCTGAGAGCCTTGAATTTGTCAATGTTTGAGAGTTTGGTTTCTTGTAAACACACAATATCTGGGTTCAGTTTTAACAGAGTCTGGTAAACTAGAGTTGTCTTTGCAACGTCCCCCAAACCACGCACATTCCAAGTTAGAATCCGCATGATGGAAAACACCCCACCCCCAGAAAGGTAGGTTTCGACCGATCCCTACCCCGCCCAAAGTTCAAGCACCATCTAGTTCCAGTAGCAGGTTCAGGTAGACAGAAAAAAATGAAAACGAAAACAAATGAAAGTGAACAGGAGAGCGAGACAAATACTGACAGAGAACCATAATAAGACCACCCAAACCAGGCAAAAGGCATTACAAGGATTAAGAGGTAAACCTAAACAAAGAGGAGTAAGGGTACGAGAAGGGACCACGGCAAGCCAAGCCGACCCAAAGGACGAAGGAGAATATAGAACCGAGGGGATCGAGAGAGACAAAAGCACGATTTACAGAAGACAACACATTGGGTGGCTCTTTTGGGTTAGGAATCATGAAGGCGAAGTCACACATTAGGGAGGGCGTCAGCATTTGAAGGTGCTAACTTCTCCGAGTGGGCAACCTCTCTAAATGTGTCCACTGCTTTGACCCCGCAAAGTTCTGCTAGATCTCTGATTTTTTTACTTGGGTGTCGGCCTGAGTCTGACTTTGATTGGAAGAGGTGCCACATCCTCAATCTTCTTTGCATTAGGGTGGCCTCGGCGACGGCTACCAGACGAAGATCTAGAGCGGCTGGAGAAGCTTGGTGTGGCAGCGGCCAGTCAGCGGCTGGACCTTTCAACTGAGTTGACATGTTCCCCGTCATATGCCTTCTGAATTCTTGGACTCCTTCGGACGTAAATCTGCAAATTGTTTTTTTTTGCTATTGTTGCGTTCAAGCACATAAACTGGGGTCGTATTTAGGTCCGGAATCTCGGTCTTCCCATTTACATTTGGCGTCATCAATTGAAGCAATGATGTGACATCGGGGGAGACAACAGATGAGATGGTAGCATTTGGGCTGGGCATGTTTGAGTGCAAAAGAGTGTTCAACGCCGATTGCAATTCCAAATTTGTCGGCATCTTCAGACAAGCATAGTGAGGTGTTTTCAAAGGTACCACTGCCACTGGGCTCCTCTCTGGTGGGGATGGTAGTTTATCAGTAAAAGTAGGTTGTAAGAGTGGAGGCATAGTGCACACTGGGGGGATGGTAGAGAGAGGAATTGATGTCACTGAAGAGAAGCCCGGAAGGAGTCTAGTGGAAGCAAAGCCGGACGCTGAGAAAGAGGAGTGAGAGAGTGAGGCATAGCTTCTTTAGTGAGTGTCCTCAAAGGAACGACAGGTTTGACCTGGTAACGATAATCCACTACTGGTAGGGGAGCTAAAAATGGTCCATCAGCGCTGTCAGGAAGCATGCTAAAAAGGAGGGTCCGGTAGCACTCTAGAGATAATCCCAGAAGTGATGTCAAAGCAAGGGAATGTTGGCTCATCAAGATCATCAACCTGGGAGACTAATATCCAAGTGTCCAAGACGTAGCATGGACTAAGCTCAAGATGCACATGGAAAACTTCTTTTTCAAAGGAAACCAAAGCATGTGGAGTGTGACCAAAAGAGTTGACAAACTCCACCTTCTTAGTTTGAGCTAGAAAAGCCATCAGATCAAAAAGGTTCGGATTGGCATTTTGTTTAAGGGTACGTTTAGCACAATCTCCTTTGTGCAAAAGGGATGCATAGGCTCTGGAATCTGATCTAGACATCTGAGAGCCTGGGATGGGGTATGGGTTGAAGGCTTGAGATGAATTGGGGATATTGTGAGATTGGCTACGTGTTTGACTGCTTGAGCTATTGGGAGATTGACTGGGACGACGATGAAAAGGTGGCAGTGGGTGTCTAGGGTGCGATGGAGATGGAGGAGTGAAGAACAGAGCGTCAATATCCCAAATTTCATTGATGTAGACGTCAGCAAGGGCACCTATCTCATCAGGTTTATGAAAGGCTAAGTGATAAGGAATGTGATCCAAGGACTCTACCTTCACCATGACAAAATGGGCTACAAGGTCATGGCCCTAGAGATAGGCGTGATCAATGTTGACAAGGTTGGCGAAGCCAGAAACACTAGAGGCCACTCCAAGTCTATCCCAAAGCTCCAGAGGGAATTTATCAAGAGTGAGACAAACTAGAAAACGGTAATAAAAAGTGAAAGAGTTATCTCCTTGATTTTGAGGGAAAAGGCGGACTACCCTTCCATCAACTTGTAGAGGGTTGCTGCGTATAGCACGCTCTTGATCTTCAAGACAAAGGAACACTACAAAGATGTGACCTATCCTGCCGGCCGCGAAGCGCACCTGAGGGTTACCCAGATGACCACGGAACAGGCGGTGTAGCCAAGGTACAATGGTTGGAGAAGCTGGCTCAATGAAAATCGCCGTAACAAGCGAATTGAGGTCCGTGGAAGGTGGGCAGTGGACATCAATGGATGTAGGTCTGCTGAGGACGATTGGCTCCATGGAAGGTACTGAGTGGCACAAAAAATTAGCTCATTTAAAAGATTGGGGAGCAAAAGGTCAATTTCTCCTAATGTGTCCAGAAGTCCTACAGAGCCAACAAAGCACCGGATCTCTACACTGAGCAAAGAAGTGGGAGTAAAAGAGGCAACAAAAGCATCCTCTCACTACTACACAAAGGGTCTTCACAGACAGTTCGAAACCGTCATCACATACGGTTTTTGAACCGTATGAGTTTATATGTCTGTGATGATATGAGGTCACCACAGATGGTTTTGAAACCGTCTGTGAAAAAACTATCACAGACGGTTCTAAAAACGAACCATCTGTGAAAAAAGCTATCACAGACGGTTCTGAACAAGAACCGCATGTAGTAATTGATTATCACAGACGGTTCTTGTTCATAACTATATGTGGTAGCTTTTTCACAGATGGTTCTTGTTTAGAACCATATGTGATAGATTTTTCTATTGAAAAAAAAACAAAAACGGGTGCTAAAACTTCGGAGGCTGTTTTGAGGCCCTAAACAACCTTTTGGGGGGGGGGGTTCACTTCGTCTGGAGCCTCATGAGCCTCGCGAACGAATTTGATATGGACTATGGATTTTCAGAATGAACTTTTCGTTAGCTTTCTAACGAGGCAAAGAACGCCGCAATCCTAGTCCGTATGCAAAAGTTATGGCGATTTTACCGGACAGTGCACGATCTGCCATCTATATTTTTGCACAAACCAAATAACTCAGCATGAACTTGTGGATATCATGGGGATATGCTCATGATCTTAGGATGATGCTACAATTGACAATGTCTTTAAAGGTTCGTCGAATCACGCATTTTCGGGAAAAACCGGTCTTTGTCGGTCATAGGCGGTCCGATTGGCGGGCGTGATGGCGTCGACCGCCACCTAGCGGTCAGGCCGATCGGGGGCGGTCCGACCGGCCATAGGCGGCTCGGACTGGCCAATACAAAAGTTTGAGTTTAGAGCTGGGTCAAATATAGAAGGTGTAGACAAGAGAGGGGATTCTCATACACTTGGTCTCATAATTTTAGGAGCTTCCAATCAAAAGATCTATTCGTTTGAAATTTCCAGAGACGTTTCGGATTTCAAGTCGTGAATTTTGGCTAAGTCCCTTCTAGGCGGTCTGACCGGCCAGGCCGGCGGTCAGACCGGCCAGAGGGCGATCAGACCGACTTTCACTTGTATCGTCGGCTCTCGTAGTGGCGATGTTTGATTGTTGATTCAAGTTCATAAGTTTCAGTGCATATATGTTGCATGATGCATGTCTTGACTAACGTGGGTCAAGTTGCGAAGAACTTGTTCCCGTAATCGATTTCTTGGTCTATTGCTGTGCAGGATGCTTGGAGATCAACGACGGTCAACGGCGAGGATGATCGGGACTAGGCTTGAGAGCTGAAGTTCAGAACGATCGAGGATGCCGGGTGAAGTCTATGGATTCGAGCATGGCGCAAAATGGACAAGGATGACCGAACGGAGAGTTCGGTGCGACGGGTTGCATCAAGCGGCGCAGGGGTCGGTGCAAGTGACATGGTGGTTTCGGTGGGAGCCGGATGGGAAAGACTTGCCGACATGAGGAGAACCGTTGATCAACCTACACGTGGCGAAGCATGGAACTGCTTCATGAAGATTGGACTCGGTCTTTGGAGATGGATTGAGAAGGGATATTTTGGTAATATCACTAAAATAACACCTTGATTGCTTTTGGCTAAACCGCGGCGCAAGACGACGTAAGGAGAAGCGGTTTAGGTCAAGAGAAGATGAAGACGACGCTTTAAAATGCGTGCGTGAGTTAAACTCGTTTGTGTGTGGGCTTAACGGGTTCCCAATAGGAAACTCTTCTAGAAGGTTAGCCTCCACTATAAATATGGGAGGGTGCTGTGCACCTCCTCAATCCTTTTGATTTTTTGGAAACCCTAGTTTTGTTTTTGAGATTAGGAAGTGGAGAGGTTAGGATTCTTGAAGAGAAGATTGATTGTGTGCTCATGTATTGAGTTTTGTCCTCCATGTTGGAGTGGCTGTAAACCAGCAACAATCATAAATCAATCTATACAAGTTTTATTGAGATGAGTCTCTTTTCGTTCTCACTCTCTATTTTGTGATTTTAGGGCTTTCTTTGATTCTCAAGTTTTCTGTTGGTTTCTGCTCCTGATCTTGCTTGCTGTGACATGTGGGAACTCATCTAGGATCATCTTGATCATCTCTAACCTACGAGCAATGTTTTGGATCTAATTTTCGTTTTAACTCGGTTTTGAACCATCCTTCACTCAAACGGGAAAAGATCAAAACTTTGCCAATAATCTTCATGATCTTTGATTGGAATAGGTTCCTGATATCCTAGAGAAGGTGTGTTCCAAGTTTCATCGAGTTTGGAGTCGTAGATCAAAAGTTACATCTATTTGTAACTTCGTTTTCGGGCTGATTTAACTGTTCAATCAGGCTGGAGGTTAGACCGCCCATGGACCGATCAGACCGCCATTGACATAGAGGTCAGACCGCCCAACACTTAGGAAATCGAGCTCTCGTTGATTTTGGTTGTTTTGCTCCGGGGTTTGGATTGGATTCAATACAAGACTTCTGCTGTGCTTAGATATTGATTTTCATAGCTCTCATAGCTATCGGAGAGAAAATCGTGTTGAATCCGATCTAGTCGCCGTTTCGGTCCAACAGAACTACACATGCATAGAGAGTTTTCCACAATAACTACAGCATCACCCACATCACAGTAGCATCAACTCAATCCATTCGCAGAGCACTAATCCTAGCTTTCAATAATCCACATCACAGAGCAAAAGGGGGGAGTAGAGAGAGTGAGATCGTGGGAGGCCGGAGCGACGAGGTTGTGGGAGGCCGGCGACAACGAGGCTGGAGCAAGGTGGAGGAGGCCGCCGACAACGAGCTCAGGGGAGGCCGGAGCGTAAGGTCAGGATGAGCTCGGGAGAGGAGAGATGGCAGCGGAGGAGATGGAGGTTAATATAAAGCGAGTTTCGACAGCCCGCCCATTAAGTCCAAATTTCTATTTTCCCGCCCAATTTTTCACCGACGGATCTTAAGATGAGCCGTCTATGATGTCTCAATTATCACAGACGGTTCGTGAATAGAACCATCTATGATAATTCACGACGGTTCTTAAGAAGAACCGTCTGTGATGTCTCGAACATCACAGACGGTTCTTCTTAAGAACCGTCTGAGAATTATCACAAACGGTTCTATTAACAAACCGTTTATGATAATTACGTATCACAGATGGTTCAAAAGTATAACACAGACGGTCCCAAAGGAACCGTCTATGATGGGGCGTCTAGTATAGCCTTTTTTGTAGTAGTGTCTCTAGGTTCTTTGGCTGTTGTGGGAAGATAGGGATAAAAAGCTTCCGAGATGGTACAGGTGTGCTAGGCGGTTGGGATAGGACGGCTGGTTTATAGGGGGTCTTGGCAAGAGATTGTTGATCGGCATCACGAGGTAGAATCGAGCCTTGTGCTGCACCCGAGTCTAAGCGGGCAAGAAATGAGCAATGAGGAAAACACCTTTAGTATATTTCAAAAGAGATGTCCCTTGTTGGCCATTGGATGAGTATCCTTTGAAGATCCCTTTTGAGCCGGGATTCAAACGAATCAAATCGGGCTGCCGTGTCGTCTTTCTAATTGGCACAATCTTTGACGCATTTTTATCACATGTTGCTTGTTCTGAGACATTGTTTGCAAGCACTGAAGAGGAAAGCTAGTCGACAGACTCTGAAAAGCTATGCCTACATGATTGCTTCAATCTGAGCGAGAGGAGAATACATCCAGAGCGCAAGTGTCCACGAAGAGCGATCTTCGCTGCAACGCCAAAGGAAGCAACTTTGAATTCGAAAATTCCCGCGCCGGTCTGACATACGCAGTAGGAGGGGGAGCAATGTGAGACCTCGGGGTATTTAACTTGTAATACTTAACCAATCAAATGATTAAAGCATTACAAATCAAATATCACGGCTCTCGGCATATATGTACTTCCCAGAAATGGAGTACACACACCCCATACAAAAATTATGCATCAACTCCATTCATCACATAGAATCCATAGCACAACTGAACGATACAAAAGATATACAATATAGAGTTATTACAAAAAAGGGGCCGACCGGCCAAATGCAACTAAAAGAGTCTAAGACAACAGCGGAAGTAAGGTGCCATAAGATGGCGATAAACAAAGCCAATTAGTGTGCCTTTAACCCACAAGGCAACCAACCGGACCACCTTCCTCCTCTGCAACAAATAGTTAAGCAAAGCAAATGAGTACAAAAATTATACTCCGCAAGACTTACGTGTAGAGTAACAGACCTATACATAGCTACATGCAAGCTTATTTAAGTGGAGGTTGTATGTTTCATTTTCAGCACAAAGCAATCTTTATTTGCAATAATGTAGTACATTTAAAAGCAAGTTTACAATCTGTTTTTATTGTTCAAATAGCAGTAAATAACATCATAATAACAATAAATAGATAACAACAACATCCTGGAAGTGACTAACCCAATAGTCACCACAACAATAGCATGAATTACACATTCATACCACCCATGTCAAGTTTTAAAACAAAGGTTGTAGTCTAATTCTTGCGTGAAATAACCAAGCTTGTCCATAACCTAGGACGAGGCTATTCGAATAGATTTAACCCTGCAGGGGTGTACCAATGTACCCACACGCCAGACCGCCTTTTCGCCATGCAATAGAGCACACTTCCTTAGGTATGCCGGCAAGGCTAAGTCCTACGAGACGTTTCCAATATTATGTATTAACTACGAGTCACTCATATGGGACGAAACCCCATACGTTGATGCGGAGTCATCAAAGATGCTCACCTCCTTATAAAGGACGATGCTCCTTGCAGTGGGTAACCCCCACTACTGCTCACCCAAACACACAACTTATCTTTTTCAACACAACGCACACAACCACCATGCGACCCGGAGCGAACACACACCAAAGTACTAAGTCAAGAGAGGTCACATATCCCTCTCGTGTGGTTAGCACACAAAAGTGCTTGGATCAATGGCGCAAGTAATTCGGTCCTTATTGACTTGGGCACCTTTCCATGTCACACCAAACAATCACACCAACATACCATTATGCCCAAGTCTAAAATAATTTTATTTTTAGTTTTAGATTTACAAATTAACAAAGCACAAGGTGCTGGACATAATGGAGTAATAATAAGTTTTGTGTGATCAAGATCATCAACTAAGTCGATGATCGCCCAATACTACCGATAGCTAAGCATGTCTAAGTATATTAACTCGAAATTTACTAAGTGACAAGAGCCCATCCAACGAACTCTAATCACAGCAAATAAGCTAGGCTCAGGTAGTAGAGAGTAATCATTTGCCTACAAAGTATGCAACTATAGGATCAAACCATATTTTAACAACAAAATAGCAATGCATACATACAAGTTGAAATCAAAATATTAGACTTGAAAATACTGAGATTAACATGATCAAATTGCTTGCCTTGCTGTGGATTACCCTCTTGCTGCAGAGAAGCGCTCTCGTAATCAATAATATCATCTGAACCTACCGAAAGAAATCGAAAGCACAATAAGAACGAATTACACTGAAAAAACCTCAAAATACAAAGTCATCCAAAAATTATGAAAACTTTACAGAATGAAAATAATGATTTTATATGAATTTATCAACAAGAATAAATTCATTTGGATGTTCTATGCAGAAGTTATAGACGTTTGAAAAATCAGTTTTCAGAAAAATCTAATTTAATTATAATATGCCACTGTTCACCTCATCTAAAACTTTTGCAAAATTTTTTGGAGTAGAGGTGGACATGAGGATTAAAAAATGGACAGATAATATTATTAAATAATCAAAATAATTTGGTTCACCTTAATTGGAGTTTTTATGAATTAGTTATGCATTTTTTAAGTTAATTGTATTTTTCAGTTAACAAATAAATCCTTTCGGGATTTTAAATGATTACCTAATACTTTTTGCAACGAGACCCAAGCTAGCCACGGTGACTGACGGTGGGGTCCAAGAATAGTGCATTTTCGAATTTTGATTTTAGGATTTACTGCGTTGACAGGTGGACCCCACTTGCCATAGGGATGGCTCATGCAAACAGTGCATGAACCGATGCTCGGCGCTGGGTTCACTGGTCCACAGCCCCGTGGACAAACCCACTTAAATACTGGCCCCACATGTCAACCACACCGAAATAATTCTGAAGACAACTTTAACTAACAAATCTATCATTAGCATTTAATGACGCGATCTGGTCGTAATGACCATGCTACAGTGACTGATCGGAAATCCGACAACGAGGCAGCGCCTCCCGCACGCTTTGTCGGTGGCTCGCCGGTGTCTCCGGCCACGGCGGCGCCAGCCAAGGGCAGGGATGAGTTTCTAATAGTCTGACGGTCCGACCGTGGCCGGTACTAGGTCGGAGAATGGCTGAAGCGGCGGCGCGACAACGGAGTGCGGCGGTGTAGGTATGGCTTGGGAGGTTTCACCGAACGGACGACACCAAACAAACAACGAAAGCACACCTAAGCTCCTACGGGTAATGCGAAGCTACCTGAGCTGAAGAAATGACAAGAGACCCACGGAGGAGCTTCGTGACGTGTGACCGAACGGCGGCGGTAAGGTCCTCACTAGGGCACGGCGACCTGAGCAAAAAGAAAACCAAAGACTGATCGAAAACTCTTAAGTAGACCCAGGAGGTGCTACTACCGAACGGAATTGATCAACAACCCACCAGTTTGAAAATGGATGGGGAATAGTGCTGTCAGCCGAAATATGGGAAGAACTCCAATTTCAAATGTCCCTGCGTTGCATCGACCAAATTGGTCGAGGGGAAATCATTAGATGGCTCCAAGGAAGGGGATAACGCAATTAACCGAGAGAAACTCTCACCGAAAACGACGATGGCCTAAGGGCGAAGTTCCGGGCGTGCTCTGGACACAGCGGGAGCACGAGTTTGCCATGGACCATACAAGCAACGGCAAGAGCTCCAATGAGCGAAAATGGGAAGGCCACGGAAGGTAGGAGCCGAGGAGCACAGCGGGTGGAAGCTTACCCGTGGGAGATGCACAAACGAGCTCCCCTCTCCTCAGCCACCGAGAGGAGAAGTGCGGAAGAAGGTGGGCAAAGAGTCGGTTTTGAGCAGGAGCGAGGACGGAGGAATAGGCGGTGTGTGTGGGCGAAACCCTGTGATTGGTAGCCAAGGGCGGTGCGGCAACGCCGTTGCCGGACGTGCGCAGCATGCAACGGCCGCGTGGAGCTCAGTTCCTGCGCGACGCGACAGGAGGTGGACGAAGGAGCTGACAGCCCGGGCCCAGCTGCAGCGAGACGACGAAACAGTAAGTTGGCGGTTGCTCAGGAGCGTTCGATCGAGATCGGACGGCTCAAGAGAATGGGGCGATCGGCCGGTCCGGTCGGCCACTCAATCCAGGCCGTTGATCTCCAAATCGGACGGTCCCTAATCGGCATGGAAGCTTTCGGACCTAGCCGAAGGGTTACGCGATCTGGACCGCTAAGTTTCCATCGGACGGCTCACAACCGGCGTGGTCAGTTGGTTGGGCCGAAACGCGAGACTCGGGTCGGGGTCTGACTCGGGTTCGAGCCCGAGGAACAGTGATTCCAGATTTGGATAAAAAAGGTTGAGATGATTTGGTAATTTTCAGGGGTAGCTCCACAGCTCTAAAAATTCCGAAATTTTTACTGAGTGATCCTGACTTCAGGATAAACCATGTAAAAATTTACAGAATTTTTCATGCAGTGAATTTCTTGCTAGAAAATTCACAAGCTGCTGCACAGGGGTTTGACCAAGGAGACAATAGGTTTGACCAGCACTTAAGAAATAGCAAATAATTTCTAAAAGTTATGAAATTTCTCAAGGAGGTTACCAGGATGACCAAGAATTTAGGAAAAATATTTTCAGAGGATGATCACAAGGTTTGGCTAGAATATCTTGAATTGCAACACTTCGAGTCAATAAACCAAATTGAATTTGAAGTCCACATTTCAAGGAGGTAAATTCTAGATAATTCAAATGACAACAAGGATGCATCAAAAAGTTTTAATTTATCCTCATTTTTATACATTTGAAACACAACCCTAAAGCTTTGGGATGTTACACGCAACCACCAAACTGAGAAGACAGTAGAACGGCGAGCCTCTCCGTCGAAATGACGATGCCAAAAGAGATCATCGTCGCCACAAGGAACGACGGAGAATGGTTTATGGGGTTAATAGGATCACATGTTGCGGAGAAGTATTGGGATAACATCAAAGATTCGAAAGCACTTCCTAGAGAGGTCGGGATGCCCCCCTGCGGCCAATTTGGAGCGAGCTCAAAGAAGACATGGTCAACCAAAGAACAAAGAAAACAAAAAAACCAAAGAACAACAATCTCCATAACCAAACACCAAGAAGAAACACCACCAAAGTGGCCAAGCTAGCAACCTTAACGACACTTAATGGATAACTAGTTAGAAAGGAGCAAGAACTAAGGAAGGCAGGTACTTATATATATGGGGCATGAATATGATCATGGTGGGAAAGGCGGCTCACGTCGACGCCGCATCCTGGCCCAGTACATTGTTGATCTCACTTCTTATGCTTCCCAACGGTCGATCTCCAAGTGATACCCCATCGGCCGTCGACCGCAGGCAGCTGAGTTCCTTCACCGACTTTGAGGACAGTGTCGCGTTTACCATTCCCTTTGGCAAGCAAAAATCACGAGACGGTCGTCTCCCTCCCGCACCGTCTACCTCAAGATCCAACCTCCTGTCAGAATCACGCGAGGAGCGTGCCGATCGAGAACCAGGACCAGGAGTCAGCCCGAGGAAGCAGTCCGATCTGCCCCGA
The DNA here is from genome assembly GCA_036346395.1 of Hsuehochloa calcarea. NCBI lineage: Eukaryota > Viridiplantae > Streptophyta > Magnoliopsida > Poales > Poaceae > Hsuehochloa > Hsuehochloa calcarea. The sequence continues at coordinate 14,396,099 of CM070611.1, read as the reverse complement.
AGGCGGCCGGCATTGTGCCGTGGCGGCACAGAGAGCTCCCGCCGGACCCGCACCGGCCGCCGCTTTCTTCCCCTCCCTCTCTCTCCCCTCTCTCTCTCTCTCTCTATTACCAGTCCCTTTTGAAAAATGACGAGTGCGAGAAATTGAACGTTTCATTCGTTCTCAGGAAAATGACATGAACAGGCATAACGGGTATGTTCCTTTAGAATCGGAGTTAAAATACTTTTGGTTGCTCCTGTGAATACGATAGTCTAAGAATTGTAGACCCTACAATTAACTATTCTGAACTTTCGCTGCTTCGATATGTAGCACCTCCTGAATTTTGATGATCTAGTTGCAGTTGCACACTTGTTCCCTGTATTCATCCAGATGCAGGCGAAAAATTACACATTTCTTCTTGACGGATGCATGAAGCTAGAATTTCTGTACCTGTGAATGTGATTCAGAACCTTTTCTCTCTTGGCCGCGGATAAAGTCAAGGGGCCGGGCTGGGGCTTGGGCTCATTAATTGTGGGCCGTATCAGAGCCTATTTATATTTTTCTGGGCTGGCTGAGTGCAGGTGAGGCATGAATTGCGCGATTTTGCAGTGTTACAGCACATCGCATGTGCTGCGGATAAAAAATATATATCGAAAGGTTATACAAATTTGTATAAAAATGTAATTAATTAATTAATTAATTAGCAGATAGATAAAAATTGCATCAGACGTTATGCTAATAGAAAGGTATTATTGTATGAATTATCAACAAATATGATACAGTTACAAAAATATAACAAATACATCATCACATTTAATGGTGATGGCAATCAGACGTGTAAAACATTCATTTTATATCACTGAACAAATTCAGTTGTTGAAGGCCTTGCTGCCAAGCGCGAACATCGTTTTCTTCCACTAGCTTGTGTTCAATGCCTTTTAATTTCTTGTGTAGTTCTCAGTTGCCGCAAGTGTCATTCGAACTACTCGCATACATCGCCCCAATAAATATTCCATCAAACGCTTTCGGTATTAAGTAATGTTAGCTTACTCGGATCAAACTTCATGAGTTAATGAATTAATGTCATGTTAGTTTTTTATCATTTCAATCCAAATTGGAAGCAAATGCACAATCATCGCAGTGCTAGTGAAATTAACGATTCCTAAATTTTCACAACAAACCTATTGAGAGCTAATTCAACTAAATATGGACATACCACATGCCCACACAGAGAGGTAAAGACAGGGAGAGGGGGTCGTATCTCACCACAAGCTCGCCATTCTTTGCTCTGCGCACCCCGACGGACGCTACGGCCCTCACTCTTTGTCTTGACGTCACGCATGGCCTTCACCTTCGGCCAGTCGTACATGCGCATGTCCCTTACCCTTAGCTTGCCTGCTGCCAACGTCGTGCGGCCGTGCTGTTCCCGCCTGACCACCACATGCTTTCTGCCATTGTGAGAGGAGAGTGAGAGTGGGATTAGATGTCGAGGAGACATTTCGTCGAGCGACTGGTGGGCAGTGAAACAAGGAGTTGTCGGCTGATTTGGGGGCCGTGATCCTAGAGCTTCGCAGAGCCTGCCAACTTCACGACGATAAGAATGCGGGAGAGTTCGAAGTAAGGGAAGCAACCGCGATGGTGCGGGTCGAGGAACGACTTGAGGGTGACAAGCACTGCATCGCGATGCTTCGAGGGCAATAGCAAACACAACATTGAGGTAGAGAACGTATACGAGGGCGGTGTTGGGGGCAGGGTAGCAAGGAATCACAACAGAGAGGACCTTACACACGGGCAAATCGCTATGGGAGAGAAGAGGACGGAGAAGACGCGGTGACGCACGAGACGAGGATCCAGAAGTTTGCGAAATGGGTGAGAACAGGTGGAGCCGCACGGTAGGGTGGAAAAAAAGCTCGTTAGTGGGGCTCGTTGGCTCGGTTTAAAATTGCTCCAATTACACTCGTTAATTAGTTAAACATTAAAATGAGTCAATTTCAAATGAAATTGAATTTCACTTTGACTCGACTTGTTAGCTCGATTCTAAAAATACTTTCAAACTATATCAATTAAAAAAACTCAGTGAAACGAGTATTTAGCTCAATATCCACCCCTACGTGCGGGATAGAGAGGCGGACGTGGACCATCTGATGTGTTGTGAGAGGAAGGAGGGAAATAAGAAGGCATCATCCACCGTCATTTTTTAAGCAGTAAAGATCAGAAGGAAAACTATAAATTGTATTGTGGCATGTGCTTATCAGCCTAAACCGGCCTATAATAGACAGCAATACTCAGATATAAAAACTGACAACTAGAGGCAAAAAGGAAAATAAAACCATGTGTGCCTCAGATGAATTGCGTAAGGACACCAGAGCCGCACACTGGTCGTGCGCAAGCACATTCATCCATAATTCACCCAAGCTTTTCGATCATCATTGGCACGCCAAAATTGAACCCCAAAAAAAATCACATATCAAAATTGAGATCCAGCTCGAGGTCGAGATCGAGAGAGAGACAATCAAACCGTGCAAGACCAAGGAAAAAAGTGCCTCGAATTGAGATCTGAGACCAGGTGACTGCAACTCTACAAGCACCAATAGTTTGAGAAGGAAAAAAAAAAGCCGGCAGGAAAGTTCGATAGACTATTGAAAAACATTGATGCATGCGTGCCTCGGATGAATCGCGTAAGGGATATCACCAGAGCTGCGCACTAGACGTGCGCAAGCATATTCATCCAGAATTCACCATAGATTGCACTGTAATCGTCATCAGCACGCCAAACATATTTAACAACCAAACCGAGAGAGAGACAGAGACAGAGAGAGAGAGAGAGAGAGAGAGAGAGAGAGAGAGATCAATTAATTAAACCGAGGAAAGATGCCTCAAATTAAACCTCATCTGCTTGAACGCAGAAGCTGCTGTATCGTCGTGGGGGACATCAAGATCCAAAGAGTAACTAGCTAGAAACACATGCAGATGCCGAAAATCAAACAGAGAGGGGGTAATTGAGCAAGAACTTGACCGGCCAAAGATTGAACAACCCACAGAGAAGCATACTTAAGAACTATTAGCACTGGTACTACTAGTGACCAAACGGGAGTTGGGGGTCGAATAGAATGGTGATAGGAGAGGGTGGAGAGGAAGAAGCAACCCAGATGCGTGGGTGGTCCATAGACAGCGGAGCACGCGGACGGCTATGATTGATTTGACTTCGCTTTTATCACTGAATGTAGGGCTGGGAAAGGCTCCACCTCCACCCCATGATCCGACCCACGTAGGGGCGTGTCCTACATCTCAGCTGGATCCTTGGCACCAGTAATTTTTTTAAGCGGCTTCCAGCTGTTAGGGCTGAACGGTTGAGCTTAAGAGATTTGGTGTTTAGCTGTCAAGATTTTAGATAGGTTGATGGCAACTTCTAATATAGAAAATATCTAAAATGCGCATAAGGTAAATGATAGCTTGTTTGATGTCGTTTAATGACAATTAACAATAACTAACAACAAGTGACAACAACTAACGCAATTGACGATAATTACCGCATTTGACGATAACTATTGCAATTACCACAATTGACGATGACTATCACAATTGATCGGAATTAACGCAATAGACCACATATAACGTAATTTATGACAATTAACAATAAATTATTATTATTATAAACAATTAATACAATAAACAATTAATACATAAATAATTAGTAAAACAAATAATTATTACATAAATAAATCATTTATATCGAAAAAATAAAAGAAAGAAAAATAAAAAAAGAAAAGAAAAAGCGGTGGCTAGGGTTGAGGCGGCTTAGCGGCGCCAGCAGAGAAGCCTTGGTTGGGGAGGAGCACGGTGGCGGCTCAGGGAAGGAGGAGGCCGGTTGCAGCGGCTACGTCGAGGAGGAGCGACTATTGTATCAGTGCCAACGGCGGCAGCTCGGTGGCGGAGGATGGCGGTGGCCGCGTCGAGGCTGATAACGGCGGCTCGGGGGAGGACGGCGTGGGCGGAAGCTCCGGGGAGGATGGCGGGGGCGGTGTCTCAAAGGAGGAGGGGAGGGTGGTGGCTCGGGGGAGGAGAAGGGGAGGGCAACGTTGGTAGAGGACGGCGGTGGCCGCCACCGCGTCGGGGGAGGACTGTGTGGGCTACAATGGTTGGGAGAAGAGGAGGAGAAGGGGAGCCCGCCGACTTCGGTGAGGAGGAGGACGCGGGGCGGAGCGGGCGACGCTAAGGCTAGGGTTCAGGCGGGGAGGCCAATGGGAGGGGTTATTGTTCCGTGTCAAAAGCGAGTAATTATCCCTCAACTCTAGGAGCAAAGTCATATCGGGGGTTGCGGGAAACCGCGAAGCTTAGCGCGGGTGACTTTCGGCTTCCGACTTCCTCACGTTGTAACGGCTTCCAACTTCAAAAAAAGCGGGAGAGAAAAGCCGCCCGTTTGGAAAACCTTTCGGCTTTTCGAAGTGAAAAGCCACCCGTTTGGAACGACTTCTGGTTTTTCGGAGTGAAAAGCCAATGCCAAAGCCATTCCAAACATGCCCATACTCACCCCTACACTTGAGGCCATATTTCTCCTCAGTTTTTACACTTAAGGTCATCTCCGAAACATGTGATAGGAGAGGTGCTTAGCAAAAGAAAAAGAAAAATATTTTTCTTGTCACATGAGGGCATGTGCAATGATAGTGGTCTATAAAATGTCCACATCAACAAAAGACAATCTAGTAGCCATCATTTACAATGGCATGTCTTAGCGCAGTCTATAGCATCATTTTATATTCTTCTTTTCTGTAGGTTCATCAATCATATATTAAATCCACCTACCGATCCATCCTTCTCTCTCTCATCCCTCCTCTCACCGATCACCACTGACACTGACACAGTCCACTCTTCCTCCCCCCGTTAGCATTCCCCTCTTTTTCCACCAAGCCGTCCTTCCCTGCTTGCCGTAGTGCCCACCACCTTCTCTTCCCCCACCGCAGTCGCCGCCTCCCCTCCCCTCACCTCATCACTCCTCCCACTGTCACCACGCTCTCAATCACCGATGACCAAGCCATTGCCGGCCAGATCTAAGCAGCCAACATCCATATTCGCCTGGATCTAGACTCCAACCACTCAGACCTGAGCCGCTGGCCTCTAGATCCGGAGCTCGCCATCGTGGTCAGCAGATCGAGAAGATGGGCTCACCATCGTGGTCAGTCTGCATCCAGATCCAGCTTGCAAGCAGCAGGACGTGACAAGATTCGGCTCAACGACGCTTTCTTCATGGGCGTAGCGGTCGCCGTCGTCCCAATGGCCATTGGGGCCATGCTTGGCGGCGGTTTCCCAACACCAGGGCACACAAACGGCGTGGGGAGTAGACGAGCTTCGTATAATGGTGTCTAAGCCATCTATTTGTGCTTTGGTTCGAGCACTACAGCCAACTACAGTATTGTCGACGACCTCCATTCTCTCTCCTCCAAGTAAGCACGCATCCAAGGCAATATGGGCTATAGACGACATGTGTGGAACCATTGTACATGGCCTAAGTCACATAAGGTGCTTATTTTGAAGCATTGCAGCTTAAGGCGCCAACAATACTTAATAGTATTTATGAATAGAGAACTTGTGAGGTTGTGTCACTTAGCTCCCTGAACTTGCATTTTACTTTCTGTCTCTGAATTTGCATTTTACTTTCCGGCTCCTGAACTTGTGAGGTTATGACACTTAGCTCTTTGAACTTGTATTTTACTTTCTTAGCCCCATGAACTTGCGAGGTTGTGCTACTTAGCTATCTGAACTTGCGTTCAAGCGAAGTTCATCGGATGTGATGCCGGCAACTTCGTCCCCTCCGAGTCCGGTGGACTTGTCGCCACTCTGTTCCAGACGTGTTCATTGTTCCCATCACCTCACGCTGATAAAAACAGATTCTTCAGGCCTGAGAACACACCGTGCTCGTGTCTTCGCCGAGCTCCACCGTCGCAGTTTGCTACCGCCCTCGCCCTTGCCTCCTCTAAGTCGGCCATGAGAGAGAGGAGTATATTCCCAGTACTAGAGTATGGGCACAGTACTTCTTCCTTTCTCACGGTGATTCGCCAGCTTAGCCTTTTTTGTTAGCAAATGGTCAAATGAACTTCGTGCAGGGTGAGTAGCTTCTGCTTTGGCACCGTGAATGTACTTCTCTCTCTCACAGCTAACTCAAGGGAGGCAATGGCGAGGGCGGCGGTAAGTCGTGATGGTGGAGCTCCAGCGAAATGGGAGCACAGTGCGTTCCCAGGCCTGAAAAATCTAATTTTGTCGGCATAAGTTGACGAGAACGATGAACACGGCTGGAACGGGGGGTGACGTGTCCATCGGACTCAAAGGGGGTGAAGCAGCCGGTATCGCATCCGACGAACTTCGCTTCAACGTAAGTTCAGGGAACTAAGTGGTATAACCTCACAAGTTCAAGGGGTTGAGAGAGTAAAATGCAAGCTCGGGAGCTAAGTGGCACAACCTCGCAAGTTCAGGACTGAGAAAATAAAATACAAGTTCAAGAAGATAAATAACACAACCTCGTAAGTTCAGAGACCTACAATGCAATTTTCTCTTACGAATATAAGCACCCATGCAATAGCAAATCTTGCATTGAAGGTGCCAGAAAAAGAATCAAGATAACAAAGTAACACACGTAACACAAACGAAAGATTTTGAGAAAAAACTAACAAGGAAGTTCGATAGACTTTTTTTAATGCACGCGTGTCTCAGATGAATTGCGCAAGAGATATCAGCAGAGCTGCACACCGGGCGTGCGCAAGCACATTCATCCAGAATTCACAATAGATAGCTATGCAATCATCATTGGCATGCCCAAATAAAACAAAAACTACACACATTAAGCAGAATCAAATACAGATTGGGGAGAGAGGGAGAGGACAAATCAATTGAAGCCAACAAGAGAAAAAGGGTGCCTCAGATCTCAAAATCTCATCAATCGATCTGCATGAACGCAGAAGCAAGTACTGAATTAATCAGTATTATGTTACCTTCATATCGATCGACCATTGGCAGCGCGCGATGACAAAGACGACGAAAACATGCAGTTAGAATAAAGAACAAAAAGAATGGTGATTAATCAAGCAAGAACAATCGACTAGCCAAAGATCGGTAAGGGGATGTTTGGTTTGTGACCCAGGGAATCATACCAAAATTTTGGCAATACCACAACCTAGGCAAGGCCAAAAATCGGGAAAAAAATAGTGTTTAGATCGTAGCCATACCAATTAATGGGCAATGTCGAAATTAATGTGTTTGGATTACAGCCATGCCAAAATTTACCAAAATTGTGAGTATGTCACTTAGGTCCCGCATGACATCAATTTTTTTTGCACCAAAATATGTCAACATGGGTCTTGTTTTGTTGATAAAATGACAAGGAACACAACGGTTCAAACGGATCACAAATCGGATACTCGGTTTAGAAAATGCAAGCTATTCTTGCAATTAATACAACCAGCCTCGGCCAACCATCTCGCACCACGTGGCGGAGTCGGCCGATTCCTTCATCCGCGGAAAGACTTGGAAATGGAAAGAAAAACATTGGTATGACCAAAAATTTTAGGGCAAACCAAAATATTAGAATGGAACCAAACCCTAGCCAAATTTTTGGGTAATACCAAAATTTTGGTATGGCTCCCTAAGTTCACAAACCAAACAAGCCCTAAACCACGGAGCAAACAAGAGAATTAGTAGAGGCCTGGATATTAGGCGATGGGGGATGAGGAATTAAATGAGATGGAGGAACTGTGCGGATCGATTAGGGTTACGTAGCAGCATGCAAGGCAAGAATGGCACAACAAACAATCTAAAAAGGTGTATTAGATCTCAAGAACACGCGCGAGAGAGAGGGGGGAACAAATCATGCAACAAACTAAACAACCCTAGCTGGCTAGCCATACGCAAACGCCAGCGTAGGGTTTGATTGATTGATAAATAGTGGTAGTGAGGTGGCCTTCGATGGAACGAACGGCTCTGATTCGGTGGGTTAACAGACGGATAGCTTGTATTTGTCTGTGTGCTCCTCGGAGCCGCGTTAGTACGCAGCCAGGCTTAGGGCCTATTTGGGCCGCTTAACCTCGCTTTTCCCTTGGAGAAGCCGAGCTCGCGCAAATGGCCAGCTTTTGGCTAAGCTTCTCCGAGAAGCCTAAGACAGCGTATAGCTAAAAACCAAAATCCAACTAAGCACATCCAAGCCGCCATATAGCTAAAAGCCAAAAGCTAGCTGAGACATGCTTCCAAGGCTTACGAGGGTTGAAAATTGGACTATGCCACTAAAGTTACCTAATATTACCCACTCATACCAAGGTATAAAAGGCATCAAATCAACTCACCACAGTCTCACTTCTCCCCTCCCCAACCCGTGCAAGTCACGAGATCATCAGCTCAATTGTTCATAGCTCAACACAATTATGTGGTTTGATCAAACTTTCTAAACAAAATAATCATATTAACGCTAAATCAGCAGACGACTTGTCATCATAACCCTTAAGGGTATTTTGTACCTTTTACCTCCATTGACACTTAAATAACCAGCCAACCAACAAAAAAACCAGTTTGACACACACCTCCTCAAAAAGCGACAACCCAGGGCAGTGGCTTTTGGAAAAGCCACATCCACAAGCTACATCTATTTCCGAGGGCAATCAGCCAAAAGGCAAAAGCTGGCTTTTGGAAAAGCCTTAATTAGTTTACATGGGTAACATGTAAGATGATTTTTCATTACTTTATTTTTCTAGCGGGGAGGACTCCAAGAGGGGTTCTAGTAGGGGTGAAAACGGATCGAATAATGGTTCTATCATATTTGTTTACATATACAAATCAAAACAAATATGGTCACAAATATTTCTCAATATGAAAAACCCTTAAATTGTTCGCATAACAGCAACAGAAACAAAGATTTAGTGTACTTTTAGCAATCAAATAATGTATATCGTCAATAAGATCACAACAATAATAAGAAATCGATCAAACAATATAGAATTATAGATGGTTCATCACAAAAACACTTTTTCAGTGTACATGTTTACATCCTCTTCCTAACAAGTTTTAAATGTAAAATGAATCAATATGCTCTCCCATATATGCTTTATTTTACCACTTTTGCTTAAAACTCGACATCTATTGCCTACCTCATAAACATTGTATTATTCACTATAAAATATTTTTACTAATATATATATATATATATATATATATATATATATATATATATATATATATATATATATATATATATTACATCATACCCCAAATTTATCGTTTGGAATCTTCTATGTTCACAACACCAATCCATGGACTAGTAACTAGTGCCCACAGTTACGTCATTGAATATCAAACACATATCTAAAAGATGTGAACCTATTGCATAATAATAAACAAACGTAAATATACGTTACGGATTTTGACTTTGAAGATCGGTGGCAGGCCAAATACCTTTAAAGAACAGCAGTAGAAGCGAAATTAAAATGCAACACGTGGAACCTCCAGGATATACCCACAAGCAATCAATTGGGACACGCGACCTAGTTCTTGTCCTTCTCGATTTCCAGTCTTGACGATCACACTTAAATGCAACATAGTCTTCTTCCCTCTCACTTACTGAATGAATATTGAGCGAGTCTGAGTACACATCCGTACTCAGCGAGCCAACACACATAATATTGTTATATAATATGCAAGGTAGATCAAAGAAATGACACGTGGTTCTTTTTTTCATAAAGCCAATGTCGAAATAGATTAAATAGTAGGCAAGTCCTAAGACCTAGCATTTTAACTAAACCAAGTTTTAATGAAATTCAGTGTTTTTGTATAGTAGCGAATGTCCCATCCACCTCTAGTGGAGAACAGTACCCGAAGGTTCCATCCATTCCAACATAGATATCAGTTCCACTCACCTCATGCTATACCATTTTACAGGGTTGCGTCCACCCAGTAATCTCAAGACTGCAACCACCCAGTGATTCTGGGTGAACTACTCCTGGCATTTCTGAGTTGAATACCCTTAGATTCTGGCTGGATGTCCCTAGAACCTCTGAACTGGATGCCCTCACGATGCAGGCTGCATTTAATTGCGACTTCTAGGCTACAACCCCCATCAATCCAAGCCGTATTCCCCCTGTCATTCTAGGACGTATCAAACCGCGAATCCCAGGCCACATTCCTCTTGCAATCCCACGGCTGCACACACCCATCACTTCCCACTGGCTCTCACCAGGTCAAATCAAATCCTCGGGCTCTCACCTGGCATTTCATCCCACCCACAAAGCATTTTGTAAAATCTAATCAAGCAAGTTGTCAGCATTTCCCACGATCGAGGGCCTCGACATTTCCCATTATCGTGGGCATGGCTATCTAGACAGATTTACACTCTACAGAGGTCACACATATTTACCCATAAGAGCTGATTATCTTATAATGTCATCATGTTGCTATAGGTGTGGGATCTAAGAAAATCTTCACAAGGCCTTTACAATGCCCCCACCCCAACACGACCCCACCTGCTAAGGTTGTGTTGTCGAAGGTGATAACCCTAGAGGCCCCTTCTTACACCATAGTGGTTTCTACATGCACGTAGTCATACCACCCTCGGTGGATTTACACTCGGTGACAAATATGCATGCCACATTCTGGGGATGTTGGAGTAACGCCAAGGCGAGGCAAATTAGTGAGCCAGGTTATACACATGGTAGACTTGTGGTTGCACTATTTTAGTGCTTGAGAGATTATTACAGGAACCGGTCCTTAATTGACTTGACAGTTCTTCCCCGAACCCATCTTGCGTGCTCCTTTACACATCCAGTACGGTTTCCATCCGCCCAAGTCTAAAAACAGTTTCTGGGTCTTCTCCTTTGAAATCTCTTTCTCTTTTCAACATACCAACCAGGCTCCAGCCTCGACTGCCAAAATCCAATTTTGAGTTTTGAAAGTTGTCGGGGGCAAATTAATGCCCACATATCAATGTATCTAAGTAAGGCTAAGCATGACACTTATATACGGACCTAGTGACTAGTCATGTATACCATTATCACTAGGGTGACAAAGGATAGTATCCAAGTTCAAGGATGGGAATGTTATTCTCAATTAACATTAAGGTATTAACTACGAGCTAGTTAACATAATCGTATAAATCATAGCAATGCACTTTCATAATTTAAATCCAAATAAATTATAACCAATAAAACCCAAATAAATCCAAAGACACTTGAAATAAAAGGAAATACTACAAACGAAAGTAAATAAATCCAAGGGTTGTGCGAAGTAGGATATGCTTCAAACAGAATTAATTATACCCTAGAATATCTTGGGAGGAGGAAATACCTCAGATGAAATTAAATGACCCAAGGGGCTTGATGAAGGAATACTTCAGGCGAAGCATGTCCAAAGGTAGTTGACGAAGGAAATACTTTAGATAAAAGTAAATAAATACAAACTTTATTCGTTTGATCTAGTAGTGGGGTTTTGGGTTGCTAGTAGACTTAGGGTCATGTAACTATTTGACTCGAAGTTAGGGCAAGAGGGATCAGGCTCTCGGAATGTTCACATGTGTAAATGTTATTAAAAATGAAAGGGAGATAATATTATCGGTACTAATAAGGCCACCACGGTCACTTGCAGATCAACACCATGAACAAAGCACAAGAACATTCATGTAAACAACATATCATTATGCAACACTCTCCCAAAATAAGAACAACGATATAACATCGCTACGGTGTTCTACAATAACCCCGGTCATCCAAATGATCCAATGGAGGTTATGTTAAAAGACGCAGATAACCAATTCGGCCTCTAAGACACCTAAAACTGAGGTACAACATACTGGTAGAATCTCGCGGTAAAACCACCATAACTCCTAAACCGTTGATCTTGTGTTTATTTTATGAATTGTTCTTCTATTGGATACGGATAACGATGTGAGAGATAGGATCAACTCGATCCTGGTTTGTTGTTGAGTTAATATTGTTTCATTTAGAACACCTCACCATGCCTTGCACGAGAGGCCTAGTTTATTTAAGGACTTCTTTGGTTATTACTTCCTATTTATCAAGGAAGTTCCATGAGCCTTAACTAAGATTTGTGTATAGTTATGACAGCCACGTATGAGGATGTGATTCTGTTTGAAGCATATCCTACTTCACACAAGACCTAAATTGTTTAATGATTTTCTTATCAATTTATATTTACCAATGGAGTTTCATGAGTTAGGTGGAACCTATGAGTACTAACATGACACCATCCTTTCATTTTTAATAAGTGGCTTTTATGTGTCTAAGTTTTATCTTTTGAATTGATCTGCTCTTGTAATTATTAACATGGTCTTGCATGCCCATGTATATAATTATATTTTATCAGATTCCCTAGTGAGTTTGTATTCGTAAAACACTACTAATGATTGCTTTTAGTTATGTAGCTAACTACTTATTTTACTATGCAGGGCCTATGTATTGTTGGCTACTAATTCTTGTTTAGTGATTAATTAACCTAATTCATTTGATTATCATTGTGGATATCATGGGGATATGCTCCAGATCTTAGGATGATGTGATAATTAGCAATGGCATTTACAGTTTATCGTTTCACGTGTTTTCAGCAAAGGTTCAGTTCTGTCAGGTCTGAACCGGTCTAACCGGCCAATAGCCGGCGGTCAGACCGGTCCCAAATCGGTCCGACCGGTCATAAGCGGCGGTCGGACCGGTCAACGTCAGAAAGTGTTGAATTGAGCTATGCCAAAAATAGAGGGTGTAGGCAAGAGAGGGGATTCTATTGCACTTAGTCCCATAATTTTTGGAGTCTCCAGTCAAAAGTTATATTGGTTTAAAATTTCCAGTAGGTTTCGGTTTTCAGATGTTGAAAATCGGCTAAGTCATCTTGGTGTCGACCGTCAATAGTGGCGGTCCGACCGGCCAGTGGGCGGTCGACCGCCCGAGGGATGGTCTGACCGGTTTTCACTTGGTTCGTCGCCCGTCGTGGCGGCGATTCTCGGTTGTTAGGTCAAAGTCATGAGTTTCGGGGCATATATGTTGCATGATGCATGTTTTGACTAACATGGATCAAGTTATGAAGAACTTATTCCCAAATCTGGTTTACTTGTCTATTACTGTGCAGGTTGCTTGGCGGTCAACGACAGTCAACGGCGAGGATGATTGGGACTAGCCTTGGAGAGCTGAGGTCCAGAACGATCGACGATGTCAGGTGAGGTCAATGTACTCAAGCGTGGTGCAAGATGGACAAGGGTGACGTATTAGCTAATCCGAGGCGCAAGATGGCGCAAGGTGTAGCTAGTTAGGTCAAGGGTTGTTAAAGACGACACATTAAAATGTGTGCGTAAGTGTTCAGTTTGTTTTGGGCCTTAACGGGAGCCTAATAGAGTCAAACTTCGAGAAGGTCTAAGCCTCCACTATAAATAGGAGAGGGAGGTGGCTGCACCTCCTCTTCGTCTCTTTTGCTATTTTGGTAAACCCTAATTTTCTTAGGGGGAGCTTTTGTGGAGGCTAGGGTTCTTGATAGTTTGATGTGATTTTCGTGCTCTTGGATTGAGCATTGTCCTCCATTGATGGAGAGGCCGTAAGCCCATATCATATCAATCAATCAAAGGAAAGTTTGATCAATATTTTGTCACATTGCGTTCTTTCTCTCTATTTGATGATTTTAGGTCTTTCTTTGATCCGTGAGTTTTTGCTTGGTTTCTTCACGTGATCTAGCTTGCTGTGACGTGTAGGAATCTATCTAGGATCATCTTGATCATCAATCACCAACGAGCAAGAGTTTTGACCTAGTTTTTGTTTTGACCCGGTTTTGCACCTTCCTCATCTCAAACGGAAAAAGAACGCAATTCTCCCAAGAATTATAACAATATTCGATTGGGATAGCTTCCTGACATCATAGAGAAGGTGTGTCTCAAGTTTCATCGAGTTTGGATTTGTAGATCAAAAGTTACATCTATTTGCAACTTCGCTCATCGGGCTGTCTGTACTGTTCTGGAGCCCGACGGTCAGACCGCCGTGTCCCACCGGTCAGACCGGCAATACCAGCGGCCAGACCGCCATCTACCAAGCGGTTAGACCGGCCCGCAGATTGTTTTGCTTTAATCTTTGTTGATTTTGTCTTATTGCTTAGGGGTTTAAATTAGATTCAATATTAGTCTTCCGCTGTACTGATATACTGATCTTCATAGCTTCTATAGCTACTGGAGTAAATTTTTATTAAATCAATTATTTATGAAAAAGTGAGTGTGCTCCTATTCACACCCCCTCTAGTCGCCGTTTCGGTCCAACAATCATTTATCTTAACGTATGGTCTTATATGGTTTGGACTCATAGTTTAGTTTCTATTTGCCATTAAGACCTAATTATATGTGAAGTGTAATTGTCATATAATTGCCCTAGTTGATATTGGTCTTTGTCGAGTACATTATCCTTTACTAGACAATGGCTAATGGCCTAGGGTTAGGTGGTCACTTAGACATTTCTTACATTTATATACTTAATTCTTATCAAGGTTCAAACTTTATGGGTTAACACCATCTTTAGTTAGATTCTTTATTTTACTTTAAATACTAAAGTCACCTTAACTAGCTTTAATTAAAGGTGACCACTACTGCACCTTATTTGGTACTTTACTCTAATTAGTCCTTACGCCGAGGGACCCTTGGGCTATCACGTAATGTTATACTAATTATTCCTGGTTATCCTATAGAGCAAACATGTTTTGGTTAACCGACTATTTAGGCGGGTCTTGGATGTGTTTAATTTATTTAATGATTTGTTGCAGTCCATTGCTTATTTTAAACCCTAAATATATGCACTTCTATATGCCATGCTATGGGTTATTTAAATTGAGATTAACCACAATTGTAACGTCACTAAGACATGGTATACCATTTTATGTAAAACTTATCCTCTAAATAGATCTGCACTTGACATCAGTATTAATGTCCTAATATTGATACATCTATTCTATAGCACTAATCAATTTAATTGCTATCTAATTGTCTAAATTAGTCACTTTAGATTATTTAGTAATTACTTATTTAAGATGCCATTTTCAATTAAGGTGTGACCCGCTGTCATTGAATTATTGACAAGGCTAACAATTTAATTTAAATTGTAGATTTCAACTGATTGAATTATTTAAATTGTAGATTTCAACTGATTGAATTATTGTAACTAAACTCTAATTGATATGGTCCACTGATCATCCAACCTTGTGTTTTAGTTGTTAACATCTTCATGTAATGATATATTGATTAGTCTTAATCCCTTATCATTATTGTTATTATTATTTTGGTGCAACTCCTAATTACATTCTTCTTCGCACTGTGTATGATAATCGCTTACTGATTAATTTTAGTAAATCCTTAACTACCTAATTTATTCACTAATTTGCTTATTTAAAAAGAAACTTGCTAATTGAATTTCCATTAACTAATTAACCTAATATTGGATTTTAATAACCCTGTATTTATTATTGCAATATTAAATGAAATGCTATGAGCATTCTAATTACCTAAATTAATCTCCCTAGGCTATTCACTAATCAACCTCCAATTAGCCACTTATTTGAATGGGTCCACTACCAGGGACTTATTACCTAAATACTAATAGCACCCAATTGACTGCAATTGACAAGTAAATTACCAATGTGATAACCCTAAATAACTTCTAATGGACACTAGTTAATACTAATCCTTTACAAGCGGGCCCAATTGTCACAGACAGTGGGAGAGAGAGGATACACAAAGAAGGGAGTCAAGCAGAGGGGCGGAATAGAGGAGGTCGTAGGCATCTTTCGATGGTAAAAATGGAACCAAGGTGAATGTGGATATCATGGAGATATGCTCCTGATCTTAGGATGATATGACAATTGGCAATGGCGTTAAAGGTTTGTCGTTTCATGTGTTTTCCGCAAAGTTAAAGTGTTGTCAGGCCATAACCGGTCTGACCGGCCAGGGCGGCGGTCAAACCGGTGCATGCGGCGGTCCGATCGGCCATAGCGGTCGTCCGACCGGCCAACTTTAGAAAGTGAGATTTTGAGTTGGGCCAAAAATAGAAGTAGCAGGCAACAAAGGGGATTCTATTGCTCTTGGTCTCATAATTTTTGTAGTCTCCAGTCAAAAGTTCTATTCGATTGAAAATTCCAGTAGGTTTTGGTTTTCCAGAGAGGAAATTCGGCTAAGTCCCAACTAGCGGTCTGACCGGCCAATAGGTGGCGGTCAGACCGGCCCTAGGGGCGGTCTGACCGGTTTTCACTTTGATCGTCGGCCTTCGTGGCGGCGATGTTCGGTTGTTAGGTCAAAGTCATGAGTTTCAGGGCATATATGTTGCATGATGCATGTTTTGACTAACATGGGTTAAGTTGTGAAGAACTTGTTCCCAAATTCGATTTACTTGTCTATTGTTGTGCAGGTTGCTTGGTGGTCAACGACGGTCAACGGCGAGGATGATCGGTACTAGGCTTGGAGAGCTGAGGTCCAGAACGATCGACGATGCTGGGTGAGGTCAATGTACTCAAGTGTGGTGCAAGATGGACAAGGGTGACCTATTAGCTAATCCGAGGAGCAAGATGGCTCAAGGTGTAGCTCATTAGGTCAAGAGGTGTTAAAGACGGCACATTAAAATATGTGTGTGTGTGACCCGTTTGTTTTGAGCCTTAACGGGAGCCCAATTGAGTCAAACTTCTAGAAGGTCTAAGCCTCCACTATAAATAGGGGGAGGTGGCTGCACCTCCGCTTCGTCTCTTTTGCTATTTTGAAACCCTAATTTTCTTAGGGAGAGCTTTTGTGGAGGCTAGGGTTCTAGAGTTTTTGATGTAAGTTTCGTGCTCTTAGATTGAGCATTGTCCTCCATTGATGGAGTGGCTGTAAGCCCATATCATATCAAATCAATCAAAGGAAAGTTTGATCATGTCTTGTCTCTTTGCGTTCTTTCTCGATATTTGATGATTTTGAGTCTTACTTTGATCCGCGAGTTTTTGATTGAATTCTTCATGTGATCTAGCTTGCTGTGACATGTGGAAACCTATCTAGGATCATCTTGATCACCAATCACCCACGAGCAAGATTTTGGATCAAGTTTTCGTTTTGACCCGGTTTTGAACCCTTCTTCAATCAAATGGAAAAGAATCGTTATTCCATCAAAAATTATCACAATCTTCTATTGAAATAGGTTCCTGGCATCATAAAGAAGGTGTGTTCCAAGTTTCATCAAGTTTGGAGTTGTAGATCAAAAGTTTCATCTATTTGCAACTTCGTCATCGGGCTGTTTTGATCTGTTCTTCAGGCCAGCGGTCAAACCGCCCAAGACCACCGGTCAGTCCGCCAGGTAATCAGTCAGACCACCATTGACCCTGTGGTCCAACCGCCAGTGCACTGAATTGCTTTAGTCTTTGTTCATTTTGTCATATTGCTTACGGGTTCAAATTGAATTCAATATTAGTCTTCCGTTGTACTGATATACTGATCTTCATAGCTTCCATAGCTACTGGAGTAAAATATTATTAAATCAATTATTTATGAAAAAGTGAGTGTGCTCCTATTCACCCCCTCTAGTCGCCTTTTCGGTCCAACAGTGAAGAATCTAGACCCGCCATTATAAGTTAATAGAGTGTTTTGGTGATTAATGATAAATCTATTTGTGAGACTAACATTTTATTGTTATATCTAGTGTGTAGTCTCATTTAGATATAAAGGTGAAATTCAATGAGGTATGCATTTGACTTATACTCTTATATATTGTTGCATTCCTCGGATCCAAAATATAGGTTGAACCCCACCATGAGTATAACTTGAATATGTGCATATGTTCCCATTACACATTTGTGTATGCACACATTTAGGGGGAGTTCACTATATATTTTATGGTTTCATTAGTATTGATCCATATTCCGTTTTCTATATATATTTGGGATCTTTATTTTGAAATATATCTTTTTGAGTATACAAAACTTGTGTAGTTCATATATACTCATGGTGTGTTACATTTATTTATTTACATTCAATTTATGTGCAATTGAAGTGGTTATCATCAATTACCAAAGAGGGAAAGATTGAAGTATCTTGTCCTACTATTATAAGTTAATGGTATGGTGTAGTAAGTAATGATAATCATATTGTGGAACTAACTTTTTTCATGAGTTGGATGAATAGGTTATGTTCCAGGGTGATAAAGACTTGGGATGACATCATGAGTTGATTGTCATCAAGTCAAGGTGTAAGAAGAAGATGCATCATGTGTTGATGCATATGAAGAGCTTGAAGAAAGGGGAATTATCGTGTGTCGATGATGTTCAAAGAGTAGACCCATCATGTGTTGATGGAGGCCTAGTGAAGGATGCATCATGTGTTGATGCGTATCAAGAAGAGGAGATGATCATAAGTGGGTCATCAAGTCAATAGAAGACCAATCATGTGTTGATGGAGGTCAAGTAAAAAATGCATAATGAGTTGATGCATATTCAAGTCAAGAACTTGAAGAAAAGGAGATCATCATGTGTTGATGATTAACAAAGTCAAGAACCCAGACTTGAAGTGATGATGTGTGTCATCAAGCTTCAAGAAAATGCAAGGCAAAGGTATGACTAACTAGGGCTAAGGATGTGTTCCTAGTCTTTTACCGGTCTTGGTGTTTGGTTGCAAGACCGGGGTCTTGACCAGTAGCATGAGTTAGTCATGTGTTGATAGCTCATTATGCTTGCTCTAGCTCATCTATGCCTGGAGCTATTATTTGCGAATGTGTTTTGTAAATAGTCGAGGTTCGTGCATTTAATCTTTGTAGCATAGGACTATAATTTGCAAATGGTTGAAGTCCATGCACCTTTACCTTGTGGCATGATGCTATTATTTGCGAATGTGTTTTGCAAATAGTTGATGCTCATGCATGATTCTTGTAGTATGTGACTTGAGTTTGCAAATGTGTTTTGCAAATGATTTGAGTCCATGTACCTTTTTCCTTGTGATATGATTCTAAAAGTTGGCAAATGTATTTTGCAACTTGTTAGGAATCTTGCTGTGATCTTTGTTGGCATGGCTCATCAATTGGCAAATGTGTTTTGCAATTGAAACTATTGTGAAAGCAATTGCTGTTTTTGTCAGGAAGATCAGTAGTTCCGGCGTTATAACTGCAGAACTACCACTATGCGGTAGTACCGGCATGTTGAGAGCGGAACTACCGCAACCTGGATGGTCCGAAATCTGGCGGTATATTTTTTCCAGAGAGACGCTTTTTTGAGTTTATTTTGCTCTCTTGGAAGTACAGTAGTATCGGCGTGTTAGGCGCGGAACTACCGCAGCTCGGTGCTTCTGAAAATGAGCGCGGTACGTTTTTTCCAGAAGGTACCATATGTTGGACCTGAGTGGAAGCGATAGTACCGCTCATCAGAAACGAACGACCAGAGTGCAGAACTACCGCGAGTTGGTTGGCGGTAGTACCGGATTTCACTTTTCAACATCTAGTTTCTCGTCTTATATAGCCGTTACTGTGCTTATCGTGTAGGCGCGGTAGTACCGGACATAGAACGGCGGTAGTACCGCTTATGCTGATTTTTCAGCAAAATCTTCTCCAACGGCTAGTTTTTGTGTGTAGGTTATATATACCCACCTTGGCCGGTTGGGGAATAATCTTTGGCATTCTTTAGCACCTCTATTGAGTCCCTTGAGCAAAGAGCAAACCTCTCATATCTTGTGTGCATGAATTGCACTTAGTGAGCTTGGAGAGCAAATCCTAAGTGCATGTGTTGTCTTAGGTAGTGGATTGTGTATCCACTTGAGCTTAGACACTTGATTAGTTCAAGTGAAAGTTGAGTCTTGTTACTCTTGATTTTTGCCGACACCTAGACGGCGTGGAGGCGTCGTAACCGGTGATCTTCTTAAGAAGCTTGTGAGAAGGTCTGGCATTGTTGTGAGTGGTTTGGTGCTCACCATCTCCGGAGTGGAGGAAGAGCAACCCGAGTGGAGCGAGGTGTTGGTTAGTGTTGCAACCGGTCCAAGTGGTTAGACTTACCTCGGAGGTGTTGGCTTAATTTGTGGAGCCGGTTCAATTTATTTAGTCTTACCTCAACGTGGATTAAGGGAGGCCGGCAAGTCTCCGAACACCACGGTAAAACATCATTGTGTTATCTTGGTTTGTTCTTGTGCTTTACTTTGAGCAATTTACATTACTTGCTTTAGTTGCTTATATATGTTTGTATGATTGCTCTCATTCAATTGTAATCATATTGTTGGTGCACTTAGGGGAGCCTAGTTGATTTATGTTTTAATTGTGGAAAACCATATTGTTATTAGCTTCCGCATTAAAATTGGTTTTAGCCAAAGAGTTTTTTTTAACCGCCTATTCGCCCCACCTCTAGTCGGCCTCCTCGATCTTACACAGGGAGAGGATACTAGTCTGGTGGGTAGTGGTGGCGCGCCAAGACACTCAGCGGAGGTGCGGCGGCATACGGTGGTCGAAGCATGGGAAGGAAAAGTGGCGGGATGCTGGAAGGGTGAGTGGGATAAAGACAGCACCCAGGAATCTCCAAAGGCTGAGGGGATCTCACCGGTGTAGACGGTGGTGACAAGGGTGGACCGAGGCGGGCTGATGATGTGAGCCATGGGAAGGGCGGCAAGCTTCCTACGGTGGTGGCGGCTAGCCAAAAAGGGGGTAGAAGAACGGTGGAGAAGAGAGGGGAGGGTGTGGATGTGCTCTGGTAGGAGTGACTTGGGTAGGGGACTCACCGGGTAACGGCGAAGACAGAGGTGGTGGTTTTATGTCAAAATCGAGGAAATGACGGGGCCCACGAGGTCCGGTGGTGGATTTCCTTAATTAGGTTAGGCGTTTTGTGGATGAAGCCCGCCAAGTCGGCCGGAACGACGCAGTTGATGCGGCAATGGCTGATGTGAGCATTGCCGGAGGGGAGGAAGATGGGGGTCCTTCCTGGTGCTTCGGCTGCGGGGAGGGGAGAAGGGGTGAGCACTGGAAGGAGGAAGCCAAGGCGGTGGCGATTCGCACGGTAGGGATGGACGGAGTTCACCGGAGTGACGATTGGGTGAGGGAGACGTGAGGCGGTCGGAACTAAGGGCTCTGCTCTCTCTGCTTACATGAGGAGAAGGAAGGAAGCAGGGAAGGAAGAGGATGGAGGGGAGTTCGCTGCACTCGGCTGAGGATTAAGTAGGACGTGAGGGCGGAATTGGGGTAGGTCTGGGCTATAGGTGACAAGACGGCGATGATGTGCAGTGGTAGAGCAAGTGGCCAACCTGGTCGGCACTACAGAGCTAGTGGCAGCGACGAGATGGGGCAGGTGGGAGGCGACTGGGATCAATAACGCGGCGCGTGGACGGCATGGCGGCAATTCTTGCTATCGAGTGAAGGAAGGAGAGATAAAATCCAGGAAACTCGAATGTAACTAGAATGTACTAAAAAGTTTTAAAATTTTCACATTTTTAATAATTTGAAATATTTTCAAATTTTGGGATGTTGCATATAATGAATGTGTTTCATTACTCCCAAGAATGAAGAATGATTAAATGAATCATGTTTAGGCAAAATTTGAAGAAATACCATGTGTTGCTAATACTATTCATACCTTTGGACGTATGTTTGGGAAATTGAATGGAGTTAAATGAAAATATTCACAATTACAAAGTTGTCAAACTCATCGTGAGCTACAATTTAGCCTACTCATTTGCCTAATTTAGACTCCGAAAAAGAAAGTTATGGTCTTCAAAAGACAACACACGCAACCTCAAACAGTACCTCCGGATATCTAAGCCTCTTATATCTCGGGATATCCGAAGTGGTATCTATATTTTTCAAATAGTGTGCAACCTAATTCGTATTCATTTTTGATAAAAATAATTAGTATTCATTTTTTATCTGACATTATCTGACAAATATCCGAGCCGATAGCATCCGTATTAAAAAATGATCCGAATCAGTCAGGAATTGTCAAAACCATTTTTGAATTCCCTTAACTTCCCATCCAAGAATAAATAAAACCCAAAAAGAAAGCTTTTGTTAGAATTAATGTGAGAGCTCCTATACAAGGTTTAAAAGGAAAATTGAGCTTTCTAGTGCAATTTAAAGAAACTTTCGACTGGGATTGAAGAACTTTCCTATTTTCCATTGGAAATTTGGGGAGAATTACAAAACTTTCAACTGATCGCTAGACTTTCCAATCGAATGTAAGCAATTTCATTTGGGATTCGAGGAAAGAAAAGAATGTTCAACTAAATGCCCTAAAAACCTTCAATTGGGATTTGGAGGAAATATGGTTGCCAACAGCTATTGGTGGCATGCCGTAGTTTAGTGGCTGTTTGGTTCATGGCCTCAGTGAATTAAGCTAAAATTTGGTTTTACCAAAACTTGGGCAAAAAAAAGTGTTGTTTGGATCGCAACTAAGCTAAATTTTGGTATTACCAAAATTTTGGTGAGCGATTTTCTCGCCCTTGGATTGTCCGCGTACGACATTGGATTTTGTTGGCGTTACTAAATTTTTGTTGGTACTACCAAATATTAGTAGCAAACCAAATCATAACCAAGTTTCATTGGTGTTACCAAAGTTTCGTTTAGTTGACTTGGTAACAAACCAAACAAGTCCTTCGTACCACCGCAAACCACACCCTAGGGTTTTGCGGCCAGACACTCTAATTCGATCGGTGCACGGCTAGTGTGAATTTGTTGGTGGAGCCGAAAGAAGAAGATGAGGTGATGGCAGGGCTCGACCGTCGGTATGGGATGTGTTGCCCTGTTGGGATTACATGGACGCGCGAGGAGGATATAGGTGAACAGTAGGAAGAAGTCAATAGAAGTGGAAAACGAAGGAAGAGTGAGGTGGCAAATGCTCCTCACGGGGTTGTTCAGTGACCGAGCAGCCATGATGGCATGAGTATCAGATCGGGGCGACACGTGGGAGTGTCCAATTGGAAACGAGGTAAAGCCCGCGTCTCAATTTTGAAGTAACAAAGTTAGCTTGGTCGATAATCGTTTTTCTATAGAATTCCTCTATATTATCTATAGACAGCACTAAAGACAGATTCTACAATAAGTTATATTTTTACATGTCTCAATATATAGCTTTTCTGTGTATGTGTCTTGTTTTTCGTGTGAAAGTCGATTACTGTATGAGAGATGATTCAATTCTCAAAGCTGAGATCACACCGCTGTACAAGCTTTCATAGATTTTTTTAGGTCACGAGTCCAAGTATTCCGCTCTTCTTTCCTATAGTACAAGCATGGAGCAGAGGCCTCAACAAGAGTATTAAGCTTGGATTGATCAGCATGCCTTCATTCCCGGCGTTTGTTTATAGGTCTCCTTTGTCGAAAATTTCGAGTCAAAGCTGCGTTTCCAACAAGACTAGAAGAGAACAAAAACAGAGCCATTGTAGAAGCACGTGAGGCCACAGTAATCTGCTCAGCTTGGGGAAACTCAGCAGTTGCACACTCCGGCTACAAAAACTTGTCGCTGTCAGAAATCATAACCATACAAAGAAGAATAATATCTTGTGCGGCATTAGCCGCTGCAGCAACTGCCGTCTGTTGGGCCTAGCCTGTTCCCTGTCAAAGCCGTAATCAAGCGATAAGTGAGTCTAAATGTCTAATGAAACATAGCGCTACAGTTTTCTGCACCACAAGACAGCCATTGCTGCAGAGCATCCGAGCCCATCCGAAGGGGAAAAGAGAATCAAAATCGAACCTTGACCACTTGCTCTCAACATTAAATTGTTTTAGACCCGACGGAACAGGATTCAGTGAGGGCTCGTGATGAGTGTCGTGTTGGTGTGCACTTGCTTGGAGCTGTATATACTTTCTATCGCTTTCCCTCCTGTCTTTTCTTCTCCCCCCTCCAGTCCCCACTTTACATTTGTGAGCACCAGAAGAAACCATTATTCTCTCGGCCTTTCTTCTCCCACTTTCTTCAAGAAAAGAGAGTGTATCAACAAGAAGAAAACCGCCAGCCTGACGGAAACTCTGCTTCTCTTCGTCTCTGAGGGCGTGCAACGACCGGCTCCAGTAGTCTCCAAATGGTAAGCAGCTGCTCTATGCAGATGACCTGATGAAATATTTTATTTCCCTTTCATTGTCGAATTCTTGGATTGTTTGTGTTGTCATAGCTCGCTTACTGCTTTTTCCCTGGTTGCTTACTGGATTAATGATATGAGTAGTTTTAATGGAAGAAATCGAGCTGTAGTTTTTGTTCTACCACTTCATGAGAACGAGTTCAGTTACTGAATTGGATGCTGCCATGTTTTTGGTTGCTTAGGCAGTTGGCTCTGTTTGTGTTCAGAGTTGTCTAGTTAGTTCATTTGGACCTTACTGGAGGAACAAAATTAACTCTAATTGATTCGCTTAGAGACAGTCTGTTCTGAATACTCTACTACGGTTAATTTCCTTGTTTAGTTTAATTCACTTGAGTGTTTTGTTGATCCTGAAGAAGCTGGTTTACACAAAGCAGAATACGGTGGATAACTGGATACAGAGGGACCTATTTCTTGCTGGAATCTATTCAGTCACATGATGCTGAAGCCCAGTAGTCTGCACATGGATGGATGGATACATGAAGAAAATAAATCCAAATTGGGCTCCTTGTGATAGTTTAAAAACAAATTATTGATTCCTTTCAAAAAAAAAAGCAAATTATTGTTTAAACCGATGTAGAAAATTTGTTGTGGGGAGTAGCACTTGAACCAAAACCACACCTGCTGAGCTCTGAATTCTCCGATGCAGGCGAGCGCTTTCAAGGGTTATGAGCCTTCGTCGTCCTCTGGTTACGGGAAGGACAAAGGCCGGAGAAAGCGCCTGACGGCGCAGAAGAGGAAGGAGATCAAAGAAGCGTTTGATCTCTTCGACACGGATGGCTCCGGTACATATGCACTTCTTACTGAATTCTGACGATGCCCACTCTTGGAAACGGATAGAACCAGTAAATTCAGCCATGGAATTGGATTGCTCATTTTCTTCCTTGCATCCATGCAGGCACTATTGATGCAAGGGAGCTGAATGTTGCAATGAGGTATGCGTGATTCTGGAATGCTCTATAATTTTTTTTCCCCATTCTTATTTGCTTCTCTGGCTCACTGTAATTTCTAACCAAGCAGCTGCTAATTGTAACGTTGTCATGTCTGCAGAGCCTTGGGGTTTGAGCTGACACCGGAGGTAGTAATCTTCTAAATCTATTCAGAAGATGCAAACAGCCGCATGGTAGCATCGTGCCAATTAGCGTGGCAGTTCCTGGAGCTCATGGATGATCAGATACCACGTTTCGTGCATGGTTGTTTCTGCAGCAAATCAAGCAGATGATCGCGGAGGTGGACAAGGACGGCAGCGGCGCGATCGACTTCGACGAGTTCGTGCACATGATGACGGACAAGATGGGCGAGAGGGACGCCAGGGACGAGCTCATGAAGGCCTTCCGGATCATCGACCAGGACAACAACGTAATTGATTGATTGATTGATTGATCAAAAGAGCCTTCTTGTTTCGCCTTCAGAATTGCTGCAGTCCTGTGGTTGTATATCTGCAGATGACATGCATGCATCGTGTTTTGTTTCTGCTCCAGGGGAAGATATCTGACGTCGATATCCAGCGGGTGGCCATCGAGACCGGCGAGCATTTCACGCTCGACGAGGTCAGGGAGATGATAGAGGCCGCGGATGCGGACGGTACGGAGCAGATCCCGGTTCCTCGGTCCATGTGCATTGGTCGATGCATAAAACTCAATATGATATCTGCATCGCTTCCGCACGATACGTGCGGAATGCTAAGGCAAGAATAATTACCTCCTATAGTTCTTCGTTAATCACTGTACGCATGCACATACGCAGGTGACGGTGAGATCGACCCAGAGGAGTTCCTGAGGATGATGAAGCGGACAAGCTTCGGGACCAGATTTTAGCCGACCAATAATAGCCGGATGCACGGAGTTCGCCGCGACATCATCGATCTGTAGCTTCGGATGTTTGTACGTTATCTGTAATTATTAAGCACAGTCATGTCGTGTGGATATATAGTGTGTATGTGCAGATCAAATAAACACTACTCATTTAGAATTATGTCTAATCCTTGCCTACCTTTCTCTTCGACGATAATAACCATTGTATATCTAAACAAGTTCTAATGCGGATGGTGTAGTCCCCGATGAATCAAGCCAAAATCCCAAAATTTAACAAGAAGAATGTTGTTTGGATTGCGGTCATACTAAATTTCGGTGTTACCAGAATTTTGATGCCTCACTCTTAGATTGCCCGCGTATGATATTGGATTTGGTTGACGTTATCAATTTTTTTGTTGGTATTATCAAATATTGATAGCAAACCAAACGATAATCAATTTTCATTAGCGTTACTAAAATTTGATTTAATTCACGTTGCTAACAAACCAAACAAACAAGCCCTTAATCCCATCAAATGGTTGAGTTCGCAGAGTCATGTTAACTATTTTTAAGGGCCATTGAATATGCCCTCCTATTTGTATTTTCCAAACATTTACCACTGGATGTTGTACCTGTTGTGGAAGATTTGGCTAGTTTTTTTTCCCTCTCAAGTGAGATTAATCAATTTTTGTTAAAACGGAAACAAAAGTATTACAATTAATTCCTACTCGAATCGGTAGTCTCTCCACTCAGAATATCTACAATAATTTATGTCACTTGTTACTAACAGATGAACACATCAGCATTTAAGTGATGTGGAGAAGAGATGATAAGGTGAGAAGGTGAGCTTGTTACTAGATGAATAAACAAATAAGTTGTTGATACCAAGACACAAGAAATAACAAAATATTTTATTGGAGACTTGCTTATTACCTAAAAACTTGTTTTGTGGATCCCACTGTCTCCGAGCACACTTGTAGCAATTAAAGTCTTAGATACAAGCTCAAGAAACAATCTATTGGAAGACTTATTTCTTTTTATTAGATTGAATACTCTCTCTCTCTTAAAACAATCTAAGAAACAAACCATTGTAGATGCTCTCAAGGAAACTACACTCAACGCACATAAAATCGTTAACAAGAACACTGAAACCAACAAAACAGCTCACTAAAATAGAACATAAAATCGTTAGACGCCTACCTCTAACGCGTTTTTTTTCTAGCAGGCTCCTAAGCCCGTTGTATATATAAACTGTTGGTTTTCAACATTTTCTCCTCTTAATTAAAGCTGTAGACTAGGACCAAGCTTTGCTCGGTTGGCTGCGTCACCATTGTGCGAGCAAGTCCGCCTGGGATCGATCTCAGGGCGCCTCATCATTCACGTGGTTTTAGAGCGATTTAGGTGATTCAGTATACACATGTGGATGCGTTCAGTGGTCAAAGCGTATGTACACGCTCCGTGGGATCTAACCTTTGCTCTAGATTAAGCATGTTAAGGATGCACCCACATGTGTGTATTCGTTCATGTGTACGTGCGGTATGTGTGAGGTGTGTTTACATCCGATGTGTACTAAAAAAATTAAAGTTGCAGACACTTTGTCTACAAGGTTGTTTTATTAAAAAATATATAGAACACACCGCTAAAACGCACCAGAGTAGCTCCATCCTCAACTAGACCTGTTCATGAGCTGAAGAAGACAGTAATTTTAGTAATTACATCAAGTGGGCCACGCAGCTTCTTGCCCTCCAAATAGCCCCAACAAACAGCTGCTGACTACACCACATGCATTTCATGGTCTCCAAGGATATGACGCGGATCCCAACTCATCATCTCTCTTTGTAGCCGTATGAGATTAGTTGACACGTCGTTGTAAAATCCCTTGGTAAGTTGGTTTTTTGCTGCTTCTTTTTCTGAATTTTTTTTTATCGAAGAGTAGTTCGGGAACTCACTTGTAGGAGCGCCGAGCCAAGGTTCGAACACTGGCGGGCTAGGGCGCAGCTGGCACACCTAGCAAATTGACCGAATTCGGTTTCTGATAAGTTGGGTTTTTTTCACATTAAATTTGTGCGTACGATGTTGTTGATTATTTTTCCCATGGGTTCTACAGTTGGTCACACAATGCTGAAGTTGAAATCAAATGTTATTCTTTTGGGCCGAGCGGCCCATGGGCTCTAAGTCCAGTCCAGGCCGTGTCATTGGGCGGGCTCTCTTTTAGGAAGGAATCGACACCCCACTGTCTTACCTTCAAATCTAATTCACTTGTTTGGTTTAAGACCTCCCCGACGCGCTGCCGTCTCCGACCTCCCCCACCGCGACCCCATCCCACCACCCCAGGTGAGAAACTGAATCCCCAGAACTAATCTTCGCATCCACCTGTGCATCACGTCTCACTAATCAACCGGTTCTTGGCATCCTCGTCTTCGTCCCGAGGACCCCAGCTCCGGCCGCCACTTCTACCTCGCCGTAGACCGCCTCCAGTTCAAGATGGCACGACTGGCTCCGCCGTCCCTGTTGCCGTGCATTTTTGGGTTCCTCTCAGACGATAACCGTGCCCAATTAATCAGCCACATCGAGTGGATTGAATCAAACTTGGATGCTTGTGAACCTATGGTGTGTCCGTGGAGCAGAGGACACTCTTGGAGCTCCTTGGCGTTGTCGCCGATCGCCGTGGCGAGCTGCCGATTGCCGTGTGTGCGTTTCGTCCCGCGATAAGCTTGATATCGTCTGTGCTGATGTGGCCAACCTCCCCACTGGTATGCTCATTTTGGGCGCAAATTGATATGTTCAACTCTGTGATACTCTGTGTTCTTAGTGGTAATTTACAATCATGGCATTGTTCTGCTATGAATGCACCGTGTTGGTATTTGTTCAATTCTTAGAGAAAATCGCGGATATGATTGGGTATTTGCATCTAGGAATTATAAATATACCTATGCAATTACAAATATTGCCCAATGGTTATCCCAGCTTTTTGTCACCCCTCATACGAACAGTGTCTCTATGTACTTACCTTTGCTAGCTACTTGTATCAATTCATGGACTTTGTGTACACAGCACAGTGATCAGGCCGAACCTGAGCGTGCACCTGTTCTTGAGAAGTTCCGTCAAGCAGCAATACAGTGGAATCAGAGTAAAGATGCTGACATTTCTTGAGAAGTCCCAAGCCTTAAAGTGTGGCCTCAAAACTAAGCATTCTTGTAGCGACAGATGCTTGCCTGCCTCTGTAGGGATGGGAGAGGCTCCCCTTTTGGCTCGTGTTCTGATAAACTATGAATTGCCTACAAAGAAGGTGAGTCATCCCCATGTTTTTTTCTGGATATTTGTTACCTTACGTACTTTTTTTTAACCAAACACCATGAGCTGATTGTGGTAAATTTTATCTTTCAGTGCTATCATGCATTCATGCAGTTTTGTTGAGCGCCTCCAGTTCTAATCTTTAGAACGCTTTGTTTGATCTGACGTATCAATCTGACTTTTACAGGAATCTTACTTAAGACGTATGTCAGTCAATGTTATTAAGTCGTCAATGTTTGGATATATCAATCTATATATTCCAATGGGCCAAAGGCCAATATATAACATGTACAATGATGGGACAAATGCAAATAACACCCTACACAATATATATATCTAACACCCCCCTCAAACTCATGGTGGATCAACAACACTGAGTTTGGAGAGGTAGAAGTTATGCTGAGCTCGAGTCGTGCCTTAGTAAAGAAATCGCTAATCAAGTTCAAGGCATATCAAGAGCAATAACTTGGTCTTGCACCTGCGATCGCATGTATGAAGCATCCACTCCAATGTGCTTGGTAAGCTCATGTTTCACGGGATCACGAGCAATGCTGATCGCACCAGTACTATCTGATAGAAGCGGAGTCGGTGCTGAAACAGAAACACCAAAATCTGCAAGGAGCCACCGAAGCCGTGTGATCTCACCGTCAACAATGCCATGGCTCTCAACTCACCTCGGCCGAACGAGCAAATCGCAGCTTGCTTTTAGTCTTCCGTGCAATCAAGGAGGAACCAAGGAAAACACAAGAGGCGAAAGAGACCGGCGATCGTAATGATCGCTAGCCCACGCCGCATCGTAGTACGTCTCAAGTCAGAAAGAACTAGAACGAGAAAAGAAAAGACGCCGAGTGAGGGTTCCACGAAGATATCAAGAACACGAAGAAGGTGACAGAGTGGAGCCGAGTAGGAGCGAGAGACAAACCGACTTAGGATGTGAACCGGGTGAGAAATGTCGTCGAGTAATCCCAAGGTAGACGAGGCTCCCGGACAATATGGCGATAGCGAGTGGGATCCTCAAGAGGCTCACCATCGAGGGCGAAGGTGAACACCTAACTCCATAGGAGTATCCACTACGCTACCGATCGGTGAGACAAGCACGAGTAAGGATATCCTCAAGGTACTTCTCCCGAGAGATAGTAGCCCTCAGCGTAGAAGTGATCTCAATCCCAAGGAAGTAACGAAGAGGGCCCAATCGGACATCAAGAATCGCTTCGAGACACTCCTTCACAAAGGCAATGTACCGAGAGTCATCTCCATGAATGATCATGTCATCCACATATAGAAGGAGGAGCGTCCACCCCGTGGAGAGGTGTGAAC
Organism: Hsuehochloa calcarea; assembly: GCA_036346395.1. Taxonomy (NCBI): domain Eukaryota; kingdom Viridiplantae; phylum Streptophyta; class Magnoliopsida; order Poales; family Poaceae; genus Hsuehochloa; species Hsuehochloa calcarea. Next base: position 14,365,673 of record CM070611.1, on the reverse strand, counting down.
AAAGAGAGCGGTCGTGAGCACCGCAGAGAAGCGGCAAAGCGTGACAACAGAGGAGAAGCAGTCAAACCAAGCACGCGGGCTTGTTTTAGCCCATAGAGAGAACGCACGAAGCGACAAACTGCACCATCGAGATGAATACCCGGTAGTGCATGTAGACCTCCTCACGCAACTCGCCATTGAGAAAGGCATTCTTAACATCCAATCGAGAGATGGGCCATCGGCAAGCAGAGGCCACAAGCAAGGAGAGTACGAACAGTGGTCATGTGAGCAACAGGCGAAAGTCTCATCGTAGTCGCGACCATGCTCCTCGCTGAAACCACGCGCTACAAGACGAGCCTTGTAGCGCCAAGAGAACCATCCGAACGAAGTCTTTATCTTGTACACCCATTTACACGTGATAGGAGTAACATGTGCGAGCAAGGGCACAAGATCCCAAGTGCTAGTGCGCCCAGCAAGAATCTCCTCAGACATCGCAAGTCGCCACTCGGGGTGAGCAAGACCTCACTGATAGGTCGAGGCTCGTAAAGAGCAATGGCGGCAGAAACCATAAGCGCAGCGGCCCGATAGTGTGACGATCACGAAGAGCATATCCGGAAGGAGAAGACGGAGCTGGACCCAAAGAATGATGGAGAGGAAGGAGGAGGCCGAGGACGGCGAGAGTAGTGCAAGGGTAAAGATGGAGCCTCAACAAAGGAGCGAGAAGGAAGATCCGGTGGAGGCGGAATAGATGGAGCCGGAGGGGGAGTAGATGGAGGATGAGGTGAAACAGTGGTGGAAAGCTGAGAGTCAGGAAAAATCAGAAAGGAGATCGACTCAGCAAGAGAATCCGGCCTGACAGTGGGGGAATGAGGGTAGTAAGGACGGGACTCGTCAAAAGTGACATCCCGAGAAATCCTCACCCTACGAGCAACAGGGTCATAACAACGATAACCCTTATGCTCAAGACTGTAGCCAAGAAAAACACACTCAATCGATCGAGCGGCAGTGCGCTCACGAGGTGGAAGGAGAACAAGCAGATACACCAAAATCGCGAAGATGACTGACTGAGCTCGACCAAAGAGACGCCAACAGAGTAGAACCACGAAGAGCGAGAGAAGGTCAGAGGTTGATCGTAAAAGCAAGCGTGAGAAACGACCTCGGCCAGTGAGGGGGAACAGAGGAGGCAAGCATGAGAGCGCGAGCGGTCTCAAGCAAGTGACGATGTTTACGCCGAGACACCATTCGAGCGTGAGCACGGGACAAGAGTATCGAGGAAGAGTGCCTCGCTTCAATGAGAAAACGACGTAAAGCAAGAGAGAGATACTCACCAAAGTCAGAGTCGGACGAAAAACACGAATGACCGAATCAAACTGAGTCACGAACCATGGTGGCGAACATCCGATAAATAGAAAGAACTCGGTCATTGCTTTCGGACATGAAGTAGATCCAAGTATAACGAGAATAATCATCAATAAAGATCACATAATAGCGATGACCCCTTTCAAACGGCGAGCCGACCCCAAACATCGAGTGAACAAGATCAAAAGGACAAGTAGAAATAGAATCACTAGTGGGATAGGGAGCCGCACCGCTTGCTGCTTACAACCCATACAATGTAACGATGTGTCCCCGTAAATGCACTCCAAGAACACCACGACCAACTAAAGACGATAGACGCGAGCCACGAGATGACCGAGACGATGGTGCCACCGAGCAAAAGATGTAGTGGAGGATGCGAAGCGCAGAGGTAGTGGTAGTGGCCGATCGGGCCGTGGAGTCGGCGGAAGGAAGATGAAGCTACCGAGCTCCCAAAGACGCTGCGAATCACGGCCCGAGGGCCGATGCCAAGCGTAGTCCCGTGCGGCGGTCCCGAACACAACAAGAGTCGACTCAAGAACAACACGGCGGTTGTGATCGGTGATCGACCAGTAGACATAAGTCGCATAGTAAGTCGAGGAACATGAGAGATCTGCAGGAACATGAAAAGAAGAAGTGGAAAGGATGCCTCGGCCACAACAGAAGAGAGGTACCATCTGCGATCTGAGCAGTGGAAGAAAAATCGGTGGACCGCATGTGAAATAAGGTGGGTAGAATCGTGTCATGTGAAAAGAAGCACCAGAGTCCAAGATCCACGGAGACAAGATACTGACGAGGGAGGAGGCGAGGCGAGGAAGACTGGCCGAGAAGCAAGAGCGACGAAGCGTAACCCGAGGAGTCCGAGGATGAGCCGACACCGAGGCGCCAAGCGAGAGAGAAGCTGCCATGTGGCATCACCGGAGGAGCCTGGCGAGAGGGCCATCCACGAGGGAGAGGAACCTCCAGAGCCCTTCGGGGACGCCCGCCCGACGACTCGGTCCTCCTCCGCTTGTAACAATCCTGATACCTGTGGCCAACACGATGAGGTGCAGTGGAGACCCGCAGTAGAAACAGCAGCCACTGGAGGAGCTGGAGAAGGGGTCACGGTCGGTGCTGAAGAGGGCGGCAAAGGAGCGATGATCTTGAAGCGCACAAAACAGATCGTCCCGAGCCATGCCACGGTGACGAGTCTCCTCAGCACGCACAGTCGTGAGGGCCTCCACCAAGCTCGGGCGCGGGTGGCGAGTCAGAGTCGAGCACGCATACCTCGAACTCAGCCGAGACGCGTCGTCGAAGTCGTGGCGGTGAGTCTCCTGGTGAGCGCGCCGCACACAGCAGGGACAGGTCCGGCAGACATCCGGCCCCAAAGAGTCAAGCTGACGCCACACCTCTGACAACTTCTGGTAGAAGTCATCAACGGTGGCATCAAGCTGCTGAAGAGAATGTGTCCGTGCACAATCCGAGAGATACATAGCATCGCCGTCGGTGGTAGTGAGCTCGGAGGTGCTCCCACATAAGTCGTGTCGTTGGCGCCTCGCCACATCCATAGAGATGGTCACGCATGCTACCCACTAGGATGGCGGTAGCACGAGCCTCGACCTCTGCCGCCGCCAGAGGCGTGTACCTCAGACTGGTAGAGCTCTAGCGCCTCCTCCAGTGCAGCATTGTTGACCTCAGAAGCCGCCCCGTCCGCACTAGCAGAGAGAGTAGTCTTGGCCGTGTAGGACGAGGCGACAGTGGTCGCCACCATGAGATGACCCAGAGACGCCGGCCGCTGAGGTGAATCTTGAGGTGAACGCCCACTCCGGAAGTTCGTCCCATCAAAACGAATCTGGGGCGCGGATGGCGAAGGAGCCTCGGTAGAAGCCATTTCTTTTTCCTTTTTTTTTTCTTCTTTTTTTTTCTTCTTCTTTTTTTTTTTTTGTCTTTTTTTCTTCCTTCTATTTCTTTTCTTTGGGCCGGCCCGGAAAGAAAGCACGGAGAGGAACCTTTAGGTTCCTCCTGATCCTCCGAGCGGCGACGGCGGCGGCAGCGCTTCAGGCGCTGGCGGCAGTGGCGCTGGCGCGAGAGCGACGCAGCGGCGCTTCAGGCGAGGCGACGGCGCGCTTCAGCGCGGGAGGCGGCTTCGGACGCTCGAGGCCGAAGTCCGCAGCGGAGGCGGCGCCACGAGGCGGCCGGCGCAACAAGGAGGATCGACGCCCGAGGCCGAGTCCGCAGCCGAGGCGGCGCTGACCGAGAGCAGCGTCGGCCGCCGAAGCTTAAGCGTCGGCCGCCCGAGCGCGGGGAGCAATGGACAACAAGCGGCGGCGGCTACGGAGCGGCAGCGGCAGCTGGCTGAGCGGCGGCGGCGGCATACATGGCATGGCGGGCTGGTGGCTAAGGTAGGGTTTCAAAACCCTAGCTCTGATACCATGTTTGGATATATCAATCTATGTATTCCAATGGGCCAAAGGCCAATATATAACATGTACAATGATGGGACAAATGCAAATAACACCCTACACAATATATATATCTAACAGTCAAGTCGAGTAGAGTCGCTAGTGAGGAGGAGACTTGCCGACTAATCGTCTAGTTGGCCGACTAGTCAGTGACTAGTTACAGTGATGGCTCAGATTGCAGCTGGTGACTCAAGGAAGAATACTTGCATACCTACAGCTAATGCTACATGCCTTCATGAAAGATTTACTATTGTACAAGACTACAACTGCTAATGCTAAAGATTGAAGAGCTCGTTACCTTATTGTTTGTACTTGAAGCATCAAGAATGAAGAGCTAGTTCCCTTCCTCTTCATAAAAAAAAGCCTTCAGAATGCTGATGCCTGACAAGGCTCCTCTTCTAGTATCAGTATCAACACATGTTGTGTATGTATTGTACAATTGTACATGTAAAATTGCAAACAATATCATTGTATCAATAAATGTAATCTTGTATGTTGTATCAAACTATCAATGAATAAAAAGTTAGTCATTTACCTGTACATGTTATTCCACACTTCCACGTGTGAGTCAGAAACTCACAATATAATCAGCTATCCCCTGTGAGACTTTTTTCAGTATCAACATAATATGGTTAGAACTTAGAAGGTTATATCTCAATTTAAATGCTTTCTACAGAGTACATACTATCCAGAAATATTGTTACTAAGATGAAGATTATGCTCTCATAGAGCTGCCCACCTTGCCTTCTCAGTAGTCAGTATTTAGAAGGTAACAAGCTGGATGGATAAATTTCAGAATGCATGATTAGGAAACAAGACATAAGAAGCTTAGAAGCATTTCTATAAGAAGCATTTATGTAAGAAGCAATTTGTAGAAAGTAGAAACAAGACATAAGAAGCATTTCTGTAAGTTAAAATCATAATCCTTCACCTATATGACCATCTTCTCATTTATGCCCCCAAAGTTTTTACTGATTTATGGTAATGACAGATTGGCAATAATTATGCATAAAAAGCAAGCAATAAAATAACAAAGTTTTTCATAATAGGGAAGCAATAAACCACAGCTACAAGGCATTACAAACCACAAGTCCACAACGCAAGTTTTCAAGTCTCAACTATCAGGTCTCAAGTGTCAAGTCTAGTAGCAAAAGCTAACATGATAGATGATAGTAGGAAATAAGTTTTAATTCTAAGCAAACCATTAAATAGCAAGACAATCTCAATTAAGTAGCAAAAGTAAGGCATAAATTCATAATGATGCATAATCCTCAAGCCACAAATCAGTCATCCAAGAGATCATCATCCAATGCAAATCGGCCTTCATCACCACCAGTTGGTCTAGCTGATCCAGCATTTGCATCATAAGTGGATGTGAATGGTGAAGAACTCTCGCTGTCAATATCTTCATCATCTTCAGGTTCAAATGCTTCATCTTCTTCAGGCTCCTCTTCATTGTTGGCATTCGGCTCATCATCATTATCACAATCATCCACCCTTCGACGACGGCGAGAATAAGCTATCACCCCATGCCCACTGCCCCCACCATCAACATGAGCACTCTTAAGCTGACTGCGAGGTCGAAAATTGTGTGATGTGTCGGCTGATGCACCATTAGCTTCATCAACTTAAGCCAAGTTAGATCAACCCCTTCATGAACATGTTCAGCATTCTTGTTAACCCATTCATTCTCCCATCGAAACTCATCTAGGATCAATGGGTTAGAACTCTTTCCTTTAGACCCTTCATCATGTATCTTTTGGATACCTATTTGCCATCTTCCGGTTGTATTGAATGTACAATAATTTATTCAATCTTTGGTGCTCTAATCGGTTTCTTTTTTTGTGGATCTGAAAATAACAAACAAAATAAACATGCATATCATAGCCTACTCCAAAATGAAAACTTGACTAGTGAAATGTGCTCCAATTCAAATGTACTTCAGCACTTACAAACTGAAATGTACTCCAATTGCGCTCGCATCCGGATGACGAACAACAAAGACTAACAACACGCTTTGCAAAAGACTGGAGCTCGAAAGCAAGGCACACCATAAGCACACCACCAAAGAACTACAATTGGAAGAAAATAAGAAATAGCAAGCATAAAACTAACGGTGTGAAAGGAGGAAACGAAAACATGGAAATCATAGAACTTACTAGGATTTTTTTTGTTTGGCGAGCCATTACTAGCTTCGATGGGAAGCATTCACCTTCTGTCCTCTCATAGTCATCAACTTGAGCACTTATCTTGTTGTGCTTCTCCTCATCAGATACCATCTTCCACATCACCTCATTGAACATATGCCTTAGCCTAGGACAGAGTCTTCTATTCTCAGGATCCTTTTGAATATCAAAGAACCTATTTGGATTCAAGAACAATGCAGCCCCATATAACTTTTGGCACATTTGGGATTCCCACCGATTGTCCACAATTGTTAGCCTCCTCGATCTTCCTCCTTGATGTACCCATTTTTGTAGTAACTTCGGGCATTGCTTGTTTTTCATCACCGTTGACAACCCTTAACACAATGAGAAGTATTTGTGACGCTCTCATACAATTTTCAACAGAAGTTCAAAAGTAAGTACTAAGCACAATCTCTGCACATACTTTCCAAGCCTCTTGCTCAGCCAATTTGGACCTGGACCAAGCATCATCCATAAAGAGGCTTTTCAAAGCTTGGCTATGCTTCCACAAACATGCTAATGTGAGAAAAGATGTAGCAAAGCGTGTAGCTGCAGGTCTCACAAGATCCCTCCCATTTGTCTTCTTCCTCATTGTGTTTAAAATTCTTCCATGCCAATAGATAAATGTGGTCACCTTCCTAGCTTTTGCAATGTATGAGCTGAACTGTGGAATCTTCCCAATATCTACCAACATGAGATTCAAGCAATGAGTAGCACAAGGAGTCCAATACAAAGTAGGAAACCGCTCCATTAGAATTCTACCTGCTACCTTGTAGTTGGAACCATTGTCGGTTACAACTTGAACCATATAATCCCTGCCAATTTGATCAATTTTTTCTCTAACAAATCTGCTAACATTTGAGCATCAGCTGATATGCTTGATACATCAACAGACTCCAAGAAGAAAGTCCCAGCTGGACTATTGACAAAGAAATTAATCAAATGCCGAGTGACAAAGAAAGTCCATCCATCTTACATGAGTGTGCAACCATATTCTTACCAAGCCAACTCATGCTTATCCCTCAATGCATCTGTCCTCTTCTTTGCCCTCTCAAACAAGGGCACCCTGATGTCATGATAACTAGGCGATATGTAGCCAGGACCATGCTGCCCGATGGATTCACACAAAATCTCCCAACTTCTTGAATTAATAGCATTGAATGGCAAGCCACACTCATATAAAAAATCAGCTACATATTCATCGACCCTCAACTTGTCTTCCTTGTTCTTTTTTAAGCAACTCTCAAGGGAAGTTTGAGAAAAAGTCGTTGAATGCCTTGACTCAACAACTTCTTCATGAGTCCTCCGAAGCATAGAAGCAACTTATTCAGCAACTTTTTGTGGTGGCCCAGGATTGAGTATAGATGTTGCAACTGGTGCTTGAGCATGCTTTCTTTTTGTTGGTCCTCTACCTTCAGGTTCATCCTCTTCACCACCATCACCTCCTCTTAGTCCTCTACTTTCAGGCTTATCCTTAGGGTCTAGCTCGATGGCTTTGCACTTTGAATAACTGGTCAAGAAGGCATGCATCTCCCTGATAATAGTTGTGGTCGTCTTAGGACATTTCTCCACATCTGTAAAACCCCTGCTAGGTGGCGCTTTGATCTCCCTATTCCAGCATGCACTTTCTTGTCGCAAAGCATACATTGCACGACATCCTTCTTGTTTTTGTCTGGCCAAAACCCATATTTCCATCCCGGATCTTTTGACTTAGCCTTCCGGCTAGGATCCTTGGAAGGCTCGTACGACGATGCCTACTGGTTCCCACACTCAGTGCCTTGAGCTTGGTCTGCCATGGTACCTACACAAGTGCAAAATGGGACAACTAGTGAGTAAATGAGTGATGCTTCATGCTAAATTACTACTGCAGTACTGCTACACTAGCAATGGAAGAGACACAAAATTTAGGATAGTTTCAGAACAGAACGAAGAAATACAATTGAAAGCTCTCTTTTCTCTTTCCCTCTCCCTGGCAATGTTATCGTAGTACAACAGAAGTAGTACTATATAATGGTAGAGATTGCAAACGAGAAAGGTAACTAAGAAATTATCTTCTTCAGACTATTCTTCTCCTGTCTTGCTCTGTGCTTCGACGCCCTGCCTCCTGCGTCTTGTTTCTGAGTTAATAACCGTCTGACTTCATGTCATTACTGACCCATAAACTCAGATGGCTCACGAAACTATCTGTGGTGATATTTTTAAACCGTATGTGATGACCTTTTCTGCAATAGTAGAGAGAGGCGTGACTTTGGTGGCGGGCTCCCAGAAGGTGAAGGATCTCGCTTGAGTACAACTTGGAGGCACCTCACTCCTCGCTCAATGGCGGCTTAACGGTGTGCACCACCACGCGCCGCAACACCCTCCCCTCATCAGACAAGATTGAGATCGACTCCCTTGCGTGTTGACTAAAGAATTAGGAGGAGTACACGTGGATGAGAGAAAGGGAGAGGGAGGGGAGATGGACGGAGGAGGATGAGCGTCGCTCCGCCAGCGAGCTGCTGGAGGTGGGAGGAGGGAAGAAATTGGTTACTGAGTTGAGAAAGAAACTACGACCACTTTACTAATAGTCGAGACTAAATTTGAAGACGTTTTCGTCTATTCGCTAGAAATAGGTCTCCAATATCATTAGGGAGGTGTACTCGAAATTTGGTCAAGTTTCATTGGTTGAATCAAAAGTTGGATCAAATTTCGTTTTGGATTTGGGGTGGATTTTTCAATCTTTGGATGAACCGAGTCCGACCGGTCTTGTAACGCGGTCCGACCGCCAGTATATTCGAACCGCTATTCTGCGGTCGAACTGCTGCTCACCGTCCGACCGCCGCTTAGTTGTTTGGCCGGCCATTGTTGAACGTCGGTCCGACCGCCTGTAGTAGCCGGATCGACCGCTTTGTGCCTGATCAACCCTTTGAGTTTAAGTCTCCACATTTGTGTCGTGGTGGTGGGGGTTATCGAATTGAAGACAAGGTTTCACCGCGTGTGCTTATCGATCTTCTTAGCTTTCATAGCTAAAGGAGTAAAGTTCGTGTTGAATTTGTTTTAGGCTAGAAAGTTTGAAAGCGCCTATTCACCCCCTCGATCGCCTTCCGGTCCTACAAGTGGTATCGAGCAGGTTAGCTCTTTTCTATAGATCTTAACAGGTCTTTGGAGCCATGGCGATCGAGCGATATTCAATCGAGCCACATGTTTTTGATGGAGTTGATTTTGCATATTGGAAGGCCCGAATGGAGGCCTACATCGAGGCTCAAGGGCACGCGATTTGGCTTAAGGTGAAAAACCCTTATGTCGTGCGGTAGATGACAATTTGATCACTCCGATGTGGAGAACAACAGCAGGCTCGAATTTTTGATTCAAGGCCTTAGTCGACGGAGTTTGAGCGTGTCGCTCATTTGTTTGTCTGCTCATGAGATCCGGCGGACTCTTTGTGATTATCATGAAGGGTCCATCGCGATCAAGGAAGTGAGATGAACCAGCAAGAAAGCATACTCCAAGATCGAGCAAAGACACGGTGAATCTTTAGATGAGCTGGGGAGATTTTCTAAAATTCTTCATGATCTCCGTACTTGTTGATCTTGTATTTTCGAGTCGAAAATGCACGCCACTTTTGGGTGCTTTGGATGTGAAGTCTGGGGATGAAGATCATCGCCATCAATGACAACATCATCATGAGTGAGCTTACCATGGATAAGCTTTACTCGAGGTTGAAGACGCATGAGATTGATTTCATCTCGCGTCTCACCACGACAGAGTCGATGGCTTTAGTGGTCGACCAATCTAAGGGTAGATATGCTGATTCTTTTAATGTTAGCTCATCTGGATTTTCTTTGTCTGCTTTGCATTCCTTGAGCGATGAGCAACTTGAGAGACTACACAAGATGATTTAGCCTCCTATCCACCAAATTCACGAGCATACAATAATGTGAGGAGTAGGAGGAGAGGTGGACCTATCACATGCTTCGAGTGTGGTGAGCTCAACCACATTCGCTCTAGATGCCCCAAGCTGAAGGGCAAGGAGGAGAAAGAGTCACAAAGGCATCCTCAAGCGAGGAATGCGAAGTCCAAGAAGACAAACTATCGCAAGTTTGTCAGCCGAGTCCTTGAAGCTCTAGAGGATGTGAGCATGGAAGATGTGGACTCGGAGTCGGAGGACAACAAGAGTGACTCCTGTGGCAAGAAAAAGGCACGTGATTTCACTGGCATGTGCTTTATGGCTAAGAACGACCACGACAATACTTCTCCAACAAATGAGGATCCTTTTAGTGATCCCGATGAGGTATGCCCTTCACTTCCTGACATGAAAAGGGCTCTAGTGCTTGCTGAACAAAAACTGCATAAGCAAGCTAAATTGATTAAGAAACAAGATACTATGATTGATAATTTGAACCTAGAAGTGGTTAGGCTCAAATCCATTAATCCTGATGAATTCTGTGATTCCTGCTCTAGCTTGCTTAATGAATTATCAAGCTTGAATAATGCTCATTCCTCTGTTGAAGAACAATTGAAAAATGCTCTTGTTGAACTAGAATCTTTCAAGTCTAGTTACGTGTGCATGAATGCCATTAAACTTGATGTGACCGCTTTAGATGCTATTCCATTAAATTGCTCAAGCGTGCTTTGCTAGAAGTGAAACTGGATAGCTCTTTAAAAGAATTGCAAAATTTGATGCTAGTCACACTTGTTCTCATTGTAAGAATAATCGAATTAAAATGCAAGAGATGACCTGAAATGGTTGCTTATTCTAGAATTGCCTCTTGTGAAAATTGCCTAAGCTTACAATTGAGATTGAAGCTTTAAACAAGACTCTTGAAGAGAAAGCTAAAATTGAAAGATCCATGTCTTTTCTCGCTTCCAAGAAAGTTATTGATTCTTCCTCTTGTATGTTGCATCTTTGAAATTGAAACTGCTATTGGTAAGATACAAGAGGCTTTAGAGTCAAATTTAAGGAGCAGTTGAATAGGAGTGGAGAGTCCTATTGTGTGTCTTGTGAGGCTCAAAGTGGAAGTGGATCTTCTTAAGAGCAAACATGTTGAGGCAATCGATTCTAAAAGTGCTCCAATTGTGGAGTTTTGGCAAAAGAGAACGATTACCTCAAAATGACTCTTGAGAAGTTTTCTAGTGGGAAAAAGAAGCTCAACTTGATTCTAGGTCAATCCAAGGTGAGTGTGAAAACAAAGGGCCTAGGTTTTAAGCCCTAGAGTTTTCCAAGAATCTTCCACCAAAGATTGCTAGAGTTGTGAAAAGTGGTTTGGTTGAGCAAGAACCTTCTTTGACTTCAAAGGTTGTTCCTAAAGTCGTAGGTTCTCGCTCAATCTCTTTCTAGCAAGAAAGGTGCTTCATCTCTCACCAAGACGGACCCCTCAAAGGTCAAGTACCATTGCACCTTCTGCAAGAAAGAGGGCCACACATTGAGTTTTGCTTCCGAGAGCAAAGATTGAGAGGAAAGAGAGAATGAGCACTTTGAGATCCATTAGAGGAGTCTCTTTTGTTTGTAGTCTCTAGAGCCAGGGCACCTATTCAAATGTACCATTTATAGGCCTAGGTTTGTAGAGAATTCAGTGACTCTTTTGGTGGGTCCAGCAAGAAGGTGGTTTGGGATATCGTGAGGATAGACCACGGGTAGCACCTAGACAGGGGAGATGTCGGTCTTTTGGTAGATCGTTTTGGAGAGGTCCGTGGTGCTCATGGACATTCTTATGATTTTGTGCCTAATCATTTTTCTGCTGCTTCTTTTGCTATTCCCAAGCCTCATCCATCTCAGTACTGGACTCCTAGAACTCTTATCTCTAATCCCAGTACTGAGGCTTGGATGTTTTGAGGGAATTTGCTCTTTTTATTTTCATTGTATCATAATGCATTTTCATTTCAAATGTCTTGCATTGCATAATAAAAAATTGTGGAGCTTTGATTATTATCCTTGTATGGCTTGATTTCATACTCTATACCTTGTCATATCAAGTGATAGTCTGCTAGACTTCTTTTATGGCTCTTCGTGTTTAGCTTAGCTTTTGCCTTGCTAGCTTTATATCTGTGAGCAAATTGAATCGAATCATGTCTTGTTGGATCTTGTTACTAGTTTTGCTCTAGTGATCCTTCTATGATTCTTGCCATGTCTAATAGGTTGAATTGAGTCTTGAACTTATTTTGAGATGAAAAATGAGCTTTTTATCTTCTTAAGTCAAGCAAATGAAAAATGAGATTTTCTGTGCGAAAAAACTGATCTCACCAATCCTTTCTCATGAGACGGCTTGCCATTGCACTAGGCATGAACTCAGGGGGAGTTTTGGATGACCTAGACCACTCTTTTAAGCTTATCGCTTGAGATGGTCGCGGCAAGGCTTGAGATCTAGCACAGTGAAAAAAAAATCCTTTTAGGAAAATGCTCAAAATGCTAAGTGCTTGAGTTTTTGCTTCAAAAGAATACTTGTAACGTCCCGTTTTTCGGAGTTTTTGAAAATTTTTAAAAGAAAACCATTTGCTTCTATTTGCCAAAAGCTTAATTTGAAAATTTTAAAAATCATTTGCAGTTTAATATGAGTTAATCAAACTTCAATTAAATTAAAGTTGGTTTGATTGAGATTTCTGGAATTTAAAATCAAAATTATTATTTTCACTGTGCAGACTACTTACTCTGGTGATAGACTGGCAGATTTGTACATGGCAAAGATAGTGTGCCAGCATGGAGTGCCAAAGAAGATCGTGTCGATCGAGGATCGATTCACCTCAAGATTTTGGCGAAGTTGCACAAATGTTTTGGGTACTAATCTAAATTTGATCTGACTTATCATCCCTGCACGGATGGGATGAATGATGAAAGAGTAAATCAAATCCTAGAAGATATGTTAAGGGCTTGTGCCTTAGCAAATCGAGACGATTGGGATCAAATGCTACCTTATGCGAGTTTTCTTATAACAACAGCTACTACAGTCCGATTCTCGGATGTCTCTATTTGAAGCTCTTTATGGAAGAAAATGCAGAACCCGTTGTATTGGAATGAAGTAGGCGAAAGACAAGTGTTTGGGCCAGATATTTTGGAAAAAGCGAAGAGCAAGTTCGATCAATCGGAGAAAAGTGAAAACAAAGACGAGCGAGAAGAGTTATGCCGATAACCGCCGAGATCTAGCTTTGCACTGGTGATCATGTGTACTGAAGGTGTCGCCTCTCAAAGGATCGTCGTTTGAGTAAGTGGAAATTTCTACTATTGCAACAATTAAATTAAAGTTGGTTTGATTGAGATTTCTGGAATTTAAAATCAAAATTATTATTTTGAGAATTTTCTTGGATTTATTGGATTTTAGAAATTGATTTTTGTTTTATCCAAATGGAAAAATTATTTTATTTGTAAAAGAAAAAGAAAAATTTAAAGTTAAAAGTATTTTATTAAGTCTAGAATAATTCAAGTAATTTCGTGAATTTTTCTAGAATTTTGGAGTCTATTTGCTATTTTCTAAATTGCTTTTGATTTGTTTGAATTTCTAAAACTCAAAAATGTATTTTAATCCTTTTCTACGTGCGTGGTAGAAACCCTAGCCGGCCAAAGATCGCTCCCCGCCTCCGCCCACTCCCGACCGCCTGCATGTATGCGCCGCCTCGGCCGTTGGATCCTCATCGTGTGGCCTCGCTTGCCGTCGCCCGTCTTGCTTGGCCGGTGGATCAAGATCCGGCCGTTCCGCTTCGCCGCGGCCGTTCGTCTCCTCACCGCGCTCTCCTTTCTTCTCCGCCGTTGGATCGCGATCCGACGTCATCGCCGCGCCGCGCTTTCTTCCGCTTCCCACGTCCGACGAATCGGACGGCCGCCGCCATCTCCTCCCGCGCTTTTGACTTCCCAACCGTCCGATCGCAATCGGACGGCCGTCCTTCACCCGCGCCTCGCGCTCCCTCCGTCCGTCCGGAATCGGACGGCTCCGATCATCGTCTCGCCGCGCTGTTTCTCTCCGTCGCCGCGAATCGCGCTGCGCCGCGAATCTCGCGCTGATTCAAATCGCGTCGCCGCGCCTCGTCGCGTCCGCGGCCGGTCCCGCCTCGCCGCCTCCGCGCGCGCCGCCACGCCAGCGCCGTCCATCGCTGCTTCACATTGCAAGGCCGCTGAAGCTCTATAAATCCGCCGCGCCTCTTCTCTCTCTCTTCTTCTTCTCTCTCTAGATTCTCCGCTTCTCGTTTTTCCGCCTCCGGCCGCCTCTGCGCCATCGCTTTCTCCCCGCCTAACGCGTAGCTTCCCTTCTCGTGGCCCGCCACGCCACCGCCGCCGGCTCTCTCTCTCCTCTCTCTCTCTCGCCTGGCCCGAGCCCACGTGGCCACCCACGTGGCGCCACGTCGGGCGCCGGCGTGCTACCATGCGTGGGCTGCCACTGCGTCGTGCATTGCGTGTCTTGTTGACGTCAAAGTCGGAATTTTCGGTTGAAAATTAATTCGAAAAATCCAAAACCCTAAATCCATCATTTTATGTGATTTTGAAACTTCTTTTGGCTATAACTTTCACATCCGAACTCCGATTTGGGTGATCCAAATTTCTAAATTTATATAAATTCATCCTCTTTCATTTGGTACTGGTTTTGTAATTTTTGGAGTTCATTTGGTGCTGTTTTATTTATTTGTTGCTATTCTCGCATGCGTGTAGATTAGGCGTTTTAAGATTTCTTGACCGACGAATCAAGACCCTCTCCTCATCAACGAAGGCAAGTCGTAGGCCTTTGACCATGTTGAACCCATTTTACAAATGTATATTGCTTTAAATTATCATGCATGGCTAGTTTTATTAAAAATGGTTTTGGGAGTAGATAATTACCAAACTGCCATTATGCCTCCTTGTTAAATTGAAAATGAAATGTCTCCTTGAATGACATATATCCTTGGACACCATAGGATGGTTATTGCTAGTTGGACATAATTGTATTACCAACTTGGGTGCGATATTGCTTAGACATGCTTTAGTTACATGAGACTTTCGATCACATGTTCGATGATGAATGAAATTTGACTAATGGAACTATGGAACAGTGGTGTGAGGCCACTTTTATTAAAATATGTTGTGCCATGGCAGGGATTGCCATTTGGTCGGGAATGAACAAAAATGTTTTATGCTCGGGCTTGAGGTAGGGAGCTAGAGTGGGTGCGTAATGCACATTGGGTTGTGGTAGACTTGTCTGAGCAGCCAACTAAGGACTTAACTTTGCAAGTCATTGATCCGGGTCACCTCGTGCAACCATAAGTCCGGTATGGGACGGACTGCCAATTAATTAGGAAAGTTTTGAGTCGGTTCTGTGGTCGCTTATTGGCGCAAGAGGGGTGTGATGGCGAAACCTTAGCGCGCGAACCGAGGCAAAATGGAACTTTGTAAAGCCTTGTCACGTGCTCTAGACTACTCACCTAAGGAAGTGGCGATCTTCATTACAAAATCTATTGAGATGGATAAATATTCTTATCCGTGGATCATGTTACATAGAGAACAAAATTAGTAAAGTAAACACGCTTGGTATGCACAGAGGGTCTCGGGGTTGTGTGACACCGGGGTCCCGATAATACTCTTGATGAGAAGGCGAGGTGGACTAACAATTCTTTCTATGGTGTATCATCAATTGGCAATGGCTTTGTTGGTTTGCAAAATCTCGCGTTTTGGTTTGCTTCATCTTTGTCGGACCACGCGGTCCGATCGGCGTTGTGGGCGATCGGACCGCTTGCGAGTGTAACTGACTTTGATGTTTCAACCGTATATTTGAGTATTGAGCGAAAGGTTATTCACTTCATATCTAAGAAGCTAATTGCCTCGAACCAAATGACGCAGTTGTACACTATGTGGAGGCAAAATCTTCATACAAGGTACGCACCAAGGTTTGTATGTACTTAATACTAAATTAATATTAGTGGCCGGATGTGTTGCTAATATAACGTCTACATCGTATCTTACATGTATTTGTTGTTACCAACCTCCTAATATTCTAGAAAAGGTAAGTACTTAAGATGGAGACCGATAAATGTAAGGACTAGAGACTAAACAACGGAAATAACCGTTTCCGAAAATACATGAAGAGAACTGAGCTAGGGCTCAGGGTGCACGCTGTTGGGTAGCTCATCCACCTGCGTTCGAGCCTAGGAGTTGGAGTGCGTGTCTCGTTGGGGAATTTTGAGAATTGAATTGGGGATCAATTGGCATAGGGGAGCTTCCTACTCTCATCTTGTTATGGTTTGAGCGTAGGCTCCCGTGTACGGCTCACGAGATAGGATGTTTCTTTTTTTAATGTGAACTGAGTGGAGAAAATCATGGACATAAAAAAAACAAAAATACAAGAATGTTTTTAAGGATCCATGCAAGATCGTTAGTACGTGCATGATTTTATTGAAGCAGTCAACTGCATAGTGCTTAGTTTATTAAAGTTTTTTTTGTAGCTACGAAACTCTACACGCGTATGCCTATGAAAAAAAAACAAGAATGCTTTCTTTTTTAACTGGAGCCTTCCTTCTCCATCTGTTGACATAAGTGATTTTCTATACACACATAGGCGAATCATATTGTCACGGACCTTAAAGACCACCAGTTTGGTTTCCTACAGAGCCACTGATTATTTAGACCATGATTTTCTATAGTAGTTTGTTGCCTCCTCTCTCACTTGCGTATAGTAGTTTGTTGCCTCCTGTCTCACTTGCGTCGGGGGTAGTCAGGGTGCATAGGCACTCCCATGGTAGCATATTAGTAAGGATAAATACTATGTAATGCACAATTAGCAAGTAGCAACTAGCCATCCAAGCCTTAAAGGCTGAAGCCTAATAGCCATAATGTGATCTTTCAGCCTAGATTGTCCAGTGGCCCACCAATTATGCCCTCAACTCTCTATCTCAAATTCTCAAATTACCTAGTCTCTGGTCTTTATTCTTTCAGCTCTCAACCTCTCACAGAGAATAGGTAGCCGCCGAGCGCCGGCCATCCTACGTCTCAGTCAGTGCACAGCGACAAGCAGTGAAGGAGGGCGTTGGGCGCAGGCGGCTAGCAGCAAGAGACTCAGGCAGTCTGAGTTAGGGTCAGGCTGCAGGCGAGAGCAGAGAGGCGACTTGGGCGCAGGGCGCCACACGCTTGCAGCTGGCCCGGCAGCCGTGCAGCGGCGCAGGCGTAGGAAAGCTAGGAGGCGAACAGATTGCCAGAAGCCCAGAAGGTAATAAATCGGTAGTCCTGTGATTTGTATATGCAGGCCGACTTTGATTTGGGCGTTTGGCCAATTAGGGATTGCAAAATTAAATGTATTCTATGATTTGTATATGTAGGGCTATGGCAAATTGAATCCTTGAAATGAAAAGGAATAGATATAATTTCTCTCTTTTGAGATGGCAAGGCAGTCAAGCCAAAATCTGTTGAAGTAGAAACTACTCAAAGTCAAGGAGGAGGAGGAACTGAAGCAAATAGAAAAAGAAATGAATTAGCTTTGGTTGTGGCTTCTTCAATTCCATCTGTGAATGCACCATCTCAATCTCAACACCAACTGTAAAGTGAAG
Organism: Hsuehochloa calcarea; assembly: GCA_036346395.1. Lineage (NCBI taxonomy): Eukaryota > Viridiplantae > Streptophyta > Magnoliopsida > Poales > Poaceae > Hsuehochloa > Hsuehochloa calcarea. The sequence continues at coordinate 14,348,236 of CM070611.1, read as the reverse complement.
CACAAGCAACCGGCAATGACAGTGATGAATTGACGTTTCTTGTAAGCGTCATGGCATGCTTCAAGATATTAGAGCTCAAGAAGTTTTGAAAGCACTAGAATTGAGTGAGATAGAAAGTGTACGTTGATTAAATCAAGAGATGGGTTTAGTTAGGCCCGGTGACACTCGTTGGGATTCTTATTATAGAACTATTTTGCACATTATTGCTATGTATACAACAATCCGCAAAGTACTCATACAGCTTGGAAAAGACCCTTGCAAAAGAATGATTAGCCAAAATACATACTATGGTGGGAGCCTTTGAGTCATTTGACTTTATTTTCAATGCACACTTGATGCTTGTCATACTTGGATACACATATGAGTTGTCTCGGTTTTTGCAAAAGATAGACCAAGATATTATTAATGCTATGACACTTGTTAATTTGGCTAAAGATAGAATGCAATGAATGAATGTGATGGTTGGTAAGAATTCATTCAAGAAAAGGTAGCATCATGTTGCACTAAATATGGTATCAAAGTTTTTAAGCCAGATGGTAGATATGTGCCTTATGGAAGATCATCACGTTTTTACCCAAACACAAACAGATGATGATCATTTTAGAAGAGAAGTGTATTTTGGCATCATTGATAGTGTTCTCCAAGAGCTTGACAAAATGGTTTGACAAGGTTAATATGGAGTTGCTTGTTTGCATGTCCGCTTTAAATCCTATAAATTCATTTGCTTCTTATGATAGGGACAAAGTACTACGCCTTGCCAACTTTTATCCCAATGATTTTTCAAGCACGAATTTGATGAGACTTTCTTTTCAACTTGATAACTTCATTGATGATATGCGAAGTAATGATAGATTTAAGGACCTAAAGAATCTCGGTGAATTTTCTACTAAGCTTGTTGAAACAAAACATGACATTTACAAGTTGGTGTACTTGTTTCTCAAATTGGTATTGCTTTTACCCGTGGTAACGACAAGCGTTGAAAGAGTATTTTCGGCGATGAATCTTGTGAAAAACAAGTTGAGAAATAGTATGAGCGATCAAGTATTGAATGATTGTTTAGTCACCTTTATAGAGCGAGATATCTTCTCGAAGGTTAGTGATGTTAATATAATCAAGTGTTTCCAATGAATGAGATCGTGTCATGTGGTATTGTAATTTCCATTAGCTATTTAGGACTCTTTTATTCATGTATGATTTTATTTGAACTATTTGTATTGCACTATTAACTAATTCCGAACTCTTTTGTATAATTGTGTTGAACTTATGAAATTATTTATGTGTCGTACAAGATTTTTTTCATTCTTGAAGTGTGCACCACCATTGCTAAATTCCTTGCTCTGTCACTGCTCACTTATCACACTCTTTCCTGATAAAAAATACACCTTTTCACCAATATTTACTGAGTATAGAGGGGTTTTTAGACTGGTTATAGGGGAAATTGGTTTTCCATAAGAATCATGTCTTGGCTCAACTGAGTTGCAACTAAGGTTGTCAGGATCACAACACAGATCGTGAGATAATACGATCCTACGATCAGAGCTAAAATGACACGGATCAGTGAATCGTGCTCAGGATCAAGTAGTATCATGATCTTGACAACAAACTATATCAGCATACAAAATTTCATTTTACCTATTATAATTTAGGTTACAATAGTTTAATTTGCTTTGTTTTTGCTGTTTACATGTTGTTCTAAGGTAAAAAATATTACCCTTAATATATTGGATTGTAAATGATTAGTTTACTAAAAAAATAATAAAGAAGTTTAAGAAACAAGTTTAATTGCATGTAAAATAAACAAGGATGCCCAAATTTATGAAACTAAATTCAAAAAATTCAAAAATTCTACCATAAACTCGTATGTATGAAAACATAATTCAATTTTTATATAAAATATATATGCTTTTTAAAATCTGTAGAATCTATATACTTTTAAAATCTGTAGACTCGTGATTCGTGACCGTTAAAAAATGATCTCACCGCGACACTGACAAGTTGCAAGGACACATATCCTTGTCTTATTCTAGATGCGTATCAACTTATCACACCTCATTTTCGCTACACGTATGCACCCTACCCTCCTCCCCTTTGAGTCTTCCACCGACTTCATCCCAACATCCCAACCCCACCCGACCACCCTAGCCTCACGCCACCGCCACCGCCTCCGCCTCCGCCTCCGCTCGCCGGCGATGGACTCGCCGCCTCCTCCACCGCCACCGCCAACGCAGTCCCCGACGCTGGTGAACTGGGACGCGCTCGACGCGCTCGTCCTCGACTTCGCCAGATCCGACCGCCTCGTCGTGCCCCCCGCCTCCACGTCGCCGCCCTCCTCCCCGTCCTCCTCCACCACCACCGCCACCTCCACCTCCACCTCCTTCTCCGCCCCGTCCTCGTCGTCGTCCTACCGGTCGCGCATCCTCATCCGCCGCGCCCGCCGCGCGCTCGAGGCCGGCGACGTCGACGACGCCCTCGCGCTCCTCCGCGCCCACGCCCCCGCCGCGCTCCTCGACCACCGCCTCCTCTTCCACCTCCACAAGCAGGTACCGTACCGCTCCTTGGTCTCCCACTGCGTGTCTGCGCGCGCGAGATATGAATTTGTGTGGTGGTGCAGAGATTCGTGGAGTTGGTGAGGCGGGGCACGGAGGCGGACACGGAGGCGGCGCTGGACTGCCTCCGCACGGCGCTAGCGCCCTGTGCCCTCGACGCCTATCTGGTGAGTGCTGCTTCGGTTCCCCTCTCGCCTGAACCTAATGTGACGGCTCCCCTCTTGGGGTGCTTGGGCTTAATGTGATGTGAATTTGGCATTTTGAAAGCATACTGGACATTCAGGCCTGGTACACGGCATGCCATGTGTGTGTCCAACGTTAGTGGATTGGGTTTCCATTGGGTACTAGTAGGGTGCCCGTGCGTTGCAACGGAATCACAAAAGGGAGTGATACATATCAGATGAATAAGTTCCAACTTCTATAAATAGACATCAGGAAGATGATCAATGCCGAGTAGATTGCATCATTACTATTTCTTTTTGCTATTAGATTACACGCACCTCAGTGGTTGACTCAAATGATAAAGAAGGATTGCTCATCATTTTCTTCTCAACAAAGCCTATAGCTTCCCTCTCTTTGAAACCAGCGCTTACTGCCTGAGGAGAGGACATCGGAGAAGTCATGTCCTTTTTTTAAAATGTAGAAAATGCTCCTAACTAATGGGTGGTTTCTCCACCAAGAATGTTCATTGGCTCTATAATCAAAGCAGTTTATAGTTGCATGATAGTGTAGAAACAAAGAATATCTTATCTCTGAATTTCATAGTCATCCACAAAAAAAGTGACTTGACTTGCATTATGATGAACACAGCAAGTTAATGACCAACACAAAATTCCTTGAATACCTTGTGGCCAAAGACTTGTCCGGCAGGATCACATGCAAAGAGCTGGGGGGTTCCTTTCTCTTCACCATTTCCCAAGATCATAGCAACTGTGAAAGAAATGAAAAGGATTGGACTAACCAATAAGATCTTTTTAGAACATAAAGGAAGACGAAGATGATAGGTTTCACCACTCCTCAATAGGTCAATACGCAAGTCAGATAGTTGAACTGACCAATTCCATAAGGTCTTGTGTAAGCATGCTGGGTGCAGATCTCTACTCTTGCTGCAATCCTACAAACAAGCAAAAATGCACAGTTGGTTAAATGCAGAACACCCCAGTGAAAAAACCAAGTAAGCGAATTGAGTTATTGAACAGAGTAATGTGTGCATATAGCTTAACAACAGGAAAAACAAATCTGGTACCAAAGCACAAGCAGAATTTTGCCAGAAAACTCCTCACCATCTCTTCTCATATCTCCAACATGAACAATGAATATGAGAGAGAGTGGCACAGAGAGAATAAATAATTAAAGTGCTGATCCAAGATTTTTAAATGTTATCAAGCAAAATATAGGTTTTTTCAACTATTGCTGCGTCATCTACTTCAGTAAGGCCAAAGTTCACCATTGTGCTAACACATGAGGAGGCATTTCATATCCCCACATGACATAGTTAGCTTATAATTTAATCCTTTGGTTTTGTTATTGTTACATGTTTTTATCACTTTTTATGAAGTTTCTGTCAAAATGTATTGAATTAAAAAAAACGCTCGACTTTTCAGTGATAGGCTGATACAGATGGCAGGTGAAATGTCCAAGACAATACTCTGCATTTGCTGAACAAATGACCAGGTCTCATAATAGAAACTGCTAACTTGTTCCCAGCACATGAAGCTACATAGAACTCAAGACGGATACCTGCATTGCTACTTGACTTGGATACCTGCATTGCTACTTGTCTTGGGAAAGGAAAGAGCGAGGTGAAGGCAAAAGGGATTTGTTACTCAGAAGATGTTTCAACAATATCATATTATCGTTATGCTGCCATGTGGGATGCTTAAATACATTATCATACAAATGTCTTTTAGATCTAAAAAGACATACAAAACGACAATGCAATGCGCATGGGAAAGAACAAGCAACTGCTAAGGAAGATAAAATATCTTCCAAAACTTTGATCAAATAAACAATGTTGGCTTGAATACATCAATCATTAATATGTAGGGAAATGGAAACCAATATCAGAATTATAAATGAGAGAAGAATCCTAGCATTAATATCATCAGTTAGATTATTGTTTTAATAAAATACAATCTGTATTAGAAATAAATCATGCATGGTCAAACCGTAGGTACCTCTTGATTATTCTTCCCTCTTTTCAGCAGAACCTTTGCACCATTAGCCGTATAGTGTCCATTGGAGCTTGTAGTGATGGAAAATGGCCTTTTGGAATGATCAGGGAATGCCTACAAAGGAAATAGAAAAGATTGGTCATGAATTAAGAGTTAAAACACATTAGTATGTGAACATAAGCCAATTCATTACATCACAAATCCATAGGTTCAATAGCACTACGAAGGAAAATAAAGAGACATTTCCACAAAATATATTTTTATTCTACAATCTGTAGTTTTTTTGCCACTTACATGTCGATGCAAATATGGAATATATATTCATTGCTATGCCTGGGATCTAGGTATTGCAATCATAGATACATCTTGTCTACTTGAGAAAGGAATAAAAAAGGCAACTGCCATTGGGCTACTTACACACTTGACAAAAGAATTCTGCAGGTAAGGAAGCTTGACATATTTATTAATGAATTTTCCCCATTTCATGCATTCCTCTATAAATCTCTACGTTTATTAATGGGTACAATGACCAGCAGCTAAAAAAGGAGTTCACTCAATATAGGAATAATGAAGATCTGAAAAGAAAAATATTACTGGTTAGACTTTAGAGTACACTAGAGCATAAGCCTATCTATAGCTCCCAAGGTACAAAGAGAACTCTATTTTTCCATCAGCGCTAGTTAAGGTTTCTTCAATCACAGATCAACGAGCTTAAACCTACATGTGCAAAAAAAGAAGGTGGAAACAAAGTAGTTGGAGTCATGTATGTAGGGCTTCTTGGGCATTGGCTTAGTCCTTCAACATTAATCTCTTAGTTCTATGTAAATTCCAATATTTCCTTGCTTAATATCATGAATATGCACATATGTAAGTTATGTAAGTGCATTTCCGTACATCAACATGCTTAAAAGAATATAGTTCAAATGTCATAATCAATTATATTATATGAGAAATTGCTATCTTACCGACCATGGTCCACACAATATTATCAAAGAGACAATAGCTTCTAGCTGTTTGTTCCTATCAATCATGCATATATTATACAAAACACATGTTACTATTAACATTTTCGATCCAAAAGTTCACTTGTGCAAAAATTGTTTGCTAAAAAAAACAATACAAGCTTATGAATTTTCCATAAACCAAACCAAGTTTATGATGTTTGGGTTGATTGCTTTTATTGTATTACATGAATTTGAAAAAATATATTCTAAAAAGTGGATTATTTACTCATTGAAAATATGAAAATAAATCAAAAAACAAAAGGCATTGTAAAACAATGAAAATGTCATCTTGATTAGGATCTAAGATTGTTGATGTACAATGCTAGTACGACATTTCAACAACACTGATGATGGACTAATGAATTTGAGTATGGTAACAGAAAATGAAAAAAATGTGTATCATTCATAATATGTAACCTGCGTTGGTTGTCACTTGTTAGCTAGGCGCAAAATATAAGGACTAACGGCTATGATATAGTAAAGTTAACAATAATGGCCAAAGTTGATTAATTACCTGGTTGCAAGAACTACCTGTGCCTCCCCAGCCTCCTGAAGCGCACACAGCACACTTGTAACCTGTTTGGCAAGACACCCAATATTAGCAGAGACCAACTATATCTTTACTGAAGGAGCTAGGGCACAATGTGACTTGCAAGATATGATGGATCAGTAACTCTGAGAATTCAGCGTTGCAATTAGTTAAACAACCATACAAAAGCAGGTAAAGGGTTCAATTTTTATGAGATTGCACGAGACAATAGGCTAGAAAAAGGCTATAAAATGGAATAACTAAGCAGGATGTTGAAATATACAACAATTATATGACAAAGTATCATAGCATATCAGGAATAATGCCCTTGTTCTCTACCAGTTGATATTTGTAGCACCAAATAATTAGTAAATCACACGAGATGCCTGTGGAGAGAATTACAGCCTAACCTTATAGAAGTCAACTTGGAGGGGGAGCCAGCGGTCGGCGGTGTCGAGGAAGATTGGGACCAACGGGGACGCAGAGGCCGCAGCGGGGGTGGCGAGGGCGGCGGTGGGGAGGATGTTGAAGTCGAAGAAGAGGCGGTTTGCCCAGCGGCTGGCGGCGGGGTGAGGCAGCGGGCTGGGAAGGAGAAGGAGAATGGGGCGGAGTTGGGGTGGGCGAGGAGGTTGTGGAAGCCCTCTCCCACGCCGCCTCCGCCGCGCGCAGGTCCCCTACGGCCGAGAAGGAGAGCAAGGTCAACAGTAGCAGCCTCGGCGCGGCCGGTAGGGGGCACGGCAACGACGACGACTTCGACTACGACGACGACGGCCTCCGCCGCGCCACTCTGAGCAATTATCTCCACAACTAAGATGGAGGGATGGGGCGGGGCGGGAGGAGAAGGGAGGAGAGGGGGCCTCTTCTTTGGTGAGGAAGCGGGGAGCAGGGGAGGTGAGGAGGACTTGGAAGCGGGGCGAGGAGCGGGAGGGGAAGACAAGCGGCGGCGCCAATGAGAGACGAGGCAAGCGGTGGGGATGGAGAAGGAGAGGGAGGTGAGAGAGGAGAGGCGGCGAAGCGACAAGGTGGAGTAGGCGGAGGCGAGGAGGCGGTTGAGAAGATGGGGCGGGCGGTTTGGGCGCGCGGGGGGCGGTCGGAGGAAAATGAGGCGGAGGAGGTGGGTGGGCGGGGAGTTTTGGGGGCGGGGGCGGGGACGGGCGTGGGGCGGGGTAAACTGAAAATTATATAGTAGTAAAAGAAACTGGTCTGCACGTGCAAGTTGTTGGATCATATGACTAGTGCATGGGCGGTTGCAAACTCATGGGAGACGGGAGTTGTCGGGTTCGCTACTGGTTGGCCTGCACGCGTTTCTTCATAGTAGGCTTGGCACAGTTGGTTGCTATGATGCGAACATAATAGATTACGTTATTGAATGTAGAAGTGAATGTGTGCACGTAAGTATAATTTCTAATGCTGCTTAGTAGTGTGATGTGAATGTGTATTATGAGTCTCTTAGGGCTAAATTTATGTGCACATAGCAGATTATTATGTTATCTTGCTTCATGCCGAGGTATGTTGAGCTTACTTTTCATACGACAAGTGTTAAATTTACACAGTTTGCTCATTTTGATGGAAATGTCTTGATGGATTTTTTTGGTGTTTTAGCATTTCATTTAAGTACAACTGCCTCATATTGAGTGTAATAGCAGTGCGTATCTGCAAGTGGAGTATTTGATGAAGTGTAACTGATATTGAAGGAGTACTCTATAAGGGGAATAAATGATTGGGTACCAAAATATTTGGAAACAATAGTTGTGGTTTGAATTAGTAAAGCAGGGGGAATGGTTTAGGGGTGGTAAGGATCACTTGTTACAAATGTTCCAAATAGTGCCTAGCGGTAAACGGTTAGCGAGTGGCCACCCCACCTTGTAGCAATATTGCGGTTGGTGGCCTTGAAAGTGCCCTGTAAGAGGTTTAACAATTGAAAATAATATATAAACATTGATACGTGCAATATATTCTTTCATATGTGGACATATTTCTAATAGTTAGTCACTACTGGTTTGAACTTTCCAAGGATGAAAGGAAGACAGATGGAAGAATATGGGATTGTTTTGGCTTTGGGGACACAATAAAGGCTGCTTTTGCATTTCAAGGCTCACTTAACCACTAAATCAGTGGCCCGCTCAACCACTAAATTATACCACTACGATGCATATATCGTTGTGGTAGACCCACCACTGCCTTTATAGCGGCCACTATCTAGGTCATAGTACCTAATGTTTAGAACAATGCCTTTGACTGATATTGGTTAGTGGGACTGACTTAGGGCTAATCCTTACTAAACAAGTTATGGAAAAAAAATCTAAGGGACTTGTTTACAAAAATGGTTGATGCTTAATTGGAAAACTGGTGGATAATTTCTCAATATTCTGCTTTTAGGGTAGTCCTCTTTTAGTGCTGCCAACAGTGGTGTTAATTTTCACGCATGAATCACCAATCCTTCGCTAAACTACCCGATACTTACCCGATATGGCGGTCCTTCGCGATACGGTATCGGGAAGGATAGGTGAATTTCAGATTTTAAAATTAATAAAAACAATTCTGATACTTCTCAGATACTCTGCGATACTCCCTGATACTCCAGGCCCAAAACATCTCATATTGAAGCTCAACAACAGCCTAGTCCAACTCCCAACCCTAATGCCTTCCCAACCAAATCCCTGCCTCTCCTGAGCCCTCACACACACGTACACACCACGCAGCCGCCGCCTGTCGCCCCTTCTTCTCCTGCTTTCGCCACCGCCCTCCCCTCCTTGCTCTCGGCGGTGCCCTGCCCTTGCCACTGCCTCCCCTCCATTCTCCGCCTTCCCTAACTTAGAAATTCTCATTGTCTCAATCTCTTGTAGCCTCTTTACATTTTATCATCTTTAAATAGGTGATACATAGATTTTCACATAGGGGTGATAATGCTGGTGTGTTTTTGGAGTGACTCTTTACTTTAAGGGTAGTTGAAGATGTGTCCATCTGATACTGGATCTTCTTCCATGTGAAATAACTGTACCGTTACCCAATCTATGTAAGACTTCAACCAGTAGCACAGCTAAAAGTGGTATCCTGTGGAACCTAGTTGTTGAAAGATCCATCTGGCCTTCTTTCATTGGAAAAAACTATATTATGATGGGAAATTGGGAACAAATATATTGGAATAATAAGCCAGAAAGAGATCCCATTATTATTTCTGTTAAGTTCCTCTGTACTTCCTTTCGACTACGTGCAGAACACACTCTGGTAAAAGAGATTGTGGATTAACTATTTAATGGTCCATTGTTAGAGGCTTCTGCACTACGCCCTGTTCCTATTTGATAAGGTTCCAATGCTCATTATTTCCTGTTTCTTTCCTTTTCTAGCCTGGGGAGGGCAAATTTCAAATCTATTAGAGAGGCACATTCAACATAAATACCAAAAGAGCAGGTTATGGCAAATACTAAAAGTTGGGATCCTGAGTCCTGACCCCCATCCAGTATGGAGATATCTTTTCATCATATATGGCATGGTTAGTTTACTTTTTTTGAAGACCCAATACCTTGAGATGCACAGATTTGGCTTGTCATTGATCGGCTCTTAACATACTAATATGCATGACCTGAAGTTCTAAAAGTGTATCTTTCTTCCATCAGTTGACCTGTCATGTGCTGCATTTATGCTTCAAACATGGCATATTGTTGTCTCTGTTGCAAAGAAGAAAAGAATCCTATATGATGATGTCATAATAACTCTCTACTACTGAAATAAAGATGTACTTAACATGGAAAGTAATGCTATAGGGTCAAAATTTTCCCATCAAGCAAAGATATAATATGTCCTTGCACAAATCTCCAAGCTTCTCATGATATAATAAAGTGGTTGAGGTGGGCATAGATCTATAAATTGCATACTTGAAGATTTTGTGCAAGAGCTGGGTTACATCTTTTGGAGGTCTTTGCTTGACGGGAAAAGACTTGGTCCTATAGCATTACTTTCCCTGTCAAATACATCTTTACTTCATTAGTAGAGAGTTATTATGCACTGTTGTTGAACTTATCCGAAAAAGACTGTTGGAATCATCTTGGTGCTCACCATGCATGTTAGTATGGAGAGGCATGTGTTGTGGCCAAACTAACACATATCGTTAATGAAAAATAACTTGTGATATTGCTGCAAAAGAATATGAAAACATGTGATCAATGCGTGGCGATGGAAACTTGAACAGATATCAAAGTGGGGAAAAGGTGGTTCAATGTCATATAGGCAGTAAAGGGTGGTGAACTTTTACTGGTTTCAAAGAAAACAATAACCATACTATCTAACAATAACCATACTATCTTTCAGTTCCTATCTATTTAGATGAAAATTTGGGACACCTGAATATGCGCATGTATTCTATATTTCATGCATGTTCATTAAAGTTTATTTGTGTTTGTTTGGATCTTGCCTACTGAATGTTGGTATGTTGATATGCTCCGAAGGAAGCTTATGAGGAGTTCAAGCATATACTGCTGGTATTGATATATGACAAAGATGATCAATCTTCTCCAGTTGCCAACGAGGTATGTACGACTCTCTATGTCCATATTATGCTTTGTGAGCTTTTCAACAGAAGATTAATCGCTAGGATAGCTTAATTGTTAAGACTTCTGAGCATTCTGTTAGAGCATATTTACTTCTTTAAATAGTGATCTAGAAATCCACTTCAACAATTAATGGACTCAAGAGGGGATTTGCCATGGAGAGTAAGGGTTCTTAATTATTTTAATTCTCCAGAGTTGAAGTACTCCCTCCAGCCACAAATACATGTTTTGGGATACATGCAGTCAAATTTTCAAAACTTTTGCTATCAATATCCTTTTAAATATTTAGATTGGATACATTAAAATCATATGTATAGATTTGCCTCGAAAAGCATTTTTATAATATTATAATTTCATTGGGTGCTATAACTATATTACAATAGATCTTAGTGGTCAAAGTTGTTTTTTAGGGACCATGTCAATGTCCAAACGACATGTATTTGCGAGCGGAGGGAGTAGCTTTTGATTGTCCTTTAGTTCATTGACAGTTCGCTGCTTCACACTGTATTACTCTAGTACCTGCTCATGTTATTAAGTACTATGTTTGTTGCTTCATAGAACTTTTATTTTCTAATATCTTGTTTGCTATTTTACACCCTTCAGCACATTTTATTGTACCGTAGTAAAGCTATTATTATTTCAGATATGACCCATTTCTTCCTTGAAATGTTTTGCTCTACAGTGGTCTGTAAAGAGGAGATTTGAACTTGCTGGATTGCTATCATCCATATTAAGAGCTCATTTACAAGCTTATGATCCTATTCTCTCAATGACCTTAAGATACTTAATAAGGTACCTTATATATTACATCATTATCCTGTCCTTCCTAACATTGTTGGTTAGGCTACTTTCCCTGCACCATTGATTTCTGACAATCTTACAACATTTTGAAAAGCATTCACAGCGTATTTTGCTCGCGCCAAGGAATTTCATCACCTATATCTGATCTGACTGAGCGGCTGCTCTTTGAGGATCGTGATCCACCTGCGGTTCCTCAGGAATGTTCACTAGAAGCACCACCATTTGACGAGGCAAGCACCTCTTGGTAATTATTAACTATATACTATGCTATGTGTACCAGCTTTTAATATTTGAGTATCAGGTTGATGTTCAAGCCCTAGCACATGCTGTGGAGTTGACAAGACAAGGTGCTGTTGACAGCTTGAAGTTTGCGAAAGGAGATTTATATCAAGCATTTCAGGTTTGTTGCAAATTTAAACTTTAAATATGAAACTATTCAGCTACGAATATGGAATTTTTATTGCGGGGGATTTGAGGATTTACCATTATGAGATAGATGCATTTGAGGATTTACCTCGTCTCACTGACATGTGGGTAATCCTCAAATGCACCTATTCATAGTGGTAAATCCTCAATAGTTCCTTTTACTGCCATTTCCATTTCAAATACTTGGCAGAAGGGCAAATTTGTTTGAAAAGTTTCTTGTGAAACTTGCAATATTTACTTTGCAAGTAACTTAAGTAACACTGTTGATCTTGTTATTGTTTATTGGCTTTTAAGAACTATTATTAATGTTAGGAGATACATATTTATTTGATCCACCTGCAAAATTTTGACAGTAGACATTTCCCTTCCTATGTCATAAATCTATATTTCCCTTACAAAATTTACTTTTTAGTATAACCACCAAGCCCTGTCCCCACTGCCTCGAGTCAAGTGTCGGCTGCTGACACACCCACCAGTTAATAACTGGGTGCCTGACTCTCAAAAATGGAAGGGGAAAAATATTGCCTGACCATCGAAAAGGGATGTGAACACTCCTGAATCCTGATCGTATATAGACATAATTGTGGTCAACTAGTCACAGTTACTTCCTGATTTGGACTTGCTTGTTCCAGCATTTGTTTGATGAATTGTTCATGAGGATGAGGAGTAAACTAACAAAAGGACAGTTGATAACATTGAAACATTCAGATAAGGATGAAAGACAAAATTTGTAGCACAGTTTTTTAGGGTGGGTTTACGTTGACGTGCAAAATTCACTGAAGTTGTGTGAAGACTTCTCATGGTCTTTATAAAATCGAAGGAACAAATATTACAGGAAACCTCATACAGCACTGTCCATTTTGCTGCCCATCCTACGGGTGTATCGTATATTGCTCACTGTTTTCTTTCCCACCACCTTCTGCCTCCTGGGCTTGCAAAACTGCCCTGCTGATGCTATCCACAGCTGACCAATGGACATGGCATACTGTGTCATCGTCCCATGTTTGATAGTGTCTCATATGGCCACTGGAGTTCTAAGAATTATACGTTGATGCCATTTTGGTTTTATGCTTTAATATTGTCTGGTACGAGTGTATTGACACCTTGAGATCTACTTTTGGTTTGCCTCAAGTTGCTTTTGAATGTTACACACACCTGCCTGTGTAACGCACTGCTTATGCTTCACTGTATGATGTGCACCAATGCATGCATGTCTGTTAGGTTTATGCAAGATGGTCACTGTGAAATGGGCAGGGCCGACGTGGTAATTTGACAGCGTTAGAACAGAGTAAATAGATGGTGTTAGATATGTAGATAGTGTAGGGCGTTCTTTGCATAATTGTAAACCCTGTACATGTTTTATATTGGTCTTTTGGCTCATTGGAATAAATACAAGCCTCATTTCAACATGGTATCAGAGCTACCGCCGCCTCTACTCTGATTCGCGAGCTCCCTGGCGCCGTCGTTGCTCCACGTCGTGGATCCGGCGCCGTCGGCATTGGATCTAGCCGTCACGCCTCCTGAGCTTCCCCGGCCCGCGTCGGCTTTGGATCTAGCCGTTGTTAGAATATGACTTTAGATCTTATTTGGTTTCCTTATCTGTAACCTCCTTTTGTACTCCTGATATATTGCCCATTGGGCCCCCTTGAATAGATACACATTATTCCTAACATGGTATCAGAGCTTAGGGTTACCTAGCTCTTCTTCCGCTGCTATCCGGCCGCTGCCACCCCGGCAGCCGCCGCCACATCCGGCCATCTGCCGCTCGAGTCCGTCATTGCCGCCGAGCGCCGCCCGCTGCCGTCGTCATTGTCGAGCTCACCCGCTGCGCCGTCGCCGCTTTGCCGTCGTCGCTTGTCGCCGAGCGATCGCCGCTACCGTCGCTTGCCGCCGCCCTGACTCAGAGCCGTCGCCGGGTTTCTCTATGGTCTGTCGCCGTTGCCGCCGAGCTTGTCGCCGCTTTGTCTGTCGTCGTCGTTGCCGCCGATCTCCTTCTCCGCCGCTTCTCACAGAGCCGCCGAACCGTCGTTTGCTTGCCGCTCGCTGAGTTGCGGCTGCCGCGCGCTTCCATCGTCGTCGCCGCCGACTATCGCCAGACGCCGCCGCCGCCGCCACGCCGCCACAGCCGCCACGGGCAAGGGCGAAGGAGAACCTAGTCCTCGCGTCGCGTGTTTGCGCTTCACCGCCGCTTCGAGTCCGCCACCGCCGCCGCTGCCGCTGCCGCCGCCAGCCGATCGCCGCTTACCGCTCGTCCGCCGCCGCCGAGCCCACTGAGCCGCTGCCGCCGGGTTTCTCCTCTGTCTCGTCGCTGCTCGTTGCCGCCGCCGCCGTCGCGCTTGCCCGAGCTTGTCGTCGCCGTCTGTCTGCCGTTGCCGCTGCGATCTCCTTCTCCGGCGCTCGCCACAGAGCCGCCAACCTGCTGCTTGCCGCCTCGCCGAAGTTGCGACTCGCCGCCCCCCGTCGTGCGCCGCATCCACACCTATCGCCGCCGACCTACCGCCGCCGCCAAGCCTACCCAGCGCGCACGCCGCCCCGGCGGCGGCGGCGCAAGGGAGAACCCTAGTCCCCGCGTGCGAGTGTTTATAACGGCCGCCGGCGGTCGTGCCTTTATAAAAATACCGGCGGTAAAAAAGAAAAGAAAAGAAAAAAAGAAAAAAATCGTCGCTTCTAACCGCTTGGCCGTCCAGTAGCGCTGTTAGACTTCGTTGCTTGGTCGCCGCTTGCTCGTTGTTGCCGCTATCGATGGCTTCCGTTCCATCTGCTGCGATTCCATTCTTGGGAACAAAGCAATGGAGCAATTACAGTTGTGGTCTTCACTCATGGAGATCACGCTAGATGGTCTCTGCCTCTGGGGACATGTTACTGGTACCCGACCTTGTCCGCCGTCGCCGTTGCAGCCTCCTCCCAAACAGTCTACATCTCCTACAGATGATGAGGCCGCCAAGGAGGCAGACATCGCCGCTGCTTCTGATGCAGCTGATGAGGCTTATCAGTATGCTATAGATGCTTTTGAGCGCTGGTGTGCTGATGAGGCCCGTGTTTGAGCCATCCTAGTGGTCAGCGTCGACGACTCATCCAGCCAGACATTGTTGGTCTACGTGCCACCCGTGAGATCTGGGAGTACTTGCGTGAGCGATACCAAGTGAGCGGCGATGCTCAATTCTTTTCACCGGCGTGAGTTGGAGACGCCACGGGAGGACTCCTCGTCGGCGATTTCTTCGAGCCACGCCGCCTCGGCGCCAGCTAGATGAGTTGGCTTCTCCGCTCTGCCAGGCATATCATAAAGTGCAGAAGGCGGATCGTGATCGCCTTCGTCTTTATGATTTCGTCTGCCGTCTTCGCCCAGAGTTTGAGTCTGTCAGGGCTCAACTGCTGAGCCGTTCACCACGACCAACAGTCATTGAGGCTCTTTCGACGCTTCGTGCTGAGGAGCTTCACCGTGGGTTAGCAACACAACTTGTTCCGGCTGTGTTGGCTACCTCTTCTTCTTTAACTACACCAGCGTTTTCTGCTTCGACTACGCCTCTTCGTGTCATTTTCGCTCTGTTTTGCACCAAGCGGGGTTCATGCAATTCTCGCAAGAACTTGGGCACGACTATCAGCGTTGTGCGGTGCGGAAAAAGCAGAACAAAGCACGTGGAGGCCCACGCTTCAAGGGAGGGCATGGAGGCCCTTCCTCGATCGGAGGATGCAGAACCCGACGTCAGATCTTCTCGTGAGGTGACTCGCTCGGCAGCTCTGTCAGGCTCTACTTCTGCAGCTCTCTCACAACTTAGCGAGTTACGCGGTCTAGCTCGAGCGTCTCCTCCAGGTACCTATTGGGTTCTAGATTCTGATGCCTCTTTCCACATGACACCAGATTCCACATCTCTCACTTTAGTAGGACCTCCTGTTTTTCCCATCTTTGTTCAGATAGCTGACGGTACTCCTATGTCTGTCAGCTGTCAGGGCATTTTTTTGTCCACTGATTTTTCTGTTCCACTGTTTCCCATGTTCCCCAACTTACCATGCAGCTTCTCTCGGTGGGTCAGCTCACCGATCTTGGCTGTAGAGTTGGTTTTAACTCTCACACCTGTTTCATTCAGGATCGACAGACAGGGACGATACTTGGAACTGGCCGGTGCCGTAGGGATCGTCAGTCTCTACATCCTTGATCGCCTACATCTTCCGCCCACTTCAGTTGCTCCTCTCACCCCTACGTCTACTTCCCCTGCCACTGCTGCCACCACCTCTGGCGAATTTGCGCAATGACATCACCGTTTAGGTCACTTGTGTGGTTCCCACATTTCTTCTTTAGTTCGTCAGGGTGTTCTAGGACGTGTTATTGTTGACACGGCCATGTTTTGTCAGGGTTGTAAGCTGGGCAAGTAGCTACAACTTCCTTATCATTCTAGCGAGTCCTTGTCTTCTCGTCCTTTTGACTTAGTTCATTCCGATGTATGGGGACCTGCACCTATTATCTCTAAAGGCGGGCATAAATCTTATATTATCTTCATTGATGATTATTCCCGTTTTACAATGATTTTTCCTATATCTAATCGTGGTCAGTTCCTTGCGATCTATCGTAGTTTTGCAACGATGGTTCGTACTCAGTTTGATTCTACCATTCGTATTTTTCGCTATGATTACTGCTTTGGCGAGTCTTGCTCGTGCTTTTCGACGCTTTCTTTACGGCGGTGGCACTCTTTACCAGTCTTCTTGTCCTGGTGCTCATGCTCAGAATGGCGTTGCGGAGCGCAAACATCGTCATCCGATTGAGACTGCTTGCACTCTTCTTGCCTCTCATGTTCCACCACGCCTACGGTGAAATTTGTTTCTCTTTACTACCGCATATCTCATCAATATGCGACCTTCCACCGCTCTTAAGGGTGTCGATCCTATAGCGTCTCTACTCGAGTCCCAGTACTCACGCCGTGTTTTTGGTTGTACTTGTTTTGTTCCGCTACAGCCTCGTGAGCGCACTAAACTATCGGCCCAGTCAGTTTAGTGTGTTTCTTGGTTATAGTTCTTAGCATAAGGGTTATCACAGCTGGGATCCTTCTGCTTGACGGATCAGGATTTCACAAGACGTTGTCTTTGACGATTCAGCTTCTTTTCCTATTTCCACTGTTGAGTCGATTTCATGGTTGACTCTTTCGGACTCTTCACCCATTTCTCCACTATCACAGGCTTCCCCTGGTCTGCCTCTAGTGGTTCCTTTTGTACCTCTGCGCCTTCGGTGATGTCTCCTACAGCACCGTCTCTGGTTCCCACAGCACCATCATCTTGTTTCTCTGGTGTTCACTACTCCAGACGTCCTCGTCCTTCACCAGTTTCCTCTTCTGGTATCTTGCCGACACCCACATCTGATCCTCCTGGTGATGCTCCTCCTTACATCCTTCGTGACCGGGCATCCCTTCGACCTCCTGATCGCTTTGGTTTTGCTCCAATAGCTCATGCTCTCTCTGTCACTGAGCCTAGTTCTTATCATGAGGCTGCTCCTTATTCTAAGTGGCAACTCGCTATGGCAAAAGAGCTTCATGCTCTTCGTCATACGGAGACTTGGGATATTGTACCGGCCCCTGTGCATGCTCGTCCGATCACGTGCAAGTGAGTGTACAAGATTAAAACCCGGTCTGATTGTACTATTGAGCGCTACAAGGCTCGCCTTGTGGCCCGCGGTTTTCAGCAGGCATATGGTCGGGACTACGATGAGATGTTTGCCCCTGTTGCTCATATGACCACTGTTTGCACTCTTGTTGCGGTTGCTTCTGTTCGCCGGTGGTCTATCTCTCGGTTGGATGTTAAGAATGCTTTTCTCAATGGTGTTTTGCATGAGGTCTACATGCAGCCACCACCTGGGTATTATGTTCCTGATGGGCATGTCTGTCGTCTTTGTCGCGCTCTTTATGGCCTCAAACAGGCTCCTTGTGCATGGTTTGCACGTTTTACCTCAGTGATTACTGCTGTTGGTTTCACTGTCAGTTCCCACGATCCTGCTCTTTTTGTTCATGTTTCATCTCGGGGTAGGACATCGCTTCTTACAGATGTTGATGACATGCTCATCACTGGTGATGATTCCTCCTTCGTCACATATGTGAAGAAGCATCTCAGTGAGCAGTTTTTGATGACTGATATTGGTTCTCTTACATACTTCCTTGGGATTGAGGTCTCTTCCATGCCTGAGGGCTACTACCTCTCCCAGCAGAAGTATGTCCAGGATCTTCTTGACCGATCTGGTCTGACTGATACTCGCACTGCTGAGACTCCCATGGAGCTATCCCTCGAGCTTCGTGTCACTGATGGCGATCTTCTTGAAGATCCTACTCGATATCGTCATCTTGTTGGGAGTTTGGTGTACCTTGTGAGCACTCGTCCTGATATTTCTCATGCTGTTCACACCTTGAGTCAGTTCATGGCCCGTCCTACCCATATTCACTCTGATCACCTTCTTCGTGTTCTTCGCTACTTGCGTGGGACTATCTCTCGTCGTTTGTTTTTCCTAGCTCCACCTCACTCTGACTTCAGCGCATCCGATGCAACTGGGCTAGTGATCCTTCCGATCGTCGTTCTCTTTACGCTTCTTGTGTTTTCTTGGCTCCTCCCTGATTGCCTAGAAGACTAAGAAGCAGACTGCAGTTTCCCGTTCGAGTGCAGAGGCTGAGTTGAGAGCTATGGCAGTAGTGACAACAGAGGTTACTTGGTTGAGGTGGCTACTTGCAGATTTTGGAGTACCTGTGGTGAGACCTACGACCTTTTTGTCTAACAGTACAGGTGCTATCAGTATTACTCGGGACCTAGTGAAGCATGAGCTCACCAAGCATATCATACACTTGCTCACAGGTGCAGGAGGGAGTACTTGTTTTACAGTTTGTGCCATCAGAACTACAGATTGCTGACTTCTTTACGAAGCCACAGACTAGGGTACAACATTTGTATTCTCTCCAAACTCAGTGTGTGTGATCCACCATGAGTTTGAGGGGGGATGTTAGAATATGACTCTAGATCTTATTTGGTTTCCTTATCTGTAATCTCCCTTTGTACTCCTATATATTGCCCATTGGACCTCTTTCAATAGATACATATTATTCCTAACAGCCCTCACGCCCCTGAGCTTCCCCGGCCCGCGTCGCCTTGCTCGAGCTCTCGAGCCCGCGCCGCCTTGCTCGAGCTCCCTTCCACCGTCGGGCCTGCTCTGGAGCAGACCTTCCCTCCTTGACGCCGCCCCCCTGGCCGTCGCCTCTGACGTCGCCGCCGTCGTCTCCTATGAAGCCGCCAAACAGAGCAGAGCCCTTGCTCTGTTCTTTCTTCGGGTCGGTGGAGTCGCCTGCTTCGGCTTCTCACTGGCTCCTTCGATCCACGTGGAGTCGGCGGCCGGCCGGCTTGATCGCTCCACGATGCATGCGGGCCGGCGGCCGGCCTTCACTCCGGCTCTCTGATTTGCGTGGAGCCGGCGGTTTCAGCTTCACTCTGGCTCCCTGATCTACATGGAGCCAGTGGTTTCAGATTCGGCTTCACCTCAGCTCTGGCTTTTGGCTTCTCTCCGGATCCGGTCAAGTCATCCCTGATTGCTTCTGCCGGAGGCTCCTTTGCCATCCCGCTCCCCCAGTTCGGTTTGAGGGATGAACTTCCGGTAGTAGGCTGTTCACCTGAGGATTCACCTCAATAGCCAATGTCTCTAGGGTCATCTCACCGGCGAGCACCCCTGTCCGCTTCGCCCTACACCATCAGTTCTGCCAGCTCTTCCTGCTGGGATTAGGCGGCTCAGGAAGTAGCTAATGCTGCACTGGAGGCCTTAGAGATCTACCAGTTTGAGCTGCACGCCTACGAGCGATGTCAGGATGCCGAGGCTCATGCTACCACCATCCTGGTGGGTAGCATGCCCGTGGCCATCTCCATGGATGTGGCGGAACTTCCGATGACACAACTTATGTTGGAGCGCCTTCGGGCTCACTACCAGTCGACGAGTGATGCTATGCACCTCTTAGTCATGCACTATGCTCATTCTCTTCAGCAGCTTGATGCCACTGTGGATGACTTCTATCAGCAGCTGTTTGGGGTGCGACCAGGGATTGAAATATCGCTACCGGATGAAATCCGGGCGAGGGTAATGTGAATCGCCGTGGCACTACTGGCGGATTCGGAAATTTCAAAAACCGGCTGAATTCAAATTTTGAATTTTGAACTCCAATTTACTGCGCAGAATCGACTCAGAATCACGCAGAACTTATCGAATCGGGAAAACCTAAAAACCTAATTTGGGAAAATGGTAATTATGAAATTTAAATTTAGAATAATGCAAATATTAATGGGAAAATGTTTCAAGATGTACATGAAAAGTCATCCTTGGTTGCTTCACTCTCCAGAGCAGTCCTCTCGTCCAAGTATTCTAAAGCATGTCTTGCGGCTCTCTTGCGGCTCTCTTGCGGCTTCCTCCATTCGCAGTCGTTCATCTTGAAGAGATTTCTTTCTTGCCTTCGCTTCTTCAAGACTTGCCAAGATGAGCCTTCTGACTTAGCGGAACCCATTGCAAGCAACAACATCTCCGTGTCTCCCCAAGAAGATGTTGTTTTAGGCGTGACACCTCCTTTGATTTTGTTAGATTGCAATATCTCGCACTTCCAACCAAAGACCTCCTAGTCTTTCTCCATGGTCCCAAACATTGATGGATTTAGAAGTCATCACCTACAATAATCCAGACAGGATGAAAATTGTTAGTCATGGATCATATTGACAAGTGATTTCATCTTCCGTATATGGATATATGCTATGCAAAGTTATCAAGGCATATATGTTGTTTTGTGAATGGATAGCATTCGTAGTCTTGCATACATCGATACACAACATGCATGGACTTACACATTGATTCACAATTTCACACAACATGCAAGGATAGCATTATGTGGTCTTGCATACACTGATACGCACAGCATGCTATAGCCTTTCACATGACCACTAGTAATCCAAATGTGCAACCCTCCACAAATGCTAACCACTAGTAATCCAAATGTGCAACCCTCCACAAATGCATTCAAGATGGTTTTCTACACTACAATCTCTACTTAGTCCTTACTCCCTACAAACAATGTACTCAAAAACTCGACAAGTAGAAAACTTTCTGACCACTTTGCTTGTGCTTGTGCCGCTCCCCGCTTCCTTGTGCTTGCCCTTGTGCTTGCTTGTGATGGGTGACTTAGTGCTTGCTTGAGCTAATGAAGAATGAGAGGAAGAGATGCTCTGGAAATGGAGAATGAGAGGAGGAAGAGGCCAAGAGGAGGCAATAAGTGAGCAAATAAACAAATGGTAGTGGGTGGGGTCAATTACTAGCAATAAGTGAGCAAAAGGGGATGAGGGGTCACGCCACATGGGAGAAAGCAGAGAATCAAAAGGAGCCAAAAATTTTTCTACGGCTTTTCCGATCCACACGGGCCAGTAAACCGAATCGGCGCAGAACCGCTGGTTCACGGCGGTTTTTTATCTATGGGTGCGACGCCGCTTGACTCTCTGGGTCGGATGTCTGCCGGACTGTCCCTGCTATGCGCGACTCCGTGCTCACCAGAAACTCACGTCTCTACGACCTCCTGACGCATCTCCGGCCTGAGTTCGATACTGTGCGTGCTCATCTTCTGACTCGCCACCCGCACCCGAGCTTGGTGGAGGCTCTCACGGGTGTGCGTGCTCAGGACGCTTGTCACCATGGCGTGGCTCAGATGTAGGCTGTCTTGTTTGCTTCAACACCTGCACCCTCGCCTGTTTCTTCAGCACCGACTGTGATGCCTCCTCTAGCTCCCAGCGCATCAATGGTTGCCGCCTCTACCGCGGGTCTCCACTGCACCTACTGCCAGCGTGATGGCCACATGTATCAGGACTATTACAAGCGAAGGAGGGACCAAGGTCGTCAGGGTGGACGTCCCCCGAAGGGCTCCGAAGGTTCCTCTTACCAGCAAGCTGGCGCCTCTCACCAGCGCTCCTTCGGTGACGCCACTCAACAACTCCTCACACTACTCTAGCGCCTCGGTGTCGGCTCGCCCTCAGACTCTGCAGGTTCTGCTGTCTGGCTCTTGCTTCTCAGCAGTCTTCCTTGCATCCGCCTCCTCCCTCGTCAGGTATTTTGTTTTCGTATCTTGCTTTACTTCCAGGGTTGGACTTGGTTCTCCGGGCGCTCGCCAGATGGAACTCGACGACGCCAAGGCGATCGTGGCGTCGCCTATCTTGTCCAGGCGCTCGCCCGACTTTACGTGCCCTGGGCGATGGGCCTCGACGTCGCCCTCCAGGCGACTGGACGACAAGGCGTCGACGCCGTGACAACCTTGCTTGAGATCTTGTGCCCCTACTTGCGCGTGTCACTCCCATCACGTGCAAGTGGGTGTACAAGATCAAGACCCGCTCGGATAGTTCCTTGAGCGCAACAAGGCTCATCTTGTAGCGCGTGGTTTTCAGCAGGAGTATGGTCGTGACTACGATGAGACTTTCGCTCCTGTTGCTCACATGAGCACTTTTCACTCTCTTTGCTATGGCCTTTGTTCGACAGTGGCCTATCTCTCAGTTGGATGTTAAGAATGCCTTTCTCAATGGCGAGCTGCGTGATGTCTACATGCAGCCACCCCCTGGGTATTCTGTCCCTGATGGTATGGTTTGTCGCTCTCGTCACAATCTCTATGGGCTCAAACAAGCTTCTCATGCTTGGTTTAACCGCTTCTCTATTGTCACTGCTGTTGGCTTCTCCACCAGTGATCACAACCCTGCCCTCTTTGTGCACACCTCTCCTCGGGGTCGGACGCTCCTCCTTCTCTATGTGGATGATATGATCATTACTGAAGATGACTCTCAGTACATTGCCTTTGTGAAGGAGTCTCAGTGAGCAGTTTTTGATGTCTGATTTGGGTCCTCTTCGTTACTTCCTTGGGATTGAGATCACTTAGATGCCCAAGGACTACTATCTCTCCCAGGAGAAGTACATTCAGGATATCTTTACTCGCGTTTGCCTCACTGATTAGCGTGTGGTGGATATTCGATGGAACTTGGTGTTCACCTTCGGTCGACCGATGGTGAGCCTCTTGAGGATCCCATTCGCTACTGTCATCTTGTCGAGAGCTTTGTCTACCTTGGGATCACTCGCTTTGATGTCTCTCACCCAGTTCACATCCTAAGTCAGTTCGTCTCTGCTCCCACTCAGCTTCACTACAATCATCTTCTTCGTGTTCTGCGATATCTTCGTGGGGCCATCACTCGTATCCTCTTCTTTCCTCGCTCCAGTTCTTTGCAGCTTTAGGTGCACTCTGATGCGACCTGGGCTAGCTATCATTCTGATTGCCGGTCTCTTTCTGCCTATTGTGTTTTTCTTGGTTCCTCCTTGATTGTCTAGAAGACCAAGACACAGACTAGAGTTCAGCATAGATTCTACCTTTTCAAACTCAGTGTTGTTGATCCACCATGAGTTTGAGGGGGTGCTAGATATGTAGATAGTGTAGGGTGTTCTTTGCATAATTGTAAACCACTGTATATGTTATATATTGGCCTCTTGGCCCATTAGAATGAATACAAGTTTTATTCCAACATATGGGAGCCCTATTTTTTGTAGTTGTATATGGATTTTTACCATTCTGGATGAGTAGAATCATTAAGAGAGAAGTACCATTTTGGCCCCTCAGTTTTGATTTGCGAGCATGTTAAGCCCTAAACTTTTCAAAAGGTAAAATTTTCCTCTTATGTTTGGTGGTGTTAGTAAACTAACCTTTCCACCAAGAAATCCAACAAGTCTATCGAGTCTGAGTCACTGTTAGGTTAAGCACTTCTGTAATTCTATTAGTTGGTTCCGTTTGTCGATACCTTGGAAGGATTGATCTGCATGAAACTTGAGAAGCTGAAGTGTCGTTCTGATGAAACATTTGAGGGTTAAATGTCATCTTCCAAGTGTTGCGTTCCTTTGCTTTAGACCGAAGGTTGTAGACGTGAGTTGAATTGAAGTTGATAACTTTCTTATCACCTCTCGGCACTCCTTGCCTCGCCATGATTGAAACTTGGTTTGAGAACCAAGAATTAAGAAAAGATTTCTTTCTTTCTTTCTTTTCTCCGCCTGCACAAACGTAGGTGCTATATAAAAGGTTCATCGCCATAGCAGCAGTCCTAATCGATTACAACTCTTACTTGTTTAATTCCTATCCTATTCTTGCTAAATATAGAATCATACTAAAGATAGAAAAACCTTCCTAATAGAATAACTAATTTGTATTAGATTCGGATTGTGGCTTGGGCCTCCTCCTGTAGAACTTGCCCCCCCAATAAGAATTGTAACATTTCCCTCGTGAGGAAGCAGCTTGTCCTTGAGTTGAAATTTAGGATATTGGTGTTGGAAGTCTTGGAGAGAAATCCATGATGCCACTGATGCCGGTTGACCTAACCACTGAACTAAGAGCTCCCACTGTCCCTTGTAAAGTCTAGAGCGGACAACACAAGATGGTCTAGGAGTAACACGACCATGGCACAAATTGGGCAGAGTAGGAAGGTCGGTTGGAGGGGTACTGACAAACTTTTTTAAGAGAGCTACATGAAAAACGTCATGGATACGCGATGCAGGAGGTAGCTGAAGTTTGTAGTCTACCTGACCGACTCGAGCTATAATTGGATATGGACCATAGAATTTTGGAGACAACTTGGAGGTAGTTGAAACAATACCCACAACTTGATGTTGATGAAGCTCGTGTAAAACCCACTAAGCCACCTCAGGTGCAACCTCTCGATGATGAGTGTCATAATAATCCTTCATACGTTGTTGAGATTGTAATAAACGGTCATGTATTTTTGCTAAAAATTTATCACGTGAACGCAACGTAGCTGCAATTGCTGGCACTTAAGTTGATCCTGCTTCATATGAAACAATAGTTGGAGGAGAATGACCATAAACAACTTGAAAAGGAGTGGTGCGTAAGGCAGAGTGTTACGAAGAATTGTAACAAAATTCAGCCCATGAAAGCCACTGAACCCATTGACGAGGCCTATCTCCACTGAGGCAACGAAGATACATATCAATTGTACGATTTACAATATCAGTTTGAACATCCGATTGGGGTTAAAAGCTGAAGTCATATTAAGAGTAACACCAGCCAAACGAAATAATTACTTCCAGAAGTGACTAGTAAAGATTGTATCACGGTCACTCACAATGGAGTCGGGAAAACCATGTAACCTTACAATAGCATCAAAGAAGGCATGTGCTACAGATTGGGCTGTATAAGGATGTGCTAACAACACAAAATGAGCATATTTAGAAAATTTGTCGGCCACTGTGAGAATTACTGATTTTCCATGTACTTTTGGAAGGCTATCAATAAAATCCATGGAAATATGGGACCATACCTGATGAGGTACCGGAAGGGGCTGAAGCAAACCCGCTAGATGAAGATGTTCGACCTTATTTCGTTGACAAACAGCACAACTGTTAACGGTCACGAACCAACTGTTTAAGTTGAAGGATATAAAAACCCTTTCGGATATGATGGATAGTCTTTTGAATATCCTCATGTCCTAATGCATGGGCTGCTGAAATAATGAGGTCCAAACAAGAAGATGATGGAATATGGATACAACCATGATATAAGAAGTCCATCAACACAGGACAAGCCGATAGGTAATTGTTTTACTGCCAGTTGCGAGCGTAAATGTTGAAATTCCGGTGAAGTAGAAACCTCCTTACGTAGTTGATTCAATACATGAAAGGTGGGCATTTATATTGTCGAAAGGGACATACGCTCATCACGGCGAGATAAGGAATCAACCACTATATTCAATTTCCCCGGTTTGAATTCTATTTGGAAATCAAAGCCAAACAATTTGCTTACCCAATGGTGTTGAGGAATAGTGGACAAACGTTGGTCTAGAAGAAAAATAGACTACAGTGATCGGTTCGAACAACGAAAGGTTTCCCCAAGAGATAATGGCGCCAATGACGCACTGCCTTAACCAAACCGATCAATTCTCGTTCATAAGCAGCCAACTTTGCATAGTGCGTTTGAACGGCATGACTAAAAAAAGCAATGGGCTTCTCCTTGATGTAAAACTGCCCCATTTCCACTTTCGGAAGCATCACATTCCACAATAAAAGGGACTGAAAAATCTGGAAGTGCAAGAAAGGAAGATGCGCAGATTACTTCTTTTAGTGATTTAAAGGCTAACGCAGCTTCCGAGGACCAACAAAATCCTTCTTTTGTTAAAAGCTTGGTTAGATTCGCTGCAAGAGAACCAAAATTGCGTATGAACTTACGATAGTAGCCAACCAATCCAAGGAATCCCCTCAATTGTCGGGGTGAAGAAGGGATCGGCCAATCCATAATGTCTTGCACTTTAGTTTTATCCATGGATACGCTCGATTCTGAAATCACATGGCCCAAGTATGATACCAAAGAAGTTCCAAAAGCACACTTTGATTGCTTTAAGAAAAAATCTGATGTTGGCGAAGAAGAGTAAATGTTGCTCGAACATGACACAAATGTTCTGACCTTGTTGAACTGAATATTAAAATATCATCAAAAAACACCAAAACAAATTTTTGAAGATACGGATGCAGAATTGCATTAATGATAGCCTGAAAGGTAGCCAGGGCATTGGAAAGACCAAACGACATGACCAAATATTCAAAGTGGTCCTAGTGTGTCCGAAAAGTAGTCATGAATATCATCCAGATGCATACGAATTTGATGATAACCTGAGCGCAAAGCAAACTTGGTAAAGTATTTAGCATGTTTTAATTCATCCAATAATTCATCGACCACTGGAATTGGAAATTTATCCTTTACTGTCTTAGCATTAAATGCACTATAATCCACACAGAGGCGCCAAGAGTTATCCTTCTTCTTGACCAGAAGTGCTAGTGAGCTGTAAGAAGTGCTAGGACGGATAGTACCTTGAGCAAGCATGTCCGCACATTGTTGTTCAATCTCATCTTTGTGGTGATGAGGATAACGATACAGACGAACAACCACTGGTTTGGAACCAGGGAGAAGATGGGTTCAGTGGTCTTGTTGTCGTTGAGGTGGCAGACCTTCTGGAGATTGAAATATATATGCGAAATCTGTGAGGAGAGTTGGGAGCAAAGCTTGAGGGGATGCTGCCATCGATAAGATGCGGGGTGAAGATGTCCTTGGTACCCCACTGAAATTCACATGGTGGCCGTTGTGCCAAAACAACATGGATAATGTGGCAAAGTCCCACAGAATTGGCCCGAGCGTCTGAAGCCATTGGATCTCGAGAACTAGATCAAATCCATCCAGAGCTAATGCATAACAAGTGACAAAAACTTTCCTGGTCCACATTGAATGGCAGGTCTTGACAAATACCAGGACAAGATAGCTGTTCGCCATTAGCTACTGCCACGTGCACACCTAAACGACGTATAAAAGTGAGGATTGCTTGGCAGCTTCGAGACTGATAAAATTATGGGTAGAGCCTGAGTCAACCAGAGCAATGAACTGCTTGTTATTAATGAGGATCTTGAATTGCATTGTATCCCCCCGAGGTAATTCCTGTTAAGGCATGGAGAGAAGTCTGAGGTGTTGAATCCTCTGGACTATCATCGTCGATATCTGCTTCGTCCAGAATTTCAACCTAATAAAGGCGTTTGCAACGATGACCTCGAACAAATTGTTCATCACAATTAAAGCAAAGACCCTTCTGGCGTCTGTCGGCCATCTCAGTAGGAGTGAGACGTCTAAAAGAGCGTTGTGATGATGTGGTTGGGAGAGTTGGTGGTGCTGGTAAAGCTGCTTGTACCGGCGGTTGGGAAAGAATTGGCGTAACCCTTTTTTGCAACACTGGAGTAGAACTGAGTGAAGATTGGGGGACTGGTGTTTGGCGAAACAGCACGTCGGAGTTGTATGATAGCTTGTAATGGTGCTCTGAAGCTTTAGCCAAGCTGACAGTCGTGTCAAGGGAAGATGGGTTCTGCAGCTCCACATCGGACTTAATTAAGTCACCCAAACTGGCGAGAAATAAACCCGCTTCATGTTCCGGAAAAAGATTGTCAGCACGACACAATACTCTATAAAATTCTTGAGCATATTCTTCAACTGAGTTTGTCTGACGAAGAAGGGCGAGTTTGGACACTGGATTCGATCTCCATGGTGGACCAAATCGCAATTGGTAGGAATTCTTGAAACGAGGCCAAGATGGAATTCCCTCCGAGCGCTCCAACTTATAATACCACTATTGAGTGATCCCTGTCATATGATATGTGGCAAGCCAAACTTTTTCCTCTTCGAGTGTACGGTGACCACGAAAGAACTGATCGCAATGAGAAAACCAATCTAACGGATCAGAATTGCCATCGAAAAGAGGAAAATCCACCTTGGTGGCGCTTCAGCCAAATCAGGGGTAGGTCGACGGAAGGAGGAACTTGTAGACACATTGGTAGGAGGTAAGGATACACGAGCTTGAAGTTCCAGAACGCTGGCCTGAAGACTTTCATGTGCGTTGGATTGATCCTCCTATCGCCGCAACAATTTGTTGAGCATGTCCTTCACTTCGCACAGCTCCTAGGAGATTGGATCAGAAGCCATGGAATCTGATACCAATTTGTTGCATTCCTTCGCTTTAGACCGAAGGTTGTAGACGTGAGTTGAATTGTTGAAGTCGATAACTTTCTTATCACCGCTCGGCACTCCTCTCCTCGCTGTGATTGAAACTGGGTTTGAGAATCAAGAATTAAGAAAAGATTGATTTCTTTCTTTCTTGCCTCCTCCTGCACAAACGCAGGTGCTATATAAAAGGTTCACCGCCACAACAGCAGTCCTAATCGATTACAACTCTTACTTGTTTAATTCCTATCCTATTCTTGCTAAATATAGAATCATACTAAAGATAGAAAAACCTTCCTAATAGAATAACTAATTTATATTGGATTCGGATTGTGGCTTGGGCCTCGTCCTGTAGAACTTGCCCCAATAAGAATCTGTAACACCAATGCCAGAGTTGAGGGACCAAAACATTACTTTCCCATTTACAGCTGTTGTTCTTTGGTGTACACATTATAATTTGTGATTTGCATTTCATTTCATTGTATAATGTTAAGGTATGTAAGATATCCCAACAGTTAATTTGATGAACATATTGGCTGTTGCACCTTTGCTATTGATTAAATTAAAATGAATTATATATCGCACAGTATGATCTTCATTTCCTGGCTTATTTAACACAGCTCAATGAGCCTAGTTTTCTGTTTGTATTTGTGTTTCAACAATTGTTGCCTTATGCCTTCCTTGGTATCCGATATCCATTGTGTCAACTTTACTCTGTGAAAATGCCAGAATGAATTGTGCGGAATGAAGCTGGATCTGTCACTTCTGGATAAACTTGTTCATGAGTACTGTATCTACAGGGGAATAATTGAAGGCGGTTCTCATGTCCCTCCTGGTAAATGACTGAACCTGCACTATAGCCTACTTGATAATTTTGATTGCTTCAAATAAGCAGTTTTCTATAGTGCTCTATTACTCAGTTTAACTCCTAGGATTAGTTTTTCGGTTCTGTTTGTCACTAATGCAAATCGTTTTCTGTATATTCTGTAGGCACTGCTGACTTGAAATGTAATCAGAACAATGGCATTAGTTTCGTAAATAAACAAGGAGCCAATGATGAAACACGGCTTGAATGTGAAATGACTAACAATCAGAATGGAGATTGTAGCACCAGTGAGATTACCCATCATGATTCCTGGTCCAAGAGATTACGCAGGATTAGAAGTAGTACATCGGGGCAGCAAAGGCGAAAGAGATGGAGAGGGCGAGTAGATGATCTTGATTATGCTCGTGAGACTTCACTGGATGCAAATAAACATGATATCTCGTCTCCTGCCCTTGACATGGACGGAGATGCTATGATAGAAAGACAGGCAAGCTTTATTATCAATTCATAATTCCATGCCTGAAACCTAGATTGTTGACAAAAGGTTATTGATGATTATATACCCTGTTTTAGGACTTCATGACAGATTCTGGCTTGTCTGATACTAGAAACATGCAAGATCAGAAATATGAAGTTATTTTAGAGATGAGGGACCTCACACGCCAAGGAATGGCTTCAAAAGTTGTTGAAGAAATTAACAGCATAGATCCTGATTTCTTTTCACAAAACCCTATCCTTCTGTTTCAGCTGAAACAGGTGAGGCCCTACATTACAATCAACATTAGTCTGCAGGTCTGATAGGTAGGAAGCACTATCTTTGACATGTTGAACTTTTTACCGTTTCAGGTTGAATTTCTTAAGCTATTAGTTGCTGGTGATCATGTAGCTGCTCTCAAGGTAGCATCCACTTATCTGGGACCTCTTGCTGCCAGTAACCAAGCTTTACTGAAGCCTTTGAAGGAAACTTTGGTAACACTGATTCAATCCAGTGAAGATGTACTCACAAAGGCAGTATCATTGCCAGTTCTTGCCAGTTCTCTCCAGGTATGTCTAATTTTGTATATTGTATGTCGATACCAAGTCTCATCCTATCTAGTGTAATTGGTATGCATTGTCAATTTCTCTTGTAGACTTGTGGTGTTAGACTTGAATTTGTTCAGTATCTCTGGAAGTGCATGAAAGAAGCACATCATAATTGCTGTAGATTGTAGTTTTTCTAATTAAATTTAAGGAACACAAGGTCTGAGTTTTATAATGTTTATCTAGAGTGAAGTTGGATCATATTATGACAGTTTCTTTTGCAGGTTGCAATGAGCAGGAGGCTTGATATTGAAGAACCTCAGTTAATGAAGATAGTCAAAACAACACTACATACACACACTGAATGGTTTAAGCTTCAGATGTGCAAGGACCGTTTTGAGCATTTTTTGAAGATTGATTCTCTAAAAGAGATTGATCCATCTGTGGGGAGTCGCACCATGCCCAAGGCTCGTACAGATGAATGTGGCAATGGATCTTCTCAAATCACAACATGTTCAAGTGGCAAGGTGCCAGATGAAGGTAGTAGCCCTCAGGTGTCATCAGAAGCTGCCTACGATGAAAATGCTATACTCAAGGTTATGGTAAGTACTATATATATATATTTGTATTCTTGAGTGGTGGAAGGTGGAAAAAGTGTTTGTGGAGTACACAGAAAATGTTTGCGCCATACTGCCATAGTCACTGGTACCCGAAAGCCGTGAGTTTGTAGAATATGTCTAAATCTCTATAATGAGTTCAAATCGGTAGTAAATCTGAATAAATAGGTGTCAACTCAGTGCAAAAACTGGCCATGATACCCCATCTTTGACCGGAAGTTAGCAAGAACTGGTTCCTGCTGGTTTTCTGTGTTAGGAATAACAATTTGTATTTTAGGGGACCAATGGGCTAGTATATATAGACAAGTACATGAGGTAAATATATAAATAATCTCTTATAATAATGGGGAATAACATAACTATACATATATCTCTAACACCCCCCTCAAACTCATGGTGGATCAACAACACTGAGTTTGGAGAGGTAGAAGCCGTGTTGTGCTCGAGTCTGGGCCTTCGTGAAGAAATCCGCTATCTGAAGTTCGGAAGGCACATACTGAAGAGCAATCACCTGATCATGTGCACAAGACCTCATGAAGGAAGCATGAGCTCATGCTTCATATGGTCACGGGCAATACTGATAGCACTTGTACTTTCTGATAAGAGAGTTGGTGTAGTGACAGAAACACCAAAATCCTCAAGTAACCGCTGTAGCTAGGTAATATCTGCTGTCAAGAGAGCCATAGCTCGTAACTCAGCCTCTGCACTCGAACGAGATACTGCAGTCTGTTTCTTCGTCTTCCAGGCAATGAGAGAACCACTAAGAAAAACATAGTAAGCAGAGATAAATCGGCGATCAGATGGATCGTTGGCCCAAGTAGCATCCGAATAAGCCTGAAGCTGTAACGAGCTGGAGTGTGGAAAGAAGATACGGCGAGAGATAGTCTCACGAAGGTATCGCAGAACTCGAAGAAGGTGGCTGTAGTGGACCTGAGTGGGAGCAGAGACGAACTGACTCAGAATGTGGACTGGATAAGTGATATTCGGACGAGTAACAGTAAGGTAGACAAGACTCCTAACAAGATGACGATAGCGAGTTGGATCAGAAAGATGCTTACCATCAGAGGGCCGGAGATGAACGTTGAGCTCCATGGGAGTCTCAACAGTACGCTGATCAGTGAGAGAGCGCGATCAAGAAGATCTTGAATATACTTCTCTTGGGACATAAAGAAACCATCTGGAGTGGAAGTAACCTCAATCCCAAGAAAGTAACGAAGAGGACCAAGATCCGACATAAGGAACTGTTCACTCAGACGAGCCTTGACAAAGGCAATGTACTCAGAATCATCTCTGGTGATGATCATATCATCAACATATAGAAGAAGAAGAGTCCGACCATGAGACGAAGTGTGGACAAAAAGAGCAGGATTATGATCACTAGCTGAGAAGCCACCAGCAGTGACCACAGAGGAGAAGCTCTCAAACCAAGCACGAGGGGTTTGTTTAAGGCTATAGAGAGCGACGAAAACGACAGACCATGCCCTCAGGAACAGAATACCCAGGTAGCGGATGCATGTAGACCTCCTCACGCAACTCGCCATTAAAAAATGCATTCTTGACATCAAGTTGAGAAACGGACCAATGACGAACAGACGCCACCGAAAGAAGTGTGGACAGTGGTCATGTGGGCCACAGAGCAAAAGTCTCATCGTAGTCACGACCATGCTCTGCTGGAAGTCACGAGCAACAAGACGTGCCTTATAGCGCTCAAGAGAGTCATCAGAGCGAGTCTTAATCTTATAGACCCACTTACACGTGATGGGACGAGAGTGAGATGGAAAAGGAACAAGATCCCAAGTACCAGTACGCTCGAGAGCAGCAATCTCTGCGCCATGGCATGCTGCCACTCAGGGTGAGAAACAACATCACGGTAGGAGACATACTCATGGATAGCTGCACCAGCAAAACCAAAACGGGCAGGAGGCCGAATCGACTGACGATCGCGGAGACCGTAGCGAGGAGATGATGTCCCATCAGTGGAAGATGGAACATCAGGAGAAGATGAAATATCAGGGGAAGATGGCTCATCTGGAAGAGCCTCAATACGAGGTCGACGAGTGTAAAAGAGAGTGGGAGGAGCCTGAGGAGCCGCAGGGGATGAAGCAGGCGGCGACAATGGCGGAGAGTCCTCGGGAGGTATATGTGGAGATTCAGTGGGACGGGTGGATGAGGGCAAGACAGAGATGGGTGTATCTGTAAAAGTAAAAAAAGTCAGGGACTCCACAGAGGAAACCGAAGGAGAGACATGACGTGGGTAGAAGGGACGAGACTCGTCAAAAGTCACATCCCAAGAAATCCGCATCCGTCGACCAATAGGGTCCCAGCACCGATAGCCCTTGTGCTCGACCTTGTATCCCGAAAAACACACTCAACGGTGAGCGATCGGTTTAGTGCGTTCTTGAGGTGCAAGGAGAACGTAGTAAACGCAGCCAAACAGACGAAGGGCATAGTAGTCTGGAGAAAAATGACAAAGACGCTCAACCGGTATCTCACCCTGAAGAGTAGAAGATGGTTGAATGTTGACGAGATAGGTGGCAGTGGAAACGGTCTCGGCCTAAAAGTGAGGTGGAATAGAGGCGGTAATCATCAGGGTACGAGCCGTCTCAAGGAGGTGACGATGTTTGTGTTCAACGACACCATTCTTAGCATGATCACGAGGACAAGAAAACTGAGCGAGGGTGCCCTTCTCAGCAAGAAAGCTGCGTAGGTAACGAGAGATGTATTCGCCAGCAGAGTCAGTACGAAAGACACGAATAGGAGTGGAAAAATGTGTGCGAACTATAGTAGCAAATTGTTTATAGATAGACAAGGCCTCACAACGAGAAGACATAAAATATATCCAAGTGTAGCGAGAGAAGTCATCTATAAAAATGATATAATATCGATGGCCCCCTTTCGAAAGGAAGGGAGCTAGACCCCAAACATCTGAATGAATAAGATCAAATGGTCGCTGAGACACAAACTCACTATGAGAATAGGGAAGCTGAATCTGTTTCCCTAACTTACAGCCCTGACAATCTAAAGACGCGTCTCCTGAGACAGACCCTAGAAGACCACGACGGACTAAAGATGACAAACGAGATCCACACAGATGACCAAGGCGGTGATGCCCTTCTTTGGAAAGAGTTGGTAGGCGGAGTGGCGAAGCGGAAAGATCAAGGCGGCGGCGGTGGCGTGAAGGAAGGTGAAGCCGATCAAGCTCCCAGAGATTTGTGAGTCAAGGCGCCGAGGGTCAGAATCAACCAGAGCCCCCGTGTGGCGGTCTTGAACACAACAAGAGTCAGAGTCAAGAATGACCCGACAACCAAGGTCAGTAATCTGTCCAGCAGAAAGAAGCTACATGGTTAGGCGAGGAATATGAGCAATATAAGGAACATGAAAGGATGAGTTGCTAAGACGTTCTCGACCAGAGACAGAAAGAGAGGTACCATCAGCAATAAGAACACTGACATGGGAATCAAGAGGTGTAATGAAAGAAAGTGGAAGAATCAGAAGTCATGTGAAATGATGCTCCTGAATCAAAAACCCATGGGGAGGTACCTGACTGTGTAGGAGACGGTTTCTCATTGCCCGAAGAGTCAGTAGCAGAATCTGCAGAACCTGTCGAGGGAGAACCTAAAGCGGCAACCAGACGTCGAAGTCTGGCTATCTCTGCTCGAGAGAAAGCTGCTTGAAGGAGTCGATCGCGACGTCGATGTAGAAGCACCGGTGCCAGTGCTAGGAGAAGAACGGCGTGAAAGATGCCGCTGCTTCTTATAGCACTGGGACTCGATGTGGCCGACCTTGTCGCAGTAGGAGCAACAAGGACGACCACCGCCAGATGGAGGGCGGCCACCACCACCGTGGCGGCCACCGGAGGAGGCGATGTCTTGAAGTGTGGAAGCGATCGGTGTAGCGGTGGACGGCGGCAAGCACGGAGGGGAGTGGCATCAGACCAGCACCACTCAGGCGAGTCTCCTCTGCACGTATCTCGGTAAGAGCCTCCAAAAGAGTGACACGAGGGTGGCGTGTAAGAAGCTGGGCACGCCTCTACTCGAACTCAGGACGAAGGCGAGTAAGGAACCCGTAGATCTGGCTGAAACTCAGTCGGACGCATCTGACCGGCGGTCGAAGAAGAGTCGGTGACGTCGAGCGCAGAACTCTGAGCATAGAAGGCGTCAACGGTAGCATCACCCTACTGAAGAGTGCTCCTGGCGAACCACTGATAGGTAGAGGGCATCTTCAAAGGGTTCGTAGCGTTGACGAAGGTGAGTCCACATCTGACAGCCGAAGGAAGTCCCACAACCTCGAAGAGGCGAAATTTGGACATCGCGATGAAGACAATGAAGACTGGCGTCGTCGTCGCACCACTGAGTGTAGACGGTCAATCGATCTATGTAGAAATTTAGAGCCTCTTGGTAGGCAGAGGCATGCTTCTCATCAGCAAGACCAGCAGCCTTGACAGCAACCTTGTCGGCTGTCGGGCGCATCACAACAGATGTAGGCTCCGTCGGGGGAGTAGGACAAGGGGGGCAGACGACATCGCTAGAGAGGATGCCCCAGAGACGAAGTTCACGTATGTGGATGCGCATGTGAGACACGAAGTCGGTGTAATTAACACCATCAAAGATCACCGGACAGCGAGGGAGGGAAACGGTGCTCATTGGTAGGCGGCGCTGGACGGCGCGGCGACCAAGGCAACAAAGTCTAACGGCCAAGGCAACCAAACAAGCGCTCTGCCGCTTTAAATATCCGCGGCGCCACGGCCCACCACGAATCTGCGAACGGGAAGGGGAACTAGGGTCCCCCCTAGTTCCCCCCTCGTTCTGATGGCGGCGGCGGCGGCCCTGTCACGCGGGTGAGTGAAGGAGTAGAGCTCGGGCGG
This sequence comes from Hsuehochloa calcarea, assembly GCA_036346395.1. Classification (NCBI taxonomy): domain Eukaryota; kingdom Viridiplantae; phylum Streptophyta; class Magnoliopsida; order Poales; family Poaceae; genus Hsuehochloa; species Hsuehochloa calcarea. The sequence goes on along the minus strand of CM070611.1, from coordinate 14,312,335 downwards.
CGCAGATGGTTCGATCCCCGGCAACGACGCGGGCGACGGTGAAGGAGCAGAGCTCGGGCGACGCAGATGGAGCGATCCCTGACAACGGCGCGTGTCGGAAGCTACGGAGCCCGGTGGGGAAGACGAAGACGTCGTGGACCTCCATGTGCCAACGGCGACTGAGGCGGCACGAGTTGGAGAGGCGAGTCAGATCGAGGGGGGAACTCCCCCCTCCCCGGGTTCGACATCTGTGGTGGGCCTCCGATCTCCATTGATATCCATGACTTAAGTTGAATTGTCAGAATTCAGAATGAATTGCAATTTGTGGCTTGTGTTTCACATGGGCATCCTTACCCAGTATTCATTTGTGGTTCGTACCTCCTAAAGAACTTATCCTATCCAACCGAGGGTTTCTCATTTAGAGTGGAATTTGATGTTGAGTTTGCTAGTTTACTTTTTAGGGCTTCTAGTTGTTATGAATTGTGTATATTCAAGCGGGCTTAATGAGTAATATATATAAAGAGTATAAGGGGTTGCCATATACAGATAAGGAAACCAAAAGATAGTCCTATTCTATTCTAGGGTTTTATTCTAACACCCCATCTCAAACTAATGGTGGATCACACACATTGAATTTGGAGAGAAAATACAAATATTGTGTCTTAGTTTGAGGCTTTGTGAAGAAGTCAGCAACCTGTAGTTCTGATGGCTCAAACTATAAAGCAAGTACTCCCTTTTGCACCTGTGAGCGAGTGTATGAAACATGCACACTAATATGCTTGATGAGCTCATGCTTCACTGGGTCCCGGGCAATATTGATAGTACTGTACTATCAGACAAAAGAGTTGTAGGACTCATCACAGGTACTTCAAAATCTGCAAGTTGCAACTTCAACCAAGTAACCTCTGCTGTCACTGCTGCCATAGCTCTTAACTCAGGCTCTGCATTCAAACAGAAAACTGCAGTCTGCTTCTTAGTCTTCAGGCAATCAGGGAAGAGCCAAGAAAAACACAGTAAGCAGAAGAGAACGATGATCAGAAGGATCACTAGCCCAGGTCGCATCGGAGTACGTCTGAAGCTGTAGTGAGGTGGAGCTAGAAAAAAACAAACGACGAGAGATAGTCCCACGCAAGTAGCAAAGAACACGAAGAAGGTGACTGTAGTGAATATGGGTAGGATGGGCCATGAACTGACTCAAGATATGAACAACATAAGCAATATCAGGACGAGCGCTCACAAGGTACACCAAACTCCTAACAAGATGACGATATCGAGTAGGATCCTGAAAAAGATCACCATTAGTGGCACGAAGCCGAGGCGGCGGAGCTACGGTTGGTGGTTCTTCTTCCTGTAGTTAGTACTTAGTAGGCTGTAGGCAGTAGGCTGTTAACTGGCTAGTGCCTAGTGGGCAGTGGCTATTGAGTATTGGCTATGCAAGGCTTGTAGTCTTGTCTTGTAGAGTTGTAATGGTCCTAATGGACACTAGTAGTTGCAGGCTGTAACTCCATCCAAATATCCAATATATCATATATGGTGATGGTGTTGCGTACAACGTACGCACACAGCACACTAGCCACTAAGCATTGCCACATAATGTGCCATTACCATTAGTATGCAAAGATTAGATTAGTAGATTACAAATTTACAATCATTAGCCATTACATGGTACTACAGACTATGGAGGAAGTAGGAACTGAGCGTACCACTACCAATCTACCATTAGGCATTAGTTATGTACTTATGTAGATTGTAGATATATTAATATATTATATATACTAAATTACTATTTACTAATATATTTTACGAATTCACGTGATCGTAGGCAAAAATTTCACGTGATCATGACCCATATGCAGTGTCTATTGTAATTTATTATTCTTGTTGTTGAACATGACAGGAAAATTTATGGAAAAATTTCTGAAGAGAAAAGCACTCGATAGCGCTACTAATGCTAGGAATTTACCTACAGAAGTTATCAATTGGGAAGAGAAAATTCAATTTGATCCAGGCAAAAGGAAAATGATAGATGATTACCATCCTAATAAAAAGGATGTGGTAAGAAGAAAGTATTTAGATAATGGGCCTTGTCAACCTCGTACTTATGATTTTCCATATACACACTTTGGGGATAAAAACAGAAGGTTTAATCCTGAATGGTTTGATGAGTTTGGGAGTTGGCTTGAATACAGCGAGTCCAAAGATAGAGCATATTGCTTTTGTTGTTTCTTGTTTAGGGACCGCAACAAGAAAGAAGCTGGGTATGAGGCATTTGTTATAAATGGTTGGAATGGTTGGAACAAGAAAGCTAGACTAAAAGATCATGTAGGTGGTGTGAATAGCGTTCACAACCAAGCATTGAAAAATTGCGATGATTTGTTAAAAAGAGAACAACACATTGATGTTGCTATCTATACACAAAATGAAGCTTCGAAGATGGCTTATTTTACTAGACTAAATGCCTCAATTGATGTTGCTAGAGTGTTATTGAAGCAAGGATTGCCTTTAGGGCCATGATGAGTCGAAAGAGTCCTACAACAAATGGAACTTCTTGGAATTTTATGAGTTCTTAGCAAAGCATGATTCGACTTTAGGCAAGGTGGTGGGTAAAATGTCTGCAGTAATTGTCTTATGGTGTCTCCTCCCATACATAAAGAGATTGCTCATTGTTTTGCAAAGGACATATTGCATTCTATTCTCAAAGAAATTGGGCATGATGTGTTTTGCTTGCTTGTTGATGAGTCCAGAGATGTCTCTTGCAAAGAACAAATGGCAATGGTCTTGCGGTATGTTGATAGTTGTGGAATTATAAAGGAGAGTTTTGTTGGTCTTGTTCATGTAAAAGAGACAACTTCTGCCTACCTCAAGTCTTCTATTGATTCTCTATTTGCAGAATATAAGCTAAGTTTGAAGCAAGTTAGAGGCCAAGGATACGATGGTGCTAGCAATATGCGAGGTGAGTTCAATGGCTTGCAATCATTGATCATAAGAGAAAGTAGCATAGCTTATTATGTCCATTGTTTTGCTCACCAACTTCAATTAGTAGTTGTGGCCGTTGTAAGAAAGCATAAGGGCATTAGTAATTTCTTTAGTATGATTTCTCTCTTGTTGAATGTGGTGGGTGGATCTTCGAAGAGGAGGGACATGGTTCGAGATATCAACCACGAACAAGTGCACAAGGCTTTAGGTTGTGGGCTACTTCAAACTGGGACGTGATTAAATCAAGAGCAATGTCTTCAAAGACCCGGAGATACTCGTTGGAGTTCTCATTATAAAACTCTTAAGAGTTTGGTTGACTTGTTCCCAACAGTTGTCAAAGTGTTAGAATTTGTGGAAGAAGAAGACAAGGACAGAACAAATAGAGATCAAGCATTGGGTCTACTAGTGTACTTTCAGTCATTTGATTTTGTCTTTTATTTGCATCTCATGTTGACCATCTTGATAATCACAAACACCTTGTCACTAGCACTTCAACGAAAGGATCAAGACATTGTGAATGCCATTAAATGTGTGAAATCAACTAGGTTGCATTTGGATGAGCTTAGAAGAGATAGGTGGGAATCTGTCCTAGGTGAAGTATATGCCTTCTGTGATAAACATGGTATTCTTAAGTTGGAAATGGGAGAAGCTTACGTTAATCCAAAGAAGCAACGACAAAGAACTGGAATTACCAACAAGCATCATTATGAAGTGGATTGTTTTAATGATGTTCTTGATTGGCTACTTCAAGAGCTTGATAGTCGCTTCAACGAGACAACCTCTAACTTGCTTGTTTGGTCGGCCGCTTTGAGTCCAAGAGACTCATTTCATGATTTCAATTTGGATAATTTGATGAGCGACTTTTGATAGCTCCATGGGAGTCTCGGAGAGGTCTGATGAGAATATCGGTGATGATTTCATGAGTGATAGCTTTGATTTGCTATGTGGACCGGAAATGACCAATGACGCCGTGGTTCATCGTTTCATGGTCGGGTAAGATCTGGACATTCTACTTTTTTACTTTACAATGCTTTTTTTGGGAGAGGTAGTAGCTCTCAGGCATGGAAGAGACCTCAATCCCAAGGAAGTATGTAAGAGAACCAAGTTCAGTCATCAAAAACTACCCACTAAGATGCTTCTTCACATATGTGACGAAGGAGGAATCATCACCAGTGATGAGCATGTCATCAACATACGATGAAGAAGCGATGTCCTACCAGAAGAGAGAGACATGGACAAAAAGCGGGGATCGTGCGAACTGACAGTGAAACCAACATCAGTAATCACTGATGTAAAACGTGCAAACCAGGCACGAGGAGCCTGTTTGAGACCATAGAGCATGACAAAGACGACAAACATGTCCATCAGGAACAGAATACCCAGGTGGTGGCCGTATGTAGTCCTCATGCAGAACATCATTAAGAAAAGCATTCTTAACATCTAGCTGAGATATAGACCACCGGCGAATAGAAGCAACCACAACAAGGATGCGAACAGTGGTCGTATGGGCAACAGGGGCAAAAGTCTCATCGTACTCACGACTATACTCCCGCTGAAAACCGCGGGCCACAAGGTGAGCTTTGTAGCGCTCAATAGTACCATTAGACCGGGTCTTAATCTTGTACACCCACTTGCATGTGATCGGACGAGCATGCACAGGGGTCGGTACAATATCCCAAGTCTCCGTACATCGAAGAGCATCAAACTCTTCTGCCATAGTAAGCTGCCACTCAGAATAAGAAGCAACCTCACGATACGAACTAGGCTCAGTGGCAGAGAGTGCATGAGCTATTGGAGCAAATCCAAGACGATCAGGAGGTCGAAGGGATGTCCGGTCACGAAGGATGTAATGAAGAGCATCATTAGGAGAATCAGATTCATTTGTCGGTAAGATACCAGAAGAGGAGTCTGGTGAAGGACGAGGACGCCTGGAGTAGTGAACACCAGAGAAATGAGACGATGGTGCTGTAGAAAGCAGAGATGGTACTGCAGGAGAAACCACCGAAGGCGAAGGTACAGAAGGAACCACTAGAGACAGACTAGGGGAAGAATGTGATAGTGGAGAAATGGGTGAAGAGTCCGAAAGAGACAACCATGAAATCGACTCAACAGTGGAAATAGGAGAAGTCGAATCTCGATAGAAGAAAGGTCGAGATTCGTCAAAGACAACGTCTCGTGAAATTCTGATCCATTGAACAGAAGGTCAGCCCGGCGACGACGACTCGGGACCAGCCACACGCCTTTCGTCGGCAATGAGCGGCGAGGCGTCGGATGGCGACGGCGGGGGATGATCCGAGTACGGGCGCGCGGCCTTCGGCGATGATGGGCTCAGGCCGCCACGCAGTCGGGGGTGGCGGCAACTGGCGATGCGGGACATGACCCCGATGACATCGGATAGCAACGACGGCAGTAGCAGCCGGATGGCAGCGGAAGGAGTTAGGTTAGTGCCTTAGGCTCTGATACCATGTTATGTATCGTGTATATTCAAGAGGGCCCAATGGGCAATATATATAGGGAGTACAAAGGGGTTGTCATATACAGATAAGGAAACTGAAAGAGAGTCATATTCTATTCAAGAGTCGTAGTTAGTTATTTATAAGCATGAACAAAATATGTTTATGCATGTACTCCTAAGCTTGATAAAAATGACTTGTACATTGCAGACAAACTTAATAATGAGTAACTTCATCTTCTCTACATATGATTCATGATTTATCTCCACCTTTATCTCTTTGTAGGAATTCCTTGCTTTGCCAAGGGCGGACGCCATTCAACTCCTCGTGCAATATAATGGAAATGCGGAGGCAGTCATCCAACATATCTTTTCGTAACGCTTTCTGTAAATACCACATAAGATTATTTGTTTTCAAAAGCAATTATTTGTTCATAATTTTATTGTATATGAAGTTGTATCGAAATTAGTTATTTTATTTTATTTTATAATCTCCAGTATATTATGCGCTTCTCTTTTCGTCCATGCAACCTATAAATGGAGCAGTGGTAATAACAAAAAATCTTGGTGGTCCAACTTACGGTTCATATAATTGTGACCGTGAGACAATCAGCTAATTAAAGAGCAGCAAGTCCCCCTGCTAAATCTTCGTGTAGCCTGAAGAAGTTGCTAACCACTTATTGATGACTGTCTGTACTGTTTCTGAATCTCTGATGACCCTGCTAATCTAGAATGCTTCTCTAAAGCATGCACTTCCAGGAAATGCTATGCCACTTGATGCCTGACCGACATGTCCTCATTAGCTTTATCTCTGATTTCCCTTTTCGGATTAGCTTGGAGGCTTTGTGAGAGCTGTATCTGATCTCCCGTTGCATGCATTGGATTAACTTAAAAGACAATACCATAAACGAATATATATGGTCATCAATATCGATGGGCCGTTGTTGTGCTGATGCTAACATTAGCCTTTCTTGGGTGAGTACTTCATGCACGCAGAAGATAGCAAATGTAGTGGTAAATTTACTTAATCCCAATAGATCCAAAAAAAAAAAAGGTTTAATACATCTAAGCGTTTATCATTAAAAAAAATAGGTGCGCATGTACACCCCAACCAAGGCATATCTATACGTACCTACGCATACATCGTAGTAGTGTAGTAGTCGTTGTCCCCGCGGCTGCTCAGATCTCAGTCGTCGAACAGCTATTCCTCGTCAGATGTAGCGGGTGGATTTCCGCCTTCACCATCCTGCGTAAGGTCTTCTCTGACCACTGCGTGAGACGGACACCGATATCGGTTTTATCGAAGAATTCAAACCGGATTCAAAAAATTGGTTTGCTTGAATTTTGTCCAAAAAAAAAAATCGGTTTTTCTTAAATTTTATTTGAATTTGATTTTTTAAAATCTAAGATCCGAAAAATTCATTTTTTTTTTGAAAATTTCAGTCGAAATTGGCCTCCGCCCCCACCCCCTGTAAAAAAAAAAACTGGACACCACCTCCTTATGGCACCCAACGCCGCGCCTCAGCTTCTGAGTTCCTCCACGGGTGCGCAGAGCTTAGCCGCAGTCTCCAGAGACTCCAGGTTGAGCCTCCCATTCGGGCATCCGGCTTGCGTCGGACGAGAAGAATCATCACCAGAACGCCACTCATGGCGCCGAAATGGCTCACGTGCGTCTTGGCCTCCAAGAAACTTGTAACGACGATGTCCTTTAGCTCCGGCGGTTCACCCTCGGAACCAGCGGTACATGCAAACACACACATTACGACACATGTGCACCACATATATGTGCGAGTGTGTCTCCTTAGCACATATCTAGAAAGACGAAGACTGTGAATAAATTTCCGATCTTATAAAATTTCTACTAAAAACGCACTTGCATGTGCATGAAGGTGCATACTTAAATAACACATTCCAATATAAAAATTTGAAATGACACTATTAAGTATCAAATAGAACAAATTACATGTTTATAACTAGTGCAGTCAACATTACAAAACATAGCTTGTGTTGATGGGCTGCTAACTATTGATTACCGATATCACAAATTTATTGTATAACTTGTATATTATACTAGATATATATACTCTACATCGGGTTTACATGCAAAATTTTTAGGGTACAACGTACCCCATATACCTTAGGTGGCCCAGCCACTGCTCGGGACCCATGAAAACGGACATGAAGAAGGCCCTCACCACAACTGGGTCGACGGCGTCCTCCTGCCTCCTGTTCCTGGCCCTCCGCCGGTGTCGTCTCCTCCACCAACAGCGCCAGGCAGCCGGTGAACAACAGTGACTTTTGCTTGTGCTTGAGGTTGGTTATTAGGTATGTGGGGGGTTGCAGTGGAGAAGAAGGGACTCTAGACTATGCTTTGATAGGACAGGAGAGGCCGTTTCCTTCGCCCTTGTAGCCATAGCCATGCCCTTTCCACCGTCCGATTGAACCCAATCAACGAACCACATTCATGACCCGAGTTTTCATCACTCACAGCGTCACGCGTGTCGCTGGAGAGGCGGGAAATAGCGCACCTCGCCCTGTCCAACAGTTTTAAAAAACAGTGCAGTCGCTGCGTCCAGCGTGTCACTCTCGGAGAAGCAGGAAACGGAAATCAGGCTGGAGCAGGCTGTCTCGGTCAAGGGGAATAAAGCTATAAAAGTGAACTCCGGGCGCCGCCTCATGTGGTGTGTGTTGAGTAACCGTCGCTGGCCAGTCCAGTCCGAACAGGTACCTCGTATACAATGATCAGAATCGTAAGAACGATGAAGAACACAAGAACACAACAGATAGAATGAACACGAGATATGCGGGACTTGAGTGCGCTTTATTGCTTCGGATCAATTAGGGTTACAATGAGAGGGGTGACCCTCTATTTATAGACTACGGGATGAGGAGTTCAATTGGGCGGGACTCTCGAGTCTGGGCCGTCTTGAGCCAGGACTCTCCAGAGTCCTGGGCCCGGTTTCTTAACACTCCCCTTGAACACTCATCCAACATGTTCATGTCTCGTCAAAACTCCATAAAACCCAAAGGGAAAAATTTGGAGAAAGAGTACATGTCATGTGTTCTCACTGTGTTGCATGAATTGCCTCATCAAAAACCTTAGCCGAGAAACTTGGGAAAACTTCGTAAGGGAAAAAGAGTACAATCCACCCAATTTCATTTAATCTCAGGATTTATTCTTTGGGTACTTGATCTTCGTGATCAAGATTCAATAATGAGTTCGTGAAGATTCCCCACAGATTACGCACTTGTCTAAGTCTTATCATTCCAATTCCACGATGCATCTTTCAAAACTAGATCTTTGGAAGGGACTTAGTGAATAAATCTGCAAGATTTTCACATGACTTAGTATGCAGTACCTTAATTTCGTCCATCTTTTGCATTTCATGAGCATAGAAGAACTTGGGATTGATATGCTTTGTAAGGGGACTCTTCACATAACCCATCTGTACTTGGGCGACGCAAGCTATATTATCTTCATAGATAATAGTGGGGGTTTGCACGGTATTCAATCCACATATTGCTGGATGTGGTGAATCATCCGCCGAAGCCAAGCACATTCTTGTGAGGCCTCGTACAGCGCTATGATTTTTGAGTGGTTCGTCGAAGTCGATACAAGACTTTGCTTAGACGATTTTCACGGAATTACAGTTCCACCACATAGAATACATAGCCTGTTTGCGACTTGGTTGTATGTGGGTCCGACAGGAACCCAACATCTGCATAGTCATTCATACACAAGTCTTAGTTCTTTCTGTAGAATAGACTAAGTTCTTTGCTTTCTTGGAGGTAACGGAAGATGTCCATTATTTCTGCCAATGCCTTTGGTAGGTTACAGTACTATACCTTACTAATAGGTTTACGACAAATGCAATGCACGATCTAGTGCAGTTTGCTAAAACATAAGTGCTCCTCTTGCACTCGGTATGGGAATTTTGGTCCCGGACTTCCTCCCCTCTTCTTTAGATCTCAGCGGGTCCTTGTCTTGCTCGCAAGGATCTCCGACCATCGGCATTTTCAAGGATATGCCTTTTCAAAGCCGAACCTTTTCAACACTTTACGAGTGTAGGTTGGTGATGTACTAGAATCTCTTCCGGATATGCTCAAGCCGCAAGCCTAGGCGATGTTGGTTTGATCCAAATCTTTTATTTCGAACTCTGACTCCAGGTAAGAGCTTGCTTTCTTAATACCTTCTAAGGTTCCAATGATATTCAGATCATCTTTATACACTGAGATTTATACAAAATCCATCCTGGGATCGTCGTATAAATACACAGGGATAATTCTCATTGTTCGTGTAGCCTTTCTTGCATAGAAAGTCGCTTCGAGCGATTATACCACATTCTGCCTGATTGCTTCAGTCCATACAGTGACTTTCTGAGTTGCACACTGTATAGATTTCTATTCGCTCTATCTTGGTTCGGGACAGGGGTACATTCAGGTATCTTCATATAAATGTCCGAATTCAAATTTCCATAAAGGTATGCAGTTACCACATCCATCAATTTCACTTCTAACTTCCAAGTTTGCTGCCATTGAGATAAATATCTAAAGGTAATTCCGCCCATGACCGGGGAATAGGTTTCTTCATAACAATCTCTCGGACGTTGAGTGAAACCTTGTGCAACGAGCCTTGCTTCTTTCATTTCTCTTTCGAACAAATACCCACTTATGCCCTACAGGGTGCACATGGGGAGGTGTGCAGCTTACAGGCCCAAACACCTCTCTTTTATTCAAAGAGAACGATTCAGTTTCTATTGCCTTCTTCCAATCTTCTTAATCTGACCTTTTCTTATATTCAACGAGCGTGCGAGCTCGGATCAAGATTGATGATTGTGACAATTTTCTTTGCAACATTGGCTGTTGGCTTATTCATAGATTCTCCCAAGATCATAAAGTTTATAGCTATGTCTTCAAGGGGCGATATTTCTAATGCTTCTATTTGCTTACCGCTACTTTCAATTGCGGGGCAAGTCCCTTTAGTTTTTCAAATCCGATGTGCGCACACATCCATCTTGATGTCTCCCTTCATGGGGATGTTCAATTCTAGTATGCCTTTTCTAAGGTTCCATCAGGTGCAGTCTCAAGCGGCTCCCCTTACGATTATGGGGTACTTTCGTGATCGGTGTGTCAAGTCCTTCTTATCCTTTTCACCAGCGTCCCGGTTACTTCGGATTCGAGGCCGGAGTTCTCGTCCTTCAGAGGCCTTAGGGCGGGATTAGGGATACCTTCATCGGTATTTCAACCCTCTCGGTGCATTGCGTGCGAGCATATGCGACTTGGTCACGCTCTTCAAATCACTAAAGTGGTTAGGCGATTGATTCGCTAATGCTTGCAAATCAATTATCTTACGGATCGTAATTATTTTCTAGACTTCAATTGTCTTCTAGACTTGATTATCTTACGGACTTCTCTATTTGCTTCACTAGTCTTGCGGGTCATATGCATGGATTTCAATTATCTTCTAGACTTCAATTATCTTCTAGACTTCAATTGTCTTACGGACTTCTCTATTTCGACATTTTACATCAAGGGTTGATTTCCTCCCTAATGACGAAATAATTCTCATCTAATATGCTATCGGTGCGAGTGCATGCAAATCTCGATCGTGGGGTCCAAATACGATTATGGATCTTTGTCTCATAACCAACGTATATCCCGGACTTTTGGAGAGTGCCCATTTTAGTTTTAGTGGTGGTGGTATAGGTACATAAGCCTTGCAACCAAAACTTCAAAGATGAAAAATTTTGATGTTGACCCTTGCGCTAGTTGCATAGGTGAATGGATGTTATATGTCGGTGGTCTAAAATTGATGAGAGTTCTTTGCGTGCGAGATCTGCGTGTCCCCAACATGTAGTTGGTAAATAACAATTCTGCTAGTCCATTACAGGTGTGGACATGCGATGCGGAATGCTCAATTTTAATTCTCATTTTCACACAATAATCATCATATGCCCTTGAAGTAAATTCTCGGCGTTGTCCATTACGGTGGACTTCACATGATGATAAGGAAATTATTCTTAATGTTAATTATCTACTAGATTAGCTTTGCATAAGCGGGGTTTCGTAGACATTAAACAAGCGTCGCGACCGTTTGAGGAAGCATCGATAAGCACCATAAAATACCTAAATGACCCTTACGAGGGCTGTTTAGGACATAAAGACTCCCGGATACGGTCCGGGAATGCGGATTTCGTCCTTTACTTTGAGTAGAGGGTCTAGTAGTCGGTTTCCGATGGTACATGCAGGGCACACAAAATCTTCAGATTCGGAAGTTCTTTAAATTGACACCATGTCCTGTGAATTGTTAATTATATTTCTCATCATCCTAAGACCTAAGTGACATAATCTATCATGCCAGAGATAGAAGAGGTTTAGAGCTTCTAAATATAGTTTTGAGCGTTATAAGTGCAAATGCCTTAATATTAGTGTAGTATAGCCCATTTTCAAATGAAGGAAGTCATTCTAATACCAATTTTTTTTTCATCACGCTCTGTAATGAGCAGGTATTCCTTACCATGCTCTTCTTCAGTCTCTGCGTGGAAGCTGTTAGTGAATATCCTTGAGAGTTCTAGTCGATTATGGGCACAACAAGGCTTCTTTAATGACCAAAGTTGTGTCCGTCGGAGTATAATTGTGGCCCTTCCTAAGCCTATTATACATGTATCGCTGCCTGCGATTGTTGAAAAATTCCATCTCTCTCAAGGTGGTATTCATTGTGCCGCTACCTGCTAAGCACACTTCCTCCATAGGGCGCTACATGCGATCTAATATAATGTACTTTATTAATATGTAGCGAAATCTCAAGCAACACATAAAATAAAAATACTTGGATATTAGAACATAACTTGCTATCATAAATACGGGAAATATAAGTCTTGCAGGACTCATCATAAGAATTTAATGCTTTGCTCTTCTAGAGCCTACAACCATTATTCAAAGTTTCATCACAATCACAAAATACAAGTGACTGTAAAAGGATCTAAGTGCAATGCGTGCACTAGATAGAATCAGCGAAGTATTCAGAAACTTCTGCCTCAATCTGCTACATGGCGATCTTCTCCTCTTAGGCAATTACGGTTGTGGCCGCTGCTATGTCCAAAGGAGGGATGATGGGTGCTGCTACTAGGCTGTCCATATCCATAAGTGCAACTAATGGGTGTGGATCTTCCGTGCCTGCAATGGTGAGGTGTGCCTCATGCTATCCTTTGCCCCTTTTCTTAGACTGTAAAACACCAATTACGTGCGACTCACGACCTTACCCTTCTTGCCCTTCTCCTTCGTGAGAGGCTTCATCACCTTGTAGCTGCTAGTATTGGCTTCATGGCCAATATTGCTACTAGGTGGCTGTGAGATGTAGTTCTTCCTTAGAACATCATCTTGAGCTTCCACAATTTTCATGATGTCAATCACTGCGGCATACTACTTGTAGCCATTTTGACAATAACTGCGTGCGGATTGCACCGCATTCGGGTAAAGGTAGAGATGGTCTTTTCAATCTTCTGCTCATTTGTGATTATATTATCACATAATTGGAGATTGTATAAATTCTGACCATGCCGGGTCAGTTCTTCGAACTCCTGGTTCGTGATGCCAGTCATTTTTCATATTCATGCAAAAAGTTCATAAGATTACTGCTGGTAATTTCCATAAAATGGTTGCAAAATTCTTATAATGCTCTTCGAACTCCTAGTTCGTGATTAAAATATTTTTCTATGCATTTTCATGATTTACTGCTATTTTCAGTGATTAAAAGCAATATTAATAATCACAAATAACCAAAACAGTAAATACAGAGTAAATAAATTGCATAGAAATAATAATAACAAGGTAAAAAAGCTTCAAATGCAAAACCGATTCAAAATTTGAATTCAGAGGCCCTTTTACTGTTGGAATACGAATTTTCAATGAATCTGCAATTTGGGGGCTAAAGCGTGAAAATTTCAATTCTGAAAATTTTTCAGTAATTCTGGAAAACCGAAGGCCTTTTGCAAAATAGCCCTTTTTCGTTTTCTTTCTTTTTTTCTTTCAGGTTATCTGGTAGGCCTTTTGGGCGGCTTTCTTTCTTAAGCCGGCGGGAGGACTCGGGGTAGGGTTTCCCTACCCCGAGTCTCTCGCGGCGGCGGCTCCTTCATGGGAGCCGCGCTCTTCTCGGCGGCGGCTCCCATGAAGGAGCCGCGCGCGCCTTCGAGTGGCGGCGGCTCCTCCATGGGAGCCGCGAGAGACGGCGGCGCCGGGCGGCATAGCGGCGCGCGGCGCGGCGGTTGGAGCAACGCGGGGCCGGGGCATGCATGCGACGGCGGCGGCCGACGCGGCGAGTGGCGACACGGCCGGCTGGCGCTTTGTCGGTTCTGCGGTGGCCGGCGCGGCAGCGCAAGTAGGCTACCAGAGGGCCATGCGGGCGGAGCTTCGCGCGCCGCGGCGCCGGGCGGCGCGGCGCCGCCGGCATCATGCAGTGGCGGAGGGCGCGCGGCGCGGATCGCGCGAGGTCGCGAGCGCGGCCGGCGCCGAGCAATGGGCCGGCGGCTTCATGGCGGCGGCACGCTGCCGAGGCGGGCGCCATGCGGAAGAGGCCGTTCGGCGCGCGAGGAGGCGTCCGTCTGGCGGCGGCTTGCGACCATGGTGTGAGGTTGCGGCGAGTGGCGGCCGGCATCGGTAACCGGCTTTGGCGCGCGGCGCGGCGCGACCCGATGGCGGATCTTCTCCTCTCCCCTTCTTTCCCGATTTTGGGTGGTGCCATGTACCCGTCAGGAGCTCGGCCGTCGGCGGTCGTGGGCGTGGTGGCGGCTTCAGGCCGGCCGGGGCGGCGCTATGCAGGGCTGCTGGTTCTCCCCCTTCCCCTTTCTGTGATGTATATGTGATGGCGCCGGTGCTACGGATGTGGCTCTTGGCCGCGGCCGAAGTGGGGTGCATCAGTGGGCGGCTTCATGGCGGCCGGGTTGAGGAGCGTCGCGGCCGTCTGGCGGCTCCAAGCTAGACAGGGCTTGCGCGGCCTTTGCATAAGGGTGGCGACTCTTGGCGGTCGGTTCGGTTAGCGGCGCGCGTACGCGAGCGTGCATCGGCTGATTTTTTCTTGTTTATTATTGTTCATCCGAGAGAGGAGGAAAAAAAACTGTTCATACGATGTAATTTTCATTCATGCAATTACCGATCGGCGACTTCGAGTCGGCTCGCGGTGAATTGGCAATTTCAATCTACGGTACAATCGACATCCGATCTTTCATGCAATCTTCCGATCGACATTGTGTCGGCGACTTCAAGTCAGCTCGCGGTAGATTAGAACAGATTTGCACCGTAGATAAACAATCTAGAAAGCAAATTTGCAGAATTGAAAGCAATCTAGAAAATACGATTCAATCTACGAGTGTCGTTCTTCGACGGTTACCTTTCGATGCGAGGAGAGTCGATCGTCGCGATAACGTGTTGAGTAACCGTCATTGGCGATCCGGTCCGAGCAGTACCTCGTATACAATGATCGTAATCGTAAGAACGATGAAGAACACAAGAACACAACGATAGAATGAACACGAGATATGCGGGACTTGAGTGCGCTTTGTTGCTTCGGATCAATTAGGGTTACAATGAGAGGGGGGTGACCCTCTATTTATAGACTACGGGATGAGGAGTTCAATTGGGCCAGGACTCTCCGGAGTCCTGGGCCCGTACTGGGCCAGGACTCTCCAGAGTCCTGGGCCCGGTTTCTTAACAGTGTGATCCATAACATGGGCTTGGGAATTCACGTCTGCACCGCTTACCACATGCAACGCCTTTCAGACGGTCATTAGTCATTGCATGCAATTAGCGCTCATACCGTATCAGACGTACGGTCTGAGCGCTAATTCTATACATCACTGCATGCAACATCTTTAGGCAATGGTTGTAATATCCCGGGACAACGGTTGCAACATCACAAATTTAAACAAAGCATCTGGAAAAAAAAGCGTTGAAAAAATTATAACATCGCCGTGAACAATATGCAATATTTTTTTATCTACAGATGCATCATGCAACATTTCAAAAAATAGTATGCAACATTGTTTTCAACGGGCTGTAATACTTTTTTCAACGGATCACAACATATCAAAGCAAGACACTCACCATACCCACGGCAATTCACCAGTTTTCCAACAAAAATCAGAAGAAAGGAAGGGGAAATGGGATCAAGTTGCACACAAAAAGCTTCCATAGTGGGCGGAGGCTTCCAGATCGGGTGATGCGCGACTCCGGTAGGTACTGGCCAAGTTGCTCCAGCGGCGGAGGCGGTGGCGACATCTTGCGGCTGCGCGGGAGCAGTAGCTGGGCCAACGACGGTCCCCTCGGCGTCGGCAATTTCTCCCGTCCTCCTCCATTGCTTTAGTGGGCAGGTGGGGAGGAGGAAAGTGAAATGAGGATTAGGTGGTATGCAGCGCTCATGGGATAAAGTGGCTAGAAGCTGTGTGGTTAGGAAGAAAAAGAGAAACAAGTGGCTAGGAGTAGCGTTGGAAAAAAGGTGAGGAGCATGTGAACACAGTAAAATGTTTAAATTTTTTATTCATTTCGTACGTATGTATACTATCATTTTCCTTAATCATTACTCATTAGGCATGGTGCACAGTCCCATCACATATGGTGTGATCCACACATGCTTGGGAATCTGGCTAGAGTGGGCTATCTCGATCAAGGGGGGGGTAAAGTCGTCAAAGTGAACTGCACTTGCGCCGGCTGCCCTCCTGCACATGTGGTGTGACTCATAGGCTTGGGAATTCACATCCGCGCTGACTTACCACCTGCAACGCCTTTTAGATGCTCATTAGTCATTACTCATTAGGTATAACACACAGTGCTCTGCACATGTGGTGTGACATCATTTTCTGTTGATGATATACTCTAGAGTTAATTATAAAGATAATTGTATCACGTTTATGTTTATGAATTATTAAATAAATGTTATTCTGTTCCTTGAATGAATCATCATTGATAAAGATTAACAAGTATGTGACTTGTTAGTGAATTCCTTTAACTTAGATGATGTCGTTCCAAATGTATCCCTAGTCGGATGTCACTAGTCGGAAAACTAGTGACTCAATCGACCAACACATGTATTGATTGATGACCATGTTTCATCGGTCATGGATATAGGGATATCAAATCAATAATGTAAATACATGTTAGAGATCATGGTGTTTGATTGACCCACCTTGAGACACTACTGAGATTGTTATGATTTCATGTATCATCAGTTGGTCTCAAGCAATGATGATGTATAATCCTTAGACCTGGGATCAGTATGGTTCCCTACATGTGTAAGAGTACACTTTGAGGTTGCCAAACGCTACTCCATAATTAGGTAGTTATAAAGGTAGCTTTCAAGTATGCTATGAGACATGCAGAGGAATATAACTGGTCGGATATGAGATTTGCTCCTCCTAACATAACAAGAGAGATATTTCTGGGCCCCTTAATGCGGTTGGATAAAGAAAGTGCATGGACATGCCACTACTGGTCGAAGAGTTCGACCACGTGAAGTTATCCGACACTTGATCAAGAAAGTATTGAACAGTCCATGGATGACATGATATCTCACCTGGAGTTCAACCTGATATCGTGAGGAAAATGGAGAATACACGAGCTGATCGTTTAGTTCAATCAGATACGGACTAGTCGTATGGAGATACGAGCAAGTCGTAGACTAGTCGAACGTAATCACCAAGTGGTGGAAACCTGGTCGTAAGGAGTTACAAACCGGTCGAGACTAAATATGATCTGGTCGTATAGAGATACGAACTGATCGTTAGTGACAAGGACCTGATCGTAGATCATATTGCATTAAAGTTCGCATGATATTATTTGTATGTATCCGGAATCATTATGTCCTGTTAGGAGCCGCTAATGACTCATTGTCGAAAAGGAGTTTCCAAATCACAACCGATTACACGTGAACCTAACGGGTCACACACTTAACGGGTTGAAACAAACGTGTTCGGATAGGATCCATCATAGGCTCTATATAAGGGGATGCTTGAGGCTATTGGGAGTATACGAGACAGACAACGTGAATTGTACAGTGTTACACCCCTGGACATGTGGATACTGTAGAGACGTTACTGCGGTTGCTGTTGCGCTTGAGGATGATCCACAACCTTGATGAGGGATGCGATTGGTTGCTGGAGGAGACGATCGCTATCGAGGACGATCGACTACACTCGATGATCTACTATGACCACTTCATTGACATGCGCTACGTTGGATCAGGCTGCTGCAACTCTTCTTCCGCTGCACTGCGCGTCTAGTGGTAATGATCTATGATCTCTTGCTTGCATGACTTCCTAGTTTACGTGGTATAATATTTGAATTATCAGCTAGTGTAGCCTACGCTTATCCCTACACCCCTCCCCCCAGCACAGGAATCGACCTCGAACCTGTGCACCTGTGTCTAAAGGGACCATAATGTCATAATTGTTGCATGCAGTATGAGGGAGATGTGCACAGCAAATGAGTTTTTAGATACAACATTACCCCCCAATATTTATAGATTTTTTTAAAAATAATATTAATTTAAAAGATTATTACAAAAACAAATAGTCAAAATAAAAATTTACAAAACTAGGCTCCTATCGCCAATTGGAGTAGCGACAGGCTCTTGTCACCATTCCAATTGGCGAAAGGAGCCTAACCACTGACGACAGGGGGCTCAACAGTATCCAGAGGTCCGTGTCGCCAGTTGAATTGTCCGTGTCGCTAGTTCAAATGGCGATAGGGATCCTTCATTTTTTATTTTTATTTTTGGAAAACCACCATTTTTTATTCCTCTCAACTTCTTTTGTACTGAGTATTTTCGAGCACATATTTTGTCGAGAAGTCACACTGATATTATATAACATTCAGAACAATGTTATAGCATCTTTTGTCGGTAAATCAAAATTTGTATTGACTATTTTCGAGCATATTTTTGTGGACAAATAACAATAATATTACAAAACATTCAACACAACATCATAACATCTTTTGTCAATAAATCACAATGACATTACATAATATTCTACGCAACGTTGTCACATACTTTGTGGACAAATCACACTGATATTACATAACATTAAGCACATCATCATAACATCTTTTGTCAATAAATCACAACGTCATAACGCTTAGTTTTTTCACAAATCAAAGTGATATTACAAAGCATTGGACACCCCATATTTCAAATGGACGAACATTTCCCATGGCCGCAACCTCAACGTCCGCCTTGTGGGCTGCCTTGAGTGGGGTGGTCGGATGAGGTCCCCCCGGCGACGCCCAGAGTGCCGATGTCTCCTTCATCTTGAGGATTTCTTGTAGGGCATTTCTTGAAGGTGTGCCCATACTCCCTGCAAATGGGGCACTTCTTCGTATGACGTCCGGCTTCTGCTTCATCCATGTAATTCCTGATGCGTCGTACCTGTCGCCGGCCAACCTTTCCCTTAATCCTATCAATGTCTGTGGCCCAGATAAGTTGGTCACAGGTAGGATGACTAGTGACATGGCCAACCACGGCGTAACCATACATCTCTGCACTCCAGATTTGCATCACCCCTTCCTTGTTTAAATAGTCAGAGAGGTGTTGGCCGGGATGCTGGACCACCGTCGAACATGCGACCATGACATGGGAGCATGGCCTATACAGAAGAAGGGGCTTGTTGCAAGTGCATACACATCTAGCGTGTCATAGCGTACACTCATGGGTGATCCTCTCGCAGTTCGTCCCGCGATGTCCTTTATCCATACACATTATCTCGAAGCGTAGCTCCCTTGTACCCATCTTAAATGCCCGGTGCATCTCACCCTTCTTGATCTTGTCCTCCATGTACTTGGTGATCATGGCGGAGTACATTGCTCTGTCATTTGCCATGGCAAGTGACGCGTTGTTGCTTCTATGAACAAAGTAATTTGCGGTATCGCGGAGAATTGCCTCCACATTTCCAACTAAAGGGAGGCACTTTGCACCGTGCATGACCTAGTTGTACACCTCGACTAGATTGGTTATCATGATACCATACCGAGCAACACCCCTGTCATGTAGAAGAGAACACTTCTCCTTAGACTCATGCTCAATACAGTCCGAGAAGCATTTCACCTGTGCCCTCGTCTTCCTCGTCACACTGGGACCATCTGTGGGTAGCTACAGTAATGCTTTGGCAGCCTGATCAGCGCTTGGAGTGGCCCTTTTCGCTATCCTCCTTTTGTGCATCTGGGTCCGCTCATCCAGAATCTCCCAGAGTGCTTCAAACTTTCTGTTAGACCGAAACGACGACTAGAGGGGGTGAATAGGAGCGCGATCTTTTTCACAAAGATCAGATTTAATACGATTTTCACTTCAATAGCTATGAGAGCTATGAAGATCAATATACAAGCACAACAGAAGTCTTGTATTGAATCCAATCTAAACCCCGGAGCAAAACAACCAAAACTCATTTATCAAGTAATGGGCGGTCTGACCTCTATGTTAATGGCGGTCGGACCGGTCACCTTGGGCGGTCTGACTTCCATCCCAATGAACAGTGAAATCAGCCCGAAAAATGAAGTTACAAATAGATGTAACTTTTGATCTAAAACTCCAAAATCGATGAAACTTGGAACACACCTTCTCTAGGATACCAGGAACCTATTCCAATCAAAGATCATGAAGATCCTGGGCAAAGTTCTGATCTTTTCCTGTTTAAGTGAAGTATGATTCAAAACTGAGTCAAAACGAAAACTAGATCCAAAACCTTGCTCGTGGGTTAGAGATGATCAAGATGATCCTAGATGATATCCCATATGTCACAGCAAGTAAGATTAGGGGTAGAAACTGAAGGAAAACTTGAGAAACAAAGATGACCCCAAAATCACAAAATAGAGAGCAAGAACGAAAATAGACTCATCTCAAGAAAACTTGCATAGATTGATTTGTGATTGTTGCTAGTTTATAGCTACTCCAACATGGAGGACAAAACTTAATACCTGAGCACACAATCAATCTCCTTTTCAAGAATCCTAACCTCTCCACTCCCTAATCTCAAAAACAAAACTAGTGTTTTCAAATAAGCAAAAGGATTAGATGAGGTGCACAACACCCCCTCATATTTATAGTGGGGGCTAACCTTCTAGAAGAGTTCCTATTGGGCACCCGTTAAGCCCACACACAAACGGGTCTAACTCACGCACGCATTTTAAAGCGTCGTCTTCATCTTCTCTTGACCTAAACCGCTTCTCCTTGCGTCGTCTTGCGCCGCGGTTTAGCCAAAAGCAAACAAGGTGGTATTTTAGTGATATTACCAAAATACCCTTTCTCGATCCTTCTCCGAAGACCAAGTCCAATCTTCATGAAGCAGTTCCATGCCTCGCCACGTGTAGGTTGGTCAGCGGCTCTCATCATGTCGGCAAGTCTCTCCCATCCGGCTCCCACTGAAACCACCATGGCACTCGGACCGCCACTGGCCGGTCTGACCGCCAGGGGTGGCCGGTTAGACCACCGCATGGATCAGTCTGACCGCCGCCCTGGCCGGTCAGACCGCCTAAGGCCTGACAGCACTGCGACTTTGCCGAAATCGAGTGATTCGACAAACCTTCAACGCCATTGCCAATTGTAACATCATCCTAAGATCATGAGCATATCCCCATGATATTCACGATCTCCCCCTTGATGCACACATTGGTAATTTTTCAAAAATGTAAGTTTTAAGGTTTGAAAAGTAAACTACTTGACGTTTTCGCACAAAGGCATAACTTGGTCCAAGAGCAAGAGAAAATCAATGGAAATGACCAACTTAGTATAGGCAAGCGAGATAAGTCAAAAGAAAGCAAGAAAGCTTCAATTTCCAAAGAATAATAAAAAATCCCACTTAAGGTACATATGAAAGAACAATTGTTCAAATTGATCTTTGATCATTGTGAGGTTCCAAGAATTGCAATTCAAGTTCAGAAATGGCAATAAGATCAGAAGAATGCAAATTACAAGCTCCCCCTCACTTTGATCATCATTTTTTTAGAAAATTCCATTTTCTCCAGAATCTTCAAATTGCTCCCCCTTTCAACATTTTTGCTACTTCTTCTCCCCGTTTGACAATGGAGTCATCAAGGAATCACGCCTTCCTCTCATCCAGAGATAATAAATGCAGAAATGAGAAAGAAGCATAAGAAAGATCATGCATGAAATGCAATGGAGTAGCTTTATTTTTTTGAATTTTGCATATTTTAATACAAGAAGCTTGTAAGATTACCCGAAAGAACAAGCTAGCATTTCTATAATCACACAATACATATCAAGTCTGAAAGCGCTAGCAAGATCATGTTAAGATATATATATCAAAGCTAAGCTGGAAGGCTCAAAAATAAAAGCGATGAATTGTAACAATTTAAGCAAAGCTTCAAAACTAGCAAGTTCAACAACAAATATCCTAAAGTGATAATGGCCATGTCAGAATGTCAATGTGAGATCAAGAAACTAACAATAACCATCCTAGAGACAGAAAGTCCGGAATTGAATCATTTTGCTCAAAGAGCTTCAGTCACCCATTTTTACAATAATTTTTCATTTGCAATGAATATTGATGTTGATTAAAGGTCTATCTTAGTGAAGAAGATCCTGGACTAGGAGCCATCCACAAACTCTTCCTAAACTTCGACCGAAGCAATTTAACAGTCTATCTTAGTGAAGAAAATCCTGGACTAAGAGCCATCCACAATCTCTTCCTAAGTTTCAAGAAGGGCGACAAATCTTGAGGTTCATGTCAATTTTGACAAGCAATCCCCATGCAATCGTCTGGATCATCAAACTATCTCCAAGTTCATGTCTTTGACAAGCACTCTCGTGAGAATAGTTTGGCACATATTTTGAAATTTGCACAAGAGCAGTTTTAGATTCGTAAGGGAACAAAAAGCTCAAGAGATGTTCTATTCTAGATTCAAGATCTAGCAAAACAATTTTGACAGGGTCAATGTCACAAGAGGATCACTAATTATGCAACTTACCTAAAAGATCCATAAATTACAATTTTTAGTTCAAGTTGTCTTAAAGTTCTAGCACATTTAGCAAAGACGAAGCTACACATGTGAAAGCATGATAATTCTAGCAAGTCAAAGAACTAGACAAGATATTGAGCAAAAATTAAAATACTAAAGCTCAAGAGGGTAATAAGAAAAGCTTCATCAATTTTAAAAGACGAAAAGTAAAGCTTATATTACAATGCATCTTTTTGTGATTTTATATGAATGCAATATAATACAATGAGATGCAAGAAAAATCTAAAAGCCTAAAAAGTTCAAAAAGATCAACAAGTCAGAAAAGAACAAGGAAAGATCAGAAGAACTAGGAAAGTTCAGAAAAGATCCAACTCCCCCTCAAACCAACCCATAGGGGTAAATTACCCCTAACTCACTTCTCATGGTGGCAAACCTAGTTGGATCTAAAGGCTTGGTGAAGATATCAGCTAACTGAGCCTCGGACTCCACAAAATGTAGCACAATATCACCCTTCTCTACATGGTCTCTAAGGAAGTGATAGCGAATGTCTATGTGCTTGGTCCTAGAGTGTTGCACAGGGTTCTTAGCAATGTTAATGGCAGAAGTGTTACCACAGAGAAGAGGAACACTAGCAAAAGATAACCCAAAGTCCTTAAGAGTGGACACCATCCACAAAATCTGACTACAACAACTAGTAGCAGCTACATACTCAGCTTCAGCAGTGGATTGTGCAACATAGGACTGCTTCCTAGACGACCAAGAGACAAGAGAAGTGCCTAAGAAGTGACAAGTGCCCGAGGTACTCTTCCTATCTAGTCGACAGCCCGTAAAATCAGAATAAGAAAACCCTTCGAATGGACAAAGAAGAAGAGCAGGAATACCAAATGCCATACTGGAGGGTAGAGTGAAGGTACCTGAAAATGCGCTTGACGGCTTGGCGATGTGAAGTCCTCGAAGACGCCTGAAACCTCGCGCAGAGGCAGACCGTGAAGTGGATGTCCGGTCTTGAGGTCGTCAGGTACAAGAGGGAGCCGATCATGCTGCGGTACTCGCGTTGATCCACGACTTCTCCTTCCTCGTCTGGATCCAAAACAGTCGAAGTCACCATGGGAGTGGCGATCGGCTTGCAGTCACCCATATCGAAGCGTTTGAGTAAATCCTTAGTGTACTTCGTCTGATGGATGAAGATCCCTTCCTTGCACTGCTTGATTTGAAGCCCTAGAAAGAAGTTGAGCTCTCCCATCATACTCATCTCAAATTCCCTGGATATGGTCTCGGAAAAACTAGAAATAAGAGCATGAGAAGAACCACCAAAGATAATATCATCTACATAAATTTGAACAAGCAGGAAGTCATTGCCATGCTTAAAAATGAATAGAGTCTTATCCACTTTACCCATCTTAAAATTATTCTTAAGTAGGAAGATCTTAAGTCTATCATACCAGGCTCAAGGGGCTTGCTTAAGACCATATAGGGCTTTGGATAGCTTGAAAACTTAGTGTGGATACTTGGGATTCTCAAAGCCCGGGGTTGCCTAATATACACTTCTTCTTCTATGTAACCATTAAAAAAGCACTCTTAACATCCATCTGATGCAGCCTAAAACTCTTAGATGCAGCAAAAGCAAGCAGAATGCGAATGGCTTCTAATCTAGCAACAGGAGCAAATATTTCATCAAAATCTAACCCCTCAACTTGGCTGAAACCCTGAGCTACCAAGATAGCCTTGTTTCTAACCACAGAACCATACTCACTTTGTTTATTTTTGAACACCCAACGGGTTCCTATCACATTATAACCACTAGGAGGCTCTACTAGGTTCCAGACCTTGTTCCTCTCAAAGTTCTCTAACTCCTCATGCATGGTATTGACCCAGCTAGAGTCAGATAAAGCATGTGATATATCACGGGGTTCAAAAGAGGCAACAAAAGCAGAATGAGGGTAGAGTCTCGGATCATGATACCTGGCGAGTGACTCGCTCATGAAGCTGACCGATCATATGATCCGGAGGATGACTCTTCTGGATGTGAAGTGGAGCGCCCGGGGGTGATAGCGTTTCTTCAACATCCGCAGGTACCGCTGATGAAGAAGATGCAGCAGGAGCCTCAAATGAAGGTGAAGTAGTCGCAGCAGGTTCTTGCGCTGGAATAGGAATCTCAGCAATCCTGCATGACCCAACTGCCTGATGCACCACCTGCTCTGCAGATCTGCCTATGGAAGTGATTCGTTCTCTCCTTTTTGTAGCTTGAGTTATTGCACTCAGCAGTCCTGTATGACGATCATGTATGATGCATATGTTTGGATGACCCTGTACAACATAAATCCTCAAATTCCTCAGGAACCACACCCAACTGCTCAGTGTTCTCGCTTTCAATGAAAGCGAATGCCATGGGAAGAACTTGATTGTTTCCGTCCATCGCAATTGCAGTTAGTATCTGACCCTTGTACTTTCCAACCAAGAATGTGCCATCCACACACAAGATTGGATGTTAGTGCCGGAATGCATTGATGTATGACCAAATGCAAAGAATGTTCGCTGTAGTACTCGCTTATTGGCCCACTTTGGATGTATGGAATCATGAAAGTCGACATGAGTACCAGGATTTCTGTCTTGTATGGCTTAGGGAGGTTGTGGTAGGAGTCCTCAAACTTACAGAACCTTGATTCTAACGCCTTCTGTTTTTCCCTCCACGCTTTGGCATAGCTGGCTGTGTATTGGAACCTTGCCTCAATCACCCGAATAATAGATCGTGACTCAAAATATAGATTATCCACGATCTCACAGTACATTAGGTTGGCGATAAAGCCTGATAATAGGTTCCTATGGTACTTCCCTGATTCAGCGACGACAGATGTGCGAGGGACCACTATAGAGCATTTCTAGTAGGTGTCCTACTTAGGCTGAAATGCGTGCACTCGCCAAGGGCATCCCTCGATGTCGCACTTCACATCATAGCATCTTGGGTTAGACTTGATGACTGTGAATGTACGCCGCACCGACAAGGCCCAGAACTTGACCGGCTCCTGCACGGTCTCCTTGCATTTGTACATAGCTTGTTGCCTGACCTCGCTCTGGTCGTACTCCCACAGTATACAGGAGCCTTCATTAACGACAAGGTTATTGAACTGGTATGTGTTCCACTCGGATGGAACTGCCTACTGGTCCACATCATCCTCGTCGTCGAATTCTTAATCTTCTAATAATGTCATGTAGTCATGGTCTTCGAGATCCATCTTTTGCACTAGGGCTTCCAGCTCCCCACCCTCGTCAACAAGCCCACTAGCTTGCCTAACTGAAGGAGCTACTTCCTTAGGGTCTTCATCGATAGCATCAACAACTCCAGGAGTTTCGGCCATTGTGTGCACCACGCTGTGGCTCTAGTCCCTGACTTCTTTTTCGGCATCACCACCCCCCTTCTTGTTTAGCCGCTGATGTAGGAGTGGGCTTGGCATAAGACTAAGCCATAAGGACTAAATCCCATCCTTCCTCCCTCGTCATGCGTACATATGACTGCTATGATGTTGGGACCCGAAAATGCATCTCATGAACCCTCTGTGTATTTTGAACTAATCCGGATTAGTAGCTAGCTCACACATGAAATAGTGATGAAATATCATCCATTTATTCTATTCAACTAAAAAGATCTCAAAATAAAAACTAGTAATAATTACTAGACCTTATGGTCAACGTTTACTTAACTTACCACATAGGGTAAAAGAAATAAATAAACTCTTGCAGCGAAACATGAAACTTAGAAAGACCAATCAACATGCCCATAAGCAATCGAGTGGAGAATACATCCTAATACGCAAAACCTTCAAATTCCTCCTCTGAAAGAACTCTTGAGCAGCTTGATATTCTTCAACTGATCAACAAAGGCGTAAAGCCATCAGTACATAAAGCACTCAACAAGCCGTAGGGAAATGTATGCAAATAGTATTCATGCAAGGCTTGACAAAGGTTAGCTGTATGGTTCTTTTGCAGAAAACAACATTGACGATAAATACAGTAAATAGATTGAAATGTGTAGTTGCAAAGAATAATAAATAAATAAAACTTTTCTTTGAAACAACCAGTGAACTTCCCATTCACTTCCCAAGACAAACCACCAAGTGAATTACCCATTCACCAAACAAATATTATATTCATCAAGTGAACTTCCCATTCATACTCCGACATGTTTTATAAAGAAACTCTACAACTCGTGTGAAATCCACATACATGTCTATAACCGATGACATGACTATTTGAATAGATTAATTAACACTCTGCAGAGGTTGTACACTTTACGCACAAGATACAACCAGTGTAGAGATCACGAATCATAACAAAACCTTTCAAAAAATTCATCTCAACAATCGACTCTCCCGTTGTGCATACTGTCACCCCAACCTCACCTTTGGTTTGACGCACACCGTTGGACCTAGAGACGATAACCTCGCCCATAGATGTGACCTCAGAAAGGGTACACACCTCCACCCATATACTACCTGAGTAGTCAAATGCCAAAACTCCATAACTTTCTAAGTTAGGCCCGTCCCATACTAGGCATGAGGTTGTACGAAAAGGCCCAGTATAATAGCACACAAGATTAAGTCATTGATAAGTTACTTAGGTGATCATACCACAACCCACAACATGTTATAATCACACCCTCAATCCACCATCCACTCGCCCAATCGAAAACTATTTTATTTAACTAGAACCTTTGACATACCCTGTCACGGTACACAAATTTTGACAAGGGTGGCTAACCACCATAATTCAATATATCATTAAGTCAAGACTAATCATTATGACACATGTGATCATGAACCCATCACAAGCTTGACTAAGCATCTGTACGATACCGATGTTGGTGATACAAATATGTCCAACTAAAATTATCCATACTAGGGTGACAAATAAATCATGACATTCAAATAATCAATAGAGGCATAGTGACAAGGTGATAGCTAATACCAAAATAATTTAATATAAAGATAGCATGCAATTGTATAAAATAATATACTTTTGAAATCATAGGTTCAATATGATCAAAGTACTATGGCTTGCCTTGAAATAGATCCTGGTACAGGTCTTGATCTTGGTGCGCTCCCGCTAGCTCAAAATTCCCCGAAGTATCAACGTCTACTAGCAAACAAAGCAAATAAATTAAATAAATACAAAGTAGAGATAAAACCAACTCCACAAATTAAATAAAAATCTCAGATAAATAGAACTTGAATTTAGATGAATTTAGAAATTTGGATGGGCTCAATCGGAGTTCGGATGAAGAAGATATGACCTTTGGAAGATCTAAACCTAAAGAATTAACCTAAAAGGAATTTCTGGAATATTTTGAATCATTTTTCTATTGAAAAATCAAATATTCACATCATCACCGAATTTCATAAGTAAAAACAAATCAAGAAAACCCTGCTAAGACTGACATGTGCGCTCGAGGTCCATGTACCAGATCCACGCGATCGGTTCACGGGTCTACGGGTTCTAGGGTTCATGGAATAGTCAACCTCACTTGTGGGACCCACCGTTAGAAGGGTGGCTCATCGTGGACTACGTCCACTAGGGTTTTGAATCTGGGTTGGGGTTTGAGTTTGCGTGCGCACATTGAGGTGGCTGACACAGGGATGACACGCCAGCAATAGGGCTGATGTGGCACGGAGCTGGCAGCTGAGGTGGACAACACGGTGGCTCAACTGCGACAGCGCTCCGGCGAACAAGGTTTCGGCGAACGACAGCTCTCCAGTGACGACGGAGGTGCGCAACTGGGAAAGGAAGACACGGCGAATGCGATGGCGCAGTCCAATCTCACCGGCAATGACCACAGCGATGACAGCGACAAGAAAGGCGGCGAAGTGGCGCGGTTGAACAGCAGCGAGGCTCCACAATGGTTCCTTAGAGACAAGGAGGTGTGCACCACGTAGACCACGTGGTGGCGATCTCAGGACTTGCAACGACAACGACGATGGTTCACCGGCGGTGATAGAATCCGGTGAGGAAGGCTTCGGCGGTGCAGAGCTTCAAAGGCTCGATTCGTCGCAACGGCAGCGCGAAACGAGAGGCGACCTAGGGTTTCAGAGGAGAGGGATGGATGCGTTGATTTTGATGCGATCGCGGCTTTCAATAGCCATGGGAATGGAAGAATCCAAGAGAGACGCGGTGCGGCGGCTAGATGAAGTCGGACGCAGGTGTAGAAACCTGGACAAGGACAACGGTGACGTGGCGGCCTACACGCGTGTCCCACGCAGCAGCGAGACAAGGAGGCAAGCACGGCTGGGCTGTGGTGGAAGAAAGAGGTCGAGGCTGGGTTGGGCTTTGGGAACATCAATGGGCCAAGGATTTAATAATTGAGCCCAAGAGGTTTTCTGAGATTTAAATACATTTTCCAATTTAAAAAAACTAAAAAGTCAAAAAATAGATAGAAAATAGCAAATGAACTCGGAAAAATTCTCAATAATATATCCAAGCACATAGAATCCAAATAAAATAATTTTGACAATAGTTGATGTTGAGTTTAATCATATTAAATTATTTTATTTTTGAAAGTCCATATTAAGATTTATTTTAATTCAAATAAAACTTTGGAAAAATTTCCTACAGAATTAAATTGCTCAAAAAGATGTTTAAATTTCAGAAAAAATTGGGATGTTATTAATCTACCGCCCTTAAAAGGAATCCTATCCCCGAGATTCGGGCTGACTAAAGAATAGGTTCAAAACCTTGCTCACTGTTCCAAAAATTCTTTGACGAGTGAAACAAAGCTGCAACTGATACAGGTCTAACTTAAAGACTTGCTAGAAGTGAGGTTCTGAACTGGTTGAACTTCTTCTGCAGTGACGTGATTCAACCTTCCTCTTGCTGCGGTTGATGGAGTCTTGGTAGCTTGATTTGGAGTATGAGGTATTCCTCTTCAAGCTCTTGGCAACGAAGTCCTGGCTGGTGTAGCTCCCAAATTGAAAGGAATTGGTATCAGCCATTGCTTCTACGGACACTTGTTGGCATAATGACATGTCTCATGGCAATTGAAACAAGTAACTCCCATGGCTGGATTGTTGGCTCTCTGATGTTTAGGATTGTTGTTGTTATTGACATTGAGAATTCCTGATTTTCCTTAATGAGATACTGGTGTAGGGGTTTTGAATCCGATAGATGAATTATTAGGATGAAAAGGCTGCTGAGCATTGGTCCTGGCTCTCTGTAGATGATTATGATGAACTCTATGTTGTATCATTTTTCTTTTACGAGATTCCTCCAACTCATGACAGCTATTCTATAAGTACAATATTATCCACCATATGCTGAAAATCCACATAATCATTTTCAACAACTTGCAATTTCAGACTAGGGTTTAGTCCATGCTTGAATCGCTTCAGACGTGCATTATCTATAGTAACATCTTTTGGAGCAGAGTGAACTTGGTGAGATATTCACCTAGAGACATGTTCCCTTGCTGTAGCTCACGAAATTCATTTTTCTTCATTTCCACTATACCATCTGGAACATGCGGTTGACGAAAAGCTGTTAAAAATTATTCCTAAGTAATAGCTTGCGAATTCTCATGAGTTGCGGTGTAGTTCTCCTACCATTCTGCGGCTGTACCTTCCAACTGATGTGAAGTATAGAGAACTTTCTCATGATCATTGCATTGGGCAATGGCGAGCTTTTTCTCAACAGAGAAGCCAATCTTCGGCGTCCAAAGGTTATGACGAATGAGAAAACATAGGCGGATGAGTCCTCATATACTGTAATAACTTGGAGTGCTGGTGAGTCGGTGGTGGAACAGCTGTTGCTTGATTATTCTGATTCAACAAGTTGACTATTGCCGCATCGGTCTGATTTTGTTGGGTCATCATATTGTTCATATTCTGTATCATTGCACTCATGAATTGAGTCTGAGCTGCTAGAAGTTGTGCCATGCTTGGATCTGCGGCTCCAAGGGCTGGTGACTGCCCACTAGCATTGATATTGACATCATCTGACTGAGTATGGCTCAATGTGTTGTGAGTGTCAACCATCTGCGATAATTCTTCATAGGTTTAGTAGGTAAGATAGAAAAGAAAAATAGACGAGATGGAATAGCACAATAGACGAGATAGACAAGATAGAGTAGATATAAACATGTTAATTTGGGGAAATTAGATTATACCCAAGGCAAAGACAAAGAAGACATAGCTGGAATGCTATGAAAGAACAAATAAACTCTTCAAATTAAAGCCTTAGTGTGACTACAACATAATGCTTAACAGCAAAACTGCTGCTCCCACTTACACAGAACCCAAATAAAACTTATTGCAACAACGATCTAAAAACGCTACTAAAGACCCTAATAGGACGGCTCCCACTTTGGACTAGAGAATGAAGACTCTTCAACTTCTGGTTCTGAATCGCTGTAGAATACCCACGAGTTGCGAACTGCCGGTGGAGACTCTGGGCGAATAGCTGGCACAAAGCGATGAAGATACTCTTGACGATTACAGTGATTCGATGTCTTTCTTCTGGACTGGGTGGAGTAAGTGACGGCAATGGGACTGGCGATGGAACTAAGGACTCTTCCAACTCTTCTTCTGGTTCAGGAACAACTGGTGCTGGTACTGATGCTACTTGCATCATATACTTCCAAACCAACATGGACAAATTGATTCGGTGCAACCTGCAAATCCTTCGAACAACTTTTTGGGCAACTTTGACTACTGACATGTCTTCAAGCTCGTTGTAGCACTTCATGCTATGATGATGGATGTGGCTGCACTCCTGCTTGTTCCCAAACTCTACAACAAGCACTGAAGAGCTCCAGACCAATCTCCTCTTTGATTACGATACACTTGAACTATCTAAAGAAATTAACAGGACAAGACAGTCAAATTAAGGTTTACAAATCAAAGTTCAGATAAGACAAGAGACCAGATCTCTAGTACAAGATGAGGAGGAATATAATATGATAAGAATAGAATAGATTGGGATGAGAAAATAATTAGAATAGATGAGAAAAGAACAACTGCTCAAGTCAAATTAAGTTGATTTGATTTAGAAAATAAGTTTTGAAGCTTTTGACTAAAACGATCATGCTAACTAAGATTGTGTTCTACCATCTATATGGCTATGATACAACCTTTGTTGGGACCCAAAAAGGCATCTGAGGAACCCTATGTGTTTTCTGAACTAATTCCAGAATAGTAGCTAGCTCAACAGGAAACAATTTACCCGACAGTCTAGCGGAAGGTCAGATTGGAGAACAATACTAAAATATTCATATCATTTACTACAAAACTCGGAAAGGAGTGATCTTGGTCTCTTTGGAAACATGAAAAAATATTATACGATAATCTAGTTGGCAAGGTTTTCTGATTCGGTCATATAATATATCTAAGGATCAGATAAAGTTTCTGCACCTACAATCTGTCAATCATAACTGCTGCGGTAGAATAAAATTCGTATCTTTTGATTGTCAAAACCAAAAATCAAGTTCTCTACCAATATGGAAATCTTAAATGATTTCCTACAACTTTCATGTTGGGTGAACTCTCTGATTCGGCCTCTAACTAAATCATATTGACCACACAATGTAACTGCTAATCCTCGTTAGCCCTTCTAGACAGTCGCAAATAAACCATCATAACGTCTAGACCATAACTCTAAATTGAGTGATCTTTACGCCTATAGAAATATAAGAACGAGAAATAAAACTCTCTAGAAGACGACCTATCCAGAAAACATACACAACCTACTAAAAAATGACGACCAACGTCGCTGTTTGAAGTCGATCTACTACTGGCAGCACCAAAATAAATCATTAATCTACCAAGCGATCGGGGATCGAGTTTACCCTCGTCAAACCGCTCGAGATCAATGTCTCACTGCGTGAACGCGCCCTTCCTCTCCTCTTCCTTCCTCCCCTTTCTTCCTTCCCCCTTTCTTCCTCTTCCTTTCTTCTTCTTGCTTCCTCTCCTTCGTTTCTCCACTTCTCCTCATCTTGGTAGAGCAACATGGAGGGGGATGCTACAGTACCGTGCTACAGTGGTGGCACACACTGTAGCTACAGTAGCTACTAGGGTTTTCCCCCTCCTTTTATACGTGGCCGGCCCCTCCTGGGCCTCCTGGGCCAAAGCCCGAGGCCCAGGTTGCCGAAAAACTGCAGAAACTCCATTTTTCTTATGTCTAATTTATCTTTTGAGAGCTTTATTTCTTCTAATAAATCGGAGTATTACACCAATCTCACCAGCGATGACCACAGCGGTGGCGGCGAAGCAGCGCGGTAGAACGGCGGCGAGGCTCTACGATGGTTCTTCGGAGACAAGGAGGTGCGCACCACGTAGACCACGCAACGGCGATCTCAGGGCTGGCGACGACAACGACGATGGTTCACCGGCGGCAACAGAATCTGGCAAGGAAAGATTCGGTGACGCAGTGCTTCAAAGGCTCGATTTGTCGCAATGGTAGTGTGAACGAGAGGTGAGCTAGGGTTTCAGAGGGGAGGGATGGATGCGCTGATTTCGACATGGTCGCGGCTTTAAATAGCCATGGGAACAGAATAATACGAGAGAGACACTGCGCGGCGGCGAGATGAACTCGGACACGGGCGTAGAGACCTGGACGAGGACGATGGTGATGTGGTGGCCTGACACGCGGGTCCCAAGCAGCAGCGAGACGAGGAGGCAAGCACGACTGGGCTACGACGGAAGACATAGGTCGAGGTTGGGCTGGGCTTCGCGAACAGAAATGGACCTAGGATTTAAGAATTGAGCCTAAGATGTTTTTGAGATTTAAATACCTTTTCCAATTTAGAAAATATTGAAAATTCAAATATCAAATATCAAATTGTAAATGAACTCGGAAAAATTCTAGAAAATATATTCAAGCGCATAGAATCCAAATAAAATAAATTTGACAATAGTTGATGTTGAGTTTAATCATATTAATTTGTTTTATTTTTGAAAGTCCATATTAAGCTTTATTTTAATTCAAATAAAACTTTGGTGAATTTTCCTACAGAACTAAACTACTCAAAAAAATTTTAAATTTCAGAAAAATTGGGATGTTACATACGATCTTGTTCCCTTGAGCTGCACTAACTCCTAACACTACTACAAAACAGGCCATAGAAGACGCCTCATCACAGACGGTTTTAAAATAATCACAGACGGTTCCAAGACGAACCGTCGTGATATGTCACTATCACGAGCGGTTCTAGAGAACCGCTCGCAGATATGTAGGTATCACTGAGCGGTTCGTGGTTAGAATCGTGCGTGATGAGACGCTATCACGCATTTGTTCGTGATACGAACCGTCTGTGATATGCCATCACAGACTGTTTTTGTATAAAACTATCTGTGATACTTTTATTTCGTTCGGCGGGAAAACAAAAATTTGCACTTAATGGCGGGATCCCGAAAATCTCTCTATATTAACAGAGTCATTCATCTCCTTTGCCATCTCCATCTCCTCCTCTGCCATTTCTCATCTGCCATTTCTCCTCTGGCCTCCCCCGAGCTCGTCGCCTGCGGCCTCCTCCACCTCGCCCCAGCCTCGTCGTTGTCGGCCTCCCACGACCTCAGCGCCCCCGACCTCCTCTACTTCGTCGCCCCGTCCTCCCCTGAGTTCGACGCCTGCGGCCTCCTCCACCTTGCCTCGGCCTCATCGTCGCCGGCCTCCCATGACCTCGTCACCCCAGCCTCCCACGACCTCACTATCTCTACTCCCCCCTTTTGCTCTGTGATGTGGATTACTACTGTGATGTGTTAGTACTCTGTGAATGGATTGAGTTTATGCTACTGTGATGTGGGTGATGCATGCCGTGTTGTTTTTAGTGCTCTGTGAATGGATTGAGTTGATGCTACTGTGATGCTATGGCTATTGTGGGAAAGCTAGCAAAAGTTCAATCCGAAAATCAATATCAGATTCATTCGCGAGGCTCCAAACGAAGTGAAAATCCGTTTTTGTTTTTTTTCCACAGAAAAAACTATCACTGTGAAAATAGACTATCACAGACGGTTCTATTCACGAACCGTCTGTGAAAATAGACTATCACAGAGGGTTCTATTCACGAACCGTCTGTGATAGCCTTTTTCACAGACGGTTAAAAAAATGTCTGTGATGACCTCGTGTGTGGATATCGTGAGGATATGTGCACGATCTCAGGATGATGAGTCAATTGGCAATGGCTTTGTTGGTTTGCAAAATCTCGCGTTTTCGGGGTTTGCTTCATCTTTGTCGGACCACGGCGGTCGGCCGGTGGTGTGGGCGGTCGGACCGCCCGTGGGGAAATCGGACGGCGGTGGTGGCCGGTCGGACCGGCCTGACCTAAAATTGGATTTTGGGGCTAATCCAAAAATAGGTTGTGTAGGCAGGTGAGGGGAGTCTCCTGGATGTGGTTTCATCATTTTTGGAGCTCCCAATCAAAAGTTCTATTGAGTTGAAAATTCGAAGGTTTGGATTTTCAAGTGGAATTTTGGCTAAGTCTTTTTGACCGGTCCGACCGCCGTTGTGGGAGAGGTCCGACCGGCCTGAAATCGGTCGGACCGGCCTTGTGGGGCGGTCAGACCGGCGATGACTTGGAGGTGAGCCAAGTGTGCATTGATGTGGTTTCAATGTGGTTTATGTTTGGTTATCAATGCTTTATTGATGTATATTGCATTGCGGAGCTAACGTGGGTCAAGTTGTGAAGAACTTGTTCCCGGAAACGGTTTGTTTGTCTATTGTCGCATGCGGTGGCTTGCAGGTCAACGACGTCAACGGTGAGTGGATCGGGACTACGCTTGGAGAGCCGAGGTCCAGAACGATCATGGATGCCGGGTGAGGTCGTGTGACTCAAGCATGGTGCAGAATGGGCAAGATGGATCGAACGGGTGGTTCGGTGTAGCTGGTTGGATCAGGCGGTGCGGATATCAGTGCGAGTCTCTGGGAGGTTCCGATGGGATTCGGACAAGAGAGGCTTGGCGGCGTGAGAACCGTGATCAACCTACACGTGGTGAAGCGGCGATTGCTTCAACAGATGAGTGTGTGGGTCCCATGTGTGAGTGGGTCCCAAAAGTGAAACCCGAGTCCTCTCCTATAAATAGAAGGGGGAGATGTAAAACCCCTTTGAAGCTTTCATTTGGTTTCCCCTTTGCCTTTTCTAGGGTTAGGGTTTGGAGAGGAAGAGAGGGAGAGATTGTGGTTGCTCCTTGGTGAGATCTTGTCCTCCTTGAGGGAGTGGCTTTGTAAGCATCTTGTGAGATCAATCAATCTTGTGATGCTTGCTTGAGAGATCATTTGTCTCCTCTTTGTGTTCTTCTCTCATTTGAATGAATTTGGTGCTTCCTTGATTCAAGAGTTTTTGCTTGGTCTTTTGACCCACTTTGTCTTGCTTTGTTGTGTGGGAATACTACTAGAATCATCTAGACCATCAATCCCCACAAGCAAGTCTTGAATCAAAGATTTTTATATTTCTAGGGTTTGTGCACTTCTTTGTTAAATCCTTGAGAGATCGATTCTGCGAAGTGGATCTGAAGGATCGTCGCTAGAAATAGGTCTCTAATATCATTAGGGAGGTGTGCTCGAAATTTGGTCAAGTTTCATTGGTTGAATCAAAAGTTGGATCAAATTTCGTTTTGGATTTGGGCTTCATTTTTGATCTTCGGATGAACCGGTCGACAGGTGTTTCAGCGGCGGTCCGACCGCCGATATTCAGACATTGCTATTCTGCGGGTCGAACCGCCCACCACCGGTCCGACCGCCCGATTAGTTCACGGTCGGATCATTGGTTGAACGTCGGTCAGACCGCCCTTGGTAGCCGGTCAGACCGCCTGTGCCCAGATCTGCCCTTTGAGTTTAAGTCTCCACTTTTGTATCGTGTGGTTGTCGGGGTTTGTCGAATTCAGCACAAGGCTTCCGCTGTGTGCTTACTGATCTTCTTAGCTTTTCATAGTTAAAGGAGTAAAGTTTGTGTTGAATTTGATTTAGGCGAGAAAGTTTTGAAAGCGCCTATTCACCCCCCTCAGTCGCCTTTCCGGTCCTACATCGTGTCATCACAGACACAAAAATTCAGACGGTTCAAAAACCATCTGTGATGATGGTTTAGAACCGTCTGTGATGAGTTTTTGTGTAGTAGTGTAATATGTGTGTGTTGTGTTGGTCGGGCGGCAGGACAACTCAATCTCAGATCATACACAACATAGTTCAAATCGAATTAGTGAAACAACCATCGTATAATAGCGCACCATGTACGCTGCTTTTGCCAATTGGTAATAACGCAAATCAATCCCCTTGGGACCTCCGACCGTAGTAAATTTTGAAGTTGGTGGTGTCCGACATATTTGACGTACTGCACTGTAAACAATATTTTCATGATTAACCACGTATCTAAAACTAGACTACCCACCGAAAATGATTATGTACAACATACTACACTACATAACCATACATCCAAAACTATATAATCCATTCGGTTAAAAAAAATTACCTGAAAGGTGGGCGACTGGACGGACAGCGCTTCGCTAGCTTCTCTCCTCTCCTCTACTCCTCTCCCTTCGCTCCCCTCTTTATTTTTTTCTGAATAAAAGTGAGTTTTCCCTGAATTTTAGGGTTTCAAAAGTCATTTATAGGGAAGACAGTGAATGGCGACATGGAGCTCTGGATACTGTTGAGCCCACTGTCGTCAATTGAATGGCGCCATCGCCATTGCAATTAGCAACAGACGCCTAGTTTTGTAAAAAAAATTAGATTATTTATTTGTGTAATTATCTTTTAAATTAATATTATTTTAAAAAATCTCTAC
The DNA here is from genome assembly GCA_036346395.1 of Hsuehochloa calcarea. Classification (NCBI taxonomy): domain Eukaryota; kingdom Viridiplantae; phylum Streptophyta; class Magnoliopsida; order Poales; family Poaceae; genus Hsuehochloa; species Hsuehochloa calcarea. Next base: position 14,275,217 of record CM070611.1, on the reverse strand, counting down.
TTATATGTAACTGCTTTGGTTTGCTCAAAAGAAATCATATATTGTATGAGATACAACTTTCTTTCTGTCTGCTTTATTCCCTTTCATGTCATCTTATATCCTAGGTGGCATGCCTTAGATAAGTAAATTCAGATTCGGTTACACCAATGTCAAGCAGTACGCCGACGGAGGATGCAAAACAAGTTGACCAACTTACACCACTTTTACGTAGATGCTCCTGCGCTCTGATTGATTTCTGGCATTGAGCTGACGATCAAATGCTATTGTGTCCCAATATTTGCGCAATTATCTTCACCACTCCCACCTTTTTTAATCCCCTTCCGTCATTTGGGCACCTTCCTTTTCTCTAGCTTCTCAGTTCGCACTCCACATACTATGTATACTATATATTAAATATGGTTGACTCCTGTTTTTGTATCTTAATCAATTAGGACTCAAAGAAGTGTGTTATAAGGATTTCTATATGAATGATAATAGGATTGAGATTTCTACTATATAAAGTCATGAGGAGTAGTCATAGAAAACATAAGTCACAAACCAATTCATCCAAAGCAAGAGGTACATGAGAAGATTAGATGTTAGGTTATTCTTTAGCACTAGATTCTTGTATCGAGCAAGGATTTAAGGGTGCTAAAAGCTTCGAGAGGGTTGCGAGAGAGTGACAATCCCTTACTCTTTTGAAGTTATGTTTAAAGGGTTTGCGGTCGACTTCGTCGAATCTTTCTCTCTAGTCATGATTATTTCATCGTCGTTATTTGTTTTTCTCTACAAGATCCATCTACTTCCTTCTTAATACCTTGCACGCTCATACCGTTTTTCACAAACTTCGATCCAATCTAAAGCCATTGCACATAAAAGGGATATCAAAGTATAACACTATACGCTACCATGTAATCTATCCGATCAGCTTCGCGCTCACTATATTCAGTGCATTGTCTCCACGCATCATCCCGGGTAGGGCAGGGCTCACCATAGTAAACTGATACGCTCCTAGATGAGTGCGTCATCATTCATTCACTCATGATTTTAATATAAAATGCCCTAATTTTGTTTTGCTTCATACCATGCATCACAGAATGGGCAATTTTACAGTCGCTGCCTTGCTAATGAACCCCTCCACTATTCTTTATAGTTAAGCCCATCTACTAGTATTTTATCTATGTTGACCTTTGTGTGGTACATTTGTTTTGTTCAATATTAATTCAGGCATTGCAAAAGCTTTGTCATGAAATGAAATGGCACAGTTAGGCCAGCACTAATCAAATGGAGGTACATGAGTAGATAATTAAACTCTAGGTACGTACAGAAGCTCAACTGAAAAACCGAATAGATCTGGGACATCTAATTGGAAAATCTTGCGAGAAGAATTCAGCAGGGGTGAATAGCGGGGGATCGATCTAGTGCAATTCTCCCTTGAATTCCCGGTCAGACTGGGATATGTGAATAGCGGGGGATCGATGCATCTGTCTGTAACTATTGAAATAGGCCGACCAGAAGTACCCATGCTCTCAGAGTGGCTAGCCCAGTTGCGGCCTAAATTTCACTTTGACCACTAATATATATATATAATATAATATTTGTATTGGTTATGTGAAAATGGTATCACTAGTTTAGTCATAAAAAATATTTTCATAATGTAATATTTTTATGTTATTTTATGAATATAATTATGTAAAAAGTAATAGTCAAAGTTGCCCGTTGGAGACGGTATCGATGTAGAAAATGTCATATATTTTTAAACAAGGTAGTACTTCGAAGTTTTGAGATAAGATTAACATAAGAGGACAACAAAGAAGTCACTCTTATTATATAAAAAAGGAATGTACACCCAGACGTAGAAAACTTTAGCAAGACGTTTTTACAGCCCCGGATCGGATGCATAATCCGTCCGTGCCAACATCCAAGAAGAGGCTATTTAACCCTTTTTTAGCACTTCTAGCTAATAATTAAACTGATTTAGTCTTTTCATAAGTTAGCTCTCACTCTCAGACGTACATATCGTTTTCTTGGATCAACCAACGTTGCCAGAAACTTCAGATCGATCGACACGCACTTTTCATGGACATATGATATGCTAGACATGATCTTGTTGATTTTAATTAAATCGTTGTCATGGAGGGGCTTGTGTCCCCAAGTTGAAATCTAGCTTAATTAGTTTCTCCACATGCTTTGCTTTTGTGCCGATCGGTTTTACATTGATTTTTTTTTCAAAATTAATGAATTTAATTACGCTGTGCTCTTGCATCAGAAGATTTATATCTAGCTTTACGTCAGAGAGTCCTTGAGTGCATAGTGCTCACAATGTTGTAGTAATTTTGTAGCATTGTTTTTGCTTATTTTGGTTTAGTAGCAGTATTAATTCAGGTTAACTTGTCGAGTATGCTTCAATTAATATGTAATTGACACAACGTCCAGAGCTAGCTAGCTAGGATAGCTATCTAAAAAAAAAAATAAAGAAAGAGAGCTAGAAGCTAAGATGAACTCGACATCGATGCGGTGAGCAGCACTCAAAGGGTCTATGGGAAAAACATAATTAAAAGCATACCCAACTTGAAATTTTAAATATCATATGGCTTAAAATTATGATAAGCTCTGGTAGGATTGACAAAACAGTTAGGACCAATTGCCTCTTCATAGTAAGGCCCAAGAGTGGAGATTAAAACTCGGAAAGAGATGTACTTTTTTGTCGTATTAAGTGGACTTCAAAACCAAGCAGCTAACAGATTTGCTAGATTTTGTCCCCATTATTGGGTCCACTTTCATAGACAAGGATTATCCTTGACACACACTGAATACCCTGTGGACTTGAGGTGAAGAACTAGGGTTCCAAGAGAAGATAGTGAGAGAGGGAATGCCATATATTTCTTGAAACATTCACATCACTTCTATTGTCGGCTACCTTTTAGCCACAATTTCTACCTAGCTTCTATCTTTATTTTCTTCATATGCACGGAAAGAGATATTCCATGTTCAAAGATCAGCTACCTAATCTTGGTCTGAATTCTAGCACCATGTGCACGCATTAATTGAGTTTAGCGACGCGCTAATACCGAGACTAGCTAGTTAGCAGAGAAGATTCCATTGGTGAGTGCTAGTATGAAACCAAGAGATATGCATTGTCGTAAAACCATTCACATCAAGTCGCTAACTAGGAAACTTAAAACACCAAGATTTTTTTTTTAAAAAAAAGCATGAGCATATATAAGAAAGAAGTTCAGTTTGCCCTCTCTAGGAAACGTGTGCGTACGTAAGTCACCCGTTTGCATTAGCGAAGACTAGAACTATGCATGATGAAAATCTGTTTAGTAGATGGGGGCCGATGACAATCTGCCGCACATTTTATTTTCCGTCCAATGACTAGTATGTAGTAAGGATCTTTGTATCTTAAACTACAGTTTATTTGTTATAGAATTATGATACATCGAATTAGTGTACATCGTTATATATAGCCTAGATCCACCAAACAAGTGGTGTAAATAATTTTACATTTTTACTATTAGTGTGGGAAAATGATTGGCCCTTCTAGATGAACTAGAATACGTAAAATCCCAAAAATCCCAATTTTGGGTAAGTGTATTAAAAATAAACGAGGGAACAATTTTGAGCATGTTTTTGAATTTTTCGTTAAAACATTCACTGCATTCACAAACCAACAACAGCTTGAAATATTTTTCATGAAACATTAAGAACATATAAAAATCTGGAAAAATTTAAAAAGAAACCATACTGTTGTAGGAGTCTGTACAAAAAATTTCATAATTTTTGGAGCCCGTTTACTGTGTTTAAACACTCTGCAAACCCTCAGCCTTTACTGGAAAACTCAAAACTCATTTGAATTTCTCACTCATCCTATTGGCCCGAATCCGCCCGGCCCAACTCCTCCGCGCCTCGCCTCAGCCCAGCGCAGCCCACCTCGCTCTCCTCTCACTGATACACCAGACCCGCGCGTTATGGAGCTTCTTCCACCTTGCGCCGGTGCCTACTTTACCCCTGGTTTGCACCCATCGCCCATGGTTCACGCCCTAACTGTCCCTCCTCTCCCATGCTAGCAACCCCAGAGCGGTGCCCTGTTCTCGCGCTAGTGGACACGCCGAAGCGCACCCACTAGTTCTCGCACAACCACCATTATCTCGAATCGGTCCCACATGTCAGTATTAAATTTCTTTTCCTTTAGAAATTTAATTCCAGCTGAAAATCCTTTTTCCCTGCTGACAACATGCTGACGCAGTAATATGGAATTTCCTTTTGAAAGAAAATTCTAAAATCCGTAATAGTGGTTTACTCTCTTTTTCCTTTCCGACAAATGTTTTGGGAGTCCGTTCTCATTCGTTCGAACTCCGATTCAATCCATTCAAATTCCTAAATTCATCTAAAATCGAGATTTTTATTTAGAGTTGGTTTTACTATTTTTGGATTTTATTTGAATTTATTTTAAATTTATTTATGCTTCGCCTATTGTTTTCTATCTCTTTAGACAATTTGTTTTATGGAGCAGAAGCAGAAGCAAACTTTGAAGATCCAAGTGTGGTAACTGAGCAAAGCCAAAGCCAAGGGAAGTCGTAGTCTTTTGATCATATTGAACCTATGATTTCAAAAGTATATTGTTTGATAGCAGTTGCATCCTATCTTTATATCAACTGCTTTTGGGAATAGTTAATCATCTATTTGTCATTATGCATCCATTGAACATTTGAATACCATAAATCACTTGTCACCATAGAATGGTCATTATATTAGTTGAACATAATTGTATCACCAACATGGGTATCGTAGAGATGCTTAGTTGCGATGGGCTCATGATCACATGTACAATTATGTTAAATTTGACTTAATGAGATATAGAATTGTGGCTGGTAGCCACTGTTGTTAAAATTTATGTACCATGATAGTGTATGTCATTAGTCTTGGTTGAACAAAATGATTCTACTCAGGAGAGCGATCGTGAAGTAAAGGGAGCACGATTAATCTTGTGCGCTATTGAACTGTGCCTTATCATACAACCACATGTTCAGTATGGAATGAACATGGCTAATTAATTAGCAATGTCTTCATTTCTGTTCTATTGTGGAAGTGTGAATTACATGGTACGTATACAGGGTACGTATACTCACAATGGCGCAAGAGGGGGGCTGTTTGGTCGGTGAGACATTTAGTGTTGAAATCTTAGCGGGCAGAACTGGGTTAAGAATGAGCTTTGTAAAGGTTTTGTGATAATCATTTAGTCGCGCACCTTCGAAAGTGTGTGTACGGATATTATAAGTTGATTTATCTCTTGTAGGTAAAGCTGTACAATATCTGTAGAGTTAAAAACTGTTTAAACAGTTGTGTCTGCGGTCATGGACGTGCTCAGGGATTTCACACGAGAGGTAGAGTTTCTTTCTAAGATGTGTCAGAGTGTGAATGTAAAGTTCACTTGATGAATAGGATGTTCGTTTGGTGAATGGGGAATTCACTTATCGGTTTGGTTAGGAAGTGAATGAGAAGTTCACTGGTTGTTTCAAAGCAATTATTTATTTATTACTATCCTTTTCAATTATGTATTTCAATCTATTTACCATATTTATCGTCAATACTGCTTTCTACAAAAGAACCATACTGCTAATCCTTTGCTCAAGCCTGACATGAATATTAATTGTATATCGTTTTCCTATGACTTGTTGGGTACTTTATGTGCTCATAGCTTCAAATTTTGATGCTCAGTTGAAGAATATCAAGCCGCTGAAGAGTTCTACGGACAAGAGTTTTATGAAGACTTTGCGAATTAGGATGCGTTCTCCACTCGATTGCCTGTGGGCATGTTGATTGGTCTTTTCAAGTTTTTTCCGTTCCGCTGCAAGAATTTATTTATTTCTTTAGCCCTGTATGTTAAGTTAAGTAAACATTGACCATAATATCTAGTTATTATTACTATTTGTTATTTTATAATATTTTTAGTTAAATCGATAAATGATGGTGTTTCATTGATGTGTCCTGTGTGAGCTAGCTACTGATCTGAGACTAGTTCAGAATACACAGAAGGTTTCGAATGTATAAATCCAGGTCTCGACCCATGTAGCATCGATGCATCGTCATCATCCCCAACTACGACACGTGCACCAGATCCAAACTGCCGTACCCTAACTTTTCTTCAAGGATAGGGTCCCTTCTAATCGCGTCATCATGTATTTCGTCCCTCAATATAATCATCTAATCCTCTCACTCAACGCGGGGCATCTCATAGAGGATATGTGCAACCCTGTCTCCTTCCCCATCTTCGGCCGCCGCCGACATTTTCGCCATTCGTCGAAGCCCAATGAGCCTCAGGCCAATTCTTTCCTTCTTGTCCACCCCAAGTGTAAATGTGAGCTAATGTACACCTTCTTGTAGCCCCTCCATCACCGTAGAGTGCTAGCACTGTGAGCCTCCTTTGCGTCGCAACTATTCAATGTGACAAGCTTCTCTAGCCATCCCCCGACACCATCAAGGACCTTCGTGAGCTTCTAGTAGTCCCCTAGAGCTATTGCACACATTAGACTAGTGGGTTAGCGGCTGTAGCATAGAAATCACCGTGGCTGACTATGGCGCCGCCGCGAGAGATGGTGTCATCACTGCTCTAGTGACCATTGGTCCCCGAGCCGCCTCCTGTAGCATCGCCGTTGCCCCCTAGAGCCAATGCGCACAACCATTCACCGTGTCATTACCTCATGCGCGAAAACCATTGTGGACCCGAGGTGCTCCGCCGCTTCTCGGTAGCGTAGCACCTCCTCCGTCGATGTCTCGGCCTCCACCACAACCCAGTAGGATCATCGTTGAGCTGGGAACTCATTTTGCCCATCCCTGAGACAAGCCACTGCACCGTTCGCCACTGGCGAGCTTGCCATGGCGCTTGGCCGCGCTCAGCTCTGCTCTCCTTCCTTCACACTCTCTAACTGGTAGGCACCACATGATTAGGAGTTGATTAGCGCTAAATCACAGTGGTTAGAGTTACTAAGTCACTGACGTGCGGGACCAGCAAAAAATATGATAAAAAATCAAATTTTAAACGTGTTTAGTAAATGAGTCACTGACATGTGGGACCCATCCATTATTTTTCGTTTTAGAACATGTTTTGAAACCGAGTGGCTGACAAGTGGACCCCACCTATCAGTAGGTTAAAATCAAATTAGGTTTAAATGATTGAGTTAATACCTAACGAGTCTATGACATATGGGACAACCAATGTTTTTATAAATAAAAAATCAAGAAATTAAAATATGAGTGACTGACAAGTAGGGTCCACATGTATGTAAATAATTTTCAGAAAAATGGAAAATCCGCTTTTAGTATAAAGGAAATGCATTTTCTCTATTGGAAAGCATAAATCTTGAAAAATACGGCTTCGGCGTCATCAGTTTCTTAATTTTAGGATCTTTAAAACCGAACCAAATTCAAACGTTAATAACTTTTGCAGATGAACTTCAAACTGGATGATAACTTTTATAAATTCATATAAAATCATGCTTTGTCTGAATATGTAAAATATTTGGATTTTATTGCTATTGAATTTATTCTACTATTTGTAATTTCTAATCGGTTCTTTTGAATAGACATCGATAACGCGAATGAATTTTTTGATGAACCACTATTCTCATACTCAGAGATACCGGAGCAAGGAAAGCACCTCCTTTGACCATGTTGATCCTATTATTTTAATTTTTGTATTTAAATTTTGCAAAATCCATTATGCATGCATGTATGTTTGGCTAAAATTGCTATTTTTGGGGATAACGGTAGTTAAATTCCTATTGAATGCATGATCCACCTTGATATATTTATATCTTTATTGTTGTCACCTTTAGGACATGGTTTAGACAATGAATGATGTCAATTTGGGTATTCCGATCCGGAATATCAAATAGATGCTTAGCCGGTTCTATTTTTGCTAAAATGGAATAACTAATGCAAATATGAGTTTTGATTGGGAAATTTTCAATTGTTGAACTAGAGGGGTTTACCTTTGTTAATTTGTATAAAAATAAAAATAAAAAACCTAGTTTATGACGCAGCCGAGTTATATTATGAACGGAGAAGTGTGAGAGGTGTATCTCATAAGTAGACAGGGGGAGATCCTTGCCCGGGTCAATTAAAGATCGAACGCCAATATATCCAACTTAAGCGTAAGTGTACAACCACATGTGGTGATACGGGGCAGCCTTAGCTAATTAAGTCATGTAGGATTAGCCTTGCACGTTGGTAGGTCGCAGTAGTGCGAGCATATCCAGGTAGTTTTGCTCGAAGGGGCTTCCTTAACCAATGTGTTAGGGATGAAGCTTGCCGACACAACGGCCAATGCGTCACTGAGACGGGGGGTGTACCCGGGTGAATTGAGGGTTTCCATTCTATGAGCTAGTGTAAGATTAGGACTAGGTGATGTAAATGCATGCTTCGTTATGAACTCTAGACTGCATACTATCTTGTTGTGTGTGATGGTGTCGCCGGATGTCGAAAAAACTAGAGACCTTATATACTATGGGTAAACTAGTACACCTCTGAAGAGTGTTAGACTATTTAAATATCCATGCTCGTGGTGATGAGTGTGCTAAGTGTCATTTTGACGGGTATAGTCCTAACTTTTGCAAAATAGTTTGTTGGAAAATGTTAGGATCGTTGGTTTGAGTAAGTGCCATGACTATGGCTGAGAATGAAATGTTGATCGCAGCCGAGGAGGGTTGTGATTTTGCTATTATTGAGTTACATATTTGTTATTTCGATATCTGTCAACTGCTCTTTGAAATTTTTGTTGCAAATTATTACATATCGATATTGCAAATAAAACTTGCTTAATGCTAAAAATAACTTGTAGAGTAGAGTCTCATCCTTTGTAAGCCTTGCATCTATAATTATGGTGCGATACACTACAAGTCTTGCTGAGTACAAAATGTATTCAATCTTGCTTAAATGGTTGATCAGAATATGAGGATGAACCCATTCTAGATGACACTCTCATAGCTCCTGGTACCGGAGGGTACGAGGATGGGTCTTGCTAGATTTTGGTTCTTGTCGATTTCCTGAGGGTTTGTATGGGCACACCGCTGGACATTTTGAGTTTATTCGCTATGCTTCCACTGTTAAATTTGCTACATATGTTTTAATTTGGCTGGTCAGCCGTGTAATATATACTTATCATGTAAATGTTTAAGTTTATGTCCTATATTTGTTTCATGTTGTATGTATGATGTATGGATGTGAATATAAATATTGTGGATGTGTGTACTAGCTATTGATCATGGAACTAGTACGGTACACACACACGAGGGTTTCGGGTTTTTAAATCCTTGGTCCGACAACGTTGGTATCAAAGCCATACAAACTGTAGGTCAAGCCCTAATCAGAATGATCATTAGTTTAAGATTTGATTTTCAAAATACAACCTATTTTAATTACAAAATTAATTGTGAAAATTAGGGGGTTCTAGCTAACCTTACCTCTCTTAGCATTCTCTTCTCATCTATGTTATTCTTTTGTTAACTCTTCTCATCTTCTCTCAAAATAATTCTAGTTTTGGAAGAATATATGCTCTCTGAAAATAAAAGTATTTGATCATATTTAAATAATTAAAAATAGAACCAAAATATTTTAGAAAAGTCCCTAAAATATTATACAAGAAGGTCTTTCGAAAACCTATTTTAAAACTAATAAAAATCCCACTTTAGATGGATCTTTACAAAAATTTCAGAACCTAGCTATGTACTGAAAACTATGTGATGTATTATTACTTAAACCCTCCTACCTTCATTTTGTGATGCTTTGAATAGGTATTAAGGAGTTCTAAGTAAACAAGTAGACCAAGGGTTAGTAGTATAACTTGATAATAAACCTTAGATGTTAGTAAAATATTGTATAAAATGAATAAGAACTTGTTGCTACATTCTTTTCTTTCCTTAGTGTCATTTCTTATCTATGCCTCATTATGTTATAAAAATGATTACTAACTATTAACTTTCTTCCAAAATTATAGATGACCACCTATTGGGAGCAGCAGTACCGGACGAGTGCATTTGAGGAGGGTACATTGCAGCAAACCTTGTGGGTGATGTTGCAACTCATCCGCCAACCTCACATGAACCTCTACACCATCTTCAGCACGCCCTCCAGTGCGGCAACCACCGCGAGTACCTCACACAGGTTCTTGGCTAGGGATGGCACATTGGAGATCCTTCTTTCCACTACTACGGGCGAGGGTCATGAGTCCTCATGTCACTCTATGATACGGCCTACGTCACCATCGTACGTCTCCGCCACGACCTACCCGAGCTGCAGGATATGTTCTTCTATTTTCCTGAGCGATCGTGGGATAGAGAGGAGAATATCTACCGGGTGGCGGGCATAGAGTTCATCATCCCATACCTACACCTTGCTGGTTTGGTGATATCACTCGATGGATACCTCCATCGTGTGACCAGTGAGATGTTGGAGGCACGTTGGAGGATCTCCACGTTGAAGGACAATATCTCTCCATTCGTGGCCCAGGGTTTCTTATCACAGGAACTATTGTACGGGAAGGATGCCGTACTAGCCGTCGAGCGCAACGACGATGCCTAGTTCGAGACCATCTAGAGGGAACTCACTAGCAGGGACTTAGAGTTAGCTAATTTTGGGTATATTGGTATGTTAAATTATGTAAGGTGCTGATGTACATGTATGGTGATTTCCATTTGCTACTTATGTTGGTTTAGTTGTTTGTAGTATGTTCAAGCATAGGATATGCAAACCGTGTAATACTTAACCGTTATGTTAAAGTTTCATGCATATTGTCCCTATGTTATGAATTGGTGCATATTTCAGTTTCAAATGAGTCATTTTAGCATGTGATGTTATTACTTGCTGACCCGCTTAACTTGTGCTTATTCCCCATTATCTTGCATGCAAATTGTTAAAATGCATGTGCTGTGGATAGGATGCTGGTAAGTCGCTCCATGATCCCGGTTATAGCGCTCAGTGACGCCTCCTATTCGCGGCAACAGGGGGCGATGCACCCAACCCTCTGCAAATATCCATCTACAACTGCACCTCAAGATCAGCACACCGCTGAGGAAGCGAAAATGTTGCCCCAACCACCCACAATGGCGCAAGTGCTCACCATGATCGAGCAAGGGCGACAGACAAACACCATTCTACTGCAAATAGTTGGTCCAGAACACTGCCAACATTGGCGCGGCGGCCGCAGGTGGTGGAGCTACCTCGATGCCACAGTCAAGGATGGGCTAGTTCTTCGAACTCGACCATTGACCTTCTCTTCTGCGGTGGATCCTCTCAACGCCGACAGTTGGCTCCGCTCCATCGAGAGCTAGTTAGTCATTGTCCAGTGCAATGACGAGGAGAAGGTGTTTTATGCATCTTATCAGCTGTAGAGAGCGGCAGCCGCTTGGTGGGAAAATCACCATGCCATTCTCGGTGAAGGTCAGGCCATCACTTGGGCCGCCTTCAAGAATGCTTTCCATGACACCACATACCGGCGGGCCTCATGGACATCAAGAGGCGAGAGTTCTATATGAACTCAAACCAGAGAACATGGCAACGATGGAGTTCCTCCACCGCTTCAACCACCTTGCTCGGTATGCCACCCCCAAGATACCGGATGAGGGAAAGAAGGTGGCTCTCCTCCGGGAGCTCCAACTGTAGATTTGTGACCATTTTCATACAAATTAATTAATATACCATATATGTAAAAAATAATTTCATATATAAATTCAATCTACAGGTTGAGAAACTAGAAAAAAAGACAAAATTATCCTAAAAACTAAGTCAAAATGAATGATCAAAAGGGAAAAAATAAACTAATACTCATTGAAACTTGTCATTTATTTTTTCCCTCATAATATATTTTTAGTTTAGGATCGAAATTTTGTTGGCTTCTTGATAATATCAACTCATCTAATCAATATCTGTTTGGGAAATTTTCAGACCATTTATTCATAAATTTCCACGAAAGCACTTTTAATGATGTATACTATACAATGTTCGCGCGGATAATTAAGGTAAAAAGGTACTGTTGGTAAAATTGGTGAGATTCAACCACACACGCTTCTACTCACTGCATCACTTTTTTTACAATCCTATAAGAATCGTCGGTCGAAAGGTTAATCAGGATGGGATGGGATGAGATGAGATGCTATTTCATCCTTACACGTCGTGTGCAACACCAAATTAAAGGGTAAGAAAACGATGTGCACCTAACTATATACATTGACTTATTGGCCAACTTCTTCCCTGCGTTATGCTGTCGATCGCAAGTACGTTTGCGACGCTAGCTCACGAAGATGCGCGCTTTCTCTAGAAACGATTGCAAGTCAGTGCCCAGTAGGATATTTAATTATTATTATTACTGCGTAAAGTTAGCTAGTGAATTATGCTGTGCTTTAATTGATCTGCTTAATTGTCATGTGTATTCTATTATCATTACACTCTATCATAGTACCTAGCCCAGGCCAACTACTAATACAGATGAATTTGTACTTCTGAAAAGGTCGCCCAATTAAGTAAATGCATATTTGACCTTTTTGTTTTGAGATAATTATTATATCCATAAAAGTTACAAAGCTGTGATGTTGTTTTTTATATATAATTAGTATATTCATATAACAATTACAAATGAGACAACCATATTGAAAATGTAATAGAATTTTATTAATGTTCAATTAACTGGCTTGTTAAAACATTTGTCATTTAGCTCATAAAAATTGAAAAACATGTTAAACAATCCTACAAAAAAATATATATTTAAAAATCATAATAAATTTATATATACTTATAAAATGAACTATATAAAATTTTAAAACTATAAAATAAAACCATATAAGTATTAAAAAATGAATATATATATATATATATATATATATATATATATATATATATATATATATATGAAGCCTTTTCCTACTCAGGGAGTAGTTACTCCTATTAGTATCTCACAATGTAGAGAGTATCTTGCAACCGAGAGTATGTATGTGTAGTATACAGTATATAAGACCACCTAGGTGGTATTCACACATTTTCGGGGGTGGTATGTATAAATTTTTAGACATACTCCTTTTTAGTGCAAATATGAAGGTATTTACAAAATATGCTAAAAACTAAGGACTTTCTTACAAATTTTTCATGTGATTCGCATTGGAATATCTTATAATTAGTATATGAGTATACCCAAAGTGATAAAGGAGTATGTCAAGTTCTTTTAAGTGGTATATCGGAGGTGGAGAATTCTACTTCTGGAGTAGAAAGTATTTATCCTATATATATATATATATATATATATATATATATATATATATATATATAAACAGTATCGTGCCTAACGAACCATACCGTGTCTGAGTCGTGTTGGGCCGGGTTTAGTACTATTCGTGCTAGGGTGATGGCACATGCACAACTTGAACTATTTTGCCTTCCCGATCAGACTCGTAATAGTACAGATCATACCGCGCTCAGTAAAGACCAGTAATATCGTGCTTCGAGCCGTTGGGCCAGGACCACACGCTTCCCACCTACCATGAGTGCATAGTAAGAATAAATTTTTGACCGAAGGGAGCAACCGCGCGCGACTCGTCTTCTTCCTGACATCCGTCCACATTACCTGATGAACAAATCTATTCTCTCGTTTCGTTGTTTTCTGAGGCCATCACGTTTTGTTATTTGAGAGGAAGGCGTTAGGACACTTGGATCGATAGTGGACGAGGCGGGAAAAGTGCCGAAGAAGAGATCGAGAAATGACTAAGCAGAAAGCGACGTGGCAAAAAAAAGGAGACGAGGCGATCACATGGACTTTGACGATACCAAGCTTGCTTGCCAGGTAACACGGGTGGACGTGCACGTACGACTAGACCAAAAGCGACCGGTCGAGCGGACTAAAAATCCAAATTAAACAGGCAATCAAAGATTGACCTTTGAACCTGCCGGTAGTAACATCCTGCACTAGTTAACCTAGTCTTACCCATAACAACCCACTAATAACAAGTCATAACGACTAGTTCGATAGCACCGAAAAAGAATGTACAAAGTTTACGACTGATATTTTCTCCACAATGTTCACGCATGGAAGTTTCCCTTAATTTGCTGCATCTTTTGTGCTAGGTGTTCAGTCCTTCGGGGAGACCATGCCGGCCGTTTCAATTAATGCGCGCGTCGACTAATATTGGATTATGCAAGAAATTCCAGACCGAGCATTTACTGCCAATTGACTGGAGTTGATCAAATGCGACAGATTAGGGTTTGTACTCTATCTTTCCTGTTTCAAGATGCATGAGGTTCTGAGGCAATACCAGAGAACAGACCAATTGCAACAGTTGAAAAACGCCAGGAAAATAGGTGTAACCGTCAAAATGATTTCAGTTCTGGTAGTGAGGGTTTTTAATTATATCCATGTATTGTTACAAGCAATGATACTTGTGAAACTGTTCTTCATAACAAATCCACTGGTACTATTTTTATGTGGTCAATCTAGATGTTTTTCCTTTAGTCAAAGTTTAGAATGTTTGATTGCGTGCATACCCGTGATCAGCGACCAGTACACACATCCACAACATTGGTATTCATACCCATACATCATATATACAATATGAAACAAATATAGTACATGAACTTAAATGTTTATATCACAAGTATATATTACACGGCCGATCGACTAAATTAAAATATATGTAGCAAATTAAACAGTAATCACACTTAGGCACACGGATTACTATTCGTCTGCCCGGTAGAACACCGCTCCGACGAATAGCAAGCCTTTTTATTAGAGTTACGCAGCAGAACAATAAGATAGAAACTGTACATCTTTATTACAGTAGTAGCCACACAAAGCTAGGGTTCTTAATACAACTACTACACAAACACAAAAGGGAGCTTCTCCGCTTCTGGAGTCTGCTCTGGAGTACCGCCCTCCTACTCGTCCCACGAGTCAAAGATAGTGCCCATCTCGCTCAGGTCCTCGCAGTCGGTGCCTTCTCCTCCTGCTGCTGCATCGGTACCTGCAAGTCCTTCGTCCCACTCGGGATAGCTCCCAGCCGGACTAGGATCTAACAAAGGAGAATACTAACAAGGTTGAGTACAAAAGTACTCAGCAAGCATAAATAGCAAAAGATGCACTTCATGACTGATCTCTGGTCTTTATCACATATTCTAAAATTATCTCTTTATGAAAATACACATTAAAACATTAAGTGGCAAATTTTAATTCTTAAAACACTACTAGTCACTCGGAAAGAAGAAAGACCCCTAGCGGTTCCCGTAGACTCCAATCCAGGAGACTGGTATGAATTCATGATTTGATATAGCACTGTGCAGGCTTGCACCAGTTTACCCATATCTACTCTGAACTCTCTCTGAGCTAGGTCCATCGCATTTCCTTTGATGCGACTTCAAGTTCAGAATACAAAACGTTTTCCAGGTTACGTGATTATGTCTCCACCCATTACTTTTTGTCGGTGTTGATTTAGTCACGGTGCTGACCTCGTCACACACCGAGTTCTAGTAATGTTGGTTGAGGGGGCTCTCGTCCGTGCCCAACACTCCACCTTGGGGCGGCTCTCTTCCGTGCCCAATATTCCAATGTGACCCATTATGGAGAAGTTAATTACGTAACAAGGTAGCATTTTCTGCCCGCCGAAACGGGAAAATGGTTGGCACTGAATTACGGCTCCCGACCGAGTAAGAGTTTTGTTGATCCTTATATTATAACCATATGTAAAGGGGTCCCACCTCTTACCATTATCATCATCATCATCGTCTCGTTTCCCCTGCCAGGGCCCCCTTTACCCACCTAGTAATTCTCATTCTCATCTCATCATCTCTGTTTTCTTATCTTTCTCATCATCTTAAACCAATTTGATTTTGAGAAATAGTTTTGATGCAATACATATATGATAGAGCAATATACGGTTTACATTTAACATAACTATATTTATGTTCAAGAGGATAGCTTGCCTTTGGAGTTGTAGGAAAGGTTGGCGATGACGAGTCTCTGATCAGCTTCTCCTATCGGCACTGGATGGCCCTCTGTAGCAAAGCGGCAACACGAATAATATATAAATAAATACTTAGTTGAGTTTGAGTGGTAGTAGGCACATAAAATGCTAATACAACTCCTATGTTAGCCAGTATTTTATTTTAACAAAACTTTTCGGAACCTGACCCAGTTAGCACTCTCCCGCTAAAAATCGTCCTACGGTTAAACCCGATCTACTGCCGACATCGTCGAACTCGCGCCCTAACACTCGACACAACTACCACCAGATCTTACACTCTGCTACGCCTACAAGGATCTACTCGAGGGCACAAGACTACCAACACTTCTGGCACACCAACGAGTTACTCTAAAAACTGAACAAACACTAACTATACCGACTCCTAAATTCCTATACTCAGAAACCAAATAACTAGTTTCTAACCCCAATCTCTAATCAACCGACTAACTACTAAACTCCCTCTCTAATTACCTACCAAACCGGCTAACCGACTAAACCCCTAATTACATACCAAACTCTATCTTAACCCTTCCCCTAACCGGCTAATCAGCTCCTAACTCTAACTACTAAACTAATCCTAATCACCCTTGTACTAATCTAACCCTTAACCGGCTAACCTATACCCCCGCTCTCTCTCTCTTCTACCCCCTCGGCCGACGCCTCTCCTTCCCCCAAATCCTCTCTGGCCAAGCCCCTCCCCTGCCGACTCCTTCCCACCGCTGCCTCTTTCTCTCTAAGCCGATCCCATTCTCCACTCATCGCCTCTCCCTCTCTCTCGGGCTTCTCCGCCGCCATCGCCTCCAGCTGGCTTGCCTTCTCCGGCCCCTCGGCGCTGCTCCCTGCGCCTCCTCGGTCCTGCACCGCCTCCCTCGGCTACGGCTCCGCCTCCTCCTTCGCCCAGCCCGGCCGAAGGCCAGGCGCCGCCATCTGCTTGCCAGTGCTTCCGCCTCGGCCGGTCGCTCTGCTCCCGGCCCGGCTCGGCGCCTCTGCTGCTTGCCGACTTCGCTCCGCTTGGCTCCGGCACCGCCTGGCGTCGCCTCTATTCCACCGGCTCACCCTTGGTCGGCCCGGCCTCCTGGCTCTCTCCTCCCGACGCCGATGTGGCCCCAGGCGCTGCCTCCTCTTCCTCCTCCCCTCAGCTCGATCTGGTAAGCTCCCGCTCGGCCGGCTCGGCCCCTTCCGGCCACCTTTGCTCCTAGATCCGGCCCGGCCCTGCCTCGGTCTTCCCTATCCGGTTCTCTCCCTTGGGGTAAGCCCTCACCTGACCTCCCTCTCTACTCCTACCAGTGCTCTACTGAGGTGAGCTGATAGCTACCAAACTATTCTACTGAAATCTAGTGATTTGTGAATAGTGTGCAAGTGTGCCATGCTTACTGATGTGTGTTGGGTTTACCTCTTGATGGATCTGGGCTGGGAGAGGGGATGGCAATGCTGGCCTGGGCTGGTGCTCTCCCTTTCTGCTCCTGGCTCCCTGGTTGCGGCTGGTGGCACCTTCTCCTCTGCTCCCTGGCTGCTGCTGCTGATGGCCTTCGGCTGGGAGATGCAGAGTTGAACCCTCCTTCGGTTCTTGCCTCTGCTGGCTGTGGAATGGAATGGATGGCTTGGTTGGTTTCTGGCTGGTGGCTTGCTTGCTTTGTGATGCTGTGAAGGAGAATGGCTTCTCGGGGAATGAACTTATGCTGTTGCTGTGTTTTGGGGGATGGATTTGGGCTAGCCTGAGCTGCTAGTTTTGCAGGGGGGATGCACCTCGGTGCTGCTGGCTTTCAGGGGGGAATGAATTTGCTGGCTGTGCTGCTGGTGCTTTGCTGGGGGAAATGCACTTGCTACTGCCCTGTGCTTGATATTTCGGTGGCTGGCTGGCTTGCTCTGTGAGAGGGGCTCGGCCAGGGGAGTTGCACTGCGAGAGAGGGCTCTGGAAATGGTTGCTGCACCAGGTGACGCTTGACTGAGGGTGTGGTGAACTGGGATATGCATTGAGGGTTTATATTGGGGTTTTGGCAAATGCAAACAGTGGGTGTTTGGTTCTAATGAAGCCGGATGAGGAGACCCACAGAAGTGACAGATGCCGAAAGATCTTGGGTGGTCAGGACATCTTGACGATCAAGGGGCCGACTAACTCCGGTTGGTCTGGGGATCTTGATGGTCAAGGGACCGACTACTCAGGTTACTTCGGATACTCTACTGCACTTCGGGAAATCTGACGGCCACTTTCACATTCTATACACTACTGCTCACAAGAATGCTCTCAACTACGATTACTAACCGATTGCTGATTTTCCTTTCGAGCGAGGAAAACGGGTCGTGAGACGGCTCTACGGGCGGACGCTCAAAGGACAAGGCGACGAGGAAAGCTGCTACTACATAAGGCAAGAAGAGAAGAAGACTAGGGTTTTAATTATTTACTGCCAAAAACATTGCAAATACTTGTAAAATAATTCTTGTAAAATTTTGATGCAATGAAATGGAAATGTTTTATGCTAACAAATATGCAAATGATGCGGGTTGTCACAAGAAGCATAGAGAATAAACTCAAAATGTCCAGAAGTGTGCCTATCCAAATCCCTAGGTAACCGACAAGACTCAAAATGTCCAGCAGTGTGCCTATCCAAACCCTCAGGTAACCGACAAGGACCAAACCCTAGCAAGACTCGTCCCCGTACCCTCCGGTACTAGGAGCGAAGAAAGCGTAGTACGGAATCGATTCATCCTCATATTGTGATCAATAATTTAAGCAAAGTTGAGTACATTTTGTACTTAGCAAAACTTATAGTGTATCGCAAATTATAGATGAAAGGCTAACAATGGATGGGGCTCTACACTACAAGTTATTTTTAGCATTAAGCAAGTTTTATTTTCAATATCAATATGTAATAATTTGCAACAGAAATTTCAAAGAGCAATTGACATATATATAAATAACAAGTATGTAACTCAATAATAGCAAAAATCACAACCCTCCTCGACTAAGATCAACATTTCGCTCTCAGCCATAGACATGGCACTCACTCACTTGTCAGCCTCTCAGTTTTAAAACATGTTTTAAAACCGAAAACAGTGGATGGGTTCCGCATGTCAGTGACTCATTTACTAAATACATTTAAAATTAGATTTTTTTATAATCTTTTATCTGGTCCCACATGTCAGTGACCTAGTAACTCTAACCACTATCATTTAGTGCTAATTAACTCCTAATCACATGGGGCGCACCAGTCAGAAAGAGAAGGAAGGAGAGTAGAGCTGTGCGCGCGGCCGAGCACCACGGCGAGCTCGCCGGTGGCGAACGACGCATTGGCTTGGTTTGGGGACGGGAAAAATGAGTTCCCCGCTCGACAGCGATCCTATCGGGCGGTGGTAGAGGCCAGAGAGGTGGACAAGGGTGGTGCTACGCCAGCAAGAAGCGGTGGATCGCCTCGGGTTCGCAATGGCTTTCGCACATGGGGCAATGACACAGTGAATGGTGGTGTGCATTGGATCTAGGAGGCAACAACGATGCTACAGGCAGCGGCTCATGGACAAATGGTCACCGGAGCGGCGACGACACCATATCTCGCGGCAGTGCCATAGGCGACCACAATGATTTCTATGCTACAACTGTTAATCCACTGATCTAATGCACGCAATAGCTCTAGGGAACTACTAGAAGCTCACCAAGGTCCTTGATGGCGTTGGGAGATGGCCAGAGAAGCTTGTCGACGTTGAACAGTGGTGGCGCAGTGGTGGCTCACGGTGTTGGTGCTCTACGGTGATGGAGGGGCTACAAGAAGGTGTGCATTAGCTCACGTTAGTAGAGGAGAAGGAAAGAATTGGTCGGAGGCTCACCGGGCTTTGAGGAATGGCGGTGGCGGTCGAAGATGGGGAAAGAGACGGGGTTGCACGTATCCGCTATGAGATGACCTATGTTGAGTGAGAGGATTAGATGATTGAGGAACAAAACACGTGATGACACGATCAGAAGGCACTACTACACAAAACCTCATCACAGACGGTTCTACACCGTCATCACAGACGGTTTTTGAACCGTCTGTATTTATGTGTCTGTGATAACAGACGATCATCACGAGCGGTTTTAAAACCGTGCGCGATAATTATTATCACGCAGCGGTTACGAACAAAACCGTGCAGTGAAAATAGATTATCACGAGCGGTTTTGAACAAAAACCGTCTGTGATAGTCTATTTTCACGACGGTTCGAACAAAACCGTCGGTGATAATAACTATCACAGACGATTTTTGTTCAGAACCGTCTGTGATAGTTTTTTCTATCGCAAAAAAAAAATCAGATTTTGAATGTTCGCAACAGTGATAGTCTTGATATGCAACATTGCTCGCAGTAAAAAATGAAATGGCGGGACAGAGAGGAAGATACATGCATACCTTCTTCCCAGCATGGCGTGGAGGGTGACGATGAGCTCCTCCTCCTGCGTGAAGTTCACGTGCTTGAGGTTCAACCTCAGGTAGTTGGTGTACCTCAGCCTGCTGCTCTTGCCGCACCTCTTCAACCCTGCGAGCTGCGCATCCATGCACGCAAAAACACCATCGGTGCCTCTGATCTCATCAGCCAAAAGCCCATGCAGATGATACAAAGATGTAATGTACATGAAAACGCATGACCTTTTGAGGAACGGAGGTCCAGTTGCCGGTGCCGTGGGTGGAGGTCCAGTTGAGGCAAGTGGCGGTGAACTTGGACCGAAGCACGTCGACGAAGACGAAGTCCAGCAGCACCTCGGTGTCCCACAGGTTGATCCCCAGCACATTCAGCCTCGACTCGGCTATTATTTATAAGGACAGCGGTAACTTATTTTGCTTCCCGCGCACGCGTTCAAAATTTTCGAACTCCGCAGCTGCGAATCACGAGCGGTTTTATACAAAAACCGTGCAGCGATGATGATATCACGACGGTTCTTAAGAAGAACCGTGCGCGATAGGATGTCATCACAGGGCGGTTCGTATCACGAACCGCTCGTGATTAGTATCTCATCACGACATTACGCTTAAGAACCGCCTCGTGATTTTAGGGTTTATCATGGCTTGAAATTTTCCTTACTCTTCCACTTTACCATAGCTTGAAATTTTTCTTACTCTCTGATTTTACCATGGCAACCAATGCTCTGCCGCGGTAGGGTTTGGCGGGCAATGCTCTGCCGTGGTAGGGTTTGGTAGCCAATCATCGGCCGCGGCACATAATCATCTGCCGCGGTAGCGTTTGGGCAGCCAATCCACTCATGGTGAGCATTGGTGCTGCCCAAACCCTACCACGGCAGCCAATCCATCGCCATGCGAGCATTGCCTACCAAACCCTACCACGGCAGAGCATTGCCGCCAAACCCTACCACGCAGAGCATTGCACGCCAAACCCTACCACGGCAGCCCAATCCACTACGCGGTAGAGCATTGCATGCCTAAATCCTACCACGAGAGCATTGCACGCCAAACCCTACCACTGCAGAGCATTGCACGCCAAACCCTACCACGGCAATTTCAATCCACTACCGCGGCGAGCATTGCTCGCTAAACCCTACCACAGCGACCCAATCCATCGCCAGCGTGCAGAGCATTGGTTGCCATGGTAAAATCGAGAGTAAGGAAAAATTTCAAGCCATGGTAAATTCGAAGAGTAAGAAAAATCCAAGCCATGGTAAAACCTAAAATCACTGCATTTGGTTCTAATTAAGAACCGCTCAGATACTATTATCTGACGGTTCTTAATTAGAACCCGATGCGGCGAATGGATGACATATCACGACGGTTCTTATTTAGAACCGTCGTGATATGAATCTATCACTGACGGTTTACTAATAGAACCGTCAGGATAATTCACATCGGTTCTATTAGTAAACCGTCAGTGATAGATTCATATCACAGACGGTTCTAAATAAGAACCGTCTGTGATAGGCTCCCATCGGCTATTCCAGGTCGGAACAGTGAGGGGCCCAAACCTTCTAGAACAGCGAGGGCACGGCGGCTTGGATCGGGTGCACCCACCGGAGTTGGGGAAGATGACAATGCGTCGGCGCTACATAGCTCTAGGGGCTACAACAAGTAGAGAAATGGCACGAGTGATGGAGGAGATGTTGGATTTAATCTTGACAAAGTAGTAGTTTTTGCATTTAGTTGGACATTTAGTAGTACACGCCGACTATTGGACGTTATGCATGACTTAGTTGAGTTAATGCACGTGGTTAACTTTGCATGTGTTAGTAGAGATAATGTACAGTTAGTTTGTTAGTTGGTTAGTGACCGAGTCCATGGCACGAGTTCTTGATGTGGGCATGGAGCACTTGTCCAGGGGAGGTATGCTAGTAGTGCGTGAGTGTGTGTGTATATATCCATGTACTGAAGGTTAACAAACAAAAAAGGTAGTGCAAAGGACGTGAGGGCTGTGGCACCACAAAAATGTGTTCATCTTCTCCAGGTGTATGTGTGTATTTGTGAGAGACACAAATGAGTAAGAGTGAGAGATGGGAGTTGTGAGAGGCAACTCCAACAATTGGTATCAGAGCGAGGTGCGAGAAGAAGCTGCCTAGCGATGACTCGCCGGTCGACGTGGCGGCGTACACAGCGGCACGACCGGGGCTTGCGACGACTCGATGTCCTGGAGGCCACGAACGGAGAGGCTGACGTTGTGTGGTGACGATGGGTGCACCAATAGCAGACTCCATGAGTGGAGACCAGAGGTGGCGCAGTGGCAAACTCCATGCGAGGTGGAGGCCGCGGGTGGCAGCAAACTCCAAGCGAGATAAAGGTCGGCGGCGGTGGTCAAGGCCATCATTGAGAAAGTCTCGGTGTGATGCCGACGGTGATAGCGTGCAGTCGGCATGCGAAAGCGCGGGCTTTAGTGGCGCGGAGCGGCGCAGCACATAGCGCGGAGCGCGACGGCGGTGCGAAACCGTTGTGAGGATTCGGTGTGAAACCGAAGGTGGTGGTGTGAAGCCATCGTCGTCAGCGGAGGAATCGACACGAGACCGACAACGGCGCGATGAGTCACGCAAGGCGCCCATGTGAAGGATCTAGAACCGCCATTATGAGTTAATCGAATATTTTGGTGATTAATGACAAATCCAAATATGAGACTAACTCTCTTGTCTAGTATTATTTTGTGTAGTCTCATTTGGATATAAAGGTGAAATTCAACGAGGTATGCAATCGACATCTTAATCTTATATATTGTTGCATTCCTCGGATCCAAAATATAGGTTGAACTCAACCATAAGTTAAACTTGAATATGTGCATATGTTTTTATTACACATTTGTATATGCACACATTTAGGGGGAGTTCATTCTATATTTTGTGGTTTCATTAGTATTGATCCATATTTCGTTTTTCACATATATTTGGGATCTTTACTTTGAAATATATCATTTTGAGTATATAGAACTTGTGTAGTTCATATATACTCATGTTGTGTTACATTCAAATTATCTACATTCAATCATGTGCAATTGAAGTGGTTATCATTAATTACTAATGTGGGAAAGATTGAAGTATCTTGTCCCACCATTATGTGATAATTATTTGTTATGGTAACTAATGGTAATCACAGTGTGGAACTAATATTTTCCATGAGTTGGATGAATATGTTATGTTCCAGGGTGATGAGTACTTTGGATGTCATCATGTATCAATGACATTAAAGTCAAGAGCTTGGTGTAAAGGATCCATCATGAGTTGACGCTTATTAAGAAGAGAAGATGATCATGAGTTGATCGTCAAGACAAGAGAAGACTCATCATGTGTTGATGGAGGTCAAGCAAAGGATGCATTATGAGTTGATGCATGTCAAGTAAATGACCCGAACTTGAAGTAATGATGTGCGTCATCAATCTTCAAGAAGATGATCAAGGCAAATGTATGACTAGCTAGCTAGGGCTAAGGATGTGTTCCTAGTCTTTTACCGGTCTTGGCATTTGGTTGGAAGACCGGATTGCTAGTATATGTTGTCATACTATTACGAGGGGTCTTAACTAGTAGCTTGAGTTTGTCATGTGTTGATAGCTCAATGTGTTTGCTCTAGCTCATCTAGGCATGATGCTATTATTTGTGAATGTGTTTTGCAAATAGTCGAGACTCATGCATAACCCTTGTAGCATGTGACTTTAGTTTGCGAATGTGTTTTACAAATGGTGTAAGTCTATGTACCTTATTCCTTGTGGTGAGTATTCTAAAAGTTGTCAAATGTGTTTTGCAACTTGTTGAGAATATCACCTATATCCCTTGTTGGAATTGCACTCAAATGGGCAAATGAGTTTTGCAATTTGAGTTAAGCAAAGATCATAACCTTATGTGGTCTAGCGGTCAGACCGCCGGTGTGGACCGGTCTAACCGGTGCTAAATCGGTCGGACTGACTTGTGTTGGGCGGTCGGACCGGTGGCCTTTTGAGCTGATTCTCTGTGTGGTAGTATCGCCATTGAGAATACGGTATTACTAGAGAGCGGAAGTACCGGAGTCCCTCGCGGTACGTTTTTTTCTTTCAAAGAAGCACCTTTTTGAATACCACTGATTTTCCTTGGGCGGTCTGACCGGTAAAGCGGCGGTCCGACCGACCATTAGTTGGCAGTCCGACCGGCAGTGAGTCCAGAGGCTAGTTTTATAGCCGTTAGCTCTTGGGCGGTCAGACCGGCCATTAGTTGGCGGTCAGACCAGCCCCTCGTGATGCATGACTTAGTTGAGTTAATGCTCATGGTTAACTTTGCATGTGTTAGTAGAGATAATATATAGTTAGTTTGTTAGTTGGTTAGTGACCGAGTCCATGGCACAAGTTCTCGATGTGGGCATGGAGCACTTGTCCAGGGGAGGTCTTCTTTCTCTTATTCTCCTTTTCTTTTCTTTCCTTTCCTTTTCCTTTCTCTTTTTCCTTTCTCTTTTTCCCTTTTCTCCCGCACGGCTGCTCCTTCTCCTTGCTTCCTTCTTTCTTCTTTTCTTCCCCTCTTATTTCTTTCTTCTTTCCTCTTCTGATCAACTTCCTCCTCTTGTCTTCTCTCCACCACAGGTGCCGCCGCATGCCACCACCACTAGCGCCTCAGCTTCCTCCTCCTCTTCTGTCTTCGAGACAACTCCCTCCTCCTCTCTTCTCTTTAGGCCGAGCCGGCCCAGATCCAGCCGTGGGCTACCAAATCTGGCCACCTCCACCACCAGTGCCGCCACAGACCACCTCCACTAGTGCCTCACCTCATCGCCTTGGCCTCCACCTCTTTTGTCTTCCTCCACCACCAGTGCTACCACAGGCAAGGAAATAGAGTGGGCTCCTGCTATGTTATCTTCTATTGCTAATTACATTATTTATGTTCCCCTCTTTGAATTGGTGCCATCTAAAGGGATACGGGTAGGCTACACTAGCTGGTAATTTAAAAATTTACCACGTAAACTAGGATGTCATACAAGCAAGCAATCATAGATCTTTACCACCAAATGCGTAGTGGAGCGGTAGAAGAGCTAAAGCAACCTGATCCAACATAGATCTCATCGATGAAGTAGTCAAAGTCGACCATCCAGCGTAGTCGATCGTCCTCGGTGGCGACCGCCTCCTCCAGCAACCAATCGAGTTCATCGCCAAGGTCGTCGATCATCCTTAAGGGCAATAACAACCGCAGTAGCACCTCTACGGTATCTATACGTTTAGGGAAGGAACACCGTACGCTGGTGTACTAGCACCAACTCGCACGATAGGGCTCTCAGGAAGATAGTGGCTAGCGTTTCGATAGAGCAACTAACATCACGTCTATCGTGTCTATCTCATAATAGCCTCATGCATCTCTTTATATAGATTTTATGATGGATCTTATCCAAATACGTTTGTTCCAACCCATTAGGTGTGTGACCCGTTAGGTTCATGCGTAGTCGGTTATGACTCGGAAGCCTTTTTCGATCACGAGTCATTAGCGGTTCCTAGTAGGACATAACGATTCCCGAATACACAATAATAATATCAAACGAACCTTAATGCAATATGATCTTCAAGGTTCTTGTCACTAACGACCAGCTTGTATCTTTATACGACCATATCATATTTAATCTCGACCGGTTCGTAACTCCTTACAACCAGATTTCGATCACTTAGTGATTATGTTCGACCAGTCTACGACTAGCTCGTATCTCCATACGACTAGTCTGTATCTGATTGAACTAAATGACCAGCTCGTGTATTCTCCCTTTGCCTCACAATATCTGGTTGAATTCTAGGTGAGATATTATGTGGATATCATGGGGATATGTTCCAGATCTTAGCATGATGTGACAATTGGCAATGGCGTTTACGATTTGTCGTTTCACGAGTTTTCGACAAAGCTACAGGCATTCTGGACAGGGGCGGTCCGACCGGTCCTTGCACGGCGGTCCGACCGGTCCCAAATCGGTTGGACCGGCCATGTGGAGCGGTCGGACCGGCTGTGACCTAAAAGTGGTCAAAACGAGCTGGGCCAAAAATAGGTGTTGTAGGCAAGTGAGGGGATCCCAATGCACTTGGTCTCATAATTTTTGGAGTCTCCAGTAAGAAGTTCTATTCGTTTTTAATTTCGGAAGGTTTGAATTTGGGGCATGAATTTCGGCTAAGTCCCTAAGGCGGTCCGGCCGCTCACGAGGAGGCGGTCCGACCGGCCAAGGGGCGGTCCGACCGGCTCACATGGAGTGGTCAGACCGGTATTGACTTGAACGTCCGCCAACTTCGTGGCGATGTTGTTTTGTTAGGTCAAATTCATTGGTATCGTGGCATATGGTTTGCATGATGCATGTTTTGACTAACATGGGTCAAGTTGTGAAGAACTTGTTCCCGAATTCGTGTTTGCTTGTCTGTGATTGTGCAGGTTGCTTGGTGTCAACGACGGTCAACGGCGAGGAGGATCGGGACTAGACTTGGAGAGTTGAGGTCCAGAACGATCGACGATGCCGGGTGAGGTCAATGACTCAAGTGTGACACAAGATAGACAATGGTGACCTATTGGCAAATCCATGGCACATGGTGAAGCGGTTTAGGTCAAAAGGTTAAAGACGGCGCTTATGGCGCGTGCGTGTGTGACCCGTTGTTAGTGGGCCTTAACGGGAGCCCAATTGAGTCAAACCCTAGAGAGTTCTAGGCCTCCACTATAAATAGGAGAAGGTGGTGGCTGCACCCTCTTTCTCGCTGTTTTTTACCTCTTTTGTTGTCTTCAAACCCTAATTGGCTTAGGGGGAGTTGAGGTGGAGGCTAGGGCTTTTCATGGCTTGAGGTGAATTTTGTGATCTTGGATTGACCACTGATCCATGATGGTGTGGGTGTAATCCAGCAACGATCACGTTCTTAATCTATGCAAGGTTTGCTTGAGATAAGTCTCTTTTCGTTCTTGTTTTCAATTTCGTGATTTTAGGGCTTTCTTTGATCCGCGAGTTTGTGATTGATTCTTTCACGTGAATTAGCTTGATGTGATATGTGTGAATCTATCTACAATCATCTTGATCATCAATCACTCACGAACAAGCATTAGGATCAAGTTTTCGTTCTTGCCCGGTTTTAGACTCTCTGTTAATCTATTGGCAATTGTTAAGGATCTATCCAAGAATTATCATAATATTCAATTGGAATAGGTCCTCAATAGCATAGAGAAGGTGTGTGCAAAGTTTCGTAAAGTTTGGAGTTGAGAATCAAAAGTTTGACCTAATTACAACTTCGTCATCGGGCTGATTTTCTTGTTCGGATCGGTTCGAGTCGGCCGGTCGACCGCCCGTCATCACCGGTCGACCGATTTTGGAGCGGTCCGACCGCCAAGATAACAAATGGTCGATCCGCCCGGCAATCGGTCCAACCGCCTGGGTCCAGAGGTCAGACCGCCCTTGCTTTGAGATTTTACAATCTTAGTTGATTTTGTTATTTTGCTTAGGGGATTTAATTGGATTCAATACTAGTCTTCCGCTGTACTGGTATATTGATCTTCATAGCTTCCTAATAGCTATTGGAGTGAAATTGTGTTGAATTCATTATTTGGGAAAAAGTGAGCGTGCTCCTATTTACCCCCCCTCTAGTCGCCTTTTCGGTCCAACATATTATGTCATCTAGGGACTGTTCAATACTTTCTCGGTCAAGTGTCGGATAATTTCACGTGATCGAACTCTTCGACCATTAGTGGCATGACCATGCACTTTCTTTATCTGACCACATCAAGGGGCCCAGAGATATCTCTCTTGTTATGTTAGGAGGAGCAAATCCTATATCCAACCAGTCACATTCCTCCGCATGTTTCATAGAATATCTGAAAGCTACCTTTATAAATATCCAGTTACGGAGTAGCGTTTGACAACCCCAAAGTGTACTCTTACACATGTAGGAAACTATGCTGATCCACTACAACATGAACACCCCTTTTGCAATGCATATATGCGTTGGTAGAAGTCCAAATAAATGTTGTTAGGGTCTATACCAACGTATTTAGTATGTGTTGCCATTGAGGCCGTTGCGAGACTCTGTTACAACAGATAAACAAGCGTTGGTAATAGATATGAATAGGCGTTGCGAAGTAGCAACGGATATAGTCATGTTGTAACTACACTTGTATGCGTTGGTACTTACCATGCATGGATGACTTTTACTATTTTAACAATGGATATAATTATATTGTCGCAACGCATAATAGCATTGGTATTTACCATACAAATGAATTCTGCTATTTTGGCAATGGATATAATTAGGTTGCTGCAACGATTATAAGTGTAGAAATCAAAGTAAAAAAAAATCATTATCGGTCGTAGCATGGTACAAAGAACACTCATATATTAAAAAAACATGGTAAAAAGAACACTCATATATTAAAAAGAAATTGTTGCATTACATAGAGAACCATCCACATAAGACATGATATAAATATTTTGCTGGAACATCATTTCCTAACATAATGAAATCAAAACATAATGAAAACCGTTTGCCTATGTCACCATTCTCCACCTTCATTCAATATATTATCCATTTATCTTATCAACCTACAATGAAAAATTAGAGTCCATTAATGCACCATTAGGAAGAAACAAAATCATAATATCCTAACATAATGAAATCGAAACATAATGAAAACCGTTTGCCTATGTCACCATTCTCCACCTTCATTCAATATATTATCCATTTATCTTATCAACCTACAATGAAAAATTAGAGTCCATTAATGCACCATTAGGAAGAAACAAAATCATAATATTAAAGTAACAAAACTAAAAGGAGCAGCGTATTATATTATTTTGATGCTTGAACATGTTCATGAGTTCCAAACAGTAGAGAAGTGAACTAATCTTGTGAAAAAGCACATTTCTTGGTTCCAAGCTCTCCTGTGAAAAAGCACATTTGACAACTTCCAAAGTAGCTTCCATATCCGTCCATAGTAGATAGCATATGTTTGGGCATTTTCCACAAGAAGAATGGAAACCCTCAAATACTTTAGAACTAAGCATCTTAGACTCAAGCAAAAATTGCAGAAGTTCTTCTCTCACTGAATGAAGGTGGGATCGGGGAATTATTCCATGCCCTGAAAAATAGATCATGTGAGAACATCTCGTGGAGTTCTATCTTCCTATAAGAGCATCCTGGTTCTGCAAATAATCTTGTATCTATTGTTGATAATCAGAACTATACAATGGAAATGATGCATGTATGTGCTAGCATATCTACGCATGAAAACAGTGTGCAGAAGGACATTTGATCTAATCAAAGCAACAAACTAGACACTGAATACAGGAAAAGCTATTCTGCATTGAGATACTGAGAATATCACCTCTGCAAACTCAATGAAAGCTATGCGAGTGGCGTGATTGTCATCACCGAGAAGCCTGATGCGAGAAACCTATAATCCAATGAAAGAAATAAATAAAGGAAAAAATTGCATGCTTTTGTGCCCTTGCAAAAACAAGTAGAGTAAACAAATTGTTATATGATTGTGTTCTGACCTCACCAAAGTAGACCTGACAAAATTCTTTCAGAGCCCGCTGAGAGACCTGTAAAACATAAGAAGGACACTTGGAAACAACTATGTGCGAAAAGAATCCTTAGGAAGAAGGAAAATTAAGTTCTTGTGTACATTTTTATGGATGTTAGTACAATAGACAGTCCTTGAACACATCTCCTTTTCAGCTTCAGTCTGCACATGGATTAAACATCATCATAAAATGAAAAAGCTATTGCTTCATCTTAAGAAAAACATGACATGAAAAAAGGATTTCACGGTTATGCTAACCTAAGGCAGAAATGTAGGGTTCACCAGCATAATTGCAGCCCTGGAAGGTGACACGTTCAGAGTACAAAGACCAATAATGACCCCATCAAGATGCAGTGCAGCATAGGCATCCTCTAAAAAGGTTTGCAACATTGTCTTCAGATTTTATCTCATAAACTTCACATTGTATTGATAAAAAAAACAATATAGAAGTGAACTAATCTTGTGAAAAAGCACATTTCTTGGTTCCAAACTCTCATGTGAAAAAGCACATTTGACAACTTCCAAATTAGCTTCCGTATCCATCCATAGTAGATAGCATATGTTTGGGCATTTTCCACAAGAAGAATGGAAACACTTAAATACTTTAGAACTAAGCATCTTTGTCGGGACCCAAATATGCAAATCTGGACCCTCTGTGTATTCTGCACTAGTCCAGGATCACGCTAGTGCACACAGTGTCAACATTAATGAAATATCACATCCATACAACGAATATAAGAATAAACGAGTACCTTTGAATAACAAATAACTGTTGGGACCTTACGGTCGAGTTTTACATTTATTAAGCCATGCAAGGCTGACAATAAAGAAATAAACTGCAGCGGAAACGAAATAAACTCCGGTGGCTCCCATCAATTTACCACAGGCAACCGACTGGGATCAAGACCCTAACGTTCAACCTTCGTAGAACTCTTCTTCAAAAGCAGGCGACGACTCCTCCACTTCTGTTGATTTGTTTAGCAAGAGTGAGTACACACCGTACTCGCAAGTCATACCACAGAATGCAATTTATAGATGATGGCTTATTCCAAAGGAATGGCTTCTGTGGTTGTTTTGCAGAAATGCAACATTTGCAATTGAATACAAATAATAGATTGAAAGCATAATTCAAAACAAATAGACAATAATAAGTTAACAATTGATTTCACAAAGGACACACAGTCTAATCAAGTTCTTTCACACAGCTGAACAAGTTATCTCACACAGCTGAACCTTCCCAATTGTTTTATAAAAATCTACCCCTCGTGTGAAATTTCCGAGCATGTCCATAACCGAGGACGCGGCTATTCGAATAGATTGATTTAAACACTCTGCAGAGGTTGTACACTTTACCCACACGATGAAACCAACCGGATTAGAGTTGATCACAACAAAACCTTTCAGAGACTTCATCTCAAACAATGACACTCCTGGTGTGCTTTACTGCCGTCCAATTTGTACACACAGCCCTTGGAACGACACACACCATTGGACATGGATGCAGCGAACCGTCCCGCGATGTGACATATCACACCTCCAGCCCATCACATAGCTTAAATACAACTGAGTTGTCAATGTCAAGACTCCATAACTTACTAAGTCGGGCCCACCCCATACTAGGCATGTGGTCGTGCAGTGAAGGCCCAGATTCAATGGCGCACAAAGTTAAGTCCTTAATTGACTAAGGCAAGACTTCCGATTTTCCCAAATCACAAAGTTTATATCACAGATCCACCATTCACACAGAATCCACCACTTGCCTCAGTCTAAATCTTTTCCCACCCTGTTGATTAAGTGCAACACATGCCATCAACGAGTAATAGCACACAGCACACACAGATTCATCACACCGTTCCATAATCACTTAGTCAAGTTCATAATTGCAACTCTCATGAAATGATGACTCGTGGCATGGCTAAGCGATCTAATCGTATCTAACCAACCCACGTTGGTGCTACAATAATACCAACTAATAATTAATCAACCTAGGGTGACGAAAGATCATGGCATACAATAGACAAGGTGGCATAACAATTTGGATTAATAACTACACCCAAAAGCATTTAAATAAATACTTGAAATAGAATGCAATACATTGAAACAAAGTATTTTGAAAACTGGGTTCAAAATGATCAAAGGTATAACTTGCCTTGGAATAGATCTAGATATTGGTCTTGGTCTTGAGGTGCTCCTTCTTCTGCAAAATTCCCCGAAGTATCGACGTCTACTAAAAGCGAGACAAAAGAAACAAAACAAATAAATAACAGAGGCAAAACAAACTCCAAAAATTAAATAAAATTCATAAATAAATAGATCTGAATTTTATATGAATTTACAAATTTGAATGGGCTCAATCGGAGTTCGGATGCAAAAGATATGGGCTTTGGAAGATTGGAAAAATCCATTAAACCTAAATTGGATTTTCTCGAATTTCCCAATTAATTTTATAAAGGAAAATCGAATTATTGCGCAATGCTTGCGTCGGTAGAATTTCGGAAAAAGAAATATATTAAAATACCATCTTGACAGTGGGACCCATCGTCGACCTCTCAACTCACGGTGGGTGGGTCCTCCGAGCCGAGGAAAAGCTGGCGCGATGAGCGGGAGGCGTGGCGCGATCTGGCGGCACCACGTAGGCGACACGCCAAAGCCTGAGAGGGATGTGGCTGCACACGTGGGCAGCCACGGAGGCAAAACGCCGCGACACTCGGCGACCATGGATCTGATGGATGACGGCGGCTCGGCGGTGGCGGAGTGCGCCCGAATCGCGCAACTGGCGAAATCGGTGACGCGGTCGCTACTCGCCGAGATGACCGAGCAGCGGCGACGACAAGAAGAGCGGCGGAGCGGTGCGGTGATGGCGGCGACGACGGCGGCGGCTTCCGAGGGCAACAGCGTCGCGCGACGGTAGCCTCTTGACGGCGAACACGGGGTGGGTGTGGCGACGGCGGTGCTCAGCGGCGACGCAATCGGCGAAGCTCACGGCGCGCGGAGGTTGGAGCTCGATTCGGTGAAACGCGGCTCGCTAGGGCTGGAGACTTTGGGGAAAAGGCGGCGCCGGAGGAGGCGATCCTCGTGACACGGCGCGGCTTTAAATAGGGCCGGAACCCTAGAGTCCGTGTCGAGGGCGGCGGTGGCGCGCGAAGAATCGGTCGGCGCGAGGAAATCGGAACGGAGACGAAGGCGACGGCGGTCCCACTGGCGATGGATGAAGAAGAGGCGCGCGCGCGAGGCGACGGCAACCGATCGTCGGATCAAAGGGTGGGAGCGGCGGCGGGCGCGCGCATGACGTGCGATCGCCTTGAAGGGGACACGCGGTGATCCAAGGGCTCAAGGCGGGAATGGGCTGCGGGAGTTAGGCCGGATTGGAATAGTGTTGGGCTTCGGCCCAACACTGTTCCGAAGGGTTTTCTTTTGATTTTTCTTTTAAATAAATCCAGAAAATACAAATAGCTAATAGAAAATAGCAAATGACTTTGGAAAAATTCC
Source organism: Hsuehochloa calcarea (assembly GCA_036346395.1). Lineage (NCBI taxonomy): Eukaryota > Viridiplantae > Streptophyta > Magnoliopsida > Poales > Poaceae > Hsuehochloa > Hsuehochloa calcarea. Next base: position 14,241,826 of record CM070611.1, on the reverse strand, counting down.
AAAAAATTCTATAAAATATATCCAAGCATATAGAATCTAAATAAAATAGTTTTGACAATTGTTGATGTTGGGATTAAGCTCATTAAATCAATTTGTCCTTAAAGTCCATATTAAGCTTTTTAAATTAATATTCAATAAATCCAAATGGTGAATTTTCTTGCTACCAATATTTAAAAGATTTTCAAGCTCTAAAAATTGGGATGTTACAATCTTTGACTCCTCAAGCAAAAGGTGCAGAAGTTCTTCTCTCACTGAATGAAGGTGGGATCGGGGAATTATTCCATGCCCTGAAAAATAGATCATGTGAGAACATCGCATGGAGTTCTATCTTCTTATAAGAGCATCCTATATAGCAAGTTCATACGTATTCCTAGTTCTGCAAATAATCATGTTAGGAAGTATACAGATGTCCCTATGAGAATGACACAATGCCAACACCTTATGGCAGAGTTGAACTCTCCAATTTTATAAAATCATTTAAGCTTTACACACATAGTTTTACTAGCACATTATACAATTTACAAGGTTCTAGGTCCAGCAAAAGCCCAATAGCATAGGAAAAACATAGTTTATGGTCCAACTACTAACCTGGCATTGAATATATGAAATGGAAAATTATTTGCCATGAATGGTAAAGCTACTGACCTGGAGGAAATGCTAGGCCCTGAAAGTAATATTTTAGATAAACAAGCATCCTGTAGTTGTTTCAACAAAGGCATTATACAGTAAGATGTTAGCTTTCTTTATAGTACAAGCAATATTCTAGCAAAAAATAGATTAATTTCAAGTAAAGCACTAGGAATATCTAACAAAATTAAGCAAGTTCAATGTAATAATGTGTACTTGCCTGCTTCCTTGGCATGCATCAATTGTTTTTACAGAGTATCAACAAACCCTCCATTTTGTGCACACTCACACATACACACAATCAAGATGCATTCTGAATTATTCATGTAAATTAAAATGATAGCCGGGTTATTAATGCTAAGAAAATTATCATACTCTGATTAATTCAATTTACTAGAACAGACATTCCATCAGGAACTTCATAATGATAAAATTATGCTAAAGTCACATATACACAACTTACAATAACAACATATCACTCTTAGAACATACATTTTATAAGGAACTTCAGAATAATGAAACTATGCTCAAATCACCTATCCACAACTTACGAACAACATAATATATAGTATTATATCTATGAGCAAGGTGTTTATGGGCAAGTTTTATACAACTCTTACTGGCCAAAATATAACATACCAAGTAGAAGTAGCATATTTTCTAGTAGTGTTCTGGATGACATATAGAAGATCCTCTAGTGGTGTATGGAAATCATTCAAGCCTTGGTTAAATAAATAAATTAGTGCACCGTATAACCCGTGTTCATGACAGTCTGACTACCTGCATACAACACAAGCATAGAGAAATCATGTCGGCGTGCATGATTGTCCAAACTACAAAAATGGAACCAAAAGAAACTGAAATGTAGGCAATGAACCATGTATGAGAAGGCAATAAAGATGCAGGGAGGGGAGGGGGAGAAGGAATGTTAGGGAGGGGAGGGGACCCAACGCGTCAGCCCGGCCCTCCTCCAGCTCGCCCCTATGGCTCAGCTGCCGAGTGCCGCCTCCCTTCGTTGGCCACCTGGCCCGGCCCGTGCTCGCTGGGGAGAGGATGCGAGGGCGGTAGGGAGCAGGTGGCGGCCGATGGCGAACCAGGGAGCAAGCGGCTGGGCGTGGTCGAGCCGTGAAGCAAGGGGAGGAGGCGCCATGGAGATCCATTCGGCTAAAGAAGTTCAGGAGAAAGGAAATAGATGGGGAATGGGAAAGGACCGGAGCGCCGGACTATTTAGGGCCAAGTGAAATGGAGTGTAAGGTAGGGGTGGGGGTCGCTTTAGTGCTTTTCCTCTTGACTCAACGTGGGAGAGGTGGAATATCTTAATTACAGGCTATAAGCTCATTTGCAACGGTTGTTAGTTCCGTTGCTAGCTATCCGTTGGCGTATGCATGTTCTTGTAGTAGTGATCTGAGGTCTAATGATTATACATCATCATTGCTTCAGACCAACTGATGACACATAAAATTATAACAATCTCAGTAGTGTCTCAAGATGGTTCAATCCAACACCATGTTCTCTAACATGTGTTCACATTATTAATTCAATATCCCTATATCCATGACCGGTGAAATATGGTCATCAATCAATACATTTACTGGTCGATAGAGTCACTAGTGTTCCGACCAGTGACATCCGACCAGGGATACATTTAGAACGATATCATATAAGTTAAAGAGCTTCACCAACAAGTCACATACTTGTTAATCTTTATCAATGATGATTCATTCAAGGAACAGAATAATATTTATTCAATAACTCATAAACATAGACGTGATACAATCTTCTCTATGATTGCCTCTATGGCATATCACCAACACCATCTAGTTGACAGGGTGGCTTTCTATTGATTCATGCTACTAGCTTGATTTATCATGCAACTAATTAGGGTGTCAAAATATTATTTTGTCTGTTCTCTTGATCATATAGTCCTAAATCGCATGCATGCTATATTTAGTGGAGAAGATATTTGACTATTACCATACTATCTAGTTTAATGATTGTTGTCCTACTAATTCATGTGCTGATGATTGTTCGTGTGCAAGTACTATGGTAAAAATAAAGTGGTATGTGAGCAGCACCTTTTTATGTGGTGATGATTGTTCTTATATGAAATGATATGGTACATGTATATATTCAATATTTGTAAGATAATAACCCTGCTTACTGGTTAATAAAATTTGTACATGTTATTCAATATTGTCAATCCATATTGTGATGTTAACACCTTGTTGATAGATCAAGTTAAGTGACTTGCTTGTCCTTTAACTTTATTTGACATGTATTCTATACCATATATGAAATTGCCACTAGCTCACTAGTTTTATTCATTGGAATAGATGGGTCCTGTCTCCTTTCTTTTTTATTATCATAGAGATGGAATAGACTAGTTGTATTTATCATGAATTAGTTGCAAGCAACCATAGTTTGCATGTTGTAGTTGTGCAAAGAACAGTTGAAAATCTCTTTGGTTTAACATAGATGCAAAATGGAAGTGAGCATCTTTTTCAATTTTTTTAATGTTGAACCAGTGTTCATTTCTTTATGTTTTACCACACTTTGCTTCTGTTTTTTGCTGCAGTATACTTGACTACTAGGAAACTTGTATGATGCACCTTGTTACCTTGGCCAGGGGTGACACGTAGATGAGTTAGTATGTAGTTGTGCCTCTCAATGCCCCCTCCATGGTCATCAAGGATTGTCTTGGCACTGTCGGACATGTCCCCTCACTTGGTGACGTGGTGAGGGCAATGAGTTGCACAATATTGTTTTATGGTTGTGATCAGGCCACATATTATATTGTGTGAGACCAATTTCTCATATGTAAATATTTTGGTTTTGCCAATGATGAAACTTTGCTTTGGATGCAATATTTCGGTTTTGCCCATGATGACACTTCCTGTTACCTTGTTTTCCATCCATTGCCCCTCTTGTGAAAGCTTCTGATGACTTCATGGTCATCTCGGCACACTCAGACTCCGTTTCCATGCCTCCAGGAGATTTGCAAGAAAGCCAGTGATATGACCAACATCACTTTGTAGCCATATTTGGCTATGTTTGAGGCCTGCCATTATTTTCTCTTGTGTTTTATGAGCTACAATTATTTTATACTGTAAGAGGGAATTATTTTATGAGCTACGCAATTTGAAGCATCTTTATCCCTTTGTAGTTTTATGCACAAGAATCATTTGTGATCTTTTGGAACATATAGTATGTTTGTTTATTTGACCTTTGTGTTTGGCTTAATTCAACCGGTGTATTATATGACCTATTTCAATGCCAACGTTACCCAACTTTTTCCTTAATTGCTAATATATCATTTTTTTGGGCAGAACTATTGTGAAGTTACTGAATGCTTTTCATTGCAAATCTAGATTACATTGATATTGGAAATTTACCTGCAAATACTATTGTTTGTTGGTAGTAAAATTCTAGCTAGCACTTCCTAATTCTTGTTATTTTTCCATTTCTCTTGAATTGCTATTGTTGATGCTATTATTATTTCCCTATATTATAATGATGCATGCCTCTTATAGTTATGTCTGGGACTAAGTTTTAGTTCCTTCTGCGGGATATATAGCTGTAATCAATGTAATGTAATACAAGTTGGAGTGATACAATGTAATATAAGTTGGGAGTGTTGTGAAATGGATTGGATGCAACCATTGACAATTGAATAAACATTTAGTTAATTTTAGAGGCACAAATATTTTGTAAAGATGGTACCATTGTGGTTGTTGTGATGTACACTAGAAAGTTGTTATAAGACTTGAAGTTATGTAATTTGCACTTGCAATGTTGATATAAATGAAAATAGTTATGTTTGGCAGTATTGATTGATACATGTGTTATGAATTAAAATGTTTGAATGGCTTAATTTCAAATAAGTATTGCTTTAGTACAAAAATTATATAATTTTCTTAAACCTCAAAAACCCATAAAATGGTAAACCATTTGTCGGCATAATTTTAATTTGGGGGTCAAATAAGCTGCCGGAAATAATATTATTTGTCAGTAAAGAAATTTTTTCGGAATAAGATGTCTGCTGGTGATGAAATGTTTGTTGGGAAAAATATGGTCAACAAGGATTTCCGTTTGCCAGAAAATCTAATGTCTGTCGGTAAAGACAATTGCGAATGGCTAGGTCCCTGGTTGACGCTTTCAGCAGAACGTGTGTCGGCAAAACCCTTTCCCGACATACTGTTAACCCATGAAGGTTCTGTCGGTAAAGACAATTGCGAATGGCTAGGTCCCTGGTTGACGCTTTCAGCAGAACGTGTGTCGGCAAAACCCTTTTCTGATATACTGTTAACCCATGAAGGCCATTTTTTCTTGCAAATGCCCTCGACGCTGTGTCATGGTGTAGTGACATATGGCAAGACTAATATACTACTCTGATCTAGCCTCCTGTTCTCTTATCTCAACGCCGCTGCAACCCTGACATAGTCCCGTCCGTACCCCACTATGCACCTCCTCCAATTGTCTCGTAATCACCGGTACCAGTATATGTAAACACCATTGGTCCATCGCCACCGTTGCCACTACTACCACCTACTCACAATAACATGTCATGCCTCCAACCTCCTATGCTTCTACCAATTTCCTTGACACCGGCCACCTCCTTCCCCAGTGGTTCACTGTCACTAGAGTGAGGCATTGCGTGCCTAGATCTAGTGCTGAGAACTGCCTAGCTCCCGCCACTGTTGCAACACCTAATTAATTAACAGAATTGCTAAAAAACCATCGCATATTTTTTCAAGAGAAAACAGTCGATTTTCTGATCTTACAATTTTGCTTAGAGATTCGTGCTTCGCCGGCAACATCGTCTTCTTCGAAGATTTGCTAAATAACATTGGACTGATTTCTTTTGTCAAAATAGTCGAATTTTCATCCGTCCGATATGATTTGAGATTTGCACTTCTTCTCATACGATGAATTAAGTCTGAATTTATTATACTTTTTTTCGGACCATAATGAGTTCACCATATTGCCATATTTTGTTAGTATCGAATTTTATTTTTTGCCTTTGTTTTTTTGCTAAATATCTCAAAGTATATGTTAGATTTTGAATCATATGATGGAAATATGAGTTATTAAGACTTTCGATAATAATTACAAAAATTACATACATAAATTCTTGTAATTTATGTATAATAAAGTTCCAAATGAACTAAAATTTAACTAATTTGGGTTAAAAAAAAGTCGAATATTATATAGACGCACCTTTAATTAATTGCCCACTCATGATCGCAATCGCCAAATTGCCACACCCCCTGATTCTATGGTTGGCGAACCTAGTGAAACCAAAAGCTGAAACAAACCCATTCGATACTGAAACAAACCCAAACTATGGTTACGGGATTATAAATTAATTCTAGAAAATCCACGTACACTGTATGCCATATAGTTTTGGACCTAGCTAGATATATTGGTTGTCTAGCCTTACATACTGTTTATGATCGTGATTCATCAACATGTCATGATCTCATCACATGCATCTAGTACGCTCTAGGTTGTTTTCACAATTGACATAATAAATATAGCTACACCCATGGTCGATCGTTAAATTCCTCGAAATTTCCGAGTCATAACAGTCTTCATCTGTATCTCTTTTTCTTCTAAGAAAGCATATATCGTGTAGACATGCAGTGGCTGCTTCAAGCAAGCGAGCTACCTCCTAGTACTAACCCTATGCATACACTGCATAGATAATGTTCTGTCGCCCAGTGAGAGAGTTAGCATATAAGCATAAGGTACAATTCCTTCTCTAAATTTTCTAAAAAATTACCTGTTATATATAACGTGCATATATATAATAAATTTTGATACAATCAATGATATTTGTGATTATATATAAGTGTTAGATTGTGTGTTAGTATATAGAATTGCGTAGATTATATATTATGTAGAAATAGAATAGTTAGTAGTGAGTTAGTCAGTCATGAGTCGGTAGATACACCCTATGGTCATTAAATTTCTCTAAATTTTACCAGTACTTAATGGTTTTCTAAAAATGCAGTGGGGTCAATCCCAGTTTTAACATGGTTCCGCCACTGCCCGTAATCCTATGATCGGCGAACCCAGTGAACACCAAAAGATGGGTTGAAAACAAAAATCGGCGGCTAAAGATGAACAAATTATCGGAGATGGTCGCCGGAGCATAGATCTCAAGCGAGCGCATCGTCAGTTGCCAACTGTTTTTTAGCAAGTCCCAGTGTGAACAATATACCTCTCATAATACAAAGTCAAGAGGAATGTCATGGATATGCATGCACAACCTAACCCACTCCCCATATTCTAACTCATCTCCCGGCCGCCTCCTCTGCCGACGCCAACCTCCTTCATCTCCATCTCCAGCAGCTCACTTCCGTTGGATCCACCGTTGACGAGTACGTGCCTCCCGTCGCCCTTCCAACACCTCATTAATTCACCACTCATGGTCGCAATTGCCCTCCATGTGAACCCACCACCAACGACAAACTCGTGGTAGGTGGCAACCCCCACCCCCTAATTATAGGGTTGGGAACGCAGCTCACAATAACCAACATATGTCGACAAGCACCATGCAAAGTCCACAAACACCATCAACATATGTCCAAAGTCCACAAAGTTCAACCAAGTCCACAGCTCAACATACAAACCCATCAAACAAGGTCTGATGGCTCGTCACATGGTCTGAGGCTCGGAGAAACGGAGTCAAGTCCAGTCTTGATCACCCCGCATATCGTTGTTCGATCCAAATTGTAGAAGGTCCCTAGAATGAGATTGCACATGTGAGTTATCCGGATCAAAGCAAATTCTAAGGTCTAAGCTATGGTAGGTCAAACTAAGGTATAAGTCGAAGGTAGCTCTATATGACACAAAAGTGAAGAGTGCATCTAAGTGACTCACGTGAGTGCCGAATGTGGAGGTGGAGGCACCAACAGATTATCATCGGGCGGCGGAGGCGGTGGAGGCCGCCCATGCTCACGAGAAAAAGCGGGCCATGTACTCGTACCCGATCGCCAGCAGCGCTTTGGAAGGCCTCAAGCCGGGCTCGCACTCGCGCCCTCTCCCGTGCTAACTCGGCCCGTGCGACGTACTCGAGGGCTGGCGCTCTGTGAGGCTTGCCGTGACTCTGCGAGGCTTCAATCTGGGCCTACAATTATTTATCACATAGTTAGAATGCAAATAAAGAACGAGTAGAAAATGAATGGACAACGAATGCAACAGAACTAACACGAGTGCTACCACCGGGCCGGAGCGGGCGTATGGCCGACTCGAACTCGTGCTCCGGCTCTAATCTGGCGAGTGTCCGAGTGTTGGCCGTGTCTATGGTGCTTTGCCCATAGTACCGCCGTGTGGCTTACCCGTCCCAACCTCATGACGATGTCACCCTCGAGGTCGGCGGTGCTCTGATCAAATCGACCCATGGATCTCTCTCGCCATCGCCGTGTACTCGTTGAGGCGCCTGCACGCGTCGGGTTCTTTGTATGCCTCGGCGGGTCCTCGCGCTGTAAACGCGAGTCGGGGTCCTTTGCCTTGCTCCTTGTGTGCCAAGGCATATGCCTTGAACGAGGCGCACTCGCCGGGGTGGAACGGCGTCTGCGAGAAGAAGCACAACAATAAGATATTATGCATTCGGTTAGTTAGCATAGCAACAACGAAATGAAATCTGCGTACATATCCGGTCGCATATTCCTTAAGGGTAGTGGGGCCTTGTTTGTGCGAGGAACCCTGCATCATCGCACGGCAACGTGAGCGTACGGTGTGATATTGCTCGTACTCCTCACTCAACCACTTGTCCACAATGGCCTCCCAGCCAGCTTGTCCATCCCGCACGACACCAAGCGAGGCACTGCACGCATACGAGCACATGACAAATCATAAATCAATTTCAAAGCAATTAATCGCAGACGATGTAATCTCATGTTTACCGTCAAGTATTGCTCCTTAGTCAGGCGTGTGCACTGCGGCCTGGTGACTCTGTGTCCTCTGCGCGGCATGGTAAATTCTTCTCGCACGGGAGCTTTGTCTCGTAGAAGAGGTCCTGCACTCGGTGAACACAGACTCTGTTCACCACGTCATCCACGCGTCCTCCCTACGTACTCCCTCCGCCAAGGTGTAGTAATCCTACAAGCAAATAAAGTCAGAATATACAATTAATGTGATGTTATTATCGGCATAGTGCGATGAACACGTATCTACGTCTTTCATCACCCGGTCGGCCTTCTTTGTTATAACACCGCCACCGATCACCGATCGCTAGCGGCGTGCGGCTGGGACCACTTCATGGCGGGCTGCACAACACCATCGATCCTCACCATCCGGGGTAGTTTGCCCCGCACGTAAGACCTGTGGATCCCGTTTACTCGGCGAGTGACTCCACTGGATCACCATTTCCCAATCCACGCACAAAGTTATTGAGATTGAATATTAGTTTCGTTATAACTTAAAACACGTGAAGTAGTGTTAACATGCAAAATTACTTACTTAGTTCCGGAGGGTCGAATCACCGGCCGTCTCTGTATGGGTAAGTCCGGCAGGGCGCGGCGATGAAAGTTGAAGACGCCTGGCAAGGTTGAAGACAACAAAGATTGCTGTCCAAAAGATGAAGAAGACGCTGGCGGTAGTCGTTGGAACACGCAGACCTCGAGCGCATTGCAAGCTTAATTAGAAATACACCTCCCGGCTGTTTTCTAGCGTTGTACCTCGATTTAACAATATTCAAAACAGAAGGAAGAGTACAGGTCAAGAGGTATGTTCATACATTGATACATCTTAACTAATAAAAGAATGAGTTTACCCTCGCGCAGTGGGATGAATCATCTCACTCCCCCTCCCGCTATAAAAAAACACTCGCCCCTTCTCTTCCACTCGCCGAGAGGTCGACCCATGACCGAGTGCGCTTGCTTCTCTCTCAAACCGTCGGTGCCTCGCTTGGCCTACAACTCTTCTCCCACGATCTCTGGGAAAACCTAAAAGGCTAGCTCCCACAATCTCCGCTTTCCACCCCACCCAGCTTCCCGTCCTCTTCCCCAGTCTCCCACCCGTCCTCTTCTCCCCGCTTCTCCTCCAATGTTAATGACAGAAGCCGACGATGGCGTCTGGAATCGACGGTGGACCACCTCCACGAAACTCCCGAGTTTGGATTCGGCAGCGGCACGCCACCACCGATATCCTGGTGACCGGATCTAGCGGTGGCGTGTCTCTAACGAGCTCCCAACAGCCGGGTTCGGCAAAGTGCGCCTCTATCTGCTCCCTCTCCAGTCTCCATTTGACCAGCACCAAATCCACCCCTATGTCTCCGTGTCCATCCGTCGGAGCCAGCCTTTACACAGTCGGTGGAGAAGCTGCATCTGCTGCATGGCGTGGTTGCCGTAGGGAGTAGTCGGTAAGGCGGTAGACCTACGGTAGAGTGGCAGCGTGCCTCCGTGCTGGTGCAGGAGTTCTCTAGTTGTGAAGTGAGCAATTGGTAAATACAATTCTCTTGGCAATCCTTGTAAGCGGCAGCGTAGTAAGACAGTCTCGGGGACGGGATAAGGCACCGGGAGGGAAGAGATGAGAGGAGGAGACGATACCTTGGAGGAGAAGCGGCGGCGACAGGGAAGGGAGGGGAGGAGACAATGACGCACGAAGAAGAGACAGAGATAAAGACGTCCTTCCCTTGCCATGCCACCATGATGAGTTCAGTGCACTGCATCCTCTTCATCCTATTCATCCCCTACGCCGTCGCCTACTCCTTCACGTCGGCCAAGCAAGAATTGCCACCTCCTCCTCGCTTACGATTGCGACGTCGCCACCGCTTCCTCCCCTGGCCTCACACCTCCTCGACGCGATGTGTCTGGCGAGGGCTACAGAGGCCAATGGTCGTGAAAACCGAGTCACGGCTTGAGTTCAGGGTGGATGAAGGCGACCGTCGATGTGTAGCCCTCTTCCTTGCCCTCCGGCAATGGCTAGAAATAGGCAGTGTTGGGGAGGAAAGTCGGCATCAACTTCAACTTCCAAAGGTAAAAAATATGTGAGCTAATTTTTTTTAATTTCTGAGTAGTAGTAGTAGCAGCAGCAGGTAACACAACAGGCGGAGTTAATGTTTTTTTATATGTGTGAAAGAAAATTGATATTTATTATACTGTTTAGGATCTCATTTTGTGATATGTATCACTCTCTTTTGGTGTTTCGTTGCAACACATAGACACCCTACTAGTATGCATAATAATTAAGTGCATTCAGGCACGAGTTTTTTTGGCCAAAATAGCACTGTTTGGACCGGCATTAGTAAAAAGGTCCTCCTCGCAGCCGTAATGCCAAAAATGGCACTCTACTCCGTCCCAGCCTAGCCTGGACACCTCCGTGCTGCCACGTGTTCTTGTCTGCACCACCCTAGGACGAACAAGCCCTGTCCATCCCTCCCTGGCGCGGTCTCCCTCATCCGTCCCACCATCTAGGGGACAAGGCCTTGTCTGTCCCACCATGGAGGGGACAAGCCCCAACACGAGCACGTGATACTTGTCCGTCCCTTCCCGGCGCGGTCTTCGTCATCCGTCCCACCCTCCACCGGACAAGGTCCACATGGCTCTGCGCGCGCCTCCGCTTCCGGTCCATATGGAAACCGAGTATTAATTAAATATTTAGTCGTATTTAATATTTTGCAATTAGCACATGTATCTTAGCTAATTTCTAGTTTGTTCCGTCGTGCATGGTCTACATTCCAAAATGTCATCAATTTTATCTATCAAATTTTAGATTGCAACTCCACTTGAAAAGTCGACACTTCTAGTATACCGTGGTGCGATGGGCTTAATTGTTTGGGGTTTTGATTGGGTTTCTTGTACTGGGCAGACAGGGTATGGAGGTGTGTGTATATATGTTGCTTCCTGGTAGTAGGACCCATTGATTTTTCTATAATTTTATATGTTCTGGAATTGTATCAAAAATTAGGGTTCTATGTATAAAAAATTAGGGCTTTAGGGAAATTAGGGTTTTAGGTTTAAGAAATTAGGGTTTCAAGATTTCATGTGAATGTTTACAGGTGTTTTAGGGGTACGTATGTCGTGCAAATTACAAAGTGTATTCCTAAATTTTGTCAAATTTATTTTTCAAATTTTTATTACAACTCGATATGTAATGTTCAAACTCTCGTGATTTCATGATTTCATGTGAACCTAGGTGTTTTCTGATTTCATGTTAGTTCGAAACCGATTTACTCCGACAATACGCACAAGATGTATAAAATATGCATACAAATATAGCACAACTAAAGCGTATAACATATATGTATTCCAATTACACATGGAATACAATATGACTCAATCGTCTGAACCACTCTCTGCTCGTCGTGTCTCCGTCGTGTGCATGTCCTGGTTTTACGTTGAGCATGGACATCATGCACGAGTGAGCAAACCAGAGCAAATAGGAAAATAGCTAAGATACACGTGTGGCTTTCTTGGACTCGGGATAAAGAGGATGAAACTAGTTTTCGCGGCAAAATAGCGCATTCCCCTTGCCTTGGGACGGCCCACGGTGGCGACGAGTGTCAAAGTCACCCATGTTCTGTAATTCCATAATGTAAGTAGACCGTACAACTAAATACATAACTAGGATGCAAATTGTACATAACTCACATCTTCGATATGGAGTGTGCCTAGGCAACTTGAAACGCTACGACGTCGGCTGGTCTCAGTAGAAGGAGCCTTCCCCTTATCACAGGACTACCCATGTGCCAGGACCCCAGATATGCAACTCCGGGACCCTTCGTGCATTTTGAACTAGTCCTAGATCAGTAGCTAGCTCACAAAGTTGCAACATTGGTGTACTCGTAACCATACAACAACACAGCTAAAGAAGTAGACCAAATAATATTGCTTAGTAGCAAAAGAACCTTATGGTCACAGTTTTACCTAGTTTGTCATGTAGGACTAAAGAAAAAAGATACACTTGCAGCGAAAATGAACTACTCGTAGAGGCCATTTGACATGCCCACAGGCAATCGAGTGAAGGGCGTGACCTAATTCGGATAGTCTTCAGAGTAGTCTTCCTCGTAGAACTCGGTGCAGCCTGGTTCTTCTTCGGCGACTGATCAAGAAGTGGCGCAAAGCCATGAGTACATCAAGTACTCAACAAGTCGTAGGGAACAGTACACAAATAGTATTCATGCAAGGCTCAACAAGGATAGTTTTATGGCTAATTTTGCATAAAACAATATCGACAGTAAATACAGTAAGTAGATGGTAAAAGCATGATTTAAAAGGTTAATACATAAGTAATCAAGCTCTTTGATACAACTCGTGAACACCCTGTCCACTTCCCAATCAATGACCAGTGAATAACCCACTCACTTCCGAAATAACTACCATTCCAACATTTTTGATAAAATCTACCCCTCGTGTGAAACCTCCAATCATTGTCCATAATTGGAGACACGGCCATTCGAATAGTTTTACACTCTGCAGAGGTTGTACAACTTGACTCACAAGATATAATCATCTTATAATGTTAGACATTTCACACTTCTGAAGGTGTGTGACTAAGAGATTATCACAAGGCCTTTATAAAATCCCATTTTGACTCGGTTCTGCTCGCTAAGGTTTCGCCATTCTAGACACCCTCTTGCGCCGCTTATCAACCCTTAATAGAACCGAACCAAAACGTTGCTAATTAGTCGGCTAGGTCCACCCCATCCTGTATATGTGGTTCTACGGTATGGCCCAGATCAATGGCGCACAAAGTTAAGTCCTTCGTGGCTACTTAGACGAAACATCCTCATCACATTGTGCTTCCCGCACCCCCTTTACTACACGCTCATTCGCCCAAGTATGAAATCATTTTTTGTTCAACCTGATCAAATAGCAACCCTTGCCATGGCATAACAAATTTTATCAATAGTGGCTCCACCACAATTCTATATATCATTAAGTCAAATTCATCATCATTGAATCATGTGATCGAGATACCATTGCATAACTAAAGCATGACTAAGCATAATACACACCCATATTGGTATTACAATAATGTCCAACTAAGATTACCGAACCTATGGTGCCCAAGGGTACATGTCAACATGTCAATCACAATTATTTAAGGAGTCATACTGTCAAGTAGGTATTTAACCAATCCCGACAACAATTGATATAAAATAGCAATGCATGCTGATATAAAATAATATAATTTTATAAAATGGGTACGACATGATCAAAGGCATACGACTTGCATTCGTTGAAGGTTTCGATTGCTTTAGTCGTCGGGTCCAGGAACTCTTCGGAAATGCTGGAATCTATACGTGTGAAAATAGCCAAATAAATAAAATAATTCCAAATAAAATACAAAAATACAAAACTCTAACCAAAAGAAAGGTACCAAATTTAGTAAATTTAGAAACAAAATTTATTCGATTTGGGGCTCGGACGAAGGAGAACAGGCTCTCGGAAGAAGGTTCGACTACAGGTGGTCACAAGGAGGTTTCTACTACCTGGTCGGAAGGAGGTTTCAACTACTAGTGGTTGGAAGGAGGTTTCGACTACCTGGTCGGAAGGAGGTTTCGACTACAGGTGGTCAGAAGGAAGAAACGGGAAGAGGGGAGCGAGGCAAACCCAAGGCGCATAGTTTCAGCCATGAGGCCCGACGGACTGACCAACGGTGAGAGGAAGAGTGGCGGCGATGAGGTGCGCACGGGGTCGGATGCACCCTTGCAAATCCAACAGAGGTGACCACGACGGTGGAGGAGCTTCAACGGCGGCACTAGAGGCAGAGGCGCGAGCTTCGGCTGGGGCGGTGAAACTTGCAGCACGACGAAATGATAGCGAGAGAGAGAGGGAGAGTTGAGGGGAAAGCAAGAAGGGAATGAGAGGGTCCTGGTGCTCCATTTATAGAGGAAGGAGGAATAGCGAAGAAGCTTCACAACATGGGCGGAGCTCCAAACGGCACGGGACATGGCAACGCGACGAGGACGCGACAGGAGTAGGTGGGGAGGAGAAATAACAGAGGAGGTGGGTGCGGCGAAAGACAGGAAATTAAATGCGCAATCTGCCAAGGAAATCGAGGGAGGGAATCGCGCTAGGGGTGACGACTTTCATCGCTGCGGTGACGCACGGGAACGCTGGCGGTATGGGCGTGGGGAAGGAGACGATGACTAGATGAAGAGGAGGCTGACAGGCAGGACCTGTCGGACAAAGAAAAGTGACTAGATGAAGAGGAGGCTGACAGGCAGGACCTGTCGGACAAAGAAAAGAGAGACATAGAAAGAGAGACCTGGTGGGAGGGTCTGGTCGAAACCGAGAGGGTGGTCAATAACGAGAGGGTGGTCGAAACTAAGAGGGTGGCGAAAATGAGAGGATGGTTGAAACCGAAAGGTGGTGATTCGGAATAGACAGAAAAATGGGACTGTAAATACCAAAAGACTCCAATAAACTCAAAATAAACCAAATTTGAATTAATTCATATTAAATTATTTTTATTATCTAAAATTCCAAGTTAAGCTTCAGCAACTTCAACAAAAATCAAATGGTTATTTATATTTTTGAAATTGTTTAAAAAGCCCTGAAAATTATGATTTTACAAACCTACCCCTTAAGGGAATCTTGGCCTTGAGATTTGGGCTGGCTAGAGAATAGGTTGGGAAACTCAGCCTTTAGGTCCTCTTCATGCTCCCAGGTGGGTTTTCTTCAGTGTGGTTGCTCCACTGAACCTTGCAGAAACGAAGGACCTTGCTTCTCATCATGCGCTCTGCTACTTTCAATATCTTGACGGGCTACTCCTCAGGCACACACTGATACTTCTTCAACTGAGACACATGGAAGACATAATGCACATATGACAGCTGAGGTGGGAGTTCCAATTTGTAAGCAATTTCTCCTCTTCTGACTAGAATTGGGAAAGGTTCGATATTTCTTGGTGCAAGCTTCCCGCTTACTCTGAACCGACGCATTCCCCTGAGAGGTGAAACCTTCAGGTGCACCTGATCTCTAGGCGCAAAGGCTAAATCTTGACGATGATTATCTGTGTAACTTTGCTGCCTAGCCTGTGCTGCTCTCAGTTTCGGTCTAATACAAGAGTGTTCTGCACTTTCTTCCATAAAGAGTATCATACGGGGACATCTGCAGACTTGATTGATAACTGTTGTTTTATGAAAACTTTGCATAGGGCAATTTTTGGTCCCAACTGGTCTTGTTTGCTAGAGCGTAGGCTCTCAACATATCTTCTAGGATTTGATTTACTCTTTCTGTTTGGCTATCTGTTTGCAGATGGTAAGCTGTACTGAAATTCAAGTTCGTACCCAAAACGCTATGCATCTTCTGCCAGAATCTTGAGGTGAACTGGGATCCTCGATCCGACACGATCTTCTTTGGAACACCATGCAGACACACTATCCTTGCCATATACAATTCTACAAGTCTGTGTCCTGAGTAAGTAGTCTTGACTGGAATGAAGTGTGCAACTTTTGTCAGGCGATCTACAATTACCCATATAGAATCATGGCTAGCTTGGGTTCTCAACAGACCGTTGATAAAGTCCATGCCAATTTCTTCCCATTTCCATTCAGGTACGCTTAAAGGTTGCAAGAGTTCAGCGGGTCTCTGATGCTCGGCTTTAACTTGCTGACAAACATCACATTGAGCTATGTACTCAGCAATCTCATGCTTCATACTAGGCCACCAATAAAATTCATTGAGATCGTGATACATCTTAGTGCTTATGGGGTGAATGGAATATAGGGTTTCATGTGCTTCCTTGAGTATCAACTGCTTAAGCTTCTTTTGGTCCGGTACACAAATACGTTTATCAAACCAAATGGTTTCTTGCCCATCCTCTGGAAATCTTAGGGATTTACGCTTCTTCATGTTACTCTTTATCTCTTTGATATCTGCATCTTCAGTCTAAGCTTTCCTGATATGACTTTGTAGAGTAGGTTGTACTTCCAAAGCGGCTAAGGAACCTTCTTCGACCAACTCTAGCTTGAGCTTCTGAAATTCTTCATGCATTGCTGGCTGACTTTCATTGATCATCATAGTACTGCAGTAGACCTTTCTACTTAAGACATCCGCTACTACATTAGCTTTGCCGGGATAATAATGGATTCCCATGTCGTAGTCTTGGATTAACTCCAACCATCTTCTTTGCCTCATATTAAGATCAGCTTGACTGAAAATGTACTTCAAACTTTTATGGTCAGTGTAAACTTCACAACGATTACCAATGAGGTAATGACGCCATATCTTTAAAGTATGCACTACGGCAACCAAATCTAAGTCATGGGTGGGGTAATTTGCTTCATGAGATCTCAACTGACAGGAAGCATACGCTACCACCTTCCTTTCTTGCATCAGGACGCAACCGAGACCTTGTCGCGATGCATCACAGAAAATCTCAAAATCCTTTCTAACATCGGGTAAAATCAACACTGGTGTATTGGTCAAACGCTTATTCAATTCTTGAAAACTCTGTTAACATTCTGGCGTCCAAGAAAATTTCTTTTCCTTCTTCAACAACTGAGTGAGGGGTCTTGCTATACTTGAGAATCCTTCTATAAACCAGCGGTAGTATCTTGCCATTCCAAAGAAACTTTTGATCTGAGACACTGATTTGGGTGACTCCCTGTTGAGCACATCCTTGAATTTGCTAGGGTTGATGGCGACTTCTTCTACAGACATCATGCGCCCCAAGAAAGTTACTTCCTTCATCCAAAACTCACACTTATTGAATTTGGCATAGAGTTGATGATCTCTAAGCTTATTCAGGATCAAGCGGAGGTGATCCTCATGTTCTTCCTCACTCTTGGAGTAAACTAGAATATCATTAATAAAGACAATGACGAGCTTATCCAAATACTCCATGAATACTTTATTAATCAAGTTCATAAAGTAAGCAGGAGCATTGGTTACTCCAAAAGTCATGATCGTGAACTCGTATAATCCATGTCGGGTTGAGAAAGCTGTCTTGGGAATATCCTCTTGGAGAATCCTCAATTGATGGTATCCTGACCTCAAATCTATCTTGGAGAACACTCTGACTCTCTTCAACTGGCCGAATAGATCATCAATCCTAGGTAGAGGGTACTTGTTCTTGATGATGACTTCATTGAGTGAGCGGTAATCCACACACGTCCGCTGGGTACCATCGTTCTTTGCAACAAAGTTCACTGGGGCTCCCCAGGTTGAAGAACTTGGTCGGATAAAACCTTTATCTTGTATCTCCTTGATCTGCTTCTTTAGCTCGACTAAGTCGTCAACCAACAAACGGTAAGGTCTCTTGGAAACATGTGAAGTTCCAAGAACTAGGTTAATGACAAACTCAAGGTCCCTGACTGGGGGCATCCCAAGCAAATCATCAAGAAAGATATCCGGAAACTCTATGACCACTGGCACATCTTTCAAAGATACAACATTGACGCTGCAAACTAATGCTCCCTCATGCTTTCCCATGGAGACTTCAAATTTTACTTTGGTGCCCACTGGACAGATCAAAGAGATGCTTCTACCACCACAAACCAAAACTGATTGGTGATGAGCAAGCCAATTTATACCCAAAATCACATCTATAGACTTGGCATCGATGATTATGAGGTTGGCTAGAAACTCTAACTTTTGGGTAACCAATAAAATATTTTTAAGAGGCAAAACCTTTAGCTGGTGCTTTGCAACAAAACTCCAAGAAACAAACAAATGCGAAGCTCCAGAATCAAACAATACAGTAGCTGAATTAACTAGGAACTTACCCAGATCGACCTCTAGGACTGTTTGGGCTTCCTCCACTGTGACATGGTTCACACGGCCTATTCCAACAGGCTGTGGGGTCTTGGCTATTGCAACTGGAGCCTGAGGTGCTCCAAAACTGGCTCCTAGCATGGGGGTTCTAGTCGAGTAACTTCCAAATTGAATCTGATAGGTGTTGGACCTTACTTCTGCGGGCAGTTGCTGGCATAGTACCCCAATTGCTGACAGTTGAAACAGTTGATTCCCGCAGCACGATTGATGCTTCTGGGCTGCTGTTTGTTGTTGTTGTTGTTGTTGTTGCCGAAGCTGCAAAATCCTAGAGTAGCTGGGTGAGGTGCTGGTGCAGGGGTCTTAAATGCAACAGGAGAAGCAAAGTGGCTAGGTTGCTGCACATTCATCCGGGCTCTCTACGGGTGACTTTGATGAGCGTTATTGTGGATATCATGGGGATATGCTCATGATCTTAGGATGATGTTACAATTGGCAATGTCGTTGAAGGTTTGTCGAATCAAGCGTTTTCGGCAAAAGTCCAGTGCTGTCAGGTCATCGGCGGTCTAACTGGCCAGGGCGGCGGTCTGATCGGCCACCCTTGGTGGTCAGACCGGCCAGTGGCGGTCCGACCGGCCATGGGCGGCGGTCGGACCGGCCATTATTTTTATTGGAGTTTTGAGCTGGGCCAAAAATAAAGGGTGTAGGCAAGAGAGGGGATTCTAATGCACTTAGTCTCATAATTTTTGGAGTCTCCAGTCAAAAGATCTATTCTCTTGAAATTTTCAGAGAGCAGTTTGACTGGCTCTTGAGTGGCAGCCTGACCGGTTTCCACTTATATTGTCGGCTCTCCTAGCGACGATGTTTGTTTATTGAATCAAGTTCCTGAGTTTCACTGCATATGTGTTGCATGATGCAATGTTTGACTAATGTGGGGTCAAGTTGCGAAGAACTTGTTCTCGGAATAGATTTCTTGGTCTATTGTTGTGCAGGTTGCTTGGAGATCAACGACGGTCAACGGCGAGGATGATCGGGACTAGGCTTGAGAGCTGAGGTTCAGAACGATCAATGGTGCCATGTGAAGTCATTGGATTCGAGCGTATCGCAAAATGGACAAGGATGACCGAACAGGAGGTTTGGTGCGACAGGTTGCATCAACCGGCGCGGGGGTCGGTACAAGTGCCATGGTGGTTTAGGTGGGAGCCGGATGGGAGAGACTTGTCGACATGATGAGAGTCGTTGATCAACCTACCCGTGGTGAAGTATAGAACTGCTTCATGAGTATTGGACTCGGTCTTCGGAGAAGGATCGAGAAGGGGTATTTTGGTCAAATCACTAAAATACCGCCTTGATTGCTTTTGGCTAAACCGCGGCGCAAGACAATGCAAGGAGAAGCGGTTTAGGTCAAGAGAAGATGAAGACGGTGCTTTAAAATACGTGCGTGAGTTAAACCCGTTTGTGTGTAGGCTTAACGGGTGCCCAATAGGAACTCTTCTAGAAGGTTAGCCTCCACTATAAATATGGGAGGGTGCTGTAGCACCTCCTTGATCCTTTTGTTTATTTTGAAACCCTAGTTTTGTTTTTAAGATTAGGGAGTGGAGAGGTTAGGATTCTTGAAGAGGAGATTGATTGTGTGATCATGTTTTGAGTTTTGTCCTCCAAGTTGGAGTGGCTCTAAACCAGCAACAATCACAAATCAATCTATGCAAGTTTTCTTGAGATGAGTCTATTTGCGTTCTTTCTCTCTATTTTGTGATTTTGGGGCCATCTTTGATTCATAAGTTTTCCTTTGGTTTCTACCCCTAATCTTGCTTCCTGTGACATGTGGGAACTCATCTAGGATTATCTTGATCATCTCTAACCCACGAGCAAGGTTTTGGATCTAGTTTTCGTTTTGACTCGGTTTTGAACCGTCCCTCACTCAAACGGAAAAAGGTCGAACTTTGCCAAGGATCTTCACGATCATTGATTGGAATAGGTTCTCTATATCCTAGAGAAGGTGTGTTCCAAGTTTCATCGAGTTTGGAGTTGTAGATCAAAAGTTACATCTATTTGTAACTTCATTTTTTGGGCTGTTTTCACTATTCATCAGGCTGTAGGTCAGACCGCCCTAGGTGACCGGTCCGACTGCCATTGATATAGAGGTCAGACCGCCTGACACTTGAAAATTGAGTTTTGGTTGTTTTGCTTCGGGGTTTAGATTGGATTCAATACAAGACTTCTGCTGTGCTTGAATATTGATCTTCATAGCTCTCATAGCTATCGGAGTGAAAATCGTGTTGAATCAAACTTTGTAAAAAAAGAGATCATGCCCCTATTCACTCCCCCTCTAGTCGTCATTTCGGTCCAACAGTTGTGCTGCATCATCTTCCTCTTACGAGAGCATCCTCCTGTACGAGGGACTTGTTGAGCATCTGCTGAAAACCGGGGTAGTCAACTGACACCAATTGCATTTTAAGGATGGGGTCAACTCCTTCCATGAAGGGCCAAATCTTCGCTTCCTCGTTTGTGACACCCTCCAGTGCATACCTTGATAGCCGGGTGAATCGGTTGAGATACTTTGACACGCTGAGGTTGCCCTACTGCAGCTTGTGGAATTACCTCTTCTTCATCTCCATTATTCCCATTGGAATGTGTGCCATCTGGAAAGCAGCAGAAAACTCCTGCCAAGTAATGGCCTGATCATTCTAGTGAGCTGCGTAGAAGTTTTCCCACCAAGTTTCTGCGATTCCATTGAGTTGGTCAGCCGCATAGAGTAATTTTTCTTGGTCACTGAACTGAGCTAAGATCAGTTTCTTCTCAACACTCTTAAGCCAGTCGTCAGCTTCCAGGGGATCAACTCAGACAGCAAAGGTTGGTGGACTGGTCCTTATGAATTCTCGATCTAGGCGAGGTGGAAAGGCCGGGCCGAGTGGTGATTGACTTGATTACGAGCAAGAGCACAAGTAGTCAGTAGTTGCATGGCCATCATTTGCTCTAGGTTTGATTGGCGTTGACCCAGGGGTGGTGGCAATAGGGGTTCCTCTTAACTTGTGGAGTTGCGGGTCTGAACCATCTGAAATGAACTTACTGGGTTTAATAGACAAGAAGAAGAAAGCACGAGAGGAGAGAGGGAAAAGCACGTAAGACGAGAGAGAACAAGGGAGAAAGACAGAGCAGTCTAACTGGGGCAAGTCGGTTTAGCCCAATGAGCAAATAGCCGAAAAGCTATCAAGAAGCAATAAAAAAGGCAAAAGTTACTCAAAAAGATCCTATTACAGACCAAACGATACTAAAACTTGGAAGGACACTTAGGTACAACACTACTAATCTATCTTATAGGGGTAGTCGACACGAAACACTAGGCATCTCTTGAAACTTCCAGGGCATACATCGCTTTGATCACGGAAACTCGATCCTATAGAGATTACTGAGGTGAGAAGTGTTAGTTTGAATTTAGAAATAAAGCTTTAGAAGGGATAAGATATAAAAACTTAGGGGTGATATAGGGAAAGGTTAGAATAAGATGAGAGAAGAATAACTACTCATATTAATCGGTTGGTTTCATTTAGAAAGTAAAGTTTGAAACTTTCGACTAAAACGACCATACTAACTAAGGTTACGTCCTACAGTCGATATGGCTATGATACCACCTCTGTCAGGACCTCGGATATGCAACTTCGGGACCCTCTGTGCATTCTGAACTAGTCCCAGATCAGTAGCTAGCTCACACAGTTGCAACATTGGTGTACTCATAACCATACAACAACACAGCTAAAGAAGCAGACTAAATTATCTTACTTAGTAGAAAAAGGACCTTATGGTCAATGTTTTATCGAGTTTTCTATGCAGGGTTAAAGAGAAAAGATACACTTGCAGCGGAAATGAGCAACTCGTAGAGGCCATTCGACATGCCCATGGGCAATCGAGTTGAGGACGTGACCTAGTTCACATAGTCTTGAGAGTAGTCCTCCTCGTAGAACTCAGTGCTGCCTGGTTCTTCTTCAGCAACTGATCAATAAGTGGAGTAAAGCCGTGAGTACATAAAGTACTTAGCAAGTCATAGGGAACAGTATGCAAATGGTATTCATGCAAGGCTCAACAAGGATAGCTTTACAACTAATTTTGTTGAAAGCAATATTGATAGTAAATACAATAAGTAGATGGTAAATCACGATTTAAAAGGTTAATATGATGAGGACATCAACCCTAAGGATGCAACCACTGCTTCGACCCGCTGCACGACATCCTCTACTTCAATCACATCTTCTCCAATTGGATATTCGGCCACATCAATGTTATATTCCCCAATTGGACCGAGCTATTTCTACTCCTATGAGCCGAGCTATGTGTACATACCATGGTGCTACATCACCAATTGTTGGCCCACAGGCTATGTAATGTATGGCTCGACTTGGCCCATGAGGCCCGTATGTTGCCGGCCACCCTACGGAGGCCGTACTGTTCACATGAACAGTACCACCGCCCTAGGGTTTCCACCTCCTGGCCGCGCTCCTGATATAGGAGTCGCAACCTTTTAGCAAAATGGGCAGTTTTTGTTGATTGAAGTTTAGCTTTGCTACTTTATATTTTTCCTCTTGTTTGGCGAGAACAACAGCGAGATCGTCTTCGAAACCCCACTTATCAATACCAATTTCATTCATATTGGCAATACATGAGATTGTGTTTTTATCTTGTTCTTGTGTGCTTCTTCGGTGTATGCAGGAGTTGATCTTCGTGATCAGGTCATCTGGGTAATAGTACACGGTTGATAACGATTTGTTGACCAGTTCGGCGATTGCGTCATTTCGAGCCTTGCGAGTTCGTAGCCAGGATCGTTAGAGTTGAGTGACTTCTACCGAATTTATCTTTTCATCGAAGGATCGGCCAAATCAGGACCTCCGTGGTTCATCATAATACATAAGTAATCAAGTTCTTTGCAACAACTCGTGAACACCCTGTTCACTTCCCAACCAACGACTAGTGAACAACCCATTTTTGATAAAATGTAACCCTCATGTGAAATCTCCAGGAATTGTCCATAACCGGGAACACGGCTATTCGAATAGTTTTACACTCTACAGGGTTTGTACAACTTGACCCACAAGAGATAATCATATTATAATATTATACATTTCACACTTCTGAAGGCGTGTGACTAAGAGATTATCACGAGGCCTTTATAAAGCTCTGTTTTGACTCGGTTATGCTCGCTAGGGTTTTGTCATTCTAGATCCCCTCTTGCACCACTTATCAACCCTTAACAAAATTGAACCAAAACATTGCTAATTGGTCGGTTTGGTCCACCCCATCCTGGACATGTGATTGTACTGTATGGTCCAGTTCAATGGCGCACAAAGTTAAGTCCTTAGTGGCTACTCAGGCGAAACATCCTCATCCCAATGTGCTTCCTGCACCCCCTTTACTGCACTCTCATTCGCCCGAGTATGAATCATTTTTTGCTCAACCTGACCAAATGACAAACCTTGCCATGACAGAACAAATTTTATCAACAGTGGCTCCGCCACAATTCCATATATCATTAAGTCAAATTCATCATCATTGAATTATGTGATCGAGAGACCATCGCATAACTAAAGCATGACTAAGCATAATATACAGCCATGTTAGTATTACAATAATGTTCAACTAATATTACCCAACCTATGGTGCCCAAGAGTACATGTCAACAAGTCAGTCAAATTATTCAAGGAGTCATACTATCAAGGAGGTATTTAACTAATCTCGGAAACAATTGATAAAAAATAGCAATGCATGTTGATATGAAACAAAATAGTTTTATATAGTGGGTATGACATGATCAAAGGCCTACGACTTGCCTTCGTTGAAGGTTTTGATTGCTTCGGTCGTCGAATCTAGGAACTCTTCGAAAACGTCGGAATCTATACGTGCGAAAAGAGCTAAATAAATAAAACAATTCCAAATGAAATCCATAAATTACCAAACTATAACCAAAAGAAAGGTATTGAATTTAGATAAATTTAGAAACAAAATTCATTCGATTTGCAGCTCAGACGAAGGAGAACGGGCTCTCAAAAGGAGGTTTCGACTAGTCAAAAGAAGGTTCGACTACATGTGGTCAAAAGAAGGTTTCGACTACCTGGTCGAAAGGAGATTTCAACTACTGGTGGTCAGAAGGAGGTTTCGACAACAGTTGGTTGGAAGGAATCAATGGGAAGAGGGGAGCGAGGCAAACCCAAGGCGCATGGTTTCAGCGACGAGGCTCGACGGAGTGACCGGTGTTGAGATGAAGTATGGCGGTTAGGAGGTACACTCAGGGCCGGACATGCCCTTGCGAATCCAACGGAGGTGACCACGACGGCGGAGGGGCTTCAACGGCGGCGCTAGATTCGGAGGTGCGTGCTCCGCCTAGAGGCAACGAAACTCAGAGCACGACGAAACCAGTGCGAGAGAGAGAGGGAGGGTTGAAGGGAAAGCAAGAAGGGAACGAGGGGGTCCTGGTGCTCCATTTATAGGTTATGGAGGAGTAGTGGAGAAGCTTCGCGGCATGGGTGGAGCTCTGGATGGAACGGGACATGGCAACGCGGTGGGGATGAGATGGGAGCAGGTGGTGAGGAGAAAGAACAGAGGGGGTGGGTGTGGCGAAAGATAGACAATTAAATGCGCACGCTGCTGAGGAAATCGAGGGAGGGAATTGCACCGGGGTGATGACTTTCATCATGGCGGTGACTCACGCAAGCGCTAGCGGTATGGGCGCGGGGAAGGAGATGGTGACAAGACGAAGAGGAGGCTGACAGGCGGGACCCACTAGACAGAAAAAGTGAGAGAGAGAGACCTAGTGGGAGGGTCTGGTCAAAACTGAGAGGGTGGTCGAAACCGATAGGGTCGCAAAAACGAGAGGGTGGCCGAAACCAAAAGGTGGTGATTCGGAACAGATAGAGAAATGGGACTGTAAATACTAGAGGATTCCAATAAACTCAAAATAAACTAAATTTGAATTAATTGAAGTTTGATTCATTCATATTAAATTATTTTTATCGTCTAAAATTCCAAGTTAAGCTTCAGCAACTTCAACAAAAATAAAATGGTTATTTTTATTTTTGAATTTTTTAAAAATAACCCTGAAAATTTGGATTTTACACCATGTCGGTGGCGTGTGTCCAAGTCCTCCATGTTTTATGATACAGACTAGACGATTGCAAGATGTTAGAACAACGAAAGGTCAAATACATAATCAAGATGCAAATTGTACATAACTCACCTCTTCAATATGGAGTGCGACCTAGTGGGAGAAGCTACGACGGCTGCCGGTCTCAGTAGCAGGAGCCTTTGCCTTGTTTATCGCATGATGTGCCCGGTCGTATTTAGTTTTTTGTTCAGGGGTCCTCCACCACCACCTGGTTGTCTTGGGCTCCTCCAGTGCCTATTCAATAGGGTTTGGTGTTGGTGATATGCCCTAGAGGTAATCATATAGATGATTGTATTATGTCTATATTTATAAGTTATTGAATAAGTGATATTCTGTTCCATGAATGAATCATCAATTATAAAGATCAACGAGCATGTGACTTGTTGGTGAAGCCCTTTTGACTTATGATGATGTTGTTCTAAATGTATCCTTGGTCGTATGCCGCTAGAAGGAACACCAGTCCTCCTATCGACCAACACATGTATTGATTGATGACCATGTTTTACTGGTCATAGATATAGGGATATCGAAGCAATAATGTGAACATATATTAGAGAACATGGTGTTGAATTGACCCAACTTGAGACATTGCTGAGATTGTTATGATTTCATGTGGCATCAGTTGGTCTCAAGTAATGATAATGTATAATCTTTAGCCTGATATCAGCATAGTTTCCTAAATGTGTAAGAGTACTCTTTGGGGTTGCCAAACGCTACTTCGTAACTGTGTAGTTATAAAGGCAGCTTTTATGTATGCTATGAAACATGCGAAGGAATTCGACTAGTCAGATATGGGATTTGCCCCTCCTAACATAATAAGAGAGATATCTCTGGCCCCCTCGATGTGGTCGGATAAAGAAAGTCCACAGCCTTGCCACTGGTGGTTGAAGAGTTTGACCATATGAAGTTATCCAACACTTGATTTAGAAAGTATTGAGACTCCCTCCAAGTGATCGGCCCGAGCCACCGATCGGACCGCACGTGGTGCAGCGACCTTGAAACAAACCAGGCGAGATTTTGCAAACCAACAACGCCATTGCCAATTGACTCATCATCACGAGATCGTGCACATATCCTCACGATATCCACAATCTCCCCTTGATGAACACATTGGCAATTTTCAAAAATGTGGTTTGAAATGAAAAGTAAAAATTCGCCGTTTTAGCATAAAGGCACAACTTGGTCCATAAGCAAGAAAAAGCTTAGGAGCCGACCAAGTTGGCTTGAATAGTATAGGCAAGTGAGATAAGGCAATGAAAGCACCAAAGTTCAATTTCAGTAGCCAAAAATCTCACTTAGGTCCAAATGAAAGGCAATTTTCTATTTGACCTTTGATCATTGTGAGTATATTTCAATTGCAAATGAAATCGGGAAAAGGCAATAGAACCACAAGACTTAACTCACTATGATCACAAATTTTCAAAAGGTTCAAAATTTTTATTTTATGAAGTTCTTTTATATTAAACCTTGAGTATGAAACCAAAAGCTCCAAGATCATTTTCTTCACAATCTTTCTCCCCTTTGACAATGAATTCATCAAGATGCATGAAAAGAAAGAGCATGAAGGAATGACTTTATTTTGAACTTTAGTAAAAGGAGCCATGACCATTATACATGGAGGCAGTACAAGTATTATACCAAGCCATATAAAGAGTAGGCGCTATATTCAATCATGGCAAAACATATCTTTAAAGCTAAAACCAAGATAGCGACAATATGAGATTAACGAATTAAAATCATGAAAGGTTGCTCAATATCATAGATTCACTCCAAGCAACCAAAAATGAGTCAAGCCATGTCTATAAGTAAAAAGACTCAAAACAAGAATTGAGGCATTTTGAGCATTAAGAGAATTCTTTTGAAGCAAAACTCAAGCACTTAGCCCTTTTTGGGCAATTCGTTTTTCTTTTTTCTTGTGCTAGATCTCAAGCCTTGCGCGACCATCTCAAGCGATAAGCTTAAAAGAATGATCTAGGTCATCCAAAACTCCCCGAGTTCATGCCTAGTGCAATGGCAAGCCGTCTCATGAGAAAGGATTGGTGAGATCAGTTTTTCGCAAGAGAAAATCTCATTTTCATTTGCTTGACTTAATAAGATAAAACACTCATTTTCAACTCGAATAAGTTCAAGACTCAATTCAACTTTTATAAGACATGGCGAGAATCATAAGAGGATCACTAGAGCAAAACTAGTCACAAGATCCAACAAGACATGATTTGATTCAAATTTCTCACGAGATACAAAGCTAGCAAGGCAAAGGCTAAGCCAAACACGAAGAGCCATAAAGAAGTCTAGCAGACTATCACTTGATATGACAAGGTATAGAAGATGAAATTAAGTCATAAAGGATAATAATCAAAGCTCCACTAATTTTATTATACAATGCAAGACAAATGAATTGAAACATGCATTATGATACAATGAGTGCAAAAGAACAACTTCTCCTCAAAAGCAGCCCAATAGGACTAATAACCCTAACTCTCCCATAAGCGACAAAGCGAGAAGAATCAAGAGCTTTAGTGAAAATATCACAGGTATTTGCTCGGACTCTACAAAGTGAAGCACAACATCACCTTTCTCAACATGGTCTCTCGAGAAATGAAATCGAATATCAATGTGTTTAGTCACGGAATGTTGCCTTTGGGTTTTGGCAATATTAATTGCAGAAGTGTTATCCTGAGAAAGAGGACACTTCCCAAAGATAACCCATAGTCTCGCGGCGTGGACAAAATCGAGAGAACACGAGGAAGCGACCAGCGGTGGACTACATACTCGGCCTCGGTATGTAGTATTACCTGAGGCTTTTTTCTAGAAGACCAAGAAACAAGAGATGTGCCCAAGAAATGACAAGTGCGGAGTACTCTTCCTATCCACTCTACACCGCAAAATCGGCATCGAGAAAATGCTCGAATTGAAAGAAGCGAAGAAGAAGAATACGAGTCAAAGTCAAGCGTATCTTGAAGATACACGAATATCGACGTCTTGCTTGCGATGAGAAGCACGAGGAAGCTGAAATCGGCGCCTGGACATACGGCGAATGTATGTCGGCCTCGTATTTGTGTAAGATAGAGGAGGAGCCAATCATCTGCTGGTACTCATACGGTCCACGGACTCTCCATCCTCATCGGGGTCGGCCACGGTGGTTGTAGCAATGGGGAGTAGACATTGGCCTCTGCTTCCCATATTGAGCGCAAGAAGGTCCTTTGTATACTTACTGCAGTGAGCGAAAGTGCCTTCTTTCGGTTGCTTGATTTGAAGACCAAGGAAGAATGTCGACTCTTCCATCATGCTCATCTCGAATTCTTGCTCATAGATCGAAAATCTAGACACCAAAGCATGAGAGGAACCAAGAAAATAATATCATCCACATAAATCTGAACCAACAAGAAATCAACGCCATGCACGAGAGTGAACAAGGTTTTATCAACCATTCCCATCAGTCCGATTATCTCACAGAGTTCACAATACAAGATCTCACCCGAGTTCAACCAGATACCGTGGTCTCTCCTCACGATGTCCTAATCCAACATGTTGCCTAGACCCACCAAAAGAGTCTACAAAGTTCTCTACAAATCTAGGCCTATGTGTGGTGCGATAAGCAGTGCCTAGCTCTAGAGACTACAATTGGAGAAGGACTCCTCTAATGGATCTTAGGGCGCTCATCCTCTCTTTTCTCTCAAGTTTTGCTCTCAGGAGGCAGAACTCAGCAGTATGGCCTTCTTTCTTGCGAGAAGGTGCAATGGTCTTGAACCTTTTGAGAGGCATGTCTGAGATGAGTGAAAGCACCTTTCTTGCGAGAAAGAGTTTGAGCAAAACCAGTGGATTTGAAAACAACCCTGATGGCTTAGGAGGTTCTAGCTCAAACAAACCATTCTTCACAACTCTAGCAATCCTAGGTGGGTTTTTCTTGGAATGCTCTAGGGATTGAAACCTAGACCACTATTTTTCACGCTCACCTTGGATTGATCAAGAATCATGTTGAGTTTCTTTTTCCACTTGAAAACTTCTCAAGAGTCACCTTGAGGTAATCATTTTCTTTCATTAAACCCTCACATCTAGTGCACTTGCTAGACTTGATTACCTCATTGTTCTTACTCTTAAGAAGGGCCACTTCCACCTTGAAGGCCTCACAAGACACACAATAGGATTCTCTAATCCTATTCAATCGCTCCTTAAATTTGACTCTAAATGCCTCTTGAATCGATTAATCATGGTTTCAACTTGACATTTAAAGCACAAGAGTTAGAATCAATAACTTTCTTAGAAGCGATAAAGACATGGATCTTTCAATTTTAGCCTTTTCTTCAAGGGTCTTGTTTAAGGCTTCAATCTCAATTGTAAGCTTGGGACAATTTTCACAAGATGCAACTCTAGAGTAAACTAGCATTTCTTTCATCTCTTGCATCTTAATCTTATTATTCTTACAATGAGAGCATGTGTGACTAGCATCAAATTTTACAATTCTTTTAAGGAGCTATCGGTTTTAATTCAAGATATCGTGAGGCAAAGGGAGAGAATACATGAGCAACCCTTTCAGTTCGACCAGATACATACTAGTCGTATGGATATATGAGCTGGTCGTAGCCTTGTCGAACATGATCACTAAGTGGTCGAAACTTGATCGTAAGGAGTTACGAACTGGTCGAGACCAAATATGATCTGGTCGTATAGAGATACGAGCTAGTCGTAGGGTGGTCGAAACCTGGTCGTAAGGAGTTACAAACTGATCGAGACCAAATATGATCTAGTCGTATAGAGATATGAGCCAGTCGTTAGTGATAATGATCTGGTCGTAGATTATATTGCATTAAGGTTCGCCTGATATAATTTATGTGTATTCAGGAATCGTTATGTTCTACTAGGAGCCGCTAACGACTCATGATTGAAAAGGAGTTTTTGAGTCCCAACTGATTACGCATGAACCTAACAGGTCACACACTTAACGGGATGGAACAAACCAGTACGGATATGATTCTTCAAATGTGCTCGAATAGGATCCGTCACGGGCACTATATAAGGAGATACTTGAAGCTGATGGGAAAGAGAGGGCAGATGAGGCCACAACAAGAGTTGACATGAGTTGCTCCAAACCCTAGCCGCCATCTTCTTGAGAGAGCCTTCCCGTGCGACTTGGTGCTAGAACACAGTGTTGGAAATATGCCCTAGAGGCAATCATAGAGATGATGATATTTCATTATATTCATGATTTTGATAATTTGTTATCGTGTTCCTTGAATGAATCATTTGTTATAGATCAATAAGTATGTGACTTGTTGGTGGAGCTCTTTAACTTATATGATGTCATTCTAAATGTATCCCTGGTCGGAGGTGACTGGTCGGAACACTAGTGACTCTGTGACTAGCACATATATTGATTGATGACCTTGTTTCACCGGTCATGGATATAGGGATATCGAATCAATAATGTGAGCATATGTTATAAAACATAGGGCTGGATAGACCCATCATTGAGACACTATTGAGATTGTTATGAATCTATGTGTCATTAGTTGGTCTCTAGTAATGATGATGTATAATCCTTATACCTGAGATTAGCATGGTTCTCTACATGTGTAATAGCACTCTTAGGGGTTGCCAAACGCTACTCGTAACTGGGTAGTTATAAAGGTCGCTTTCGGGTATGCTATAAACATGCGGAGGGATGTGACCGGTCGAGATAGGATTTGCCCCTCCTAACATAACAAGAGAGATATCTCTGGCCCCTTGTGGTGATCGGATAAAGAAAGTGCATAGCCATACCACTGGTGGTCAAAGTGTTGACCACATGAAGTTATCCGATACTCGATCGAGAAAGTATTGAACAGTCCATGGAAGACACAACATCTCACCTGGAGTTCAACCAGACATCGTGAGGCAAAAGGAGAATGCATGAGTAGGTCGCTTAGTTCGATCAGTTATGGACTAGTCGTATAGAGATACGAGCTGGTCATAGATTGATCGAACGTAATCACAGAATGGTAAGAACCTGGTCGTAAGGAGTTACGAACTGGTCGGGACCAAATACGATCTGGTCGTATGGAGATACGAACTAATCGTAAGTGATGAGGACTGATCATAGATCATATTACATCAAGATTCATCCGATATATTCTATGTGTATTTGGGAATCGTTATATGCTACTAGGTACCGCTAACTACTGGTGGTCGGAAAAGAGTTTCCGAGTCATAACCGATTACACATGAACCTGTAGGGTCACACACTTAATGGGCTAGGATTTGATTTGGATGGTGATCTGAATTCATATAGGCCACGAGTTCCTAATGGGCCTCAAGGTCGAGACACATCATGGATGCCTATATAAGGGCGGTGGCATGGGGTGTTGTGAGAGGATGATCTTTGGAAGAACTCCCGAAACCCTAATAGCCACTCCTCAACCACGCTGCCGGTGCTAGCACTCCAGCGCGTGGCGATCCTACCCCGTACGTGTGGATACTTCGGAGGTGTTGTTGCGAAGCATCAGCACTAGGATGATCCGCAACTCGTGACGATCACCGGAGTCGCAGGAGAAATCGCGCGGTGAGTACGACTAGTCGGAGGAGCAGACGCACGGCGAGTACGACCACTCGAAGCAGGAGACGCGTCGTGAGTACAACTACGACTACATCAACTCGCTACAACGACTCTACTTCCACTACGAGTCGGCGCATCTAGCGGTAATCTCATGATCTATTACTAGCGGTGATTCCTTGGTTGCGCGGTAAATTTTTATTTGTGCTATCGTAGCTTTGCCACGATCCCTTCACACAGGTGTACGGTGTTTCTTCCCTAGAGGTGTGGATACCGTGGAGGCGCTACTGTGGTTGTTTTTGCTCTTGAGGGCGACCCACGACCTTGGCGAGGAACTCATTTGGTTGCTGGAGGAGACGATCGACTATGAGGATGATCGACTACGGTGGACGATTGACTACGCTGGGCAATCGACTACAGTGAACGATCGACTACGACTACTACATCGACGTGCTCTTCATTGGACCAGGCTGCTAAACTCTGCTTTCGCTCCATTACGCGTATGGTGGTAACGATCTATGATTTCTTACTTGCATAGTATTCTGGTTTACATGGTAGAATATTTGAATTTCCAGCTAGTTTAGCCTACCTGTATACCTTAAGTGGCATCAGAGCCATCTTGCATAGTTTTTTTATCTAGATTGGTCGCATATACTGGATATGTGGCAATAATAGATTGGATCTATTACTGGTCGAGTCTGGTAATCTGGATCGGTTTATGTGGATGGAACAGTCTAGGCACTGGAAAGATCGATTGGTGTTTGGCGATAGTAGATAAGTTTACGAGGTGGTGTGAGCAAAAAGTACCAGATGATTTACTCCACTTGTTTACAACTACCTTGCATGACACTCTAATCGGTCGGAATTCCACTATCAGAGTATGCCGCAGTGCGTGGTCGTATCAAGGCAATGATGATATTGGTTCGGAATAGGGTTAATATGATTAATCAGATGATTTTTGAGGCTCGATTACATGAATAAGATTCAAGTCCTGGAAAAGGTTTTCGAGCGCGCTGCCCTCGGCTAGTGAGGGGCACTGTCCCTTCGAACCCTGCCCGATAACCGGCTAGCAGGACCGCCGTGGTTGTAGTCATGTTATATGGTATTATCCGTTCATGTCACCCGATAGAATTGGATTCTATGCATAACTTGTTTTTGCAAGAATTGATGTGAATAGCATGGCCTATCGTGTATGTGATACATGTATGAATTTCACATGGCCTGCGTGTCATGCTGTGAGATAGCTATCGAGCTACATATTATTGTATAACGGTGTGTGTATCGACATGTGATGCTTGATATTATCATCTGTAATTCATTATTAGATCTTAGGAGTAATTGCTTAGTAGATGAATACGGTCGGAGACTTCAAGCATGATGATCAGAGGACATGAAGCACGATGATGGAGATGGTCATGTTAAGGGTTATACTATTTCACATTTTGATATGATTATCTGTGAATGTTTATTCCTGCCATGCTATTTGATCATGTTTTATCATTAGATGTTTTAACATGGTAGAATAGTATCCCTCAAGAAAAATTAAGTTAATTTGATGCCTTTCCAATTGTTGCTCCTGTCACGATTTTGATCGTTAATTGTTAGGTCTACCAAAGTAGAGAGTCATTGACTATGCTAATAAGATGGGGTGGGTGTCGGACATCCACATGCATAGTGTTGGTTTAACTTGACATGGATATCAAAAAGGTTATGGGCCTTGGGGCATAGTACTGTTGGTCGTCGGGGCATAGAGATGCCGCCCAACAGACAAGAGTCATATGTGATATGATTGGCAAGGGGTTGCCTACCTAAAATCACTAGGTTTCTATTAGTGATGCCAAAGCTCACTAGAACTTAATGATTTTTGGATCTTGCACTTACTATATGATGTTTGAGGGAAACGTGGTTTAGAACATATAGTGGGAGTATCTTTTATTGATGTTGATGATTAAGTTCAACCAGGTATGGACTGGCCGTATAGTGATACGACTAGATCCAGACTAGTCATATAGTGATACGACTAGATCCAGTCTAATCCAGACCAGTCGTATAGTGATACAACTAAGTCCAGACTAGTCGTATGGTGATACGACTGGATCCAGACTAGTCGTATGGAGATACAAGCTGGTCGTAGACTGATCGAACACGACCACCAACATGAGTGTCTAATAGAAGATCTTTCATAAATATAGTGTTGAATCTTTGCATATATTTCTGTTGTAGATTATGACACCTACTACTTCTACACCTACCTTTAATTTGTGATTTGTTCTTGATAAAGAAAAGTTGAATGGAACCAACTTTAATGACTGGTTTTGAAATTTGAGAATTGTTCTCAAACTAGAGAAAAAGGAATACATTCTAGAGGGTCTCTATCCCGAGGAACCGAAAGCTGATGCTACTCAAACTGAAAAGAATGCTTACGAGAAGCATTGCAATGACGCAGTCGATATGCACTACTTAATGCTTGCGACCATGAACTCTGAGCTTCAGAAGCAATATGAGACCACAGATGCTTACAATATGATTGTGGGTCTGAAGGGTATGTTTCAGGATCAAGCAAGGGCAGAGATATTTAATACCTCCAAGGCATTATTTTCTTGTAGGCTGTCGGAAGGCAACCCGGTCAGTCGTCATGTGATCAAGATGATTGGTCACATTGAGAGCTTGAAAATGCTTGGTTTTCCCCTAAGCCAAGAGTTGGCTATTGATGTGATTCTCCAATCGCTCCCAGCGAGCTTTGAACCAGTATTATTGAATTTTCATATGAATTGCATGGAGAAGTCAATGACCGAGTTGCATGGCATGCTTAAAGGTGCTGACAAGAGCATCATGAAAAGTTCTAATCAAGTGATGATGGTTTAAAAGACTACTAACTTCAAGAAGAAGGGTAAATCGAGAAAGGAAAAGGGCGAAGGAAAGACTCAAGATGAGATCGAGAATCTCAAAGCTAAGCTTAAGAAGCTCAAGCTGGGTTCTAAGCTTGATTCAGAATGTTATCATTATCATGAGACTGGGTATTGGAAGAGAAACTGCAGGAAGTCCTTAGCAGAGATGAAAAAGAACAAAGGAAGTAAGACTTCCAATTCAGGTTATAGAAAATAATCTTGCCACTTCTCCGACTAGTTCTTGGATATTTGATACCAGATCAGTTGCTCATATTTACAATTAGATGTAGGGACTGATAAGGAGTAGAAGTTTGTCAAGAGGAGATGTTGATTTTCGTGTGGGCAATGCAGCAAGAGTTACTGCATTAGCTATTGTCTTTTTACCATTAGCTTTACCCTCTGGATTAGTTATAGAACTAAATGATTGTTATTATTTTCCAGCCTTAAGAAAAATATTATTTATGCTTCATGTTTAGGAGCAGAAGGTTATGTATTCAGAATAAAGAACAATTGTTATTCAATTTATTTTGAAGATATGCTTTATGGTCATGCTCCATTGGTGAATGATTTGGATGTTTTGAATATTTAGGATGAGCCCATCTATAACATTAATGCTAAGAGACTTTGACCTAATGATTTGAATCCCACTTTTATTTGGTATTGTCGGCTAGGTCATATAAATGAGAAGTGCATGATGAAGCTCTATAACGATGATCTTCTAAACTTATTTGATTTTGAATCATTTGAAACATGTGAATATTGTTTACTTGGCAATATGACAAAGGCGCTTTTCACGATTAGAGGTGAGAGGGCAAGTGACTTATTGACCCTGATACATACAGACTAGTCATATGGTGATACGATCAGGTCCAAACTAGTCTATGGTGCTACGACCAGGCCCAGACTAGTTGTATGGTGCTACAACCAGATCCAAACTAGTAGTATGGTGATATGACTGGGTCCAAACTAGTCTTATGGAGATACGAGCTGATGATAGACTGGTCGAACATAGTATGTGAACCAATGAGCATTTCGGCTAGAGGTGATTTTCAATGCTTCATAATATTTATTGATGATTTCAGTAGATATGGCTATGTCTACTTAATGAGACTTAAGTCAGAATCCTTTGAAAAGTTCAAAGAATTTCATTATGAGGTGCAGAATCAACTTGGCAAGATAATCAAATATCTACGATCTGATCGTGGAGGTGAATATTTGAGCCATTAGTTTGGTGGTCATTTAAAGAAGTGTAGAATTGTTCCACAACTTGCTCGCGGGGGACGCCTTAATGGAATGGGGCGTCTGAACGATAGAATTGAACACTGTTAGACATGGTTCGATCAATGATGAGCCAATCTCATCTTCCATTAAAATTCCAGGATACGCTTTAGAAACAGCTGCTTTCACTTTAAATAGGGTTTCATCAAAAACTGTACAGAAGACACCATATGAGATATGGACGAGGAAAAGTCCTGGATTGTCTTTTCTCGGGGTATAGGGTTGTGAGGTATATGTCAAACGTTTGACGTCTGATAAACTCACACCCAAGTCCGATAAGTGCTTTTTTGTGGGGTATCCTAAGGAAACTAAAGGATATTATTTTCATAATCGGGTTGATAATAAAGTGTTTGTTACCCGTAATGGTGTCTTTTTGGAGAAAGAATTTCATTCCAAATAAATCAGTGAGAGCAAGGTGCAACTCGAAGAAATTCGGGAACCATCTGAAAATATTTCAACTCCTATTGAACCCCTACATGACGAACAAAATGTTGTTGAACCCGTAGATGAGGCATCAACTCCACGTAGGTAAAAAAAAATACCACGTCAATTGCCTATATTGCATGGGCAAGATGTTTTATTATTGAATAATGATGAGTCTAAAACTTATGACGAAGTGATGGTGGACTCAGGCTCTGAGATCTCGGAGTTGGAACATTTGTTTTGATGAAGTGGTCAAGGGGTTTGACTTTGTCAAGAACGAAGAAGGACCTTGTGTTTACAAGAAGATTAGTGGGAGCAAGCTTGTTTTTCTGATCTTGTATATGGAAGACATACTACTAGTTGAAAATGATATTCCTATACTTGAATCTGTTAAAACTTCATTAAGAAATAGTTTCGCAATGAAAGATTTAGGAGATGCAGCATATATTCTTGGTATAAGAATCTATAAAGATAGATCTAAAAGGTTAATTGGATTAAGCCAGGATATGTACATAGATAAGGTGTTAAAATGTTTCTACATGCAAGATTCCAAGAAAGGTTTCCTTGTGTATGATACGACTAGATCCAGACAAGTCGTATAGTAATACGACCGAGTCTAGACTAGTCGTATGAAGATACGAACTAGTCGTAGACTGGTGCCCATGGCACATGTCATTAATCTTAGCAAGAGTCAGTGTCCTACGGCCACTGATGAGCGGGACAAAATGAGTAGAATTCCATATGCTTGGGCTGTTGGATCTATCATGTATGACATGTTGTGTACACGACCAGATGTGTCGTATACTCTATTTGTTATGAGAAGATATCAGTTGGATCCAGGTGAAGGACACTAGATAGCTATCAAGAATATCCTTAAATACTTGAAAAGGACTAAGAATGCATTCCTTGTGTATGGTGGTAAGGAAGAGCTGGTCGTAAATGGTTACACCGATGCTAGCTTCCAAACATACAAGGTTGATTTTAGATCACAATCAGGGTTTGTGTAAGATATGCAAAGTGCACACGGATTTGATCCACTGACAAAGCCTCTCTCGCAACCTAAGCTTGAGGCGCACATAAGAGCACTGGGTATAAGATACCTATGTGATTGACTCTAGTGCAAGTGGAAGACTAGTGGTGATATGCCCTAGAGGCAATCATAGAGATAATTGTATCACGTCTATATTTATGAGCTCTTGAATAAGTGCTATTTTGTTCCTTGAATGAATTAGCAGTTATAAAGATGAACGGGTATGTGACTTGTTAGTGAAGATCTTTTAACTTATGATGATGTCGTTCTAAATGTATCCCTGGTCGTATGTCACTAGTCGAACACCAGTGATCCTATCGACCAACAAATATATTGATTAATGACCATGTTTCACCGGTTAGGGATATAGGGATATTGAATTACTAATGTGAACACATGTTGGGAATATGGTGTTGGATTGATCCACCTTGAGACACTGCTAAGATTGTTATGCTTTCATGCGTCATCAGTTGGTCTCAAGCAACGATGGTGTATAATCCTTAGACCTGAGATCAGCAAGGTTTTCTAAATGCGTAAGAGTACACTTTGGGGTTGCCAAACACTACTCCGTAACTGGGTAGTCATAAAGGTAGGTTTCGCGTATACTAGAAAACATACAAAGGAATGTGATTGGTCGGATATGGGATTTGTCCCTCCTAACATAACAGGAGAGATATCTCTAGGCCCCTCGATGTAGTCGGATAAGGAAAGTGCATGGCCAAGCCACTGGTGGTTGAAGAATTCGACCACATAATGTTATCCGACACTTGATCGAGAAAGTATTGAACAGTACGTGGATGACACAACATCTCACCTGGAATTCAACCAGATATTGTGAGGCAAAGGGAGAATACATGAGTAGGTCTTTCAGTTCGATCAGATGCAAACTAGTTGTTTGGAGGTACGAGCTGGTCGTAGACTGGTCGAACATGATCACTAAGTAGTCGAAACCTGGTCGTGAGGAGTAACAAACTGGTTGAGACCAAATATGACTTGGTCGTATAGAGATATGATATGGTTGTAGTCTGGTCGAAACCTGGTCGTAAGGTGTTACAAACTGGTCATGACTATATACGATCTGGTCGTATAGAGATACGAGCTGGTCATTAGTGATAAGGACCTGGTCGTAGATCATATTGCATTAAGGTTTGTCTGATATAATTCGTGTGTATTCGGGAATCGTTATGTCCTACTAGGTGCCTCTAACGACTCGTGATCGGAAATGAGTTTCTGAGTCACAACCGATTACGCATGAACCTAACGGGGTCACACACTTAATGGGGTGGAACAAACCAGTATGGATATGATTCGTCAAATGTGTTCAGATAGGATCTGTCACTGACACTATTTAAGGAGATGCTTGAAGCTGTTGGGAAGATAAATAGGTAATAAAGGAGACACACGATAAGAGTTGACACGAGTTGCTCCAAACCCTAGCCACCATCTTCTTGAGAGAGCCTTCCTGTGCGTACGGTGTTCCTGCCCTGGACGTGTGGATACCGTAGAGGCGCTACAACAGTTGCTATTGTGCTCGAGCACGATCCGCGACATTGCAGAAAGTGATCGGTTGCTGGAGGAGACGATCGGCGACAACTACGCTGGACGATCAACTACGTTGAATGATCAACTACGTCGGACAGTCGACTACTATCACTACATCGATGTGCTCTTTGTTGGACCAGGTTACTCCAACTCTTCTTTCACTGCATTGCGCGTCTGGTGGTAACGATATGTGATCTTTTGCTTGCCTGGCATCCTGGTTTACATGGTAGAATTTTTGAATTGCTAGCTAGCATACCCTACCCATGTCCCTTCAGTTTTACCGAACAGTGCGTGAAACCAAAATCTATTTATGGAGTGATGTGACAGCAACACCAATCTAATTCAAGGCAGTAACAGATTTAAGATACCATTTCGATAGTCTTTGTCAAGACCAGGGATTAACACTCCCAAATCCCCTGTGTATTACTGAACCAGTCCCATGATCAGTGGCAAGCTCACACAGTAAATAAATATAGTAACAACCATAATCACAAAGTTTTATTAATAAATATCATAGTTGATTACCAGAAAGGCTTACAAGCCAACAATAAAGAACACAACGAAAGACGAAGAATAAGTAGTAGAGCCCAGCTAATTTGCCATAGGTAATCGACTGGGGTGGCGGCTTAGTCATCGAGATCTTCAGCAGTTGCAAAGTCCTTCATTTGTAAACAACATTTTATTAAGCAAGAGTAAGCACAAACAACCGTACTCTGCAAGTTACACCCACTAACGGAGTTGTAATGCATGCAGGGATATATTTCAATGGAAGACTTATAAGGTTGAATTTGCATAAAGCAATATTTTCTTTTTAAATATCTGTACTAAGTTCCAAAGTAGTTATTCCATAACTAAAATTCATAATTTTCTAAATTCTCAAGTTTTATAGTAAGATAACATTCATTCAGAAGTGGCGAATGATACCTTACTATCACCTGGCAACCCGCCCAATTTCCCGATTGGATATGCAATCCAAAACCATTTGATAAATTCTTTTGAAAACAAAATCAAAGTCTAACTTTGAGTAGATTTGCTTAGTATGTCCATGACCATGGACACGTCTATTCGAATAGTTTTACACTCTGCGGAGGTTGTACAACTTTACTCACAAGAGATAATTGATTTATAATGTCCGTCTGGCACACCGCCGAAGGTGTGCCACTAAGTCGTTATTACAAGGTGATGCGGGGTGCCCGATCTTCTCGACGTAGAACCTCTCGATAACTTGTGTATCCTGACGAACCATCAGCTGATCCCCCGCGCTAATGCACGGACTTGAAACTCTATAGATATTTCGCCCAAACACACACTTGATTGGATCCTCACTGACCACAAGCAAAGATCTTCGAACCCTCAATTCCCAGCGGAAAAGCAAGAACGACCCCTTGTTCTCAACGCCCAATTCCCTCTGTTTTGGCTATAAGCAAACAGGATAATCAAGCAAAAGCTTTGAAAATATATTAAACGTGGTCTGAGGTTACAATGGGGGTCTAACCCTCAATATATAGTGCCCCTTCTACTCATGGTTGGCCAAGAGGTCCTACTCCTACTCTAATTCGGAATTAGAACTCCTACTCCAATTCCTACTCAATCTAAAACAAAAAGGAAACTCTAATTTTACATCCGTCATATTATTCCGGTCATATCTTTTGACGCAACAGGAATTTCGGAGTGAGGGAGGATCCATTGGATCTGGCTTGAAGTAATCTTTCCAACAAGCCCAAGTACACCCAAATCGAACTTCGTATGAGAAAGTTATGACCTTTTTACTCCAGACTGTCCTACTGATTCCGAATCCGAATTGAATTCTGAGTTGATTCCGAGTTTGAATTTGGTTGGGCTTGTGGATGTTTCGAATTTGACTTGGATTCTTGGGCTTCTCTCCCCTTGCTTGTCTCCCACGAGCTTCTCCTCCATTGCTTTGGCCCCGGCGTCCCTCTTGGTTCCGAAGGCTTCAAAATGTTCAGACCTTAGAATGCACAAAACATTTGCATGAGGTAGCACCCAATTATGATCAATGACAACAGAAGATTCATTAAGAAACAAAAACACCTGTTGATTTAGAAGTTTTGCTCTAGCTCTTGTTAGTGGACCAACATGCACTTCTGCACTTGTATTACCTGTAGCCACACTTATGGCTTGCAGATCAATATGTGTATCACCACCAATAGGAGGAAATGTATAAGTGTTAGAAATGCCCTCATCAATAGTAGTAGAAGATGGCAAAGAGCTAGGGATGCCCTCATCATCCTCCCCCTCTTGAAAAGGCATCGACCTCGACGCTGGATCGTCACCACCAAAGAATGGTGATAAATCAGCTACATTAAAGGTAGAACTCACTCCATAGTCATCTCCGGGCAGCTCAATCTTGTATGCATTGTCATTAATCTTCGTAAGCACCTTAAAATGACCATCTCCTCTTGGCAGCAAGTTTGACCTGCGGCGTTCTGGAAAGCGATCCTTGCGATAGTGTACCCATACTAAATCGCCTGGTTGAAACAACACCTTCTTTCTTCTCTTGTTCGCCTTCTCAGCATAATACTT
This sequence comes from Hsuehochloa calcarea, assembly GCA_036346395.1. Taxonomy (NCBI): domain Eukaryota; kingdom Viridiplantae; phylum Streptophyta; class Magnoliopsida; order Poales; family Poaceae; genus Hsuehochloa; species Hsuehochloa calcarea. Next base: position 14,200,146 of record CM070611.1, on the reverse strand, counting down.
CGTCTTCTTCTCAATTTCAGCCTTCGTTTTCAGATGCAATTGCTTTACAAAATCAGCTCGTTTGGAAGCCTCCATATTAGCACAATCGGAAAATGGTAGTGGCAACAAATCCAGTAGCGTAATTGGCTTAAATCCATATACCACCTCAAACGGACACAGCTGCGTAGTGGAGTGCACGGCCCGGTTGTAAGCGAATTCCACGTGCGGCAAACAATCCTCCCACTCACGCAGGTTCTTCTTTATCATGGCCCGTAGCAGCATAGAGAGTGTTCGGTTGACCACCTCCGTTTGACCATCAGTTTGGGGATGACAAGTGGTGCTGAATAACAACTTCGTCCCCAATTTGCCCCACAACGTCTTCCAGAAGTAGCTCATGAACTTCACATCACGATCTGAGACAGTGGTCCTTGAAACACCATGAAGTCGCACGATCTCCCTGAAAAACAAGTCAGCCACATGCGACGCATCGTCGCTCTTGTGGCACGGAATGAAATGTGCCATCTTAGAAAAACGATCCACAACCACAAATATAGAATCCCTTCCCTTCTTAGTTCTTGGTAACCCCAAAACAAAATCCATGCTAATATCTTCCCAAGGAACATTAGGAACAGGTAAAGGAGTGTACAAACCGTGTGGATTCAACTTGGATTTAACCTTATGACAAGTAATACAGCGTTGGACAAACCTGTCCACATCTCGCCTCATCTTAGGCCAATAGAAGTGATCGCCCAACATCAACAGAGTCTTTTCGCGTCCAAAATGGCCCATCAAACCGCCTGCATGCGCTTCTTGCAACAAAAATAAACGAATGGACGATTCTGGAGCACATAACTTGTTAGCACGAAAAAGGAATCCATCATGTATGTGAAACTTATCACAACCTTTCCCATCTGTGCATTTGGAGTAAGGAATCGAAAAATCATGATCAGCTACATACAAATCACGCAAACTTTCTAATCCAGGAACTTGGACACCTACTTGAGTCAACATCATGCTTTTCCTAGATAAAGCATCAGCAACCACGTTGTCCTTCCCCTTTTTATATTTCACAATGTATGGGAAAGATTCGATGAACTCTACCCATTTGGCATGTCTACGGTTCAGGTTTGCTTATCCCTTTAAATACTTCAATGCCACATGATCAGAATGGATAATAATCTCTCTAGGCCATAAATAGTGCTGCCAAGTTTCTAAAATATGCACTAACGCATAAAGTTCCTTATCATATACCGGATAATTCAATTGAGCACCATTCAGTTTCTCGCTAAAATAAGCTACCGGTCTACCTTCTTGCATTAACACACCGCCAATCCCAAGTCCACTAGCATCACATTCAATTTCAAAATTCTTAGTGAAATCAGGTAAAACAAGCAAAGATGCTTCAGTCAAGCGTTTCTTAAGTTCAGCAAAAGCATTTTCTTGCGCTACCCCCCACACAAATTTAACACCCTTTTTAGTAAGTTCATTCAATGGGGCAGTGATAGTGCTAAAATCCTTCACAAAGCGTCGATAAAAACCAGCAAGACCATGAAAGCTCCTAATCTGACTTACATTCACAGGAGTTGGCCAATTTTTAATCGCTTTAATTTTCAATTCGTCTACTTCAACTCCTTGCGCATAAACAACATATCCCAAAAATATTACACGATCATTGCAGAATGTGCACTTTTCTAAGTTACCAAACAGTTTAGCATCGCGTAAAAGTTGTAGAACTTGTCTAATATGACCAATGTGTTCAGATTCAGTGTGACTGTAAATCAAGATATCATCAAAGTATACAACCACGAATTTACCAATCAAATGCCGTAAAACATGATTCATTAAACGCATGAATGTACTAGGTGCATTAGTTAAACCAAAAGGTATTACCAACCACTCATACAAACTAAATTTTGTCTTAAAGGTTGTTTTCCACTCATCCCCTTCATGCATCCTAATTTGATGGTAACCACTACGCAAATCTATTTTAGAGAAAATAACAGCACCACTCAATTCGTCTAGCATATCATCTAAGCGAGGAATAGGATGACGATATCGAATAATGATATTATTAATCGCTCTACAATCTACGCACATACGCCATGAACAATCTTTCTTAGGAACTAAAATAACACGAATAGCGCAAGGTCTTAGGCTATCACGAACGTACCCTTTGGATAGAAGCACTTGTACTTGTTTCTGAATTTCCTTTGTTTCCTCTGGGTTCGTGCGGTATGGTGGTCGATTGGGTAGCGACGCTCCTGGAATCAAGTCAATCTTATGTTCGATACCACGAATTGGTGGCAGCCCAGCGGGTACGTCCTCGAGAAACACGTCGCTGAATTCCTGCAAAACATGAGCAACACCACTAGGAAAGGAAGTAAAGTCGTTAGCAGTAAGCAATGCATCCTTGTACACAAGTACAAAGTGCATCAAAGTGGGATTCTCACTCAGCTCTCTTATTTCTGATTTGGAGGCTATCATCACTAACTTGTTCTCTCCCTCACTTTTATTTTTACCACTCAGATTTGGCTTGTGGCGCTCACTCACCGAAGGTGGAATCTATCTATTTTTCCCTTTTTCACTCGCACTCTCTACTTTTACCTCCGTCTTCCGCTTGGAATCATTCACAATTTCAGCAGGAGTAAGTGGTTTTAACAACACATCCTTGTTGTTCCACTTGAAGTTGTAGCAATTGCTGCGCCCATCATGTATGGCAGCACGATCATATTGCCATGGCCTACCCAGGAGTAGATGGCAAACAGTCATAGGGACAACATCACAATCAACGGTATCACGGTAAGTGCCAATCTGAAAGTGTATACGTACCATATAGGTCACCTTTACCTCTCCATTCTCATTTAACCACTGAACATGGTAAGGATGAGGATGTGGAAGAAACTTTAGTCCCAGCTTGGTGCATAATTCTTTGCTTGCCAAATTGTGACAACTACCACCGTCGATTATCACTTTGCATGCTTTCCCCTTTCCCACATGTGCGCGGGTCTGAAACAGGTTGCATCGTTGTTCCATAGATGGTGCGGGCAGCACACTTAACAACTTTTGTGTGCAAATCACTGTTGGCAGATTGACGGCGCTGCACACTAGTTGCCCATCCTCGTCCACATCATCAAAGCGTTCAAATTCAGCAAACGGATCATCTTCATCTTCACTAGCTGATGCATACTCGCTCGCTTTAGTGTACAACATGGTCTTGTTATTTGGGCAATCCTTCTGCATATGCCCGCGTCCCAAGCACTTGAAGCATTGTATATCACGAGTTCTTGCTGTAGAACCCACCAAAGAAGTGTCACTTGCAACTGGCTGGGCACTTCGCCTTCCAAGGGATGGAGGCTCCTTCTTGCCACTTGGTGCCCTCCGGAAAGTTGAACTACTAACTGGAGATGTGCTTTTGCTCGGAAAAGGCTTAGGCATAAATTTACCGCAACCCGAAGGACCATAAGCAGAAAACCGTGCATCTTCCTCCAATTGTTGTTCAGCTTTCGTTGCTTGATGCACCAGCTCACATGTGTTTGTGGATATCGTGAGGATATGTGCATGATCTTAGGATGATGAGTCAATTGGCAATGGCATTGTTGGTTTGCAAAATCTCACGTTTTCGGTTTTGCTTCAGGTCTATCAGACCACAGGCGGTCTGACCGGTGGCAGGGGCGCTCAGACCGCCCGTGGAGAGGTCCGACCGGCCGTGGTTGCCGGTCCGACCGGGTTTGGTTCAAAGTGAATTTTGAAGCTAAGCCAAAAATAGGTTGTGTAGGCAAGTGAGGGGAGTCTCCTGGATGTGGTCACATAATTTTTGGAGCTCCCAGTCAAAAGTTCTATTCATTTGAAAATTCCAGAAGGTTTCGGATTTTCAAGATGAAAATTTGGCTAAGTCATTTCGGGCGGTCCGACCACCGTTATGGAATCGGTCCGACCGGCCTGAAATCGGTCGGACCGGTTGTGTGGGGCGGTCAGACCGCCGATCACTTGAAGGTTAGCCTTTTTGGCATTGTTGTGTTTTGAATGTGGTTATTGTATGAACTTCAATGCTTTATCGTTGCATATTGCATTGTTGAACTGACGTGGGTCAAGTTGTGAAGAACTTGTTCCCGGAGACGATTTGTTTGTCTATTCTTTGTGCGGTGGCTTGCGAGTCAATGGCGTCAGCGGTGAGGTGGATCGGGACTACGCTTGGAGAGCCGAGGTCGAGCGATCATGGATGCGGGTGAGGTCGTGTGACTCAAGCATGGTGCAGAATGGGCAAGATGGATCGAACGGGTAGTTCGGTGCAGCTGGTTGGATCAGGCGGTGCGAAATCGGAGCAAGTCTCTGGGAGGTTCCGATGGGATTCGGACGGGAGAGACTTGGCGACGTGATGAGAGCCACTGATCAACCCACACATGGTGAAGCAGGCGATTGCTTCAACAGATATGTGTGAGTGGGTCCCATGTGTGTGTGGGCCTTCATGGGAGCCCATTAGTGGAAACCCTAGGCCTCTCCTATAAATAGAAAGGGGGGAGAGGAAAAACCCCCCAAGCACTTTAGCCCTCATTTGCAAAGTCCCTTGTTAGGGTTAGGGTTTGGAGAGGAAAGGAGAGGAGAAGCTAGGGTTGGAGAGATTGTGTGTGCTCTTTGGTTTGAGCTCTTGGCCTCCTTGAGGGAGTGGCTTTGTAAGAACCTTGTTGGATCAATCAATCTTGTGATGCTTGCTTAAGAGATCGATTGTCTCCTTTGTGTTCTTCTCTCTTTTGATGATTTTGGTGCTTCCTTGATTCAAGTGTTTATGCTTGGTCTCTTGACCGATTTTATCTTGCTTTGATGTGTGGGAATACTCCTAGAATCATCTAGCTCATCAACCCCCACAAGCAAGTCTTGAATCAAGTTTTTCATATTTCTAGTGTTTCTGCACTTCTTTGGTAAAATCTTAAGAGAGCGTTTCTACGAAGTGGATCTGATCGATCGTCACTAGAAATAGGTCTTAGATATCCTTAAGGAGGTGTGCTCCAAATTTGGCCAAGTTTCATTGGTTGAATAAAAAGTTGGACCAAATTTCGTTTTGGATTTGGACTTTGTGTTTTGGTACTGGACTAAATCGGTTTGACCGATTTAGCAATGGCGGTCCGACCGCCCGGCTTTCAGACCGCCCGGTAGCGGCAGGTCGAACCGATTTCCAACGGTCCGACCGCCAGTTAGCCACCGGTCCGACCGCTAGTCAACCGTCGGTCCGACCGCTATCTCTACCTCCGACCGCCACCGATCGACGCGATCATCACGCCGATCGACCGCGAGACTCGAGCCGATCTTACGAGATCATATCTCCTATTTGGATCTTGTGGTTAAGGGGTTATCGAATTCAGCTCAAGGCTTCCTCTATGCGTTTACTGATCTTCTTAGCTTTCATAGCTAAAGGAGAAAAGTTCGTGTTGAATTTTATTAAGGCGAAGAATTTGAGAAAGCGCATATTCACCCCCCTCTAGTCGCCTTTACGGTCCTACAAGTGGTATCAGAGCCGGTTAGCTCTTCTCATAGATCTTAACCGGTCTTTGGAGCCATGGCGACTGACAAGTACTCAACCAAGCCACATATTTTTGATGGAGTTGATTTTGCATATTGAAAGGCCCGAATGCAGGCCTATATCGAGACTCAAGGGCACGCTATTTGGCTTAAGGTAAAAAACCCTTATGTCGTGCCAGCCGATGACGATATGATCACTCCAGATGTGGAGGCCAAAAGCAAGGCTCGAATTTTTGATCCAAGGCCTTAGTCGATCTGAGTTTGAGCGTGTTACTCACTTGCGGTCTGCTAATGAGATCTGGCGGACTCTTTGTGATTATCACGAAGGGTCCACTGCGATCAAGGAAGTGAGACAGAACCAGCTGAAGAAAGTATACTCTAAGATCGAGCAAAGGCCTGGTGAGTCTTTGGACGAGCTGTGGGGAAGATTTTCTAAGATTCTTCATGATCTCCGCCGTTGACTGACACGGTCTTTTAAGTCCGAAAATGCACGCCAGCTTTTGGGTGCTCTTGATGTGAAGGTCTGGGGAATGAAGATCACTTCCATCAATGACAACACTGTCATGAGTGAGCTTACCATGGATAAGTTATACTCGAGGTTGAAGACGCATAAGATTGATTTTATCTCGTGTCTCCCCAAGACAGAGTCGATGGCATTAGTGGTCGACAAATCCAAGGGTTGTTTTTCTGATTCTTTCGAGTGTAGCTCATCTGGTTTTTCATTATCTGCCTTGCATTCTTTGAGCGATGAGCAACTTGAGAAACTGTCCGAGGATGATTTAGCCCTCCTATCCACCAAATTCACGAGACCTTACAACAAGGTGAGGAATAGGAGGAGAAGTGGACCTATCACATGCTTCGAATGTGGTGAGCCAAACCACATTCGTTCCAGGTGCCCCAAGCTAAAGGGCAAGGAGGAGAAGGAGACTCGAAGACATCCCCAAGAGAGGGATGCAAAACCCAAGAAGACAAACTATCGCAAGTTTGTCAGCCGGGTCCTTGCCGCTCTAGAAAATGTGAACATGAGTGATGTGGACTCAGAAACGGAGGACAACGAGAGGATGCCTTGAGCACGTCCACGGCCACGTCCACGGCCACGTCGGCTTCTGGACCATCTACACTTCCAACATCTCCTCGGTTACCCCCAAGCATCTCCTTGAGTTCAGCAATACCTTGGCGCAAGGTATTGATCTCATTAGCAACTCACAACTCCCCACTCTGCATGTCCTCACCAATGACTGCAGCCACATCATCCAGATTCTTCCTGAACTCCGTTGCAAGCAATCGAGCGTGTCGGGACCGAAAATACATCTCGGAACCCTCGTATATTCGAACTAGTCCTGATCGGAGCTAGCTCACACAGGAAACAGTGATAAAATACCATCTATTTATTCGATTTAACTAGAAAGATCTCAAAATAATAAATAATAATAACTGGACCTTATGGTCAATGTTTACTTAACTTGCCACGCAGGGCTAAAGAAACAAATAAACTCTTGCAGCGGAACGAGAAACTTGGAAAGGCCAATCAACATGCCCACAGGCAATCGAGTGGAGAACGCATCCTAATCCGCAAAACCTTCAACGTCTTGATTCTGGAAGAACTCCTGTGCAGCTTGATATTCTTCAACTGATCAACAAAGGCATGAGCCGTGAGTACATAAAGCACTCAGCAGGCCGTAGGGAAATGTATGCAAATAGTATTCATGCAAGGCTTACCAAAGGTTAGCTGTATGGTTCTTTTGCAGAAAACAGCATTTATGACAAATACAATAAATAGATTGAAATGCGTAATTGAAAAGAATAATAAATACTTAAACAATTTCTTTGAAACAACCAGTGAACTAACCATTCACTTCTCAACCAAACCAATGACAAGTGAACTCCCATTCACCCATCGACACAAACCACCAAGTGAATTACCCATTCACCGAACAAACATTATATTCATCAAGTGAACTTCCCATTCACACTCGACTTATTTTTAGAAGAAACTCTATCTCCGTGTGAAATTCCGAGCACGTCCATAACATGACACGGCTATTCAATAGTTTTTACACACTCGCAGAGGTTGTACAACTTGACCCACAAGACACGACTTCTCTAGTTGGTTTGGCATCCGTCGATACCACTTTGCTCACTACCTTGGGTAAGCGTGCTGGAAACACGTGACAAAGCCTTTACAAAGCTCCTTCTTAACCCGATTACGCCCGCTAAGGTTTCAACACTGAATGTCTCCATCCGACTAGACAGGGGCCTCTTGCGCCAGTAGTGAGCACGCACTCGTAACTCACTCTTCCAAGAGAACCAAAATTAAGATATTGCTAATTAATCACCCGAGTCCCGCCCATACAGACATGTGGTTGTATGCGGTTAAGGCTCGGTTCAATGGCGCACAAGATTAAGTCCTTGACAAGTTACTCAGCGATCTTTCCACAAACCCACAACGTGCTAAATCCACACCCTCAATCCACCATCCACTCGCTTTGGCGAAAAAACAGTTTTGTTCAAAAGAAACCAATGACATCCCCGTCATGGCTCACAAGTTTTAACAACGTATAACCACCACAATTCCATATATCGTTAAGTCAAGATTAATCAATAAGACACAGTGATGATGAACCCATCGAGACTAGGCTTGACTAAGCACTAATACGATACCCATGTTGGTGATACAATTATATCCAACTAAAATTATCCAAGCTAGGGTGACAAAGGATTCATGGCATTCAAATGTTCAATGGAGGCATAATGACAGCAGTAATAACTAAACCCAAAACAATTGATATAAAGATAGCATGCAATTGTATAAAACAATATACTTTTGAAATCATAGGATCAATATGATCAAAGGACTACGGCTTGCCTTGGAATAAATCTGGGATTGATCTTGATCTTGGTGTACTTCTCCTGGTTCAAAACTTCCCAAGTAGCAACGCCTACTCAAAAACAAGCAAATAGAACAAATAAATCTCAAACAGAGATAAAACCAACTCCAAAAATTAAATAAAAATCATAAATAAATAGAGCTCGAATTTAGATGAATTTACAAATTTGAATGGGCTCAATCGGAGTTCTGATGCAAAAGATATGGGCTTTGGAAGATTGAAAATAAATCAAAACCCTAATTTGGATTTTAATTTAATTTCTGAATTATTTTTCAACCGAAAAGATCAATATGACGTCGGGATGACGTCAGCAGGGAAATTCGGCCGATATTAAAATCAACCGACAAGTGGGTCCCACATGGAGGTGATCGGGTGTATGGTGGATCGAGTCCAGGAGGTTTGGCTCGGGAGAAACACAGGCGTGTTACGTGGCGGTGAGTTGGCTTGACGAGGTCGCCACGCGAAGAAACAAATGAGGTGGTCACGACTGGTCACGCCGAGGTGGCTTGCCACGTTAGCACGAGAGCAACGCAGAGCGAGCAATGGCCGCGCTACGGACAAGCGCGAGCGGCGAATCGGCGGCGGCGAGGTGGCGGCGAGGCGAAGGCAAACGGAACCACTGGGAGACGGTGGAGCCCTAGGAGGTGGTGGTGAGCTCAGTCGCGGTGACTCACCGACGGAGGCGACAAAGGGCGGCGGCGGTTGTCGGACAAAACAAAACGACGAAGAAGTGGTCTACAAAGCGAGGGTGACGGCGTTACGACGAGATCTTGATATTGCGCGACTCGGTGGCGGTGGAATCACGGTGGGACGGTCGAACGGCGGTGGAATCTGCCGGTGACACGGCCTGGTGAGCTCCAATCTTCGGCAAATGCGGTGCAACGAGGACGACACAGGAGCGCACCTTAGGGCTTTGGAGGAGGAGGTAAGGCGAAGCTTTTGGTGTGGGGCTTGGGCCTTAAATAGCACAGGAAGGGGAGTCCGTGAAGGAGACGGCGGCGGCTAGCTGCAGTGTTCGCCTGGACTCACGAGTCCAAATTTTGAAGACGAAGACCACGTGGCGATGGCGGGTCCACCGAGACGAGAGGGAATGGCGAAGCGGCGGCGGTGGCGAGACGCGGCGGCGCGGAGTTGGGCCGAGGGAGAAAAGGTGAACACAGAGCGTTGATGGGCTTGACACATCGTTATTAGGAAATTAATATGTTTTTCTTTTTATAAAATACTGAAAATCCAAATGGCCATTAGAAAATAGCAATTGCACTCAGGAAAATTCTAGAAAATTCTATAAAATATATCTAAGCCCATAGAATCCAAATAAAATAATTTTGATAATAGTTGATGTTGGAATTAATCATGTTAAATTGTTTTGATCTCTGAAATTTCTAATTAAGCTTTTAACTTTGGTAGAAAAATTCAAATGGTTATTTTTCTTTTAAAACTTTAAAACATGCCAAATTTTTGGGATGTTACAGCGCGCAATGCATCAAACTGGTACTGCGGGACTGATGCATTAGGATCCTCCACCTCCGCTTCAGATCCTAGCATGCTTAGTGACGCACACAACAAAGTATGGGTGTGTATATGTAGATATCACTCAACTCACAATTCTGAACAAGGTGAAGTTTCTTTACCGCTCCGAAAGGAAATAAGACCAATCAATACTTACACTTCAGGGCAACAGGAAAAACAAGGTGATGTGTGAGCGAATTTTAAGAGCGAAGCTATGCACGGCACAGGGGTTTATTGGAGCTTGGTAGGAAAAGTGTATACCTACTCTACTCAATTCTGCAATTCTAGTTTGTTAAGCTAAGTAATAATCCAAACTAGAATACTTCGCCTAGGTGCTGATCCAGAAGGTTTAAGCGAAGTGTATGAATGCACACGCAAAGATGAATGTGACTAAATGCAAACAAGGAAGGAACTAGTGAGAGGCAATCAGAATTTGAGATTGAACTAGTTTATTTTGCACTAGGTACTAGGAGAGACGCTAGCCAATTGCACAAGTATATGTAAGGACTCAAGATTGCTCAAGACAATTAAATAGGCCAACTGACCCTTTTTTATGCAAAAGTTAGGATTTTCTTTTTTTAATACTCTTTTCTTCTTTTTTTGAATACCGAGGCTCTTTTTATATACGGCTGCATTTTCCTTTCTTATCTTTTTTTTGCAATGATCGAATAGGGTTAACCTCTGTGTTGCGCAAACTTCCCAAATAAGCAAAGTGCAAACAATCTTAAAGAGCGGCCCTGGTGCAATATCAACAGCTAGTCTCAAGATGAAAGGATATAAGTGATCTGCAAAGATAAAGCTACGCAAAGGATCACACGAATCAGCACATAAACAAAGTTTCCAATGGACGAAAACTTAACTAAACTCACATAAACTAATAGATTGAACTACGGTTAAACTTTTTTTGCGGCTTTAGCTAAATAGGATAGAAAATAAGAACAACTAATTGAAAGGATAAAGATTCTACCGAGTACACCTGACGCTCTGATACCACCTGATGCGGGGTGCCCGATCTTCTCGACGTAGAACCTCTCGATAACTTGTGTATCATGACGAACCACCAGCTGATCCCCCACGCCAATGCACGGACTTACAACTCTATGGAAAATTCGCCCAAACACACACTTGATTGGATCCTCGGTGTCCACAAGTGAAGATCGTCGAACCCTTAATTCCCAGCGGAAAAGCAATAATGACCCCTTGTTCTCAACGCCCAATTCCCTCTGTTTTAGCTATAAGCACAATAGCAGAATCAAGCAAAAGCTTTAAAAATATATTAAACGTGGTCTGAGGTTACAATGGGGGTCTAACCCTCAATATATAGTACCCCTTCTCATGGCTAGCCAAGAGGCCCTACTCCTACTCTAATTCGGAATTAGAACTCCTACTCCAATTCCGACTCAATCTAAAACAAAAAGGAAACTCTAATTTTACAATTGTCATATTGTTTTGGTCATATCTTTTGACGCATTAGAAATTTCGGAGTGAGGGATGATCCATTGGATCGGCCTTGAAGTTATCTTTGCAACAAGCCCAAGAACACCCCAATCGGACTTCGTATGAGAAAGTTATGACCTTTTTACTCCAAACTGTCCTGCTGATTCCGAATCCGAATTTGAGGCTGATTCCGAATCCGAATTGAATTCTGAGTTGATTCCGAGTTTGAATTTGGTTGGGCTTGTGGATGTTTCGAATTTGACTTGGATTCTTGGGCTTCTCTCCCCTTGCTTGTCTCCCACGAGCTTCTCCTCCATTGTTTTGGCTCCAGCGTCCCTCTTGGTTCCGAAGGCTTCAAAATGTTCAAACCTTATAATGCACAAAACATTTGCATGAGGTAGCACCCAATTATGATCAATGACAACAGAAGATTCATTAAGAAACAAAAGCACCTGTTGATTTATAAGTTTAGCTCTAGCTCTTATTAGTGGACCAACATGCATTTCTGCCACTTGTATTACTTGTAGCCTCACTTATGGCTTGCAGATCAATATGTGTTTCACCACCAATAGGAGGAAATGTATAAGTGTTAGAGATGCCCTCATCAATAGTAGTAGAAGATGGCAAAGAGCTAGGGATGCCCACATCACAAGGCCTTTATAATGTGCCATCCCACCATAGTCCCGTCTCGCTAAGGTTTCGCTTCCTTTGTATTGATCCATCCACCGGATTTAAACTCCCTCTTGCGGCATGTGGGAATACATAAAAGTAGGTTATACAGACATCCACACAACTGGATGGCACAACCACGGTAGAATGTTACAAATTATTTAGCCTAGTACTACCCATTCAGGACATATGGTACTATGTTGGGGCTTAGCAAGAAGCGGCTCAAAAACTAGTCCTTAATTGACTTGGGTGACTTTCCAAAATAACTCTTAAGCCTCAATCATAAAAATGACTCGATCCCGTGCATTAACGTGCACCATCCAAACATCCATTTTGCCTAAGTCCAAACCAACTTTTATTTTATTTTTCCAAGTTAAATCATTTTCTAAAATTTTGATGCTAAAAGCAAGATCATAGCATCATGTTAAATCATAATTGATCATTTGGCCAAATTTTCTAAATTAAACATTTTTTGTCTAAGCTTTGTCTAAGCATAAAGTCTTTTAAAAAAAGCATCTTGTTAATATTATTGTATTAACTAGAGTTTTATCTAAGGCGGCAAGGGGTGGGGGTTTTGATGTCCAAGAATTGTCAACTCCAATACCAGTAAGTGAACCATCAATATTGCAATCGTAATCCAATAATCTAATCTCCAACAATTATATAACCCTATAATGCAATATCAGTCTATTTTTATGATCCGACTTCCATCGATCCAACATTTAACAATACTATAACTCTATAATCCGACATCCATGAATCTATTATTTCTGAATAAATTATTTATAATAATTCAACATCCATCAATTCAATCTCCAATCGATAATCTATTTCTAATAATTCAACATCCATCAATCTAATGATTATGTAATCCTATAATCCAATTTTTGACAATCCGATATCCCATAATTATTTATTTCCATAATCCAATATCAACAATTATCTACTTCTAGAATCCGATATCCAACAATGATCTACTCCTAGAATCTAATATCCAACAATCATGTATCTCTAATAATCCAATATCCAATGATAATGTATTTGTATAATCCAATATCCAACATTAATGTGGTCCTATAATCCAATATCCAACATTAATGTAGTCCTATAATCCAATATCAACTATTATACATTTCTATAATCCAACACACATCAATCATGTGATCTCATGATCCACTATCCACTCACAAGGTATTTTTGTAGTCAAACATCCAACAACCCAGTATCTATCAACAACCTATTTCCATAATCCACATCCAATATCCAACAATAAACCACTTCTATCATCAAGCATGCATCAATAATCTACTTTTATCATCCAATCTCCATCAATAATCTATTTCTAATATACATCAAATATATATTTCTATAGCCCAACCAAGATTCATTTTTATTATCCAACAAGGCATATTCCAACAATCCAACAATAATGTATTTCTACAATCCAATAACCAATGATCATATATTTGTAAAAATCCAACATCCAACCATAATCCATTTCTATAATCCGATATCAACAATCTGATATCAACAATGATATATTATAATAATCCAGCAAAATATACATGTATAATCTAACCAAGATATATTTCTATAATCCATCCAAGCTATATCTCTATAATCCAATCAAGATTTATTTCTAAAATCCCACCAAGATTTATTCCTATAATCCAACACCCATTAATCATTTATTTCTATAGTCCACATCAAGCAATATTGCATTTCTATGATTCAATCTCCAACAATTATAGAATACCATAATCCAACAATCAACAATATTTTGTAATCAATATCCAAGAATCATGTATTCCTACTATCCAACTTCCATTCATCGTATATTGTTATAATCCAATAATAAGGGATTATTATAATCGAACATCCAACCGTAATGTATTCTTATAATCCAATCCTTTCCAATTCTAACCCTTAAATATATCACATTCAAAAAGATTTTATATACTATCTATCTTGATAATAAATGGCTATACACTGGAATTGGGAATAAGTATAAAGTTTAACACATGAATTTAAATTTCTTGAATTTAAATGCGCATTCAATAATAATTTAAAATAATATGATTGAAATATGATCAAAGGATGTAACTAGTCTTGCTTATTTAGTTTTTTTTTAACGCCGTAGAAATCCGGTTCTCCGAAGTCATCGAAATCTACAAGCGAAAATAAGTCAAATTCAAATAAAATCCAAATAAAATTCAAATAAACTCCAAGTTAAATAATTTTGTTTCTGAGAGGTAGATATTGAATTTATATGAATTTATAAATTTTAATCACTTGAATCGGAGCTCGAACGAAGGAGAACGGGCTGTAGGAAGTTTGAAAATACATGAAATAATGAAATTATGGATTATCAAAAATTTTGGAATTAATTTTCTAAAGGAAAATCAGTTATTGTGTCACGATTTCATCAGCAGGTGAATTTTGAATTATAGCCAAAAAAATTCAAACGAAAAAAGGTTGCGGGTCACTAAAAGGTGGGCCCGTTCTTGTGGAACGGGTCCACGAAAATGGGTTTTGTCCACAGTGGACCAGGTGCAAGAGAATAGGCGTTGCCTCGTGGGCTTGCGACACGGCGGGCCATGCGGGCGGGTAGATGAGGTGGCCCTGACCTGGTGCCTGGTGGCGCTGACGCGGCTGCGCCACGTTGGCCAGAGGACGGCGGTGGCTCGGCAAAGAGCCCACCGACGCTACGCACCTGTAACGTCCCAAAAATGGATTTGTGTTTCAAGTGTAAGAAGATCAGGAGAAATTAAAACTTTTCTTGCATCTTGAAGCCATTGATCATCTCTGTAATTCTTTCAAAAAGAATTATGGAAAATCAAATCCAAATCCTCAATTGACTCCAAACAAAAACCTCCGTGTCATCGATCTTGTGCCAAACCCTGAGAAGTCTTTTCCCTGAGTTCTAAGGAGGCTTGGCAGCACCTCTGAATTATCTCATGATTTTTAGAAATTATTTGATAATTTCTAGAGGCGAGTCAAAGCTTGGTCAAACCATAGCTTTCACCTTCTGGAATTTCTGAAGGAAAATTCAGTACATTAAAATCTCTGGAAATTTCATATGAGATTCCTCCGGTTGTCAGCACGTAATTTTTGGAGCTTGCTTGCTACCTTAAATAATTCTCCAAAAATCAGTTATTCAAATTCAAACCCTAACTGGTTTCACTATTCCTTGGGTTTAAGTCGGACTCGGGCTCGAGCCACGGGACGCGGTCCAGTCCACTAACTGTACCAACTCGGTCGTTCGGGCGCTAGGGTCGTGAGCCGTTGGATCGGTATCGAACGGTCTTCGACCAGCCGAACGCTGGAGTCGTTGTAAACCACCCGATCTAACTAAGCCGTTGGATCGGTATCGCTGGGATCGGTTCAATCCGCTCGATCTAGCCCAGCCGTTCGATTTCAATCCGACGACCAACGAGTCGTCTCCTTCCTCTGTCCGCGTGCGCGTGAGCTCGCATGGCGTGCGCAGAGGAAAAGAAAAGCGTGCAGATCCACTCTATGTCCACCTTTAAACGGCTAGCTCGGCGCATTAAATGCTGTCGCGCCATCCTCGAGAGGCCATGACTCAACCGCTCCCATCGCTCTCAAGTGCTCTCATGGAAGTGTTGACCCGACCGAAATCCCGCCGTTGCTCGCGCCATTGCGCTATTTAAACTCCTTTGCTTCACCCTTGGCTTCCTTTAGCACTTTCGCAACTCCATAGCACTCGCCGCTTGCTTGAGCTGCAGCCTCGCAATCTCTTCGACCGCCATTGTTGAGTGAGGAGCTTCGGTGGAGGCGGTGCAGCGGGGGTTTTCTTCCTCAAGTCCTTGCCCCCTCTGCTCCCCCTTTACTCTTTGGAGCTTAACTCTCACTCGGTTCGGTTCTCTCTGTGCTCAGGTCGCTGTGGCCTAGCGAGAACCTTACCGCCGTTCGGATACTGTCACGAGCACTCCGTGGGTCTCGGTCGCTTCTTCACTCGTAAGTTCGTATTGCCCTGTAGGAGCTTAGGTGTGTTTTCGTTTTTCTTTTGGTATTTTTCGTTCGGGAGTCCTCCCGAGCCATACCCACTCAGCCGCACTCCGTGGTCGTACCGCCGTCGCAGCCATACTCCGACCAGTACTAGCCGCCGGTCGAACCCTTCAACTTTTAGGCACTCATCCCTGCCCTTGGCTGACGCCGCTGTGGTCGGAGACGCCGCCGAGCCACTGGCGAAGCGTGCGGGAGGCGCTGCCTCATGGTCGGACTTCCGACCAGTTACCAAAGCTTAGTCGTAAGTTCTACTATGACTAGTACCTAGTCGTAGGTCTTACTACGACTATGCCCTGGGCATAAGTCCTTCTACGACTAGTACCCAGTCGAAAGTTCTATTACGGCGTGTACCTAGTCGTAAGTCTTGCTACGACTTGAACTTAGTCGTAAGACTTGCTACGACTACGTTATAGTCGTAAGTGTGGATATCGTGAGGATATGTGCACGATCTCAGGATGATGAGTCAATTGGCAATGGCGCTATTGGTTTGCAAATTCTCGCTGGGTTTGCTCCAAGGTCGTCGAGGCCATCGCGCGGTCGACCGGTTGCCGGGCGGTCGATCGCCGTGAGCAATCCGACGGCCATGGTGGCGGTCCGACCGCCACTTTGAGATTTGGGTTTTGAGCCGGCCAAAAATAGGTTGTGTAGGCAAGTGAGGGGAGTCTCTGGATGTGGTCCCATAATTTTGAGCTCCCACCAAAAGTTCTATTCGATTGAAATTTCCGAAGGTTTCGAATTTCTCGCTTGAATTTTGGCTGTCATTTGGACCGGTCCGACCGCCGCTGTGGGAGCGGTCCGATCAAGATGAATCGGTCGGACCGCCCTGTAAGGCTGATCGGACCGGCATCACTGGAAGTGAGCCAAGTGTTGCATTGAGTTTGTTCTCGAGTGTGTTATTCTATGAACTTCAATGCTTTATTGATGTATATCGCATTGCGGAATCGACGTGGGTCAAGTTGTGAAGAACTTGTTCCGGAAACGGTTTGTTTGTCTATTGTCAGCGTGTGGCTTGCGTGTCGCGACGCCAACGGTGAGTGGATCGACTACGCTTGGAGAGCCGAGGTCCGTAACGATCGTGATACCGGGAGGTCGTGTGACTCAAGCATGGTGCGAGAATGGACAAGATGGATCGAACGGTGGTTCGATACCGGTTGGATCAGCGGTGCGGATATCGATGCGAGTCTCTGGGAGGTTCCGATGGGATTCGGACAAGAGAGGTTTGGCGTCGATGAGAACCGCTGATCAACCTACACGTGGTGAAGCAGGCGATTGCTTCAAGAGTTATTTGTATGTGGGTCCCATGTGTAAGAGACCCAAAAGGGAAACCCTAGCCTTCTAGTATAAATAGGAAGGGGAGAGGTGGAAAACCTAAGCAAGCATTCATTTAGCCCCCTTCTTCCTTTTTCTAGGGTTTAGAGGAGAGGAGAGGAAAACTAGGGTTTGGAGTGTGCTCCTTGTTGAGCTCTTGCCCTCCTTGGTGGAGAGGCTTTGTAAGCATCTATTGTGGATGAACAATCTTGTGATGCTTAATTGAAAGATCAATTGCTCCTTTGTGTTCTTCTCTCTTTGAATGTTTTTGGTGCTTCCTTGATTCAAAGGTTCATGCTTGGTCTCTTGGCCTACTTTACCTTGCTTTGATGTGTGGGATTACTCCTAGAGTCATCTAGATCATCAAACCCCACAAGCAAGTCTTGAATCAAGTTTTTCTCATTTCTAGGGTTTGAGCACCTCTTTGTTAAAATCTCGAGAGATCGATTTTATGGAAGTGGATCTGACGGATCGTCGCTAGAAATAGGTCTCTAATATCATTAGGGAGGTGTGCTAGAAATTTGGTCAAGTTTTATTGGTTGAATCAAAAGTTGGATCAAATTTCGCTTTGGATTTGGGTGGAGTTTTTCAAGATCGACTCTACCGTCCGACCGTCTTACAACGCGGTTCGACCGCCTGTATTCGATCACTGGGTTGGCGGGTCGAACCGCCGTCCACCGGTCCGACCATTTGGTTAGTTGTCGGCCGATCGCCTTGACCGCCGGTCCGATCCGCTGTGGTAGCCGGGCCGATCGCCGCGTGTCCAAAGAAGAACTTTGAGTTCTTTTCTCCTTTTGTGTCGTGTGCTTGAGGGGCTTATCAAATTCAACACAAGGCTTCCGTTGTGCTCACCGAACTTCTTAGCTCTCATAGCTAAAGGAGTAAAGTACGTGTTGGTTTTGATTTAGGCGAGAAAGTTTTGAAAGCGCCTATTCACCCCCCCTAGTCGCCTTTCCGGTCCTACAAGTGGTATCAGAGCCGGTTAGCTCTTTTCTATAGATCTTAACCGGTCTTTGGAGCCATGGCGATCGACAAGTACTCAACCAAGCCACACATTTTTGAGGAGTTGACTTTGCATACCGGAAGGCTCGTATGCAAGCGTATATCGAGGCTCAAGGGCACGCTTATTTGGCTAAAGGTGAAAAACCCTTATGTCGTGCCACCGATGACGATACGATCACCCGCATGTGGAGGCCAACAGAAGGCTCGAATTATTTGATCCAAGGCCTTAGTCGATCCGAGTTTGAGCGTGTTGCTCACTTGCGGTTCACTCACGAGATCCGCGACACTTTGTGATTATCACGAAGGGTCCATCGCGATCAAGGAAGTGAGACAGAACCACTCAAAAGGTTTACTCAAGATCGAACAAAGGCCCGTGAGTCTTTGGATGAGCTGTGGGAAGATTCTCTAAAATTCTTCATGATCTCCGCGCTGTTGACTTGATATTTTCGAATCGAAAATGCACGCCACCTTAGGGTGCTCTTGATGTGAAGGTCCGGGTATGAAGATCACTTCCATCAATGACAACATCACATGAGTGAGCTTACCATGGATAAGCTCTACTCGAGGTTGAAGACGCATGAGATTGACTTTATCTCGCGTCTCCCAAGACAGTCGATGGCTTTAGTGGTCGACAAATCCAAGGGTTGTTCTTCCGATTCTCTTGATTGTAGCTCATCCGCTTTTCATTATCTCGCTTTACATTCCTTGAGTGATGAGCAACTTGAGAAATTGCCCGAGGATGACTTAGCCCTCCTTTCCACCAAATTCACAAGAGCGCATAACAAGGTGAGAAATAGGAGGAGGAGTGGACCTATCACGTGCTTCAATGTGGTGAGCCAAACCACATTCGCTCCAAGTGCCCTGTGCTAAAGGGCAAGGAGGAGAAGGAGACAAGAAGACATCCCGTGAGAGGGATGCAAACCCAAGAAGACAAACTATCGGAAGTTTGTCACCGGGTCCTTGCCGCTCTTGAGAATGTAAATATGAGCGATGTGGACTCGGAACGGAGGACGACGAGAGTGATTCTCGTGGCAAGAAGAAGGCGCATGACTTCACCCATGTGTTTCATGGCCAAGAACACCACGATAGCGACTCCTCCAACAATGAGGATCCTTTCAGTGATCCCGATGAGGTATGTCCTTCTATTGCCGATATGAAAAGGGCTTTGGTGCTTGCTGAATGTAAATTGCATAAGCAAGTAAAAATGATTAGGAAGGTGACATTATGATTGATAATTTGAATCTTGAAGTTGTTAGGCTTAAATCTATCAATCCTGCTTTGAGATTTGTGATTCTGCACTAGCTTGCTTAAAGATTTGACAAGCTTAAAATCTGCTCATTCCTCCACACAAATCAACTAAAAGATGCTCTCGATGAACTAGAATCTTTCAAGTCTAGATCTGCTTGTTTAGATGTCATTCCTCTTGATGTGACCGCCATGGAAGCTATCCTTTAACTTGCTCTAATTGTGCTTGCTAGAATTAAAATTGATAGTTCCTTAAAAGAATTGCAAAAGTTTGATGCTAGTCACACATGCTCTCATTGTAAGGATAATAGGATTAAGATGCAAGAGATGACGAAACATTGATTTACTCTAGAGTTGCATCTTGTGAAAATTGTCCCAAGCTTACAATTGAGATTGAAGCCTTAAACAAGACCCCGGAAGAAAAGGCTAAAATTGAAAGATCCATGTCTTTATCGCTTCTAAAAGGTTATTGATTCTAACTCTTGTGCTTTGAATGTCAAGTTGAAACCATGGTTAGTCGATACAAGAGGCGTTTAGAGTCAAGTTTAAGGAGCAGCTTGAGTAGGATTCAGAATCCTATTGTGTGTCTTGTGAGGCCTTCAAAGTGGAAGTGGCCCTTCTTAAGAGTAAGCGCAATGAGGTAATCAAGTCTAGCAAGTGTGCTAGATGTGAGGAGTTAGTGAAAGAGAATGATTACCTCAAGGTGACTCTTGAGAAATTTTCAAGTGGGAAAAAGAAACTCAACATGATTCTTGATCAATCCAAGGTGAGCGTGAAAAATAGTGGTCTAGGTTTCAACCCCTAGAGCATTCCAAGAAAAACCCACCTAAGATTGCTAGAGTTGTGAAGAATGGTTTGTTTGAGCTAGAACCTCCTAAGCCATCCGGGTTGTTTTCAAATCCGTGGTTTTGCTCAAACTCTTTCTCGCAAGAAAGGTGCTTTCACTCATTCTCAGCATGCACTCAAAAGGTCCAGACCATTGCACCTTCGCAAGAAAGAAGGCTATACTGCTGAGTTCTGCTCCGAGAGCAAAACTTGAGAGAAAAGAGAGGATGAGCGCCCTAAGATCCATTAGAGGAGTCCCTTCTCCGGATGTAGTCTCTAGAGCTAGGCACTGCTTATCGCACCACACATAGGCCTAGATTTGTAGAGAACTTTGTAGACTCTTTTGTTGGGTCTAGGCAAGATGTTGGATTAGGACATCGTGAGGAGAGACACTGTAGCACCTAGACAGGGGAGTATCGATCTTTTGGTAGATCGCTTGGAGAGGTCTAGGTGGTTCTCATGTGCATTCTTATGATTTTATTCCCGATCATGTTTCAACTATTTCTCTCGCCGTTTCCCGGACATCGTGCTTCTCAAGATCGATTCCTCGCTCATTTATCACTAACCCCAAGATCGAGGCACGGATGTTTTCGATTGTGCCTTTTAGGTCCGTCGTGCGAGGAAGGAGGACAAGTGGCTTGTTGACTCGGTGTTCTCGACATATGACCGAAGATTCTAGATGGTTCTCCTCCTCACACGCATCCGCAATGAATTGATTACATTTGGGGATGCTTCTACGGACCGTGGATCGCAAAGGGCACCGTATGCGCGTCAACGACAAGTTCATGCTAAAAGACGCCGCTTGGTGAGTAAGTCGAGGTATAATCTTCTATCTGCTTCTCACCGCTTGATGAGGGTCTAGAAGTGAGGTTTAAGAGAGGTGAGTGCAGAGTTCTAGATTCCTCAGTGAGCTTGTTTTTGAGATCTCCGTGTTTGAGAAGATTTTCAGGCAAATTTCAAAGATTTCTTCCGCTTCTAGTCCTAGGTGTCTTGTAGCCTCGATTCTCATGACCTTGTTTTGTGGCATCGTAGACTTGGGCATATAGGTTTTGATCATTTGTATAGAGTCGCTTGCAAGGACTTGATTAGAGGTTTACCTAGGTCAAGGTCACGAGATCTTGTGTGCTCACCTCAGAGACATGGTAAGATGGTGTCCGCTTCCCACCCACCTCTTACTTTGGTAATGACTGATGGACTCAGACAGCCTTCTTCACTTAGATACTGCTTGGTCCTTCTAGAGTTCATCACCGGTGGGAAATGGTATGTGCTTTGGTGGTTGTGGATGATTACTCCGGTATTCATGGGTTTATTTTCTTACTTCTAAGGACGAAGCATTTGGATTCTTTAAAGATTTGGTCCTTAGAATTGTCGTTGATTTACCCGAGCTTTGAGAGCCATTAGGAGTGATAATGGGACAGAGTTCAAGAACTCTTCTTTTCTACCTTCTGTGATAGGGAATTGAGCATCGCTTTTCTTCTCCTAGAGTTCCTCACAGAATGGTGTTGTAGAAAGGAAGAACAGAACCCTTGTAGAGATGGCTCTGACCATGCTAGATGAGCATTCTACTCCTAGGAGATTTTAATGAGGCGATCTCTATCGCTTGTTATATCTCCAATAGGGTTTTCTTGAGATCTGTGGTTGGGAAGACTTCTTATGAGCTTAGATTTGGTCATTCTCCAAAGGTCTCTCATTTCAAGATTTTTGGTTGCAAGTGCTTCATTCTTAAACATGGCAATCTTGATAAATTTGAGTCTAGATGTTTTGATGGCATATTTCTTGGATATCCCGCTCATTCTCGTGGCTATCGTGTTTTTAATGTTGATACTAACAAAATTGTTGAGACTTGCGAAGTCACTTTTGATGAGGCTAGTCCCGTACTAGACCCGATGCTTGGTACACAGTGTTTCAAACTCAAGAAAGCATCTTCGCCGATGATGATTCTCGAGGATGAAGACCAAACCATCCTCCCGCTACCTCCGAGAGGGTGGAGAGCTCACTACTACTACTTGATGTCACCGAGCACCGCCTCCTATCCCCACCGACGATCCGAGTGGCTCTGTCCCTACCTCCACAACTCATGAGGTAGAGGCCACGCCGCACTCAGAGCACCACTTCAGATACAAATGACAACATCCACCGAAAGATGATTGGGGATCTTCAAGAGCGAGTCACTCGCCCGTGTTTATATCTCCCGATTCCCATGCACATTCTACTTTTGTTGCTTCTTTTGAACCCCGAGATATCACCCATGCTTTATCCGATGCCTCTTGGGTCAATGCCATGCATGAAGAGCTTGAAAATTTTGAAAGAAACAAAGTCCGGTTTTTAGTTGAGCGACCTTCCGATTCTCATGTTATTGGAACAAAATGGGTGTTTAAAAATAAGCAAAGTGAGGATGGATTGGTTGTTCGCTTAATAAAGCTAGACTTGTTGCTCAAGGTTATTCAGTGTAGAGGGCTTAGACTTTGAGGAGACCTTTGCTCCAAGAGCTAGATTGGAAGCCATTCGCATTCTTTTAGCATTTGCAACATCCAAGGGTTTCAAGCTTTTTCAAATGGATGTTAAAAGTGCCTTCTTGAATGGCTTCATAGAAGAAGAGGTCTTTGTCAAGCAACCTCCTCGGGTTTGAAAATCAAAATTCCCAAACCATGTTTTTAAACTCTCTAAAGCCCTCAGATGGATTGAAACAAGCTCCTAGAGCTTGGTATGACAGCTTAAGAGTTTCTTACTTGAAAATGATTTCAAAATGGGAATGGTTGATAAAACCTTGTTCACTCTCAGGCATGGCAGTGATTTCTTGTTGGTTCAAATATATGTGGATGATATTATTTTCGGTGGTTCCTCTCATGCTTTGGTGTCTAGATTTTCAGATTCTATGAGCAGTGAATTCGAGATGAGCATGATGGGAGAGCTGACCTTCTTCCTTGGTCTTCAAATCAAGCAACTGAAAGAAGGCACTTTTGTTCACCAGAGTAAGTATACAAAGGACCTTCTTCGGCGCTTCAATATGGGAAGCAGTAGGCCAATGTCTACTCCCATTGCAACAACCACCGTCTTTGGACCACGATGAGGATGGAGAGTCCGTGGACCGTAAGAAGTACCGCAGATGATTGGCTCCTCCTCTATCTTACAAATACGAGGCCGGACATACACCCGCCAGATGTCCATGCGCTCGCTTCGAGCTTCCTCGTGCTTCTCATCGTCAAGCAATGCGCGCATATTCGTGTACCTTCAAGATACGCTTGATTTTGGACTCGTATTCTTCTTCTTGGCTCTTTCAATTCGAGCATTTTCTGATGCTGATTTCGCCGGGTGTAGAGTTGATAGGAAGAGTACTTCGCACTTGTCATTTCTTGGGCACATCTCTTGTTTCTTGGTCTTCTAGAAAATACTCTTACATTGCCTGATACCGAGGTCGAGTATGTAGCCGCCGCTGGTCGCTCTCGTGTTCTTTGGATTTTATCCACGCTGCGGGACTATGGGTTGTCTTTGGGAAGTGTTCCTCTTTTACGTGACAACACTACGCAATTAATATTGCCAAAACCCAAAGCAACATTCCGTGACTAAACACATTGACATTCGATTTCATTTTCGAGAGACCATGTTGAGAAAGGTGATGTTGTGCTTCACTTTGTAGAGTCCGAGCAACGACTTGCGATATTTTCACTAAGGCTCTTGACTCTTCGCGTTTCTTCGCTTATGAGGAGAGTTAGGGTTATTAGTCCTATTGGGCTGTTTTGAGGGGAAGTGGCTCTTTTGCATTCATTGTATCATAATGCATGTTTCATTTCATTTGTCTTGCATTGTATATTAAAACTAATGGAGCTTTGATTATTATCCTGTATGACTTGTTTTCATATTTTATACCTTGTCATATCGAGTGATAGCCTGCTAGACCTCTTTTATGGCTCTTCGTGTTTGGCTCGACTTTTGACTTGCTAGCTTTATATCTCGTGAGAAATTTGAATCAAATCATGTCTTGTTGGATCTTGTGACTAGTTTTGCTCTAGTGATCCACTTATGATTCTCGCCATGTCTTACAAGTTGAATTGAGTCTTGAACTTATTCTGAGTTGAAAATGAGCTTTTATCTTATTAAGTCAAGCAAATGAAAATGAGATTTTCTGTGCGAAAAAACTGATCTCACCAATCCTTTCTCATGAGACGGCTTGCCATTGCACTAGGCATGAACTCAGGGGGAGTTTTGGATGACCTAGATCATTCTTTTAAGCTTATCGCTTGAGATGGTCGCGGCAAGGCTTGAGATCTAGCACAGCAAAAAAGGGGAGAAAGAAAAGAGAAATTGCCCAAAAAGGGCTAAGTGCTTGAGCTTTTGCTTCAAAAGAATTTTCTTAATGCTCAAAATGCCTCAATTCTTATTTTGAGTCTCTTTCTACTTATAGACATGGCTTGACTCATTTTTGGTTGCTTTGAGTGGATCTATGATTTTGAGCAACCTTTCATGATTTCAATTCTCATTAATCTCATTTACGCTATCTTGGTTTTAGCTTTGCAGTACACGTTTTTGCCATGATTGAATATAGCGTCTTCTCCTTATATGGCTTGGTATAATGCTTGTACTGCCTATATGTATAATGGTCATGGCTCCTTTTCACTAAAGTTCAAAATAAAGTCATTCCTTCTTGCTCTTTCTTTTCATGCATCTTGATGAATTCATTGTCAAAGGGGAGAAAGATTGTGAAGAAAATGATGTTAATGTTGTTGGAGCTTTTGGTTTCATACTCAAGGTTTAATATAAAAGAACTTCATAAAATAAAAATTTTGAACCTTTTGAAAATCTGTGATCATGGTGAGTTGAGTTTCGGATTTCATTGTCTTATCTTATTTGATTTGCAATTGAAGAATACTCACAATGATTAAAGGTCAAATAGAACATTTTGTCTTTCAAATGGACCTTAGTGAGATTTTTGGCTACTTTACGAATTTGAATCCTTTTGTGCTTTCAATGCCTTATCTCACTTGCTTACACTATTCAAGCCGACTTGGTGGTGCCTAGGCTTTTGTTGCTTATGGACCAAGTTGTGCCTTTATGCGAAAACGGCGAGTTTTACTTTTCATTTTGAAAACCACATTTTTTTGAAAATTGCCAATGTGTTCATCAAGGGGAGATTGTGGATATCGTGAGGATATGTGCACGATCTCGTGATGATGAGTCAATTGGCAATGGCGCTATTGGTTTGCAAATTCTCGCTGGTTTGTTTTGGTCGTCAAAGCATCGAGCGGGCGATCGACCAGTTGTCTTGGTCGATCGGACCGCCGATGGAGCAATCCGACGGCCATGGTGGCGGTCCGACCGCCACTTTGAGATTTGGGTTTTTGAGTGGGGCCAAAATAGGTTGTGTAGGCAAGTGAGGAGTCTCCGGATGTGGTCCCATAATTTTGGAGCTCCCACCAAAGTTCTATTCGATTGAAATTTCCGAAGGTTTGAATTTCTCGCTTGAATTTTGGCTAAGTCATTTGGACCGTCCGACCGCCGCTGTGGGAGCGGTCCGATCAAGATGAATCGGCTTGACCGCCCACGTGGGGCGGGCTCGACCGGCAATACTTGAAGTGAGCCAAGTGTTGCATTGAGTTTGTTCGAGTGTGTTATTCTATGAACTTCAATGCTTTATTGATGTATATCGCATTGCGGCGGCGTGGGTCAAGTTGTGAAGAACTTGTTCCCTAAACGGTTTGTTTGTCTATTGTCGCGCGGTGGCTTGCGTGTCAACGACGCTAACGGTGAGTGGATCGACTACGCTTGGAGAGCCGAGGTCCGTAACGATCGGGATACCGGGTGAGGTCGTGTGACTCAAGCATGGTGCGAATGGACAAGATGGATCGAACGGTGGTTCGATGCATACCGTTGGATCAGCGGTGCGGATATCGATGCGAGTCTCTCGAGGTTCCGATGGGATTCGGACAAGAGAGGTTTGGCGCCGATGAGAACCGCCGATCAACCTACGTGGTGAAGCGCGATTGCTTCAAGAGTTATTTGTATGTGGGTCCCATGTGTAAGAGACCCAAAAGGGAAACCCTAGCCTCTAGTATAAATAGGAAGGGAGAGGTGGAAAACCTAAGCAAGCATTCATTTAGCCCCTTCTTCCTTTTCTAGGGTTTGGAGGAGAGGAGAGGAAAACTAGGGTTTGGAGTGTGCTCCTTGTTGAGCTCTTGCCCTCCTTGGTGGAGAGGCTTTGTAAGCATCTATTGTGGATGAACAATCTTGTGATGCTTAATTGAAAGATCAATTGCTCCTTTGTGTTCTTCTCTCTTTTGAATGTTTTGGTGCTTCCTTGATTCAAAGGTTCATGCTTGGTCTCTTGGCCTACTTTACCTTGCTTTGATGTGTGGGATTACTCCTAGAGTCATCTAGATCATCAAACCCCACAAGCAAGTCTTGAATCAAGTTTTTCTCATTTCTAGGGTTTGAGCACCTCTTTGTTAAAATCTCGAGAGATCGATTTTGAAGTGGATCTGACGGATCGTCGCTAGAAATAGGTCTCTAATATCATTAGGGAGGTGTGCTAGAAATTTGGTCAAGTTTTATTGGTTGAATCAAAAGTTGGATCAAATTTCGTTTTGGATTTGGGTGGAGTTTTTCAAGATCGACTCTACCGGTCCGACCGGTCTTACAACGGCGTTCGACCGCCCTGTATTCGAACCACTGGGTTGGCGGGTCGAACCGTATCCACCGGTCCGACCATTGGTTAGTTGCCGGCCGATCGCTCCTTGACCGTCGGTCCGATCGCTGCGTGGTAGCTTGGTCGACCGCCTGTGTCCAAAGTGAAGAACTTTGAGTTCTTTTCTCCTTTTGTGTCGTGGTGCTTGAGGGGCTTATCAAATTCAACACAAGGCTTCCGTTGTGTGCTCACCAACTTCTTAGCTCTCATAGCTAAAGGAGTAAAGTACGTGTTGGTTTTGATTTAGGCGAGAAAGTTTTGAAAGCGCCTATTCACCCCCCCCTAGTCGCCTTTCCGGTCCTACAGTAAGACTTGCTACGACCGAAAGTTCTATTACGGCGTGTACCTAGTCGTAACCCTTGACTGGTCGTAAGTTCCTCTACGACTTGAACTTAGTCGTAAGACTTGCTACGACTACGTTATAGTCGTAGGTTTTCTACGACCACTACCTGGTCGTAAGACCTTCTTTCGGTCGTAGTTTTGGCATTAATAATCCAAATCAATTGGTTCTTGTTGCTAAATTCTTTATAAATCAGTACCTTGCTTCGGTAAGATTTTTAGAATTTTTGGAAAAAGTTTGCTGTTGAGTCCTTGCATTTTATTCGTTCTTATCGATTGCTTTTCGCTTTCTCGTTAGGATCCGAAGAGCTCATCGACAATATTGTTGATCCCCAGCAACATCTTGACCCATAGCAAGCAGGCAAGCAGTTTGATCATGTTAATCCCATTATTTTTCAAGTCTACTATATTGATTTCAACTCGTATGTATGCATTGCTATTTTGTTGTCAAATTATGATTAGCGCCCTATAGTTGCATAATCAGAGGACTCGCTTATCCTCTACTACCATGAGCTTAGGTGATTTGTTTGTGGTCGAGTCCGATGGAGGGACTTGGATCACTTAGTAGTTTCCGATTGGAAAATGCTTAGCCATGCTTAGTTCGGTAGCTTTGGGCTTACCACCGCTTAGTCGATGGTCTTGATCACACAAAACTATTATTCTTCCATTATGGCCAGCACTTTGTGCTTTGTTAATTTTGCAAATCAAAAACTGAAAAATGAAAACGGATTTGGACTTGGGCATAATGGTATGTTGGTGTGGTGTTTTTGGGTGTGATCGGAATGGTGCCCAAGTCATCAAGGACCGAACATCTTGTTACACTAAACCAAGCACTATTAGTACTAACCACATGAGGGTTATATGGGACCCCTCTTGACTTAGTACTTTGGCGTGTGTTATCTCTGAGTCGCAGGAGGAAAGGTTTTGTGTGTGTATCGTGGGAAACATGCTATGTGTGTTGGTGTGTGGGTTGGGTGTGCGGTGGTGGGGATTGCCGTGAAGGTTCTCCACCTCGAGGGGCGTCGCAGTTGTCCAAGGCTTTACCCGTGATTTGGGTAGTTGTCCGAGGTCGGGCCACGACTCGACACAAACGTATGGATTTCTATCCATACGGGCGACTCGAAGTTAATACATAATATTGGAAACGTCTCGTAGGACTTAGCTGTGCCGGCATACCAAAGGAAGTGTGCTTAATCATGTGGCAAAAAGGCGGTCCGACATGTGGGTAAGTTGGTACACCTGCGCAGGATAAAACTATTCAATAGCCTCGCCCTAGGTTATGGACACGCTTGGGGAGGTCTTCCAAGAGTTAGACTACAACCTTTGTTTTCAAAATTAAAACTTGACATGGTTGGTATGAATGGGTAATTCATACTATTGTGTGGTGACTATTGGGTTAGTCACTTCCAGGTTGTTGTTGTCATCTATCTACTGTTATTATTATTGTTCTTTCGGTTAATTGAATATTAAAAACAGATTTGTTAAATTACTTTCAATCTATTACATTATTGCAAATGGAAACTTGCTTTATGCTAAAATGAAACATACAGCCTCCACTTCAATGAGCTTGCATGTATTATATGTACAGGTTTGTTACTCCATCTGTAAGTCTTACGAGTACATTCAAAGTACTCACCGGCTTTTGCCGGCTGCTTTTGTTTGCAGGGGAAGAAGGTGAGCCCCAAGGGCTTCACTTTTGTGAGATGTGCTTCGGGTTTGGCGGCTAGCTTGGCGGTCCGGTCGGTTGCCTTGTGGGTAAAGGCACACTGATTGGCTCTTTTGTTGTAGCCATCTTATGGCACTTTTGCTTCCGCTGTTAATTTGTTTAATTGTTGTATCTCTATTATTGTTGGCCGGTTGGCCTCTCTTTTGTAATGACTCCCTTTATTATTATTAATACTTCTGTTCTGTTCTGTGTCTCGGTTCTATGTGGATGAATGGATTTGATACATGCATTTTGTGTTGAGGTGTGTATACTGCACTCTGGGAAGTATACATGTCTCGAGTCTCGGATTATCTGCTTTGTGATGCTAGGACCGAATGGATGGTTAAGCATTACAAGCCGGATAAACCGGGGTCTCACAGCACCACAACGAGGCTCCATGCGGCTTCGACAGGAGAAGAGGAGTGTGGTGAAGCTATTGCTCTCGGTTTCAGCGACGACGCACAGGGAGATGGCCGACAACGATAAGAAAAGGCGGTGGTGGAGTTCAGGCGGGGCTCCAGCGAGGTGAGAGCGAGCACCACGTAGAATGTGGCCTTGTGATGACGTCAGTGAAGACCACGTCGCCGAAGAGGCTTCGGCGGCGATGAATTCCATCAAGGGAGAGCTTGCGGTGGCGGCTCGGTTTTGGACGAAATTCGACGAGGAGAGGGCAACCCAGCAACGGGTCTTTGTGTATTTGGGGGAGGAGGATGAGGCCCAACTTTTGACGCAGACGGTCGGCCTTAAATAGGGCCAAAGCGGGAGAAAGGGGGAGTAGCGGTCGGTATGGGCATGAGGGCGGAGCTCTCGTCGCGGCATGGGAGCACAGCGTAGGGCACGGGGTAGGCAGGATGGGCGTGACACGACAAGAAAGGGGCGACCGACGGAGCAAAGATGGGAGTCTACTGAGGCGGCAATGGATGCGACGGGGTGGTGACAGGGGCAAGTGACGCGGCATGGGCAGTCGGGCTCAGGCGTGGCTGATGCACGGGTAAGAAAGGGGGTGGGGGCGATGGCGCCTGACAGGTGGGGCCCGTTGGTGGTGAGAGGAGGAGAGGGAAGAGAGGCGGGCTGGCGCGGGTTAGCTGGGCTGACAGGAGGAGAAAACAGGCCAGCGTGAGATGGGCTGGAAAAGGCTGGGCAGAGAAAGAAAACAGGCCGACGGGAGACTTTCGGCACAAAAGGATTTTGGGTGATTTTTAGTACTTTTTGAATTTCAGAAATTGAGTTAAATGAAATAGGTTTTTAGAAAATAGCAAATAGAGTTGAAAAATTCTAGAAAATACAAAGAAATTCATTGAATTATTTTAAACTCAATAAAATTATATACAACTTAAAGTGGGCTTTTATTTTTGCACATAAATTATTTTTTAAAATTTCCAAAAATTGGAAAAATCCTTTTGAAAATCCAGAAAATTCAAGAAATTAATTAAATTTTTATTTTTAACTTTAAATCCAATAGAAACCTAGTAAACTCAATAAATTTTATTTTTTACTTTTAAAATATAGAAAATCAAGAAAAGCAATAAAACTCTTTTAAAACTCAGGAAATTCAATAAAATAATAATTTTATAATTTTAAATTTGGTAACAGAACTTTGGGATGTTACAGTCTTGTTCTGCCTGCAGATAATGTTTCCAGTGCCAATGTCTCTAGTAGTCGAGAACTCGATGCCCTCCTTGGTCATCGAGTTGATAACTACAATGCAAAGTAGTAGCCGTCCAAGATGTAAGAACCACGACCATCCCCACGCAACATTAGCAATATGCATACTACAGGGAGGAAAGAGGGAGGAAATTCCACGTACTAGTTTCTCCGATGCTACTGAGATCTTTGCAGATCCTCGAAAACTCAGCAGACGGCATGCAAACGATGCCCTGGTACTTGGAGTAAGGGATGCCGAGGTGCTCGCCATCCCAAAATCCACAATCTTATCTTGATCTATTTATTCACAAGAAAACCACGGTCACCACTGAGAGCCACCAAAAGCAACAAGGCAGGGGAAAGCGACAAGCGATTGATCACTTACTGGGGGACTCGAACATGAAGGTGATGGTGTCTGAGCCGTCATCGGCCTTGATGGTGATGATGTCATCGTTACTGGTGCAGCGGAGCATCTTGGCCATGTTGTTGAGGTTCATGCCCATGGAGAGGTTGCTCTTGATCCCCTCGGAGCGGAGGAGCAGGGCGACGTGGCTGGAGTCCATGGCCTACAGCGAGAACCTCATGGTGGAACAATCGAAGTTGGCATTGGTCACTAGCTCGCGGATCGCCTCCAGGACCTTCTTGAGGAGGCTCCCCTGCACCAACCGCAGCTCCAACATTGTGGTAGCGCTTCTCTTTTGCGGGGTGGCGACCGAGGGGAAGGAATCAAGAAACCATAGGATTTGTGGCTTGGCAGTGGAGAGTGGTCGAAAAGGGAGGGGAAGGGGATCCGTGAAATATCTCCCGCTCTGTGATACAACATTATCACAGATGGTTTTTAATAAGAACTATCTGTGATACAAAATTATCACAGATGGTTCTTAACATGAACCGTTTGTGATAATTACAGTTATCATAGACGGTTTTCAATAAGAACCGTCTATAAAGTATCACAGACGATTCTTATTAAAAACCGTATGTGATAACTGCAATTATCATAGACAGTTCTTAACAAGAACTATCTGTGAAGTATTATAGGCGGTTCTTATTAAAACCTGTCTGTGATAATGATGTATCACAGACGATTCTAGCCATTGCTAGTAACATAGACGGTCACGCTTATAAAATCATCTGTGATAATTACAATACTGGCATTTCCAGAAACTGTCTATGATGAGGTGTCCAGTATAGCCTATTTTGTGGTAATGTCCCTACAGTGGCTCTATTGATGAAGTAGTCCATGCCTCCTCGATAATCGTATAGGGAGGCACCGCACACCTTTGAGCACGTTTTTGTACACCTTGAACATGTTGGTCATCATAATTCTATGCCTCACACCGTCTGTGTCATAGAGAAGGGACCATTTCTCCTATTCAGGAGTGTGGAGATTAATCCATTGTGTGAAACTTATGGTGCTCCTAGATTGCCCGCTCGTGACTTGCTGTCCCTTCTGTGCCTCTAAAGGGGACTCCCTTGTGGGCCTCGTAGTCCTATATTCGAGATCTATCCATATGGACTTAAACTTCCGCCTTTGATTCTGCAAGCACAATACCTTGAAGGTCTTCATAAGTTCCTGACTACATAACCGCGTGAAGAAGTTCGATGCAAGATGCCTCATGCACCACTGGGTTTACACATTGTTCCACTAGTGAGGGGGTTCCATCCCATTCTTCGTAGTGTTCAGAGCCAACAACAACCCAATATTGCGATCCATGATAAGGTATACGTTGGGCCGGTTTCCCACAACCGCCCGCTTCACATTCTCCAGGAACCACAACCAATTGGATATGTTCTCACTCTCTACAATTGCAAAAGCAATCGGGAGAAGTTGGTCATTCGTGTCGGTCGCCACCGTGGTGAGAATGGTGCCCTTGTACCTCCCCGTGAGGAAAGTGTTATCCATCGTGAGCATAGGATGACATAACCTGAAGCCCGGTCCAGTATGAAGCAATTAGGGCCTCCATCAGCATCTTCACTTTCAAGGTTATTTATGTATGTGCCATGGTTTGCGTCGGTAATCTGGTAAAGCATTCTCGGCACAAAGTTATACGTCTCTTCATATGTCCCGTACATGGACCCGATAACCTTCTCCTTAGCTCGTCGAACCTTACTATAGTTGATTGGATAACCAACCAGATTGACGACTTTTGACATCAGCAACATGGAGGAGACGGACACGACCTCCACAACTAGATAGCTGATGAGGCTTGCCACATATGCAGAAGTCACATTCCGATACCGACGCAGTAGCAAACTAAGCTCGCAGGTATTGTTGGTCACCACCTTGACCACGAAGATCGAGCCGAAGAACTTTGCTCGGTGAGTGCCGACCATGCCAGGGCAGCCTTCCACTATGCACTTCACTGCGTAATGTCCTGGGTTAGACAGTGCACACGGCTGATGGACAAGGCGTATCGTGCTATAGCTTGTCGCACAGCCACCTTGGTAGGGAAGTACTGCCCAACTAAGAGTGTGTTAGCATCAAAACCCCACGGGAACCCTTCTTCTTGCGGCAGTACGAGCGATCGCACTGCAATATTATCAAGTCTGGATGCCACGTACAGCACCTCTGAAGACACAACTTTGCCCGTTTGACAAGCACCCTGGGGTGCGTCCTCCCCACTACCATCCGAGCCTGGGTCAGCGTCCTTGTAGGACTCCAACCCTAGAGGCTGGTTCAGTAGATACTTGTGGTAGTCAATGCGGGCCCACCACCACAGTCCCGCCCGCTCATTTTGTATAAAATTATGCATAACTCTTCTCTGGTGTACTTCCTCCAAAACAACACATTCCGTGCTACCGTCTTCAGACTCTGCCAGCGGTTGCCCGATCCCGAGGCGCCGACATCGTCATGGTCTCCCGGCGGCCAGTGTACGAATTTCACATACACCATCAACTTCTCGTATATCACCAACTTGGGCTGGGAAGCAATAATTTGCACGTACTGGCTCTATGCTACGCTTTCATTCACCTTCACTAGCTCCTATACGCCTACCTTCCCCTACTCATGCAGGTGATTACCTCGATGGCAAGTTTCTTCGTCGTTGGTTCTATGTCGAACTCCCTCTGGATGCATCCCATAAACTCGTGAATATTTATCACTTCAAGCCTCTCAGCCAGGACCACCTTGTACTAGCATCTCGACAGGTTTAACTCATCGGGTCCGGCCTGTACGAGACCGTCGCTATAAAATACTGCCAAGTGTTAGATGTTTGAAATTACCTAACCAGGGTACGCACTATAACAAAGAGGGTATGTAATCAGCACTAATTAATTAACTATCCACGACTATTTAAATGAGATTATTTCTTCAGTTACCACTAATTAAATAGACTAAACAACAATGTACTAAATAATTACGAGTAATTAATTTGCCACTAATTAACGATGACATAGATAATTACGACATATTACATACAAGTAAGCAATTACGGACGAGGGAGGACCGCGCTAGAGAGGGACGAACATGGCTTGTCCGTCCTAGAGTGGTGTGGACAAGGATATGTGGCTGCACGGATAACATCCGGGCCAGGCTGAGTTGAAGCAGAGTGCCATTTTTAGCCTTACGACTATGCTTTTTTGCTAATACATATCCAAACAATGCTATCTCGGGGAAAAAAAACTCAGACTTTCCCTACCATAATCGTGTGCAATCTTTACCGTACTGTTCAAACGAAACCGATTTTTTAAAGTAAGAAACGAGTACTGCTGTTTTTTATTAAAAAAATTGTTTGCACGAGGAGTCAACATTAGCTACTGCATTTTTGACCGCGCGTTGTTGGTGCGCTGTGCGCGTCCTTGTCCAGCTCCCCCGCCCGCTACTTTAATTGGCCAAGCACAAAAAGCCCTATATATACATGCACGCACCAACCTACACTAACCCACACAACGAACTAATTAAGCATACACACACTTGAATACTTACTTGATCATCATCAGCATCAGTTGCTAGCTAGCTCCAGCAATGGCAGTGATGGTGGAGATCACACGGAGCGAGGTGCTCAGGCCGCCGCCTGAGACGGCCCGTGGCGCCGGCAAAAAGGTCTCGCTGACCATCTTTGACCTCGCCTCCACCGACGGTTACATCCCGGCCGTCTTCGCGTGGAACGCGCCGGCGCCGACCAACGGCGCGATTAAGGATGGCCTCCTCGCCGTCGTCGCCAGATTCCCGCACCTCGCGGGGAGGTTCGCCGTCGACAATCTTGGCCGCAAGTGCTTCCACCTCAACGACGCCGGGGTGCTCGTCCTCGAGGCCACCGCCGCCGCCGACCTCGCCGACGCGCTCACGCACGACGTGTCCGCCCACATAAACGAACTCTACCCAAAGGCCGAGAAGGTAACAAAGTTTCTAAGACGTAACAG
Source organism: Hsuehochloa calcarea (assembly GCA_036346395.1). Taxonomy (NCBI): domain Eukaryota; kingdom Viridiplantae; phylum Streptophyta; class Magnoliopsida; order Poales; family Poaceae; genus Hsuehochloa; species Hsuehochloa calcarea. Next base: position 14,165,012 of record CM070611.1, on the reverse strand, counting down.
ATGAGTACTGTTCGTTTCTACGTAAATTTTCTCTGTACACAGTGACACGTATGAACACGTACAGCGATAGTCACTTGTAGATGGGTTAGGTGCATGCATCCGTGTGAAAAAGCGAACGTGGCATCGCCTGACCACATGTCGCGCGTCAATTCGTCCAGAGTTTCCGAATCTTAAGGCACTGGGTTTTGACACGCTTGCATCCATGTGATCCGTTGCAGGAACGTGCGGATGAGCCGCTCTTGCAGGTGCAGCTCACGCGGTACGCGTGCGGCGGGCTGGTGATCGGCACCGCCTGCCACCACCAGGTCGCCGACGGCCAGTCCATGAGCGTCTTCTACACCACGTGGGCCACCGCCGTGCGCACCGACTCGGCCGTCCTCCCGTCGCCGTTCGTCGACCGCGCCGCCACTGCCGTGGCCCGCAGCCCACCGGCTCCATCGTTCGACCACCGGAACATCGAGTTCATGGACGAGCACAGCCACTCCTACGCCGTCGTTCCCATGGACAGGATCAAGAACCTCATCGTGCACTTCCCGGAGGATTTCGTCGCCGGCCTCAAGGCCCGCGTCGGCGTCCGGTGTAGCACGTTCCAGTGCCTCCTGGCGCACGCGTGGAAGAAGGTCACGGCGGCACGGGACCTGGCGCCGGAGGATTTCACGCAGGTGAGGGTGGCCGTGAACTGCCGCGGCCGCGCCAAGCCGGCCGTTCCCATGAACTACTTCGGAAACATGGTGCTGTGGGCGTTCCCAAGGATGCAGGTCCGGGACCTCCTGTCCTCCAGCTACGCCGCGGTCGTCGGCGCCATCCGCGACGCCGTGGCGCGCGTCGACGAGGAGTACATCCAGTCGTTCGTGGACTTCGGGGTGGCGGCGCGCGGCGAGGAGCTGGTGTCGACGGCGGGGTCTCCGGGCACGGTGTTCAGCCCGGACCTGGAGGTGGACAGCTGGCTCGGGTTCCGGTTCCACGACCTCGACTTCGGAGGCGGGCCGCCATGCGCGTTCCTGTCGCCGGACCTGCCCATCGAGGGGCTGATGATCTTCGTGCCGTCGTCCGCGGCGAAGGGCGGCATCGACCTGCTCATGGCGCTCGAGGTCGACCACGTGGAGGCCTTCAAGCAGATCTGCTACTCCATGGCCTGATCGATCGCACGGGTGTACGTGCAACAACACGGGCATGCAACCAGCTGGCCTGCTTGCTTAATTGCATGATACACAGCAATAATCTTAGCAGTATCCCATGTGTTTGTGTTCATACGTATAGTACATCTGTACCTTTTTCTCTCTCTCTCTCTCTTTGTGCCAAGGAGCGCGTACATCTACGTCTACATGTATTACACGTACGTACGATGTCTCTACGTACGGAACAGTGGATGACGTCGCACGCATGTATATGTATAGTCTGGTCGTGCTTAGTGTAAGAATAACTAACTGTATGTATGTCGTCGCCCCATCATGGGCGGCGTTCGAACAACAAAAAGGGACTTCCCGTGGAAAAACAGAGGAATTCAATCCAAAGAAATTAAATTTCCTACGTAGAGTGTTTAGCATATATGTAGGTTTGCTTCAGGAAAAATTCACAGTACCGGAGGAAGTTTTCTACATTTTTATCAGGGAAGTTACGTTAAAAATTCCTTTTGAGGGTTCTAGTTTTTTTCGAGTTTTTTTTCCTCTCCTTTTCTCTCTATGTATAACTAATAGCCATTTTCATCAAATATTCAAATATTTTCATGTCAAGCATGCATGCACCGTTGCTTCCAAACACCTACTAGGAGCAACTCATGCGTATTTCAATTCCATTCTATTATTATTATTATATAATGGTGCAAGTCATGGGAAAATGTGATGTGACGCGACGCAACGAGGCTGTGTTTATCTCTCGATTTAATCATGTTGTTTAACGATTCTAGGTGGGTTGGTGGCGGGAAGAAAGCAAAGCTAAATATGGTCAAGGTCCACCTATGTTTTTATCTAGTCAATCTATTTTTTGAGATGGACGGCGTAACTTTTTTTGTAATCTAAGACGCATGGAGTCTTATTGCCTACACAAATGGCAAGTCCGTAACAATTCTAGCGGGTTTTTTTTTATATTAATCTGCAGCGCTATAATCAGATCCACTATCGGAGACGGCTTCTTTACCGAGTGTCCCAGACTTTGCCGAGTTCTTTTTATCGGACACTCGGCAAAGAGGCTATTTGCCGAGTGCCAGATAGAAAGAACTCGGCAAACATCTGGCACTCGGCAACATCTGGCACTCGGCAAACAATTACACTCGGCAAAGATCACGTTTGTCGAGTGTCGGGCACTCGGCAAACCAGAACACTCGGCAAAGGGCACCGCCGTTAACCCTTTGCCGAGTGTCTTCTCCTGACAATCGGCAAAGAGGCTCCTTTGCCGAGTGTTATTTTTGGACACTCGGCAAATAATATTTTTTTTTCTCACTTTTGACCTCCAAACTTTTTCTGCAGTCCTCATACAATACCTGGTACTCCATGTTCCAATGTGGCACATTTCTCGGACTTTTTCTATATTTCTTTAATTTATTTCAATTAATTGAATTTTCTTGGATAATTCAAATTATAACTGCTAGTCATTCGAATAATGAAAAAAAAATGAATGGAAAAATGATATTCATGTTATTTAGTATAGTGTGAGGCCGTAACCAGGAACAGACCACCAATTTCGAACATCTTGTTCACGAAACATGACCACGAACTTGCGGTCGAGTTGTTTTTAAATTGTATAAAAGCAAGCGGTCCGAAAATCATGAAACTTGTCAAGATGTCATGATATCATATGTGGAGGCTGTGATAAAATTTGAGAAGGTTCGGCGCAAGTTGTCACGCACGATGCTTGCAAACCAAGAATCTCCAAGAAGTTGTCACGTATTCTTCTCGCTTTTCTAAGGTTTGCAAGCATCGTGACGTGACAACTTCATGCGCGTAAACCTTCTCAAATTTTTTATCACAACCTCCACATATGATATCATGACATCTTGACAAGTTTCATGATTTTCGACTTCGCTTGCTTTTATACAATTTAAAAACAACTCGACCGCAAGTTCGTGGTCATGTTTCGTGAACAAGATTTTCGAATTGGTGGTCTGTTCGTTACTACCACACTATACTAAATAACATGAATATCATTTTTTCCATTCTTTTTTTTTATTATTCGAATGACTAGCAGTTATAATTTGAATTATCCCAAAAAATTCAATTAATTGAAATAAATTAAAGAAATATAGAAAAAGTCCGAGAAATGTGCCACATTGGAACATAGAGTACCAGGTATTGTATGAGGACTGCAGAAAAAGTTTGGAGGTCAAAAGTGAAAAAACAATATAGTTTGCCGAGTGTCAAAAAATGACACTCGGCAAAGGAGCCTCTTTGCCGAGTGTCAGGAGAAGACACTCGGCAAAGAATTTTAAATTTTTTTAAAAAAAACCCCTACTTTGCCGAGTGCCAGATCGGGGGCACTCGGCAAAGGGGGGATTTAACTAGGGGTGAAAACGGATCGGATACGGACGGATAATGGCTATGTCATATTTGTTTTCATATTTTTTTTCGGCTCCGGATATGAATACGGATACGAATAATATCGAATACGAATACGGGGTGAATACGTATTGAAACGAATACGATCGTGGATTATTTTCGGAACATGAAAACTGTTGGACCGTAAAGGCGACTAGAGGGGGCGTGAATAGGAGCACGCTCACTTTTTCACAAATTATGAACTCAATACAATTTCACTCCAGTAGCTATTAGAAAGCTATGAAGATCAATATACCAAGACAAATGGAAGACTAGTATTGAATCCAATTAAACCCTAAGCAATGCTACAAAGATCAACTAAGATTGCAAAGACTCACAAAGACGGGCGGTCGACCGATCATGGACCTAATCGGTCGGACCGATTGTCGCGGTCCGACGGCGGCGTTATCTTGGCGGTCGGACCGCTCCAAAATCGGTCCGACCGGTGATGACGGCGGTCCGACCGGCCGACTCGTAACCGATCCGCAATAAAGAAAATCACCGATGACGAAGTTGCAATTAGGTGAAACTTTTGATTCTCAACTCTAATCTTTATGAAACTTTGCACACACCTTCTATATGCTATTGAGGACCTATTCCAATCGAATATTATGATAATTCTTGGAGCGATCTTGAGCAATTGCCAATTGATTAACGAAGGTCTAAAACCGCAAGAACGAAAACTTGATCCTAAAGCTTGTTCGTGAGGATTGATGATCAAGATGATGCTAGATAGATTCACACATATCACAGCAAGCTAATTCACGTGAAAGAATCAATCACAAACTCGCGGATCAAAGAAAGCCCTAAAAACACGAAATTGAAAGCAAGAACGAAAAGAGACTTATCTCAAGCAAACCTTGCATAGATTGATTTCGTGATTGATGCTGGATTACATCCACACCATCATGGATCAGTGGACAATCAAAGATCACGAAATTCACCACAAACCATCAAGAGCCCTTGCCTCCACCTCAACTCCCCTAAAGACAATTAGGGTTTTGAAACATAAAAGGCGAGAGAGCGAGAGGTGCAGCCACCATCTCCTCCTATTTATAGTGGAGGCCTAGACTCCTAGGGTTTGACTCCATTGGGCTCCCGTTAAGGCCCACTAACAAACGGGTCACACACGCACGCTTCAAAGCGCCGTTTTAAACTTTTGACCTAAACCGCTTCACCATGCGCCATGGATTTGCCAATAGGTCACCCTTGTCCATCTTGTGTCACGCTTGAGTCGTTGACTTCACCCGCATCGCCGATCGCTCGACCTCAACTCTTCAAGTCTAGTCCCGATTCTCCTCGCCGCTGACCGTCGTTGACCACCAAGCTACCGCACAACCACGCATAAGAAAACACGATTCGGAACAAGTTCTTCACAACTTGACCCATGTTAGTCAAAACATGCATCATGCAAATCATATGCCATGAAACCAATGACTTTGACCTAACAAAACAACATCGCCACGGTTGGCCGACGTTCATAGAAACCGGCCCGACCGCTCCAGTGAGCGGTCGGACCGCGCCTTGGGACTTAGCCAAATTCAAGCCCCCAAATTCAAACCTTCGGAAACTTTAAACCAATAGAACTTCTTCGGAGACTCCAAAAATATGAGACCAAGTGCATTGGGATCCCCTCACTTGCCTACAACACCTATTTTTGGCCCACTGCTTTTGAACACTTTTAGGTCACCGCCGGTCCGATCGCCCCACATGGCCGGTCCGACCGATTTGGGACCGGACGATCATTGCAAGGACCGGTCGGACCGCCTCGCCCGTAATACCAGTAGCTTTGTCGAAAACACGTGAAACTACAAACCGTAACGCCATTGCCAATTGTCACATCATCATAAGATCTCGAACATATTCTCATGAAATCCACAATCTCCCCTTGATGAACACATTGGCAATTATCCGTAAAATGTAAGTAAGAGGTTTGAAAACGAGTTTACTCAGCTTCGACAAAGGCACAACTTGGTCCATAAGCAAGAAAAAGCAATGAAAATGACCAAGCCGGCATCGTAATAGTATAGGCATGTGAGACAAGGCAAAAGAAAGCACAAAACTTTGATTTCGAAAGGGTCAAAATTCTCACATGAGGTCCATATGAAAGAACAATTGTTCAATTGACCTATGATCATTGTGAGTATAAAAGAATGCAATTCAAGTTCGAATATTCAATAAGACAATAAGAATGCAACTCAAGAACTCCCCTCACTATGATCCTCAAATTTCAAATTTTCGCTCCCCAACAACTTCTCCCCAAAGAAATATATTCTCATTAACACATCTTCTCTTCTCATTTAACACATCTTCTCCCCTTTGACAATGGATTCATCAAGGAATCACACCTTCCTCTCATCCGAGATGATAAATATAGAATAAAGGAAGAAGCGTAAACAAAAGAAGCATAAAGAGGAATATGCATGAAATGCAATGGAGTGGCTTCAATTTTTGTATTTTTCAATTTTGATTACAAGAAGCTTTGGAGATTACCCAAAAGAACAAGCTAGTATCTCTAATATTGCACAAACAAAGATATCAAGCCCGACAAACGCTTAGCAAGATCATGGTAAGACATATATATCAAAGCTAAGCACAAAGGCTCAAAAGTAAAGCAAGAGATTTGATCAATTTAAGCAACGCTTCAAATTCACAAAGTTCATCAACAGGATCCTAAAGTGAAATTGGCCATGTCAAAATGTCAAAGTGAGATCAAAATCTAACAAAGACCACATTAAGAGTCAATCAAGTCCCGTATTGAATCATTTTGCTCAATATTTTGTAAACGCCCATTTGTCAACATTTTTCTCATTTGCATTGAATATTGAAGTTGACTAATGATCTAACTTAGTGACAAGATCCTGGACTAGGAGCCATCCACAAACTCATCCTAAGCTTCACCAAAAGTTGATTAAAGGTATATCTTACTAAAGAAGATCCTGGACTAGGAGCCATCCACAAACTCTTTCTAAGCTTCTACCGGGGCGACAAATCTTGAGGTTCATGTCATTTCGACAAGCGGTCCCCATGAGATCGTCTGTTCATCAAACTATCTCCAAGTTCATGTCATTTGACAAGCGCCTCGTAAGAATATTTGGCACAATTTAAGCATAAGACAATCTTGATTTTCATTTTTCACAAGAGCATTTTAGAATCTCAAGAACACAAAAGCTCAAGTAATGGTCAATTTTAGATCAAAGAGCTAACAAAGCAATTCGACAGGCCAATGTCACAAGAGGAGCACTAATTGCGCAACTCGCTAAAACATCCACAAATTGCAATTTCTTAGTTTGAGTTGTTTAAAAGATTCTAGCTCATATAGCAAAGACTTAGCTACACATGTAAAAGCATGATAATTCTAGCAAGTCAAAGAACTAGACATGACATTGAGCAAGAATTGAAATACAAAAGCTCTAAAGGGTAATAGGCAAAGCTTCATCATTTTAAAAGATAAGGTAAAATCTTATATTACAATGCATTTTTTTGGATTTTTCATACCACTTGTTGTAACCACTTGTTGTATTTTTCATATGAATGCAATATGACACAATGAGATGCAATTAAAAAGCCTAAAACCTAAAAAGTTCAAAAGATCACTAAGTTCGAAAAAGAACAATAAAAGATCAAAAGAACAAGGAAAGATAAGAAAAAATCAAGCTCCCCTCAAACCAACCCATAAGGATAAATTACCCTAACTCGCTTCTTAAGGAGGAAAATCGGTTTGATCTAAAGGCTTGGTAAGAATATCGCCAATTGAGCTTGGACTTTCTGAAGTGCATCACAATATCACCTTTTTCAACATGATCTTTAAGGAAGTGAAAGCGAATGTCTATGTGCTTAGTCCTAGAATGTTGCAATCGGGTTTTAGCAATATTAATAGCGTATGTTATTACGTAAAAGAGGAACACTAGCAAAGTTTAACCCATAATCTTTCAAAGTGGACGCCATCCACAAAATCAAGCTACAACAACTAGCGCAACTACATACTCCGCTTCAAAGAGTGGATTGTGCAATGTAAGACCGCTTCCTAGAAGACCAAGATACAAGAGAAGTGCCTAGGAAGTGACAGTGCACGAGGTACTCTTCCTATCTAACCGACACCCAAAAATCGAATCAAAAACCTCTAATGGACAAAGTCAAGAGCAGAATACCAAATGCCATATAAGAGGGTAGAGTGTAAATACCGAATATGCGCTTAACGGCTTGGCGATGGGAAGTTCTCGAGACGCTCAAATCTTGCACAAAGGCATACCGTGAAGTGAATGTCCGGTCTCGAGGTCAAATCATGTAGGAGCCGATCATGTCATGCAGTACTCGCGTTGATCCACGACTTCTCCTTCCTCATCCGGATCCAAAACAATGGTTGCCATGGGAGTGGAAATTGGCTTGCAATCACCCATGTTGAAGCGCTTGAGTAGATCTTTAGTGTACTTCGTCTAATGGATGAAAGTTTCTTCCTTGCATTGCTTGATTTGAAGTCCCAAAAGTAATTAAGCTCTCCCATCATACTCATCTCAAATTCCCGGACATAGTGTCGTAAAAGTCGAAACAAGAGCATTAGAGGAACCACCAAAAATAATATCATCCACGTAAATTTGAGCAAGCAAGAAGTCATTTCCACGCCTAAGAATAAATAGAGTTTTATCCACTTTACCCATCTCAAAATTATTTTTAAGCAAGAAGGTCTTAAGTCTATCATACTGTGCTCTAGGGGCTTGTTTAAGACCATACAATGCTTTAGATAGCTTGAAAACACGATTTGGATATTTAGGATCCTCAAAACCGGGGGTTGCTTAACATACACTTCCTCATCTATGAAACCATTTAAAAGGCACTTTTAACATCCATCCGATATAATTTAAAACCTTTTGATGCAAAGAAATGCAAGCGAATGCGAATGGCTTCTAGTCTAGCAACAGAGCAAATGTCTCATCAAAATCTAACCCTCAACTTGGTCAAACCCCGAGCTACCAATCGCCTTATTTCTAACCACGTAACCATCCTCACCTTGTTTATTCTTAAACACCCAACGGGTTCCTATAACATTATGACCACTAGGAGGTTCTACTAGGTTCCAAACTTTGTTTCTTTCAAAATTCTCTAACTCCTCATGCATGGCATTTACCCACTAGAATCGGATAAAGCATGTGATATATCGCGGGTTCAAAAGAAGCAACAAAAGTCGAATGAGAGTAGAGATTTGGATCATTATACCGAGCGAGTGACTCGCTCATGTAGATTACCTATTATCTGCTCCGAGGATGCTTTGTCTTTGAATGCGAAGTGGAGCGCCGGTGAGATACTGCTTTCTTCGACCTCCGCAGTATCTGCGATGATGAAGATGCAACAGAGCCTCAATCAAGGTGAAGTAGACGAAAGGTGTTCTTGTATCAATATGGGCGCCAAGAGCAGCAGATGAAGGAATGATATTAGCTTCGTCCTCATCTTCCTCCACAAAATGCTCTCACACCAGAAATCATCTCAGAGTAATAGATCTAGCTCGTGGCTAGTCTCATCAAAAGTGACATTACAAGTCTCCCGAATAATGTTAGTCTCAAGATAAAAACCCGAAAACCCTCGAATGAGCAGGATAACCTGTAAATATCCCATCAAAAGTTCTTGATTCAAATTTATCTAAATTGCCTGTCTTAAGAATAAAACATTTTGATCCAAAACTCAAAATGCGAAATGAGGGTTTTCTACCAAAACGAAGCTCATAAGGAGTCTTGCCTAAAGAAGGTCTCAAAAGACACGATTTGCAATATGGCAAGCAAGAGCAATAGCTTCGCCCAAAATCTCCTCGTGTTATACTCATCTAGCATCGTCCTAGCCATTTCGACTAAAGTCCTATTCTTCCTTTCCACCACGCCATTTTGTTGAGGAACGTGTGGAGAGGAGAACGATGCTCAATACCACGCCAAGACAAAAAGAAGCAAAAGAAGTATTTTGAACTCCGTGCCATTATCATCGCGAATCGCTCTCAAAGCACCGAAGCTCGAAGCCAAACGAAGAACAAGGTCATGAAAATAACCAAAAGCTTCATCTTTTGAAGTAAGAAAGAACACCCAAGTATATCTAGAAAGATCATCGACTATGACAAGAATATACCATTTTCCACCGATCGACGGACTCTAGCAGACCAACAAGATCCATATGAAGCAACCGTCCCGGTCCGTCACCATAACCATAGTCACTGTAAGGGTGTGAGGCGAAGAACTTGTTTGCCATGCCTACAGTGGTGCACATACAAAGATCTTTGATGACTTTGAGTTTGGGCAAACCTCTCATGAGATTAAGGTTGCTAACTCGCGTCAGATGATCAAAACCAATGTGCCCCAAACGTCGATGCCAAAGCCAGAAATCAGAAGAAGATGTAAGCAAACATTTAAGAGATCCAAAGAAGAGATTCTCAAAAATCACCCAAAAATTCTACCAACTCTAGAGATTCCAAACACAAGCTCACCAGTAGAATCAAGCACACGACAAGCATTTTTCTTAAAAACAGTCTCAAAGCCATCATCAAGAAGCAGAGATACGGAAAGGAGATTATACCTAAGCTTGTCCACAAGAGCGACATCCTTTAGAATGAATTTATTGTTTACCCTAATTGATCATGTTCCTTCAATTCGCCCTTGTGTATCATCTCCAAAGGTGATGAAGTCATCACCTGTTGCCCGCGTGAAAGAGGTGAACCATTTTGAGTTTCCGGTCATGTGGCGTGAACATCCGGAGTCAACGAACCACGTGTTCTTCCCCTTTCCGCGGTAATCCTGAAAATCAAGGAACAAAAGAACGATGTGTCTCAATACTGGGGTTAGATAAACAAGATTTAGAAATCCAGTACTGAGACACACGTCTGCAAGGAGTATACAAACCAGAAGTACTATCCTTGATATTTCATCTAACATTCGGTTATGAGCAATGTTTAAATTAACATAAGACTTAAACTGTCCATGGGCGGTCTGACCGGCGTTGTGCTGGCGGTCAGACCGGTGACCAAATTGGTCAGACCGGTGACCACCAGCGGTCAGACCGCCAGTCTGATAAACATTAGAATTAGGATATCTAGAAACATAATGATTTGTATGAGAGAAAAATCCTAATCCAGGTTTATTCTTTTCAGTGTTACCATGTCTCATAGAAGCTCTAGGTTGCATGAATGAAATTCTATCAAAATTTTTCCTATCATTTTTCAACCTACGCCAATGTAATTCAATCAAATGTCCACCTTTTTGCAATAAGTGCAATGGTACTTGGTACCACTAGAAGAAGCACCATTTGAATTAATACAAGGTTGGGCAAAACCTGCAGATTTAAAAGATGTTTTTGCAGTTGGGTTTGAATTCAATTAAACCTTTTCCAAGACTTGAATGACTTTTGGGTTTGAATTGTCTTGAAAAGAATTGAATCCTAAACCTTGCTTCTTATAAGGAGTTTTAGACTTGTCAAGAATCATGTTTAATTGTTTCTTACCTTTAGAAAATTTCTCTAATGTATCATGAAGGTAAGCATTTTCTTTTCTCAAGTTAATACAAACATCACAAGTTTTATTCATAGATTTCTCCTTATACGAAGCAATTTCAAGCTTAAAAACGGAACATGAAGCACAAGTAGTATTTTCAATATTGTCCTTAAGCTTAGCATATTTGACTCTAGCAGCTTCTAAGATATCTTTGATTTCACGTTCCTTTTCTAAACATGAAGTGCAAGGGCTAGATTCAAATACATCAAAAGCAATCAATTTACTAGATTCTAAACATTTTTCACAAGGAGCACTTTTAATTTCATTTAGTTCAGATCTAGCATTCTCAAGTTGTTGTACAGAAATATTATGAGCAGATTGTAACTTGGTAATTTCTGAATGCATAGCATGACAAGATAAACATTCATCGAGTTCAAGAGTCTTACCATTTTAAGCTCTACTTTTAGTTTGTTAATCTTTGACTCTAATTTCTTATTCTTTGTCATGACAAATTCTAGCGCTTCATCTTGACTAAGCAATTGCTCAACTATAGAATCATATTTAGCAGAAAGCTCATCATAAGAAAAAGATACCTCATTATCATCAATGTCGTCAGTGTCGACCATGAAGCACATGCCGTGAAGTCTTTGGCCTTCCTTTCTTTTTGCCTTGAGGATCTCCTCCTCCTTGTCCTCCTCACTCCCGGTATCCACATCGCTCAAGGATTGATCCTCAAAGCGGCAAGGACCCGGTGAGCGCCTTCACAAGCTTATTAGCCTCATACCTTGATTTGTTGAAAGGAGGCTTCTTCCAAGTCGGCTTTCCTTCCTTATGATTGCTCTTACCTTTCAACTTGGGGCAATTTGCCCGATATGATTGAGCTCACCACATTCATAGCATGTCACCGACCACCTCTCTTTTGTTTCTCACATTATTGTAGGCCCGTGTGAATTTTTTAGCTAGAAGAGCTAACTCTGTTTCGAATACTTTCAAGCTCCTCTTCATGAATAGCAGATAAACAAGCAAATGAAAATCCGTAAGAAGATTCAAAAGAGTCATCAAAAGCCTTTTGAGAGGATCTCGCTACCAAAGCTAAATTATCTTTCTTGGGATGATCAACTCTTTTAATTTCATGAGTCTTGAGTTTACTATAAAGCAATTCTAAAGTAAGACTTGAAAGATCAACATTTTCCTCTATAGCAAGAGCCTTCATCTCCCACTCCTTGGTGTTGATTGCGCCAAGAGATGGGTGGCATTTTCAGATTGAGAATATTCAATATCAACAACTTTCATTTGATTAATTACTTTATTAAAGCGATCGAAAATGTCATCGATGCTTTCTCCAGACGCATCTCGAATTTATTGTATTCACGCTTGTAAACCGCTTGGCGCACCTTTAAGATTTGGGACGAACCTCATGATATGTTTCGAGAGTGTTCCAAATTTCATGCGCAGCTGAAAGATTACAAATTCTATCATATTCTTGTCTACCAAGTGCACCATATAAAAGATTCTTAGCCTTATTGTTGTTAGCCAAAAGAATTGCGTAAGCGGTGTAGCAATTTCGTAAATAACCAATGGGCTCTAACAACATCCCAAATAGCTTGTCCTCGCTCTCAAGAAAGACGCGCATACGATTCTTCCAATAGGCATAGTCGTGCCCATCAAGATATGCGGTTTAGTAGAAAACTTATCCATCGCCAAAGTTCAAAGGACCTGTTAAGATCAAGATTGAACTAACCTGCTCGATACCACTTGTTGGACCGTAAAGGCGACTAGAGGGGGTGAATAGGAGCACGCCACTTTTTCACAAATTATGAACTCAATACAATTTCACTCCAAGAGCTATTAGAAAGCTATGAAGATCAATATACCAAGACAAATGAAGACTAGTATTGAATCCAATTAAACCCTAAGCAATGCTACAAAATCAACTAAGATTGCAAAGACTCACAAAGACGGGCGGTCGACTCATTGGACCCAATCGGTCGGACCGATTGCGGGCGGTCGACCGGCGTTATCTTGGCGGTCGGACCGCTCCAAAATCGGTCGACCGGTGATGACGGGCGATCGACCGGCCGACTCGAACCGATCCGCAACAAAGAAAATCACCGATGACGGTTGCAATTAGGTGAAACTTTTGATTCTCAACTCTAATCTTTATGAAACTTTGCACACACCTTCTATATGCTATTGAGGACCTATTCCAATCGAATATTATGATAATTCTTGGAACGATCTTGAGCAATTGCCAATTGATTAACAGAAGGTCTAAAACCGGGCAAGAACGAAAACTTGATCCTAAAGCTTGTTCGTGAGGGATTGATGATCAAGATGATGCTAGATAGATTCACACATATCACAGCAAGCTAATTCACGTGAAAGAATCAATCACAAACTCGCGGATCAAAGAAAGCCCTAAAAACACGAAATTGAAAGCAAGAACGAAAAGAGACTTATCTCAAGCAAACCTTGCATAGATTGATTTCGTGATTGATGCTGGATTACATCCACACCATCATGGATCAGTGGACAATCAAAGATCACGAAATTCACCACAAACCATCAAGAGCCCTTGCCTCCACCTCAACTCCCCTAAAGACAATTAGGGTTTTGAAAACATAAAAGGCGAGAGAGAGAGAGGTGCAGCCACCATCTCCTCCTATTTATAGTGGAGGCCTAGACTCCTAGGGTTTGACTCCATTGGGCTCCCGTTAAGGCCCACTAACAAACGGGTCACACACGCACGCTTCGCAAAGCGCCGTCTTTAAACTTTTGACCTAAACCGCTTCACCATGCGCCATGGATTTGCCAATAGGTCACCCTTGTCCATCTTGTGTCACGCTTGAGTCGTTGACTTCACCCGCATCGCCGATCGCTCGACCTCAACTCTTCAAGTCTAGTCCCGATTCTCCTCGCCGTTGACCGTCGTTGACCACCAAGCTACCCGCACAACCACGCATAAGAAAACACGATTCGGGAACAAGTTCTTCACAACTTGACCCATGTTAGTCAAAACATGCATCATGCAAATCATATGCCATGAAACCAATGACTTTGACCTAACAAAACAACATCGCCACGGTTGGCCGACGTTCAAGTAGAAACCGGTCGACCGCTCCAGAGAGCGGTCGGACCGCTATGGCCGGTCGGATTGCTCCTCGTGAGCCGGTCGGACCGCCCTTGGGACTTAGCCAAATTCAAGCCCCCAAATTCAAACCTTCCGAAACTTTAAACCAATAGAACTTCTTCGAGACTCCAAAATTATGAGACCAAGTGCATTGGGATCCCCTCACTTGCCTACAACACCTATTTTTGGCCCACTGCTTTGAACACTTTTAGGTCACCGCCGTCCGATCGCCCCACATGGCCGCTCCGACCGATTTGGGACCTGGTCGGACCATTGCAGTGCAAGGACCGGTCGGACCGCCTGCCTAGAATACACAGTAGCTTTGTCGAAAACACGTGAAACTTCAAACCGTAAACGCCATTGCCAATTGTCACATCATCCTAACATCTGTAACATATTCCCATGAAGTCCACAAAACACCTTAAATTGTATGCCAGAAATTAACGAAAACATATAACTAGTTCATTTGATGCAACACATTCATGAATTATTCATATTTTCAGCAACCACATATAACATTGGCACTAACAAGTTGCATTAACTAGTTCATCATAAACATAACACTTAGTTTACCATATTTAGCTTATAAGTCAGAACTCGCAAAGTCACAAGTCGTCACACATTCACACGTAGCTTATCACATACATAAAACTTAGTTCACACTAACATTGATGAGGTTATATAGTTAATCTATACTTAAATGACTGTAACATCCCAAAGTATGTTACCAAAAATAAAATTAATAAAGTTATTAGTTTATTGGATTTTTGAGATTTAAAAGAGTTTTCTTCGTTAAAAGGAAAAAATAAATGAAATAAAGTCAATTATTTAATTTCCTAGTTTTCAATGTCAAAAAAAATTATTGAGATTTCTGGGATTTTATTGTATTTAAAGTGAAAATAAAAAAAATTAATTTCTTGAATTTTCTGGATTTTAAAAAGGTTGTTCATATTTTTCAGAAATTAAAAATAATTTATGTGCAAAAATAAAAAATAACTTTAACTTGGAATTAATTTTATTAAGTTCAAAATAATTTAAGGAATTTTTATGATTTTTTCTAGAATTTTTTAAATCTATTTGCTATTTTCTAAAAGGCTATTTGATTTGTTGCATTTTCTGAAATTCGAAAATCAATTAAAATCTCATTTTCCCTTTTGGGCTGAAATCCTCTTCTATTGGGCCGAAATCCGAATATTCGGACTTGTCTTATCCGGATAATCCATATCCGTATCCGTATCCGCCGGATAGCATGCGTACCGTATTCGTTTCCGTTTCCGACAAAAAAATCCGAATCCGTATCCGATCCGAAAATTATCCGAGAAAATCCGATCCGAGACAATCCAAATCCGTTTTAAATCGGATCGGTCGGAAACTATCCGATCCGCTTTCATCCCTAGATTTAACCCGCTGGCCACTAAGTAATCAAGACACACGCACACACACCACACCCGCCCGCTGTGACGACCGCATCATTTGCATATTTGTTAACATAAAACATTTCCATTTCATTGCATCAAAAAGATTTTACAACATTTGCTTTACAAGCATTTCCAATATTTTTGACAGCAAATAATTAAAACCCTAGTTTCTTCTCTTCTTGCCGTCTGTAGTAGCAGTCTTCCTCGTCGCCTTGTCTTTGAGCGCCTGCCGGTAGAGCCACCTCGCGATCCATTTTCCTCGCTCGTAAGAAAGCCAGCAATCGGTTAGTAATCGTAGTCGAGAGTATTCTTGTGAGTAGTAGTGTATAGAAGTTAGAGTTTAGAAAGTGGCCGTCAGATTTCCCGAAGTGCAGTAGAGTATCCGGAGTACCCTGAGTAGTCGGTCCCTTGGCAATCAAGATTCCCAGACCAACCGGAGTTAGTCGGCCCCTTGATCGCCAAGATATCTAGACCACCCAAGATCCTTCGACATCTGTCACTTCTGTGGGTCTCCTCATCCGGCATAATTATAACCCAACACCCACTGTTCGCATTTGTCAAAACCACAAAGGCAAACCCTCAGTGCATACCCCCGGTAACCACACCCTCAGCCAAAGCATCACCGAGTGTAGCCCTTTTCCATTCATAGCAAAGCCAGCAAGCCACCAAAATATCAAGCACAGGAGACCAGCAGCACCGAAGTGCAGCTCCCCTGGCCGAGCCCAAACCCCAACAAAGCACCAAAGAACAAATGACCCACTAATGCATCTCCCCCGCAGCACCACGACCATGACCAGACCAAAGAACAAAGACAAATGCATCCCCAAAGAGCTACCAAGACAAATACATCCTCAAGCCACCCAAGATTCATTCCCCCCAGCATCACATTTTCCCCTGAAGCCACTTCCCAGATCAGCAAAGCCAGCAAAGCCAGCAACACAACCACATTCCCATCCATTCCATTCCCCAGCCAGCAGAGGCAAGAACCGAAGGAGGTTCAACCTCAGCATCCCTCACCAAGAGCAAGCAAGAAGCGACCAAAGGCAGAGGAGCCACCAGCAAGAGCAAAGACTGTGCCAGCCCCAGCCACCGCAACTGTGAGCCAGGAGCGAGAAGGAGAGCACCACCAAGCCAAGATCGCCATCCCTCTCCCCATCCTAGATCCATCACGAGGTAAACCCTAGCACACATCAGTTTGCACATCATCCATTCACATCACCAAATCTCAGTAGCATCAACATAGATTTCAGTCTTTTCCATTTCAGAGCAAAGAGGGTTAGGGAGTAGGGTACCTGTGGTTTACCAAGAGACCGGGCCGGCGGATCTGAAGCCATGGCGGCCGGCGGCCGAGAGGCCGAGCCGAGCCAGGCCAGGGTCGGACCGGAGCAGCCTAGGGCACCGGAGGTGGTGGTGCGCCAGGGCCGGGCCGAGTCGAGTGAGGTCGGAGCGGGAGGAAGCGCCGAGCCGGGCCGTGGAGCGGAGCGACCGGCCGAGGCGAGGCGGCGCAGCGGGCGCTTGCCTTCGCCGCTGCCAAGGAGGAGGAGGAGGCGAGCCGAGCCGAGGAGTCGGCCAAGGACCGGAGGAGGCGCAGGGAGCAGCGCCGAGGGGCCGGAGCAGCGGTTGGAGGCGATGGCGGCGGAGGTTCCCGAGGCGAGAGAGGGGAGAGTCGGCGGAGAGCGGAGAGGCGCGAGAGAGAGCGAGGGTTAGAGGCAGCGGGGATCGGAGTCGGGTTAGAGGCAGAGAGGGCGTCGGCGCCGAGATGGGAGAGAGAGTGAGAGAGAGGGTTAGATTAGGGGGTGAGTTTAGGGTTAGGGTTAGGATTAGAGGGGGGTGTTTAGCCGGTTGGGTGAGTTTAGCCGAATAGGTTAGTCTGTTAATTAGAGATTAAGGTTAGGAGCTAGTTGTTTATTTTATGAGTATAGGTAAGTCTTCCTCGCACTACATTGCTCAATACATCGTATTCATTGGACATTCTTGAAATAATGAATGGATACATCATGTTTGTATGCAGGATTTCTTTAGATGCCAGGACGGACATGAGGCCGTATGGATGCGGTGGCTACCAAATGTTTGCAAAAAACTCGTCGTGGACATGCATTACGAGGCGCATCCGTGCCGTCAGAACTTACCACGGACCGTCCTTGGAACGAAGGTCACCAAAAGGGACGCCGAACCATGGCGCCGACCGACCATGACTGCAGTAAATACGTAACATTAATACTGATTCCTTTTGAGATTAAGTAGGCTTAATTTCATCTTCTGATATGTCATGTACTTGATGGCCTGTAGATGATTCCTTATTGGTGCGCCGCGCATCCCCAGTGCTGGGAACAGATGGTGCACAAGTGGTGCTCACGCGAGTGGGAGGAGACGCACAACTTGTGCCGGGAGCGGCGTTTGATGATGCCAGGTGTAGCACACCATCAAGGTAGCCGCAACCTCGCGGATCTGTGAAAACATGGGTACGCGAATTCATTTATTTATTCTAACGCTCAATTCGCATGATTTCTAATCATCTTGTCGCTTTTCGCGCAATCGTCACATGGTGGCCACCTTGCTCCATCTTCAAGGCATTTGCTATTGCCCACAAGGGCAAGGCGACGTCCGACGTCGACTACAACCCGAGGATCGGGCCCGAGGTGTCTGAAGAATGCGATCGTCCACAACCGCCTTAGTGAGTACACATCGATGGCAAGGGAGGTCCATGGGCCAGAGTACGATCCGAGCACCGAGGACCTTGATGGAGAAGTCGTCATGAGGGTGGGAGGAGGCAAGAAGCATGGGCGATCTTCGCATTGGCGACGGCGCAATCGACTCGGCCGCTACTCCCGCCTCTCCCAGTTCGAGCAAGCAAGCCACGAGCACGAGCCCGCCATACGACCTCGGCGGACACTTCACACCACCGGTGGAGGCACTCTAGGTTATTCTGGTTTATTCGCTGCTCATTGGTTTTTTCATACCTTTCCTTTGCATTATTGTAACATTGGGGTGAATATATTGTAGGCCCAGCTGGAACAAGAGAGGAGGATACGGGAGCAGATGCAGGTGAAGATGGAGAGGGTGGAGGCCGAGCGGGAGGCCGAGCGGAGGATGGCGAGATTCTTCAAGACATGCAAAGTCTTGGCGCCTTCTGGGTGTACCTCCGCCACCTTCGCTATTCGCTCCACCTCCACCTCCACCTCCTCACTATTCTACTCCTGTGAGTATAAATATTTTAGTTTGTATGTTCATGCTTACGGTCAAACCTAGTGGAGTATGAAAGTTTTATTCGTGTATGGTATATATTTATCTTGTCTCACACATGCAATCTCTTCTCCTTTGTGCAGAATCAATCGGCGGGATCGAACGATCCTCATGCTTCAGTGAATCCTTCACCAAATCAGTCTCATTGGCCATCTTAGTGATACTACTTGTGGTTGTTAATGGTACTTCTATTTGCAATTATGGTTGTAGATGATGGAGCACTTGGATTACTTGTGAAGTTATTTGTGATATATTGTGAGACATGTGACGTTTGTGATATATATGTAGTGTTGGTGATATATATGTGCTGTTGATGATATATATGTGATGTTGATGATGTTTGTTATATATATATATCTTCTGTTTGTTTGGATGGGATGTAAAAACAACTAAAAAAGGCTGTTTTCAGTCACTTTGCCGAGTGCAATGGCCATGACACTCGGCAAAGTGACCATGCTTTGCCGAGTGCAAAGGGCATTGCACTCGCAAAGCGTCGCCGATTTGCCGAAAGTGCCACGGGCAGCACTCGGCAAAGATGGCCTGCTTGCCGAGTGTCCTCCGGTGGCACTCGGCACGAGCCACCTTTGCCAAGTGTTTGATTCAATGGCACTCGGCAAGCGGAGACCTTGCCGAGTGCTTGACCTTGACACTTTCGGCAAAGACGTCGTCACGGTGGCGCTCGCCGTCACGGCGACTTTCTTTGCCGAGTGTTAGATTAGCACTCGGCAAAGCCTTGCCGAGTGCCCGATAAAGTGCACTCGGCAAAGGGTCTTTGCCGATAAACCGCTTACTGAGCGCCCTTTGCCGAGTGTAGCACTCGGCAAAGCCTTTGCCGAGTGTATATCGTCCTGTGCCGAGTGCCTGAGGCACTCGGCAAAGAAGCTGTCTCCGGTTGTGATCTCACCAAATAAACAATATAGGTATTTGCTAATTTACGGACATCCTCAATTTCCTCTAATTCACAGACACCCACATCTTACCGTTCGTTTCCTCCTCAAATCAATATTGCCCGGTCGATTAGCACCCACGTGCATCTGCAACTTCACACTCGAAGGGAAAGTTGCTTGCGTCTTAGGTATAACGAGCTCGGCTCGTTAAGTAAATAAGAAAAACTATGTGTTCGACTCGACTCGTTATGAACTCGTGAGCTGGCTCGTTTGGCTCAGGACCGTGGAAGGGCGTACTCAACTCATTATGAACTCGTGAGTTGGCTCATTTGGCTCAAGGCCATGGAAGGGCGTATGGTGGAACACAGAAGGAGAGGGCATCGGGCAAGCAGGGGAAGGGCGCCGGGCCGGAGGCCTGGCAGAGCTAGGGTACAGGGCGGGATGCCGAGGTCGGAGGCCGAAGCAGGATGTGGATGCAGTAGGCTGGGACCAGCCAGGCGAACAGGGGGGTGGTGCCGTGGAGGCAACTGGACGCTGTGGTCTTGCGGTCACGGTGTGCTGCTATGTGGATATGATAGGGTTGTGGCTTGCTGGGCTGAGCTGGTAGACTTTTGCTAGGCCTATTCTAGTTAGACTACTAGGCTCGTTGGATTGGGTTCTTGTGGATATCATGGGGATATGCTCCAGATCTTAGGATGATGTGACAATTGGCAATGGTATTTATGGTTTGTCGTTTCACAGGGTTTTCGACAAAGTTCAAGCTTTCTGGACAGGGGCGGTCCGACTGGCCATAGCATGGCGGTCCGACCGGTCCCAAATCGGTCGGACCGGCCATGTGCGGCGGTCGGACCAGCCGTGACCAAAGAGTGTCAGAATGTGCTGGACCAAAAATAGAGGGTGTAGACAAGTGAGGTGAGAAACCATGTGAGAGGTCCTCCTCTCTGAGTGATGAGTATTTGACACCGTGGTTGAATAGGTTGAGAGTTGAGTTTTTTCGGTATGGACTGGTTCTGTGCTGAATCAGGGAAATCAGAACTACCGCTACGTATGGAGCGGAAGTTCCGATAATCGGAACTACCGGCGTTGGAAATAGGAACTTCCGATTTACAGGTTTTGAGTTCGGTGAAGGAAATCGAACTTCCGCACAAGGGGTAGCGGAGTGTCCGATAATCTTGACATTGAGTGTTCCTCGAGATGGTAATCGGTTTGAAAATCTGAAAGGCGGATGTTCGAAGATCGGAAGTTCCGCGAGTTTAAGCGAACTTCCGATAATCGACAACAGCGGACGTTAGAAATCGGAACTTCATTGTGGTAAGTCGCGAACTTCCGATTGTGACGAATCGTGCGAGAAGGATAAATTGTGATTTTGATTTTGTATGAGTTTGAGTCTTATACAAATGTTGATGCTATGATATTGTGCAATGCTATGTGATGTGTTTTTGCTTGTGATGACCGCAGGCATCGAGATAGAGTCGTGGCGAGACACGTGGACCGACTAGGCGCAGGAGGCGTTGAGGTCGAAGCGGTCGGGATGTGTCGAAGACGGCGTGAATCTTGAAGCGGTTGCGAGTCGTGCACAAGAAGGAAGACGGAGGCTTCGAGGGGTGCGCAAGGGGCGAAACGGTCTTTTCGCAAGCGGCACAAGTGGAGGCGTTCCGTTCGGTGTAGCGGGCTTAATGGGTTGGAGGCCCATTAGCCAAGGGCTATAAATAGACATGAAACCACGGTGCTTGGGTTAGACCTTGAGAGAGGTAATTAGGTTAGCTCCACCAAAAGGCTTTGTTTTGCTTTTTGAGAGTTTGTTGAGTTGGAGAGTATGAATGAAATCTCTTGTAATCATTCCTCTGTGTTTCCATCTCAGTAAGCGTTTGATTTCTATCAATGAAACTCGAGTTTTGATTACTTGTTTATGTCCTCTTCCTTCTCTCTCTCTTCTCTTGAATAGCTAGGGTTTTGATGTATCTTTTGATTCGTCTTATGAAATAGCGTGAAACTTGATATCTATAGTCGTTTTGATATTGCTAATCTATCATCAAAGTTTCATAAGCTAAGAATCGAGAATCGTGTCTATTGTGGGTTTTGGTCTTTCTTGCCCTTCTTCAAGAAACCCGATTTTGCTTTGATTATTGAATCTTTGCTAGCAACTTCTTCTCAATATGGTCAAGATGTTGGTTAGGATGATGTCCTGTGAAACTTGACCAGAGAAGAACAACAGATCAAAAGTAGTTTGGATTTTGGGCAAAACCCGAGCGTTACTCGTTCTTGATCGGGATAATCAGAGCTTCCGATTTTACACAATGGAGTATCATAGCGGAACTTCCGCCATACACAATGAACTACGCATGGCGGAACTTCCGCACCTTCTCGGCCGAGCTTCCGATTTCCGAAGAAACGGCCGAGGCTTATTTTTGTTATTTGATCTTGCTTCATTTACTTTCTTTAGATCTCCAGAGATCTTTGTAGGCTTGTTTAAATACAGTAAAGGGGAGTATTAATTTTTAGGCACCATTCACCCCCTCTGTTGCCATTTCGGTCCTTCAATTGGTATCAGAGCGAGTTAGCTCTTCTTTATAGATCTTAACCGGTCGGTTGAGCCATGGCAATCGACAAGTATTCCACCAAACCTCCAGTCTTTGATGGTGCGGATTACCCTTCCGGAAGAGCCGAATGGAAACTTACATCCGTGCTCGGGGTATGCCATCTGGAGAAAGGTGAAGGTTAGATTTGCTGTTCCTGCCGATGAAAACATCAATGTGTGAAACATGCCCGATGTTGAGGCAAATGCTAAGGCAAGGAACATTATCATTCAGGGTTTGAGTAGAAGTGAGTTTGATCGCATTTCTCATTTGACTTACGCTATTTACATCCGGGTGACCCTCGATGCATACCATGAGGGCACCACCTGTTAAGACGGTTCGACAAGACCAGGTTCAAGCGTGAATCTGATAAATTTGAGATGCTTGTGGTGAATCTCTTGACGAGTGCTTTTCGCGTTTTCACAAGATTTTGAGCAACCTCCGAGCGGTCCGTCTTACATACCCCGACTCGGATAACGCCGATGGATGCTTTACGCACTTGATCTTCGTGTTTGGGAGATGAAAGTGACTACCATCAAAGATAGCACGGACCTCTCGACCACGACTCTTGATGCGCTTTACTCGCGTCTCAAGACTCACAAGATTGACATTGTCTCTCGAAGGTCGAAGTCACGAATGATGGCTTTAGTCACCGATCCCACCTCTGGATCTTCTTCTCGAGTCGACTGCGGGTTCTCCCTAGCTGCTCTCTCGTGACATAACCGATGATCGCTTAGAGCGGCTTGAGGATGAACAGCTAGCCCTCCTAGCTCGGAAGTTTTCCCATGCTTACAAGAGGAGGAGGGATGGAAAAGAGGAGGTCTGTGATTTGTTTCGAGTGTGGTGGCCCCAACCACATCCGAGCAAACCGTCCCAAGCTTGGGAAGGGCAAAGGTGACTATGGCGGTCCGAGCAAGAACGACTACATCGACAAGAACAAAGAACACGAAGCCCTCAAAGACTGACCAAGGCAAGAAGAAGTTCCGCAACTTTGGGAAGGCAAAGAAGGCATTCCATCGCGTCCTCACCGCCCTCGATTTAACCGGACACCAAATGAGGTGGAGGGTGGAGTGGCGATGATGGGAAGGACGATCATGATCCCAAGGACGACGGCAACTTCTCGGCATGTGCTTCATGGCCCTCGGGCGAATCGAGCGACAAATGTACTCCGACTCGACTCGACGAGGTTAGTCCCACTTACGACCAGCTTAATGATGCTTTTCTTAAGCTAGGTAGATTTTATGCTAAGTCTAGGGCTAAGTGTTCTGTGTTGGAGAAGGAAGTAGCTAGACTATCACGGGAGCTTACTTTACTTACATCTGCTCCCTCCCGTGATGATTGTGACACTTGCTGTGCTTTGCTTGATGACATGGAAAAACTAAGGACTTTGCATGATAGTGTGTCCTCTGAACTTGACATGATTAAAGTAGAGAACATTAGCCTTCTTGCTGAATTAGAGATGAGTAGAGTAGCACCCCTTTCATCTACTACTGTTGAGGCTACTGCTTGCACCTCATGTGATGTTAAGGACAATTCGTTTAGAGGTCTTTATACCATGTTGCTCGATCTGCCTGAGACTTGTGAAAATTGTAATAATCTCAAGATGAACCTAAAGCAGGCGGATCACAAAATTGTCAATTCCAAGTCGGCTACTAGAGCCCATTGTTTCTTGCTTAAATCGTCCTAAGTTAATCTGCTTTGAACTAGAATCAGTATCTAAGCGGTTCAAGAAATGATTGATCACAATAACAAAGCGCTCAAGATGCTTCTAAGGACCTTGTTAGCTCACCATGCAATCAATGTAATAAACTAAAATGTGATTTGGTTGCCTTGGATGAAAAATATGTGAAGCTAACTAAGGACTTTCTAGAAACACAATCTTCTGCTTGTATTGTGTGTGCTGGGAAGAAGTCTAAGGGTTTGGTAGAGACGCCTAGCAACGTGAACCAATCTGCTAGCAATAGGATCGTCCCCAAAAGTCTACCGCATGCACAAGCCAATCTTTCCTATCTTTGTTGGTTCTTCTTCCTCTACTCCCTTATCTTCTGTTGTTCCTTCTTCCCCCTGCTCTTCTTGCACCTCTCTTTTTCAGGAGTGTCAGTATCTTATGAACACTCTTGAGAAATTTGTAGGAGGCAAGAAGAAGCTAAATCTCATTCTAGATAAATCCAAGATTTGTAAATTTAATCAAGGTCTAGGATATGATTTTCATGAGGATATGAGGAAGCATCCACCTGTCGTGCTCAGAACCATAGCACCAGGTGTGATCAAAACTAAGCCCGTGGATGAGAAAGTCGATTTTAAGTCGTGGGTTTTGTTCAAAGAATTTCGGCGACAAGGTGATTCAACCTCGCCCGGCCCCTCAGAAGGCGAAGTATCATTGCACCTTCTGTCAGAAGGATGGACATTTAGTTGATCATTGCTTCAGGCGCGCCAAGATCGCGCATAGAGATCGTGCTGAGTCTGTTAGGTACATTCATGGTCAGCCCCAGACTATGAGTGCACCTAAGACCAACACGAGGTCTAGGTTTGATACAACTCATGCTTTAGGGCAGCATCGAGGACTTGGTTTTTCTGAGTTTTCTGATTTTCGTCCTCATGCTCCCTTTGATCGTGACTTCCGTCGCTTTGAGGGTAGATCTCGGTTTCCCTTCGAGATGGCTACCATGGCGTGATCGAATGTTGCGAATTTTGACTCGCTCTTCCATAGCAGTCGGATTCAGCAACAGCTTCAGGTCTGCACGCAGACCTTCTGACTTGTTGAGTGACAGAGAGCGTAGGGTAGATAGAGGTCAGTCTTGCTTGACTACTTCATCTGTTCGACGTGTTACTCAGTATTGGGTGCCCAAATCACTGTTGATTCACCCCAGTACTGAGACTTTACTCTCTGTTTGACTCAGGGTCGCCGGGCTGGGAAGACAAAGGTTTGGATTGTAGACTCCGGGTGTTCTCGTCATATGACCGGAGATTCTCGTTGGTTTTCTTCCCTTGCCCGTGCTCGAGGTGATGAGACGATCACCTTCGGAGATGCTTCTTTTGGGCGCGTCATCGCTAAAGGTACAGTGAGCATTAATGATTCGTTTATTTTAAAAGATGTTGCCTTAGTAAGTAAGCTGCAGTATAATCTGCTTTCAGTCTCTCAGCTTACCGATGACGGTTTCGAGGTGAGCTTTAAGAAAAACCATTGCAAAATTCTTGATTCTTCGGGTAGTCTAGTTTGCGGGATTTCTCGATATGGGAGGATCTTTCGTGCTGATTTTTCTGAGTCTTCTGGTGATCCTCTCCGGTGTTTAATTGCTTCTGAATCCCGTGATTTGACTTTCTGGCATAGGAGACTAGGTCATATAGGCTTTGATCATTTGACACGAGTCAGCGGCCACGATCTCATTCGTGGTTTGCCAAAACTCAAGATGGTCAAGGATCTAGTTTGCTCTCCATGCCGGCACGGCAAGATGGTTGTTGCTTCTCACTCTCCAGTCACAGTGACAATGACTGATGCACCAGGACAACTGCTCCATATGGATACCGTTGGTCCAGCTCGAGTGCAGTCAGCAGGAGGGAAGTGGTATATCCTTGTTGTGGTCGATGACTTCTCGAGGTACTCTTGGGTGTTTTTCTTAGCCTCGAAGGATGAGACGTTTACTCTTTTTCGTGGTCTTTTTAGTAGGCTTTCTGTTGAGCTCCCTGTGCATTACGAGCAATTCGCGACCGATAATGGCACCGAGTTCAAGAATTCCTACTTTGAGAGTTTTTGTGGTGAGACAGGTGTAGAGCACCAGTTCTCGTCTCCATACGTCCCCCAACAAAATGGCGTTGTGGAGAGGAAGAACCGTACCCTGGTCGAGATGGCCAGGACGATGCTTGATGAGTACTCTACACCTAGGAAGTTTTGGGCTGAGGCAATTGCTACTGCTTGTCATGTTTCTAACAGAGTCTTTCTTCGGGCACTCTTGCATCGCACTTCTTATGAGTTGAGATATGGGCGAAAACCCAGCGTCTCGCATTTTCGTGTGTTTGGTTGCAAGTGTTTTATTACAAGTCCAGGAACCTAGATAAGTTCGAGTCACGATCTTGTGATGGGATCTTTACGGGTTACTCGACTTCTTCTCGTGCCTATAGAGTGCAGGCTGCGAGTCTAGCAAAATGGTAGAAACTCAGGAGGTGACCTTCGATGAGGCCACCCGGGACTAGGCACGATATCTCGAGTTCTCTAGAGCGATGCGAGTCCATCTTTGTGGGCGATGAGGAAGATGGAGATGAGGGTTGTCTACAGATCCAGATCTTCCTCCTCCTCTTGAGGTGCATTTTTCCACCGCACCTCGAGGAGATCGACCCTTACCTTCGCTTCTTCAAGCTAGTGGCTCTGCTCCTATCTCATCTCGCTAATGAGGTAGAGGCCACTTCTTCATCTCACCTGGACCTCCAAGACACATCCAAAAGGACCACCCTTCGAGCGGATCATTGGAGACCTCTTTGAGCGTGTCACACGTTCCAAAGCTGGTTTGTCTCTCTTCTGTCTCCATTACGCCTTAAATCGCCTCATTTGAGCCCAAAGATATTTGTCATGCTCTATCCGACGAGTCTTGGACAAGCGCCATGCATGAGGAGTTGGAAAACTTTGAAAGAAACAAGGTCTGGTCCTTGTTGAGCCCCTCAAGGTCACAATATCATTGGGACCAAATGGGTGTTCAAGAACAAGCAAAGTGAAGATGGGTTAGTTATTGAAACAAGGCTAGGCCGGTAGCTCGGGGTACTCTCAAGTTGAGGGTCTAGATTTGAAGAGACCTTTGCCTCAGTAGCTAGACTTGAAGCCATTAGAATCTCGCTTGCCTTTGCACTTCTAAGGGTTTCAAGCTTTACCAGATGGATGTCAAGAGTGCCTTCCTCAATGGCCTTATTGAGGAAGAAGTCTATGTGAGACTGACCCCTGTGTTTCGAGAATCCCAAATACCTAACCATGTCTACAAGCTTTCCAAAGCCTTGTATGGACTCAAGCAGCTAAGAGCTTGGTATGAGAGGCTTAAGTCCTATCTCACGAGCCATGGTTTTGAAATGGGTAAAATAGACAAGACCTTGTTCATCCGCCGTCTTGGCACCGATCTTACGTCGTCGGATCTATGTGGGCGACATCATCTTTGGCGGCTCCTCACACACTCGTGTCTCGGTTTTACGGCGTTATGAGCTCGGAATTTGAGATGAGCATGATGGGGAGTTGAGCTTCTTCCTCGGCTTCCAAATCAAGCAGACTGGAGGGTACCTTTCTTCATCAAGGCAAATACACTCGAGACCTCTGAAGCGCTTCGACATGAATGATGGAAAGCGATATCAACTCCGATGGCATCTACAACTCTGGATCCGATGAAGACGGCGAACCAGTTGACCAAAAGGAGTTCAGGAGCATGATTGGCTCTCTCTTGTATCTCACAGCCTCGAGACCTGACATACATTTCTCTGTGTGTCTGTGTGCTCGGTTTCAGGCTTCTCCTCGCGTCTCTCACCGCCAGGCGGTGAAGCGCATCTTTCGGTACCTTCGAGCTACCATTGACTATGGTATCTGGTACTCTTCCTCTTCTTGTCTATCTCTTAGAGCTTTTTCAGATCACGGACTTTCTTTGGTGTAGGATAGATAGGAAGAGCACTTCTGGCACTTGCCAATTCATTGGCACTTCTCTTGTCTCTGGTCTTCAAGGAAGCAATCCGGTGTTGCATATCCCACTGCGAGGCCGAGCACGCGTTCTTTGCACCGATTCTTTGTAGCCAAGTGCTTTGGATGGTCTCGACCCTGCAGGATTTTGGGTTATCTATCGACTGTGTTCCACTCTTTTGTGATAACACGTCTGCGATTTGCATTGCCAAGAACCCAGTGCAACATTCACGGACCAAGCATATTGATATCAGATATCACTTTCTTCGAGACCATGTAGAGAAGGGTGACATTGTGCTCGGTTTGTGGAGAGTGAGCACCGGTTGGTGATATCTTCACTAAGCCTCCGGACGACTCTCGGTTTTCACTCTGAGGGAGAGCTTGGGGTGGTTTGTCCTTACAATTTGTTGTGAGGGGAGTTATGTGCTACTCTTGTATAATATTATATTATATTTATGCTATTACTCCTTTACATTTGTATTTCTTTTAATATTTTGGGTCAAGTCCTTCCATAGGTTAGAATGGTTCTCTTGCCAAATTGCTTTGACTGCTATTTCTTGTCTTGTGCTTCTAGGATCTTGCTTATTAGTGTCTCTTCCTTCTCTAAGTAGAGCTTACTCACTTCTTATAGGTTCTAGCGGTCGGGCCACCCTTGGGTAGACAGGGGCAGTGTTTGCTCCTTAGTGTATGAGTTGATCGGTGATAGTCCTAGAGTCATATGGGGTAGATAAGAACA
This sequence comes from Hsuehochloa calcarea, assembly GCA_036346395.1. Lineage (NCBI taxonomy): Eukaryota > Viridiplantae > Streptophyta > Magnoliopsida > Poales > Poaceae > Hsuehochloa > Hsuehochloa calcarea. Next base: position 14,136,386 of record CM070611.1, on the reverse strand, counting down.
CATCGGCGATAGTTTTCTCTATATCTTTTCTATGCTCTAAAGGATGCCTTTTCATTTCTCTTATCGATTCTCATTTTGTTCTTTTGGTTGGGGAGTTCATCACGGTTATTCCAGTTCTTAATTATGTCATAACTCAACTTTGTAATTAAAAGATGCATCTCATTCAAGGAATCGGATTTTCGTGCATTTCATCATGCATTTCATTATAATCAAATGGAGCCTTGTTTATTATCCCTTATGATCTGTGGTCACTGTCTTACATCTTGCCATGATTTATGCTAAACTGCTAGATCTATCATGACTTTTTATGTGTAGTTTAGTCTTTGCCATGCTAAGGTTATTTAAAAAAAATGCTAAACTTAAATTGAAATCTTGTCATGATAGCTCTTGAGGCTAGTGCAGTTGAAGCTATCCTTTTATGATATTCGCCATGTCAAGTAGGCTGAGTTGAGTCTTGTATCTCCTTTGAACTTTTGAGTAAGCTATGTCAGTTTGTTAAGAAACTTGACTTATCTTTAAATCGTTGGTCTAAAAACTTCAAAAGAAAAATGATCCCTTTTGTGCAAAAAAACTGATCTCACCAAATCTTTCTCATGAGACTGCTTGCCATTGCACTAGGCATGAACTCAGGGGGAGCCTTGGATGACCTAAGATCACCTCCTTAAGTCATTTGCTTGGAGTGATCGCATAAGGCTTGGGATCTAGCACATGGCCAAAAAAAAATAGTTGAAGCTCAGGAGGCAGTTGTGGATGGCACCTAGTCCAGAGCTTGCTTTACTGAGATAAAACCATAAAGATCTTTCAGGAAAAGAAAAATGTGCTAAAATTGCTTGTCATCAAAAAGACCAAGTTCTGGATAAAATGAGTCTTTCTTCAACTGGTAGCACTCTAAACTGTTCAGTATGAGTCTTCTTGATTCAACTTAGATTATTTGACATGGCTTGTATCATCCTTGGATATTTTTAGCTAGACTTCAATCTTGGCTTATTTAACTTGCTAAAGAATTGGATCATTAATCAGATTATGGACTTTCTGTCTTAGCTTTTCTATACATCAATTGTCATGATCTTGATAGCATTCTTCTGTGTTATGGCTTGGTGTAATACTCTAATAGTCATTTTGGATAATCTACATGGCTCCTAATGCTTAAAATGAACATCATATAGCCTTTTCCTCCCTTTTCTACATCTTGATGATTTTATTGCCAAAGGGGGAGAATTTTGGAGAGAAAAAGCCTTAAAAAGCCTTCTGGAGTAAAGCCTTGAGTTTTGTGCGAAAACTGCTCTTTTATCTCATCTCAAGTCTTTCTCTTTTGTCAACATGGTCTTGAGCTTAACTACTCTTGTTTAGACCGTGGTTGACTTTAAACTCAAACTCATCTTATGCTTTTTCGGTGATTGTCAATATACTCATCAAGGGGGAGATTGAGAGACCATGTGAGAGGTCCTCCACTCTGAGTGATGAGTATTTGACACCGTGGTTGAATAGGTTGAGAGTTGAGTTTTTCGGTATGGACTGGTTCTGTGCTGAATCAGGGAAATCGGAACTACCGCTACGTATGGAGCGGAAGTTCGATAATCGAACTCTGGCGTTGGAAATAGGAACTTCCGATTTACAGGTTTTGAGTTGGTTGAAGGAAATCGGAACTTCCGCACAAGGTAGCGGAGTGTCCGATATCACCGACATTGAGTGTTCCTCCGAGATGGTAATCGGTTTGAAAATCGGAAAGGCGGATGTTAGAAGATCGGAAGTTCCGCGATGTTAAGCGCGAACTTCCGATAATCGACAAATGCGGACGTTAAAATCGGAACTTCATTTGTGGTAAGTCTTGGAACTTCGATTGTGACCGAATCTATGCGAGAAGGATAAATTGTGATTTTGATTTTGTATGAGTTTGAGTCTTATACAAATGTTGATGCTATGATATTGTGCAATGCTATGTGATGTGTTTTGCTTGTGATGACTGCGAGGCATCGAGATGGAGTCGTGGCGAGACACGTGGACCGGACTAAGCGCGGAGGCGTTGAGGTCGAAGCGGTCGGGATGTGTCGAAGACGGCGTGAATCTTGAAGCGGTTGCGAGTCGTGCACAAGAAGGAAGACGGAGGCTTCGGAGGGTGCGCAAGGGCGAAACGGTCTTTTCGCAAAGCGGCACAAGTGGAGGCGGTTCCGTTCGGGTGTAGCGGGCTTAATGGGTTGGAGGCCCATTAGCCAAGGGCTATAAATAGACATGAAACCCTGGTGCTTGGGTTAGACCTTGAGAGAGGTAATTAGGGTTAGCTCCACCAAAGGCTTTGTTTTGCTTTTTGAAGAGTTGTTGAGTTGGAGAGTATGAACGGAATCTCTTGTAATCATTCCTCTGTGTTTCCATCTGTAAACGTTTGATTTCTATCAATGAAACTCTGAGTTTTGATTACTTGTTTATGTCCTCTTCCTTCTCTCTGCTCTTCTCTTGAATAGCTAGGGTTTTGATGTATCTTTTGATTCGTCTTATGAAATAGCGTGAAACTTGATATCTATAGTCGTTTTGATATTGCTAATCTATCATCAAAGTTTCATAAGCTAAGAATCTGAGAATCGTGTCTATTGTGGGTTTTGGTCTTTCTTGCCCCTTCTTCAAGAAACCCGATTTTGCTTTGATTATTGAATCTTTGCTAGCAACTTCTTCTCAATATGGTCAAGATGTTGGTTAGGATGATGTCCTGTGAAACTTGACCAGAGAAGAACAACAGATCAAAAGTAGTTTGGATTTTTGGGCAAAAACCGAGCGTTACATTCTTGATCGGGATAATCAGACTTAGATTTTACAGTGAAGTACATAGCGGAACTTCAGCGCCATACACAAATGGAACTACATGGCGGAACTTCCGCACCTTCTTGGCGAGCTTCGATTTCGGAAAAACGGCCAGAGGCTTGTTTTTGTTATTTGATCTTGCTTCATTTACTTTCTTTAGATCTCGAGAGATCTTTGTAGGCTTGTTTAAATCTGATAAAGGGGAGTATTAATTTTTAGGCACCATTCACCCCCCCCCCTCTGTTGCCATTTCGGTCCTTCATGAGGGGATCTCAATGCACTTGATCTCATAATTTTTGGAGTCCCCAAGCAAAAGTTCTATTCATTTTAAATTTCCAGAAGGTTTCAGAATTTCAGGGCTTGAAATTCGGCTAAGTCCTGTGGCGGTCCGACCGCTCACAATGGCGGTCCGACCAAGCTCCTGATGTGATCCGACCAACCACGAGGGGCGGTCGTCATCGATTTCCACTGAGCGTCGACCAACCGTGGTGATGTTGTTTTGTTAGGTCAAGTTCATTGGTTTCATGGCATATGTATTGCATGACGCATGTTTTGACTAACATGGGTCAAATTGTGAAGAACTTGTTCCCGAATTCATGTTTGCTTGTCTATGGTTGTGCAGGTTGCTTGGCGGTCAACGACGGTCCACGGCGAAGATGATCGGGACTAGACTTGGAGAGTTGAGGTCGAGCGATCGGCGATGCGGGTGAGGTCAATGACTCAAGCGTGGCGCAAGATGGACAAGGGTGACCTATTAGCAAATCACGAGGCGCAAGATGGCGTTAGGTGAAGTGTTTAGGTCAAAAGGTTAAAAACGGCGCTTTGCGAAGCGTGCGTGTGTGACCCGTTTGTTAGTGGGCATTAACGGGAGCCCAATAGAGTCAAACCCTAGAAGTTCTAGGCCTCCACTATAAATAGGAGGAGGTGGTGGCTGCACCATCGCTCTCGCCTCTTTTATGTTTCAAAACCCTAATTGGATTAGGGGGAGTTGAGGTGGAGGCTAGGGCTCTTGATGGTTTGAGGTGATTTTCGTGATCTTGGATTGACCACTGTTCCTTGATGGAGTTGGTGTAATCCAGCATCAATCACGAATTTAATATATGTAAGGTTTGCTTGAGATAACTCTCTTTTCGTTCTTGCTTTCAATTTCGTGATTTTAGGGCTTTCATTGATCCGCGAAATTTTGATTGATTTCTTTACGTGGTAAAGCTTGCTGTGACATGTGGGAACCCATCTAGGATCATCTTGATCATCAATCACCCACGAGCAAGCATTTGGATCAAGTTTTCGCTTTTACCCGATTTTAGACCTTCTCTTACTCAAACGGCAATTGATCAGGATCTAGCCAAGAATTATCATAATTGTTGATTGGAATAGATCCTTAATATCATATAGAAGGTGTGTACTAAGTTTCATCAAGTTTGGAGTTGGGAATCAAAAGTTAGATCTATTTGCAACTTCGTCATCGGGCTATTTTTACTGTTCTGGAGCACAGCGGTCCGACCGCCCTATACGACCGGTCCGACCGATTTGGCAGCGGTCCGACCATCGGCATAACAGCGGTCCTACCACCAGGAAATCGGTCCGACCGCTCCAGGCCAGAGGTCAGATCGCCAGTGAATTGAATTGCTTTGATCTTTGTTGTTTTTGTCATATTGCTTAGGGGATTAAATTGAATTCAATACTAGTCTTCCGCTGTACTTGTATATTGATCTTCATAGCTTCCTCATAGCTATTGGAGTGAAATTGTGTTGAATTCATAATTTGTGAAAAAGTTATCGTGCTCCTATTCACCCCCCCCTCTAGTCGCCTTTTCGGTCCAACAAGTGGTATCATAGCCCGGTTAGTTCAATCTTGATCTTAACCGGTCACTGAACTTAGTCGATGGATAGGTTCTCCACAAAACCGTATATCTTCAATGGGCACGACTATGCCTATTGGAAGAATCGTATGCGAGTCTTCCTTGAAAGCGAAGGACCAGCAATATGGGACATTGTTCGAGCTCCGTTCATTATTCCCGAGGTTGAAACGCCTGCTTCTACGGTTCTTTTGGCTAACAACAACAAGGCCAAGAATCTTTTATATGGTGCGCTTGGTAGACAAGAATATGACCGTGTTTGCAATCTTGCGACTGCGCACGAGATTTGGAACACCCTCGAAACCTATCATGAGGGTTCGTCCCAAATTAAGAAAGTGCGTCAAACAATCTATAAGCGTGATTATAACAAATTTGAGATGCGTCCTGGAGAGAGCATCGATGATATTTTCAGTCGCTTTAATAAAGTGATTAATCAGATGAAAGCTGTTGATATTGAATACTCTCAATCTGAAAATGCCACCCATCTCTTGGCTGCAATCAACACCAAGGAGTGGGAGATGAAGGCTACTGTTATAGAAGAGAATGTTGATCTTTCGAGCCTTACTTTGGAGTTGCTTTATAGCAAACTCAAGACTCATGAAATTAAAAGAGTTGATCATCCCAAGAAAGACAATTTAGCTTTGGTAGCAGATCCTCTCAAAAAGGCTTCTGATGGTTCATTTGAATCTTCTTCTGGATTTTCATTTGCTTGTTTATCTGCTATTCATGAAGAGGAGCTTGAGAGTATCCCTGAGTTTGAGTTAGCCCTTCTTGCTAAAAAGTTCACACGGGCCGACAATAATCTGAGAAACAAAAAGAGAGGTGGTCCGGTGACATGCTACGAGTTTGGTGAGCTCAATCATATCCGGGCAAATTGCCCCAAGCTGAAAGGTAAGAGCAATCACAGGGAGGAGAAGACAGCCTGGAAGAAGCCTCATGGGAACAACTCTGAGTATGATGCTGTCAAGCTCATAAAGGCCGCTCACCGGGTCCTTGCCGCTTTTGGAGAGCAATTCATGAGCGATGTGGACTCCGTGAGTGAAGAGGACAAGGAAGAGAAGATCCCTCAAGACAAAAAGAAGGGGAAGGCCAAGGACTTCACCGGCATGTGCTTCATGGCCGACACTGATGACACTGATGAAGATGAGGTATCTCTCTCTTATGATGTCCTTTCTGCTAAATATGATTCCATATATGAGCAACTGCTTAGTCAAGATGAAGCGCTAGAATTTGTCATGACTAAAAATAAGAAACTAGAGTCAAAAATTGGTAAACTGAAATTAGAACTTGCTAATGTTAAGACTCTTGAACCTGATGAATGCTTATCTTGTCATGATATGCACTCAGAATTAGCTAAACTGCAATCTGCTCACAATATTACTTTGCAACAACTTGAAAATGCTAGAACCGAGCTAATTGAAATTAAATCTGCCTATTGTGAAAAATGCGCAGAGTCTAGCAAGTTGGTTGTTTCTGATGTGATTGATTCTAGTCCTTGCACTTCCTGCTTAGAACGTGAACATGAAATCAAAGATATTTTAGAAGCAGCTAGAACTAAATATGCAAAGCTTAAGGACAGTATTCAATCTACTACATGTGCTTCATGTCTTGCTCTTAAGCTTGAGGTTGCTTTTTATAAGAAGAAATCCATGGATAAAACTTGTGAGTCTTGTGTTAACTTGGGAAAAGAAAATGCTTACCTTCAGGACACATTAGAGAAATTTTCTAAAGGTAAGAAACAGTTAAATATGATTCTTGACAAGTCTAAAACTCTTTATAAAAACCAAGGGATAGGATACAACTGTATCCAAGACAATTCAAAGCCAAAAGTCACTCAAGTCTTGGAAAATGGCTTAGTTGAATTCAAAACCCAACCTGCAAAAACTTCTTTTAAATCTGCAGGTTTTGCTCGACCATCTGTTCAAACAAAAGGTGTTTCTTCTAGTGGTATTAAGTATCATTGCACTTATTGAAAAAGAGTGGGCACTTGATTGAGTTTTGTTGGCGTAGGTTGAAAAATGATAAGAAAATTTTTGCTAATATTTCATCCACTCAACCTAAAGCTTTTATGAGACATGGTCATTTTGAAAAGAATAAACCTGGGTTAGGATTTGTTTCACATGCTTATCATCATGCTTCTAGACAGGATAATTCTCATGTTAGTGTGACCATTACTCATGATAGGAATGCAAATAGAATCAACGATAACACTTCTGCTTTGCATACTACTCGCAGACGTGTGTCTCAGTATTGGGTTCCCAAGTCTTGTTTAACTAACCCCGGTATCGAGACACATCGTTCTTCTGTGCCTTGATTTTCAGGATTGCCGCGGAAAGAGGAAGGGCACGTGCTTTGTCGACTCCGGTTGTTCACGTCATATTACCGGAGACTCAAGATGGTTCATCTCCTTCACGCAGTCGACGGGTTTCAAGCATCTCCGAGAACTTCCCATCGGCAGGTCTTTAAGCTCATATTCAGGTATTTACACTCTACCCTCTTATATGGCATTTGGTATTCCTGCTCTTCAGCTTTGTCCATTAGGGGTTTTTCAGATTCTGATTTTGCGGGCTGTCGGTTAGATAGGAAGAGTACCTCAGGCACCTATCACTTCCTAGGCACTTCACTTGTATCTTGGTCTTCTAGGAAGCAGTCTTCTGTTGCACAATCCACTGCTGAAGCGGAGTATGTAGCTGCTGCTAGTTGTTGTAGCCAGATTTTGTGGATGATGTCCATTTTGAAAGATTATGGGTTAAATTTTACTAGTGTTCCTCTTTTCTGTGATAGCACTTCTGCTATTAATATTGCTAAAAACCCAGTGCAACATTCTAGGACTAAGCACATAGACATTCGCTTTCACTTCCTTAAAGATCATGTCGAAAAAGGGGATATTGTGATGCACTTCGTGGAGTTCGATGCTCAATTGGCGTATATCCTCACTAAGCCTTTAGATCAAACAAGGTTTGCCACCTTGAGAAGCGAGTTAGGGGTAATTTATCCCTACGGGTTGGTTTGAGGGGGAATTTGATCTTTTCTGATCTTTCCTTGTTCTTTTGATCTTTTACTGTTCTATTTCTGAACTTATTGATCTTTTTGAATTTTTTAGGTTTTTAGGCTTTTTATTGCGTCTCATTGTATCATATTGCATTCATATGAAAAATACAACAAGTGGTATGAAAAATCCAAAAAGATGCATTGTAATATAAGATTTTCTGCTTATCTTTTAAAATTGATGAAGCTTTGCATATTACCCTTTGGAGACTTAGTATTTCAATTCTTGCTCAATGTCATGTCTAGTTCTTTGACTTGCTAGAATTATCATGCTTTTACATGTGTAGCTAAGTATTTGCCATATGAGCTAGAACCTTAAAACAACTCGAACTAAAAATTGTAATTTGTGGATGTTTTAGCAAGTTCCGCAATTAGTGCTCCTTTTGTGACATTGGCCCTGTCAGAATTGCTTTGTTAGCTCTTTAATCTAAAATTGACCATTACTTGAGCTTCTAGTGTTCTTGAGATTCTAAAACTGCTCTTGTGAAACATGAAAAATCAAAAGATTGTCTTATGCTTAAATTGTGCCAAACTATTCTTACAAGAATGCTTGTCAATGACATGAACTTGGAGATAGTTTGATGAACCAGACGATCTCATGGGGACTGCTTGTCAGAAATGACATGAACCTCAAGATTTGTCATACAGTAGAAGCTTAGAAAGAGTTTGTGGATGGCTCCTAGTCCAGGATCTTCTTTACTGAGATATACCTTTAATCAACTTCTGGTTGAAGCTTAGGATAATTTTGTGGATGGCTCCTAGTCCAGGATCTTATCACTAAGTTAGATCATTAGTCAACTTCAAAATTCAGTGCAAATGAAAATTTACTGAAAAATGGGCATTTGAGAAAAATTGAGCAAAATGATTCAATACAGGACCTAATTGTCTCTTAATGTGGTCTTTGTTAGCTTTTTGATCTTACATTGACATTTTGACATGGCCAGTTTCACTTTAGGATCCCTGTTGATGAACTTGCTGAACTTGAAGCTTTGCTTAAATTGATCAAATATATTGCTTTACTTTTAAGCCTTTTTGCTTAGCTTTGATACATATGTCTTACCATGATCTTGCTAGCGCTGTCAGGCTTGATATGCTGTTTGTGCAATATTAGAGATACTAGCTTGTTCTTTTGGGTAATCTCCAAAGCTTCTTGTAATAAAAAAAAACAAAAATGAAGCCACTTCATTGCACTTCATGCATACTCCTTCTTTGCTTCTTTTGTTTTGCTTCTTTCTTTATTCTATACTTGTTATCTCTGGATGAGAGGAAGGCGTGATTCCTTGATGACTCCATTGTCAAAGGGGAAGAAGATGTGTTAATGAGAAGATGTGTTAAAATGTATTAATGCTATGCATAGGGGGAGAAATTTTTGGAGATATATATCATTATTTTACAAAGAGGGACATGATATATAAAAATGATAAAAAGGGGGAGAAACTGAAAATTTGAAAGTTTTTGAAATTTAAGGATCATAGTGAGGGGGGGTTCTTGAGTTGCATTCTTATTGTCTAATTGAATATTTTGAACTTGAATTGCATTCATTTATCCTCAAAATGATCATAGGTCAATTGAACAATTGTTCTTTCATATGGACCTCATGTGAGAATTTTGACTCTTTTATGGAAATCAAAGTTTTTATGCTTTCTTTTGCCTTATCTCACATGCCTATACTATTCTGATGCCAGCTTGGTCATTTATATTGCTTTTTCTAGCTTATGGACCAAGTTGTGCCTTTGTGCGAAAACGAAAGTATTTTACTTTTGAAACCTCGAAATTACATTTTCTGGATTATTGCCAATGTGTTCATCAAGGGGGAGATTGTGGATATCATGGGGATATGCTCCAGATCTTAGGATGATGTGACAATTGGCAATGGCATTTATGGTTTATCGTTTCACAGGGTTTTTGACAAAGTTCAGGCTTTCTGGACAGGGGCGGTCCGACTGGCCATACCATGGCGGTCCGAACGGTCCCAAATAGGTCGGACCGGCCATGTGCGTGATCGGACCGCCGTGACAAAGAGTGTCGAGAATGTCTTTGGGTCAAAAATAGAGGGTGTAGCAAGTGAGGGGATCCCAATGCACTTGGTCTCATAATTTTTGGAGTCCCCAAGCAAAAGTTCTATTCGTTTTAAATTTCCAGAATGTTTCAGAATTTCAGGGCTTGAAATTCGGCTAAGTCCCTTGTGGCGGTCCGACCGCTCACGATGAGCGATCCGACCGGCGGAGGCGGTCCGACCGCCCACGAGGCGGTCGGACCGATTTCCACTTTTGAACGTCAGCCAACTTCGTGGTGATGTTGTTTTGTTAGGTCAAGTTCATTGGTTTCATGGCATATGTATTTCATGATGCATGTTTTGACTAACATGGGTCAAGTTGTGAAGAACTTATTCCCGAATTCATGTTTGCTTGTCTATGGTTGTGCAGGTTGCTTGGTGGTCAACGACGGTCAACGGCGAAGATGATCGGGACTAGACTTGGAGAGTTGAGGTCCAGAACGATCGACGATGCCGGGTGAGGTCAATGACTCAAGCGTGATGCAAGATGGACAAAGGTGACCTATTAGCAAATCTGTGGCGCAAGATGGCGTTAGGTGAAGCTGTTTAGGTCAAAAGGTTAAAAACGGCGCTTTGCGAAGCGTGCGTGTGTGACCCGTTTATTAGTGAGCCTTAACGGGAGCCCAATAGAGTCAAACCCTAGAAGTTCTAGGCCTCCACTATAAATAGGAGGAGGTGGTGGCTGCACCATCGCTCTCGCCTCTTTTATGTTTCAAAACCCTAATTGGATTAAGGGGAGTTGAGGTGGAGGCTAGGGCTCTTAATGGTTTGAGGTGATTTTCGTGATCTTGGATTGACCACTGTTCCTTGATGGAGTGGGTGTAAACCAGCATCAATCACGAATTTAGTATATGCAAGGTTTGTTTGAGATAACTCTCTTTTCGTTCTTGCTTTCAATTTCGTGATTTTAGGGCTTTCATTGATCCACGAAGTTTTGATTGATTTCTTCACGTGGTAAAGCTTGTTGTGACATGTGGGAACCCATCTAGTATCATCTTGATCATCAATCACCCACGAGCAAGCATTTGAATCAAGTTTTCGCTTTTACCCGTGTGGATATCGTGAGGATATGTGCACGATCTCAGGATGATGAGTCAATTGGCAATGGCTTTGTTGGTTTGCAAAATCTCGCGTTTTCGGGGTTTGCTTCAGTCTGTCAGACCACAAGCGGTCTGACCGGTTGTGTGGGGCGGTCAGACCGCCCGTGGAGAGGTCGGACCGGCCTGACCTAAAAGTGGATTTTGGGTTTAATCCAAAAATAGGTTGTGTGGGCAGGTGAGGGGAGTCTCCTGGATGTGGTCACATCATTTTTGGAGCTCCCAATCAAAAGTTCTCTTGAGTTGAAAATTCCAGAAGGTTTCGGATTTTCAAGCTGGAATTTTGGCTAAGTCCTTTCGGGCGGTCCGACCGCCGTTATGGGATCGGTCCGACCGCCTGAAATCGGTCGGACCGGCCTTGTGGGGCGGTCAGACCGCCGATGACTTGGAGGTTAACCAAGTTTGCATTGATGTGTTTTGATTGTGGTTTATGTATGGAGTTCAATGCTTTATTGTTGCATATTGCATTGCGGAGCTAACGTGGGTCAAGTTGTGAAGAACTTGTTCCCAGAAACGGTTTGTTTGTCTATTGCTGTGCAGGTGGCTTGCAGGTCAACGACGTCAGCGGTGATGTGGATCGGGACTACGCTTGGAGAGCTGAGGTCCAGAACGATCATGGATGCCGGGTGAGGTCGTGTGACTCAAGCATGGTGCAGTTGGGCAAGATGGATTGAACGGGTGGTTCGGTGCAGCTGGTTGGATCACGTGGTGCGGATATCGGTGCGAGTCTCTGGGAGGTTCCGATGGGATTCGGACAAGAGAGGCTTGGCGACGTGATGAGAACCGCTGATGAACCTACACGTGGTGAAGCCGGCGATTACTTCAACAGATGTATGTGTGTGGGTCCCATGTGTGTGTGGGTCCCAAAAGTGTAACCCTAGCCCTCTCCTATAAATAGAAAGGGGGGAGAGGAAAAACCTCTTGAAGCATTCATTTGGATTTCCTTAGCCATTTCTAGGGTTAGGGTTTGGAGAGGAGAGGAGAGGGAGAGATTGTGGTTGCTCCTTGGTGAGCTCTTGTCCTCCTTGAGGGAGTGGCTTTGTAAGCATCTTGTGAGATCAATCAATCTTGTGATGCTTGCTTGAGAGATCAATTGTCTTCTTTGTGTTCTTCTCTCTTTTGGATGAATTTGGTGCTTCCTTGATTCAAGTGGTTAAGCTTGGTCTCTTGACCTATTTACTCTTGCTTTGATGTGTGAGAATACTCCTAGAATCATCTAGACCATCAACCCCAACAAGCAAGTCTTGAATCAAAGATTTTCATATTTCTAGGGTTTGTACACTTTTTTGGTAAAACCTTAAGAGATCGATTCTACGCAGTGGATCTGAAGGATCGTCGCTAGAAATAGGTCTCTAATATCATTACGGAGGTGTGCTCGAAATTTGGTCAAGTTTCATTGGTTGAATCAAAAGTTGGATCAAATTTCGTTTTGGATTTGGGCTTGATTTTTCAGTACTGGAGTGAACCGGTCTGACCGGTTTTATAACGGCGGTCCGACCGCCCGCTTTTCAGACCGCTAGTACTGCCGGGTCGAACCGATTTCCACCGGTCCGACCGCCAGTTAGTAGCCGGTCCGACCGCTCGGTGACCGTCGGTCAGACCGCCCTTGGTAGCCGGTCAGACCGCCTGTGCCCAGATCTGCCCTTTGAGTTTAAGTCTCCACTTTTGTGTCGTGTGGTTGTCGGGGCATCGAATTCAACACAAGGCTTCCACCGTGCTTCTTCGATCTTCTTAGCTTTCATAGCTAAAGGAGTAAAGTTCGTGTTGAATTTGATTTAGGCGAGAAAGTTGAGAAAGCGCCTATTCACCCCTAGTCGCCTTTACGGTCCTACAAGTGGTATCAGAGCCGGTTAGCTCTTCTCATAGATCTTAACCGGTCTTTGGAGCCATGGCGACTGACAGATATTCAATCAGGCCACATGTTTTTGATGGAGTTGATTTTGCTTATTGGAAGGCCCGAATGCAGGCCTACATCGAGGCTCAAGGGCACGCAATTTGGCTTAAGGTGAAAAACCCTTATGTCGTGCCAGCCGATGACAATTTGATCACTCCAGATGTGGAGAACAACAGCAGGGCTCGAAATTTCTTGATTCAAGGTCTTAGTCGATCTGAGTTTGAGCGTGTTGCTCATTTGTTGTCTGCTCATGAGATCTGACGGACTCTTTGTGATTATCACGAGGGGTCCACTGCGATCAAGGAAGTGAGACAGAACCACCAAGAAAGCATACTCTAAGATCGAGCAATGGCACGTGAATCTTTAGATGAGTTGTGGGGAGATTTTCTAAAATTCTTCATGATCTCCGCGCTGTTGATCTTGTCTTTTCTGAGTCGGAAAATGCACGCCAGCTTTTGGGTGCTTTGGATGTGAAGGTCTGGGGGATGAAGATCACTGCCATAAATGACAACACTGTCATGAGTGAGCTTACCATGGATAAACTTTACTCTAGGTTGAAGACGCATGAGATTGATTTTATCTCGCGTCTCCCCATGACAGATTCGATGGCTTTAGTGGTAGACCAATCTAAGGGTAGATATTCTGATTCTTTTGATGTTAGCTCATCTGGCTTTCTTTGTCTGCTTTGCATTCTTTGAGCGATGAGCAACTTGAGAGACTACCTGAAGACGACTTAGCCCTCCTATCCACAAAATTCACGAGAGCTTACAACAATGTGAGAAATAGGAGGAGAGGTGGACCTATCACATGTTTTGAATGTGGTGAGCCGAACCACATTCGCTCTAGATGCCCCAAACTGAAGGGCAAGGAGGAGAAGGAGTCACATAGGCATCCTCGAGCGAGAGATGCTAAGCACAAGAAGACAAACTACCGCAAGTTTGTCAGCCGAGTTCTTGAAGCTCTAGAGGATGTGAGCATGGATGATGTGGACTCGGAGGCGGAGGACGACAACAGTGACTCCAGTGGCAAGAAGAAGGCATGTGATTTCACGGGCATGTGCTTCATGGCTAAGAACAGCCACGACAGCGACTCCTCCAACAGCGAGGATCCTTTTAGTGATCCCGACGAGGTATGCCCTTCACTTCCTGACATGAAAAGGGCTTTAGTGTTTGCTGAACAAAAACTGCATAAGCAAGCTAAATTGATTAAGAAACAGGATACTATGATTGATAATTTGAACCTAGAAGTGGTTAGGCTCAAATCCATTAATCCTGATGATTTCTGTGATTCATGCTCTAGCTTGCTTAATGAATTGTCAAGCTTAAATAATGTTCATTCCTCTGTTGAAAAACAATTAAAAAATGCTCTTGTCGAACTAGAATCTCTCAAATCTAGTTCTGTTTGCATGGATGCCATTCCGCTTGGTGTGACTGCTTTAAACGCTATTCCGTTAATTTGCTCAAACTGTGCTTTGCTAGAATTGAAACTGGATAGCTCTTTAAAAGAATTGCAAAAATTTGATGCTAGTCACACTTGCTCTCATTGTAAGAACAATAGGATTAAAATGCAAGAGATGACCGAAATGGTTGTTTACTCTAGAGCTGCATCGTGTGAAAATTGTCCTAAGCTTACAATTGAGATTGAAGCTTTAAACAAGACTCTTGAAGAGAAAGCTAAAATTAAAAAATCCATGTCTCTTACTGCTTCCAAGAAAGTCATTGATTCTTCCTCTTGTATGTTGCATGCTGAAGTTGAAACTATTGTTGGTAAGATACAAGAGGCTTTTAGAGTCAAATTTAAGGAGCAGTTGAATAGGATTGGAGAGTCCTATTGTGTGTCTTGTGAGGCTCTAAAAGTGGAAGTGGATCTTAAGAGCAAACATGTTGAGGCAATCAATTCTAAAAAGTGCTCTAATTGTGGAGTTTTAGCAAAAGAGAATGATTACCTCAAAATGACTCTTGAGAAGTTTTCTAGTGGGAAAAACAAACTCAACTTGATTCTAGACCAATCCAAGGTGAGTGTGAAAAACAGTGGCCTAGGTTTTAAGTCCCTAGAGCTTTCCAAGAATCACCCACCAAAGACTGCTAGAGTTGTGAAAAGTGGTTTGTGTGAGCAAGAACTTCCTAAGACTTCAAAGGCTACTTTTAAATCTGTAGGTTCTGCTCAAACTCTTTCTAGCAAGAAAGGTGCTTCTGTTTCACCTGTTCGGACCCCTCAAAAGGTCAAGTACCATTGCACCTTCTGCAAGAAAGAGGGCCACACTGTTGAGTTTTGCTTCCGGAGAGCAAAGATTGAGAGAAAAGAGAGAATGAGCACTTTGAGATCCATTAGAGGAGTCTCTTCTTCAGCTGTAGTCTCTAGAGCCAGGCAGCCTATTCAGCGTACCACATATAGGCCTAGGTTTGTAGAGAACTTTGTTGACTCGTTTGGTGGGTCCAGGCAGCATTGTGGTTTAGGATATCGTGATGAGAGACCACGGGTAGCACCTAGACAGGGGGAGTATCGGTCTTTTGGTAGATCGTTTTGGAGAGGTCCAGGTGGTTCTCGTGTGCACTCTTATGATCTTGTTCCTGATCATTTTTCTGCTGCTTCTTTTGTTATTCCCAGGCATCGTGCATCTCAGTACTGGTGTTGGACCGAAAAGGCGACTAGAGGGGGGGGTGAATAGGAGCACGCTCACTTTTTCACAAAATATGAATTCAACACAATTCCACTCCAATAGCTATGATGAAGCTATGAAGATCAATATACCAGTACAGCGGAAGACTAGTATTGAATCCAATTAAACCCCTAAGCAATGCGACAAAAATCAGCAAGAATCAAATCTTAACAGGTGGCCGGTCGACGGCCGTTATCTGGGCGGTCTGACCGGCACCAAAATCGGTCTGACCTCTGGTGTGGGGCGGTCGGACCGGCACCAAAATCGGTCTGACCTCTGGTGTGGGGCGGTCCGACCGGCAGGCTCCAGAACAGTAAAAACAGCCCGATGACGAAGTTGCAATTAGGTCTAACTTTTGATTCTCAACTCCAAACTTCACGAAACTTTGCACACACCTTCTATGATATTAAGGACCTATTCAATCAACAATTATGATAATTCTTGGACGAACAAATATCTTTTACGATCTGATTGAAGAAGGGTGCAAAACCGGGCAAAAGTGAAAACTAGATCCAATCGCTTGCTCGTGGGTGATTGATGATCAAATTGATCCTAGATGGGTTACCACACATCACAGCAAGCTAATCCACGTGAAAGAATCAATCAAAAACTCGTGGATCAAAGAAAGCCCTAAAATCACGAAATTGAAAGCAAGAACGAAAAGAGAACCAGCCACTATTCGCACAGTTCTCTCTCTGGCCCTATCCCGGGATTGGCCTATCCACTAGCTGGATGTTAAGAATACGTTTCTTCATGGCACACTCTCGGAGACTGTCTTATGTTCGTAGCTGGCTGGATTTGTGAATTTATCTCGTCTAGATTACGTTTGCCACCTCAACAAGTCTCTCTATAGTCTCAAATAGGTGCCCCAGGCCTGGCACAGTTGTTTTGCGGCTTTCTTGCTGTCCCTCGATTTTTTGGAGGCAAAGTCCGACACCTCTCTCTTTGTGTCTCATCGAGGCAGTGACTATGTCTACCTGCTGCCTTATGTGAACAACATTGTGCTAATTGCTTCTTTGAACCGTGTGCTCCGCCAGGTGGTTGCCTCCCTCCAGCAGGCTTTTCCTACGAATGATCTCGGTCCACTTTATCATTTTCTGGTTGTTTTGTCAGTCGTCATGATGGCAATATGTTCCTTTTTCAGCAGCAGTATACTCTAGATATTTTGGACCGTGCCGGCATGACCGCTTGCAAGCCTTGCAGCACCCCTGTCGACACTCACTCCATGGTCTCCTCTGCTGCTGGCACTTCTGTGGCTGATCCGACGTTCTACCGAAGTCTTGCGGGTGCTTTGCAGTTGTGGATATCGTGAGGACATGTGCACGATCTCAGGATGATGAGTCAATTGGCAATGGCGTTGTTGGTTTGCAAAATCTCGCGTTTTCGGGTTTGCTCCAAGGCTGTCAGACCACAGGCGGTCTGACCGGTGGTGTCAGGCGGTCAGACCGCCCGTGGAGGAGTCCGACCGGCCATGGTGGCCGGTCCGACCGCCAAAATGAAAATAGGTTTTTGGAGCTGAGCCAAAAATAGGTTGTGTAGGCAAGTGAGGGGAGTCTCCTGGATGTGGTCCCATCATTTTTGGAGCTCCCAGGCAAGTGAGGGGAGTCGACTGGACTGAAAGCCTCATCAAAATCAACACCAAGACGCTGTGTGAAACTACGAAGAACCCATCGAGCCTTATAGCGGACAAGAGTGCCATCTGAATTGAGTTTATGCTGAAAAATCCACTTCCTAGTGATCATATTGGCATTGGATGGCCGTGGAACAGGATCCCACATGTTGTTGGCCTGAAGAGTAGCGTATGCTTCCTCCATGGTGCCACGCCAATTAGGGTCGGCGAGAGCAGCCCAATATATGGTCGGAACAAGCGACAGTGTGGCGGCATGAAGGTTCATGCGGGTAAGCAGCTGCCGAAAACCGTACTTGCCACGAGTCACTATGGCATGGGAGTTGTCGACCGGCTGGAGCGGCACAACACCTGGGGGAAGCTGCGGAAGAACGACCCCACTGGGAGTTGGCGGGCCAGCTGGTACACCGGCAGGAGTACCGTGTGCTTCGACTGCCATGGGAGGAGCCACGACTGGAGCACTGGGTGTGCTACCACAACCGTGGGGCTAGGAGTAACGCTGCCGGCCAGCGTTACGTGCGCTCTGGGAATGCGCAAGACATCGGGTGCTGCTGGCGCACTGGAACCATGCACAACCAACGCAGGAGAGGTAGCACCATCAGGTGCCACGGCTGGTAGGAATACGGGCGGGTGCACCACATTAGGAGGGGCACCAGGACCTGCAAGATGCTGAGGCCCAATGGGCATCGGCGTGCGATCAAGCTTCAACAAAAAAAACCGAGGTCAATTGGAGAGGGTAGAGCGGCAAGCTTGGCGAAGCGAAAGGAGGACTCGTCAAACGTAACATGATGGGAGATGATAACCCGATTTGAGGAGAGATCGAGACATTGGTATCCCTTGTGTTCGGATGGATAGCCGAGAAACATGCACATGGTGGAGCGAGGAGAAAGGTTATGAGGAGCGATGGCAGAAAGGTTCAGGTAACACTTGCAGTTAAAAACGCGAAGGTGAGAGTAGGAATGAGAAACACCAAAGAGCGCAAAAAAAGGTGTGGAAAAATTGAGAGTTTTGGTGGGTTGACGGTTGAGAAGATAGGTAGCGGCGTGAAGAGTCTCAACTCAATAAGAGGAAGGGAGGCTGGCCTGAAACATAAGAGACTGAACAATGTTATTAGTGGAACGAATAATACGTTCGGCCTTGCCATTCTGCTGAGAGGTGTATGGACATGACATGCGGAGTGTAACGCCATGGGTAAGGAATAAAGTACGAGCGGTGGAGTTGTCGAACTCATGACCATTATCGCACTGAATACTCTTGATCTTAGCGCTGAACTTAGTAGCAACATAAGAAAAAAGGTGAGAGATAGTAGCAAAAGTATCAAATTTCAGGCGCAAAGGAAACGTCCAAAGATAATGCAAGCAATCATCAAGAATAACCAAGTAGTATTTGTAACCGGACACACTGACGACAGGTGAGGTCCAAAGATCACAATGAACTAAATACAAATTCTTGAGAGCACGAGACTGTGAAGTAGCAAAAGGTAGATGCACATGGTGACCAAGTTGACACGCATGAAAGATAGTGTCGGTGAGTCCATTATCACAAGCAATGGCAGACGCACTAGCAAGGCGAGATAGGGACTCAGGTCCAAGGTGCCCAAGACGACGATGCCAAAAGGGAGGTGGAGGTGCCGGCGACGAGTACACACGAAGGGGAGGTAGACACCAGCAGACGCAAGGGGTAGAGATATCCGATGCTATTGCACCTGGTGATCACGTTCCTGGAACAAACATCCTTGACAGAAAACCAACAGGGTCAAACTCAACAGAACAGTTGTTGTCAATAGTGAATTGACGAACGGAAACAAGATTCTTAGTAAGGTGCGGAGTGACAAGAATATTAGTAAGATGAAGAGAGCCAATACTAGTGGAACAAGTCGAGGTGACGGGTACAGTGACCCGTCACTGACAACGATAGTGGAAGGAGTGGAGGAGTGAGGGGGATGGGAACAGGAGAGGTTACCGGCGTCCGACGTTATGTGCGAGGTCACACCAGAGTCCATGTACCAGTCGGTGGTCGGCTGAGAAGTAAGAGTTATGGTGTTGAAAGAGTTTGCTAATGACTGCTGATCCCATAGACCAAAACTGGGAGGGGCAGGACCCGTATCAACCCGAGGAGGCCACATCGGTGGCTACGAGGGTAGCGTGTAGCCGGCCTGGAGTTAACTAGCCGCCAGCTCGTGCTGCAAGGGTGCACCACCAGGGCACGGCTGGGTGGGCACGCTAGGGGCACGCGGACCGAGGAGGATGGGGGTCTGGTGTGGATGGAGTTGCCCGGGCCACACCTGAATGGTGCTGGTTTAGGGGTTGTAGAAGGAGGGTGGCCAACCATAGGTGCTGCCCCCGGAGTGACCACCTACAGCTCCGCCACCGATCTTGTGGTTCCTGCTGTCGTTTCCGCGGCGACGACGGCGACTGGAGCCGCCCCCGCCACTATCAGTGCCACCGGAGGGAGCGCCCTGGGTGCGCTAGTGGAGCAGCTGCTGGACGCGCCGCCACCGCCCCCGGAGACACCACCACCGGGACCCCCTTTGCCGGTAGGGGTCGTGGCGATGAGGGCTGTGGAGGGTGCGGAGGGGCGCGACAACATCGTGATTTCTTCGAGCAGCAGATCAGAGCGGGCCTCGATGAACGAGGGGAATGGCTTTTGCCGCTTCAGTAGGGTCGACATGTATGCGAACTTCGTGTTCAGGCCACGCAGAAGGGACAGAACAAGGATGTGATCGCGCACCGGTTCGCCTAAGTCGCCGAGGGCGTTGGCCATGCTCTCCAGCTTGCGGCAGTAGTCGGAGATGGATAGGTCGCCCTGGACAAAGTTGCAAAACTCCATGTCCAGGTATGGGGCACGCGTCTCCTGGTTGCCGATGAACTGTTGCTCGAGGCCCACCCATACGAGCCACACCGTGGAGGTAGAAGTCATCACAATCTCGAGAAGTTCGGCGGAGATGGTGCTATAGAGCCACAAGAGAACGAGATAATCCATCCGAACCCAATCTACGACGTCGGGGTGGGCGTCGTCGGATAGCATGTGGTCGGAGAGGGCGTACTTGCCGAAGGTGACGAGGAAGAGGCCGCGTCATTTGTTGTAACTCTGAGAGGCGAGGTTGAGGATGACAGGGACGAGGACCTTGATGTTGAGGACGCTGTATGCCTGAGCATGGAGGGAAGCAATGGCAGTGGCCTCACAGAGGGCCAATGCCTGCACGGCCTCCTGCTCATGGCGCGCGGCGGCGGCAGCCTCCTGCTCACGTCGTGCGGTGGCGATGGCCTACTGCTCGCGAGTTGCGGCGATAGCGGTGTTATCTTCGCCGGCCATGGCGGCGAGATTAGCGGAAGGATGCGGTCGCAGGTGCGATCCGCTCTGATACCATGAGGGAGTGGAATATTTGAGGCAATTACACACACTGTATGTATTGATAAGCCAAAGGTTACATATAAAGTGTAGGACCGGAAAGGCGACTGAGGGGGGGGTGAATAGGCGCTTTCAAAACTTTCTCGCCTAAATCAAATTCAACACGAATTTTACTCCTTTAGCTATGAAAGCTAAGAAGATCGAGAAGTACACAATGAAACCTTGTCTTTGAATTCGATAACCCCGACAACCACACAACACAAATGTGGAGACTTAAACTCAAAGGGTTGATCAGGCACAGGCGGTCGACCGGCTACTACCACGGGCGGTGGACCGACGTTCAACCAATGATCGACCGGCAACTAATCGGCGGTCGGACCGGTGGACAACGGTTCGACCAGCGATCTGGCGATCGAATATACTGGCGGTCGGACGCCGTTACAAGACCGTCGACCGGTTCGATCGATCTTGAAAAATCCACCCCAAATCCAAAACAAAATTTGATCCAACTTTTGATTCAACCAATGAAACTTGACCAAATTTGAGCACACCTCCCTAATGATATTAGAGACCTATTTCTAGCGACGATCCGTCGATCCACTTGCAGAATCGATCTCTCGAGTTTTACCAAAGAAGTGCACAAACCCTAGAAATATGAAAACTTTGATTCAAGACTTGCTTGTGGGGTTGATGGTCTAGATGATTCTAGGAGTACTCCCACACATCAAAGCAAGACACAAAGGGTCAAAAGACCAAGTTTAAACACTTGAATCAAGGAAGCACCAAATTCATCCAAATGAGAGAAGAACACAAAGAGGAGACAAATGATCTCTCAAGCAAGCATCACAAGATTGATTGATCTCACAAGATGCTTACAAAGCCACTCCAACAAGGAGGACAAGAGCTCACTCAAGGAGCATACAATCTCTCCTCTCTTCCTCTCCAAACCCTAACCCTAGAAAAGCAAGGGGAAACCAAATGAATGCCTCAAGAGTTTTCCTTCTCCCCTTTCCTATTTATACTAGAGAGGACTAGAGTCACATTTGGGGCCCACTCACACATGGGACCCACACACTATCTGTTGAAGCAATCGCTGCTTCACCACGTGTAGGTTGATCGGCGGTTCTCATCGGCGCCAAGCCTCTCTTGTCCGAATCCCCTCGGAACCTCCGAGACTCGCACCGAGATCCGCACCGCTGATCCAACCAACATGTCGAACCACCCGTTCGATCCGTCTTGCCCATTCTCGCACTGCTTGAGTCATACGACCTCACCCGTATCCTCGATCGTTCGGACCTCGGCTCTCCAAGCGTAGTCGATCCACTCACCGTTGACGTCGTTGACTCGCAAGCCACACACAAAGAATAGACAAACAAACCGTTTCCGGAACAAGTTCTTCACAACTTGACCCACGTTAGTTCCGCAATGCAATATGCAACAATAAAGCATTGATAACTAAACATTAAACACAATCAACATGCATCAATGCGAACTTGGCTAACCTCCAGTCATCACGCCGTCGACCGCCCACAAGGCCGGTCCGACCGATATCAGCGATCGGACCGCTCCCACAACGGGCGGTCGGACCGGTCCAAACAACCAAAAATCTAGCTTGAAAATCCGAAACCTTCGGAATTTTCAACTCAATAGAACTTTGTTGGGAGCTCCAAAATGATGGGACCACATCCGGAGACTCCCTCACCGCCTACACAACCTATTTTTGGATTAGCCCCAAAATCCATTTTAGGTCGCCGTCCGACCAAGCCACCACCGCCGATCCGATCAGTCCCAGGCGGTCGACCGCCCACACCTCCGGTCGGACCGCTTTGTGGTCCGACAAAGAAGAAGCAAACTCCAAAACGCGAGATTTTGCAAACCAACAAAGCCATTGCCAATTGACTCATCATCCGAGATCGTGCACATATCCTCACGATATCCACAATCTCCCCTTGATGAACACATTGGCAATTTCCAAGAAAATGTGGTTTTTCAAATGAAAAGTAAAAATCGCCGTTTTAGCATAAAGGCACAACTTGGTCCATAAGCAAGAAAAAGCTTAGGAACCACCAAGCCGGCTTCGAATAGTGAAGGCAAGTGAGATAAGGCATTGAGCGCACAAAAGATTCAAAATCCGGAAGATGGCCAAAAATCTCACTAAGGTCCATATGAAAGACAATAAGTTCTATTTGACCTTTGATCATTGTGAGTCTTCTTGAATTGCAATTCAAATCGAGAAAAAGGCAATAAAACCCGGAGACTCAACTCACTATGATCACAAATTTTCAAAGGGTTCACAAAAAATTTTTTGTGTGTGTGTGTGTTCTTTTATGCATGAAACCTTATGTGAACCAAAAGCTCCAAAGCGACATTTTCTTCAATCCTTCTCCCCTTTGACAATGAATTCATCAAGATGCATGAGAGAAGAACGAGCATGAAGAAATGACTTTATTTGAAATTTAGCAAAGGAGCCATGACCATTATCTATGTAGACAAGACAAGACATATACCAAGCCATATAAGGAGTAGAAGCTATGTTCAATCATGGCAAAACATGTCTTGCAAAGCTAAAACCAAGATAGCAGAAATCTGAGATTAACAGAATTAAAACCATGAAAGGTTGCTCAATGTCATAGATTCACTAAAAGCAACCAAAAATGAGTCAAGCCATGTCTATAAGCAAAAAGACTCAAAACAAGAACTGAGGCATTTTGAGCATCAAGAGTATTCTTTTGAAGCAAAACTCAAGCACTTAGCATTTTGAGCATTTTCCTAAAGGATTTTTTTCTTGTGCTAGATCTCAAGCCTTGCGCGACCATCTCAAGCGATAAGCTTAAAAGAGTGGTCTAGGTCATCCAAAACTCCCCGAGTTCATGCCTAGTGCAATGGCAAGCCGTCTCATGAGAAAGGATTGGTGAGATCAGTTTTTCGCAGAAAATCTCATTTTTCATTTGCTTGACTTAAGAAGATAAAAGCTCATTTTCATCTCAAAATAAGTTCAAGACTCAATTCAACCTATTAGACATGGCAAGAATCATAGAAGGATCACTAGAGCAAAACTAGTAACAAGATCCAACAAGACATGATTCGATTCAATTTGCTCATGAGATATAGAGCTAGCAAGGCAAAAGCTAAGCTAAACACGAAGAGCCATAAAAGAAGTCTAGCAGACTATCACTTGATATGACAAGGTATAGAGTATGAAATCAAGCCATACAAGGATAATAATCAAAGCTCCACAATTTTTATTATGCAATGCAAGACATTTGTAATGAAAATGCATTATGATACAATGAAAACAAAAAAGAGCAAATTCCCTCAAAACATCCATGCCTCAGTACTGGGATTTGAGATAAAGGATCTGGGTGTCCAGTACTGAGATGGACGAGGCCTGGGAATAGCAAAAGAAGCAGCAGAAAAATGATTAGGCACAAAATCATAAGAATGCCCATGAGCACCACCTGGACCTCTCCAAAACGATCTACCAAAAGATCGATACTCCCCCTGTCTAGGTGCTACCCGTGGTCTATCCTAACGATATCCTAAACCACACTGCTGCCTGGACCCACCAAAAGAGTCAACAAGATTCTCTACAAGCCTAGGCCTATATGTGGTACGCTGAATAGGCTGCCCGGCTCTAGAGACTATCGCTGAAGAAGAGACTCCTCTAATGGATCTCAAGGCGCTCATCCTCTCTTTCCTCTCAATCTTTGCTCTCCGGAAGCAAAACTCAGCAGTGTGGCCCTCTTTCTTGCGAAGGTGCAATTGTACTTGACCTTTGAGGGGTCCGTCTTGGTGAGACAGAAGCACCTTTCTTGCTAGAAGGAGATTGAGCGGAACCTCTGACTTTAGGAACAACCTTTGAAGTCAAAGAAGGTTCTTGCTCAACCAAACCACTTTTCACAACTCTAGCAATCTTTGGTGAGACATTCTTGGAGAGCTCTAGGGACTTAAAGCCTAGGCCATTTTTTTCACACTCACCTTGGATTGATCTAGAATCAAGTTGAGCTTCTTTTCCCACTAGAAAACTTCTCAAGAGTCATTTTGAGGTAATCGTTCTCTTTGCCAAAACTCCACAATTGGAGCACTTTTTAGAATCGATTGCCTCAACATGTTTGCTCTTAAGAAGATCCACTTCCACTTTAAGAGCCTCACAAGACACACAATAGGACTCTCCAATCCTATTCAATCGCTCCTTAAATTTGACTCTAAAAGCCTCTTGTATCTTACCAATAGCAATATCAATTTCAGCATGCAACATACAAGAGGAAGAATCAATGACTTTCTTGGAAGCAGTAAGAGACATGGATCTTTCAATTTTAGCTTTCTCTTCAAGAGTCTTGTTTAAAGCTTCAATCTCGATTGTAAGCTTAGGGCAATTTTCACAAGAGGCAATTCTAGAATAAGCAACCATTTCAGGTCATCTCTTGCATTTTAATTGATTATTCTTACAATGAGAACAAGTGTGACTAGCATCAAATTTTGCAATTCTTTTAAGGAGCTATCCAGTTTCAATTCCAAAGAAAGCACGCTTTGAGCAATTTAATGGAATAGCTTCTAAGCGATCACATCAAGCGGAATGGCATTCATGCAAGCAGAACTAGACTTGAGAGATTCTAGTTCGAAAGAGCATTTTCAATTGTTCCTCAACAGAGGAATGAGCATTATTCAAGCTTGACAATTCATTAAGCAAGCTAGAGCATGAATCACAGAAATCATCAGGATTAATGGATTTGAGCCTAACCACTTCTAGGTTCAAATTATCAATCATAGTATCCTGTTTCTTAATCATTCTAGCTTGCTTATGCAATTTTGTTCGGCAAGCACCAAAGCTCTTTTCATGTCGAAGTGAAGGGCATACCTCATCGGGATCACTAAAAGATCCTCATTTGTTGGAGAAGTCATTGTCGTGGTCGTTCTTAGCCATAAAGCACATGCCGGTGAAATCACGTGCCTTCTTCTTGCCACGGGAGTCACTCTTGTCGTCCTCCGACTCCGAGTCCACATCTTCCATGCTCACATCCTCTAGAGCTTCAAGGACTCGGCTGACAAACTTGCGATAGTTTGTCTTCTTGGACTTGGCATCCCTCGCTTGAGGATGCCTTTGTGACTCCATCTCCTCCTTGCCCTTCAGCTTGGGGCATCTAGAGCGAATGTGGTTGAGCTCACCACACTCGAAGCATGTGATAGGTCCACCTCTCCTCCTACTCCTCACATTATTGTAGGCTCTCGTGAATTTTGTGGATAGGAGGGCTAAGTCATCCTCGGGTAGTCTCTCAAGTTGCTCATCGCTCAAAGAATGCAAAGCAGACAAAGAAAATCCAGATGAGCTAACATTAAAAGAATCAGCATATCTACCCTTAGATTGATCGACCACTAAAGCCATCGAATCTGTCGAAGAGAGACGTGAGATAAAATCAATCTCATGCGTCTTCAACCTCGAGTAAAGCTTATCCATGGTAAGCTCGCTCATGACAGTGTTGTCATTGATGGCCGTGATCTTCATCCCCCAGACCTTCACATCCAAAGCACCCAAAGTTGGCGTGCATTTTGGACTCGAAAAACAAGATCAACAAATACGGAGATCATGAAGAATTTTAGAAAATCTCCCCCACAGCTCATCTAAAGATTCACCAGGTCTTTGCTCGATTTTGGAGTATACTTTCTTAAGCTGGTTCTGTCTCACTTCCTTGATCGCAGTGGACCCCTCGTGATAATCACAAAGAGTCCGCCAGATCTCATGAGCAGACAGCAAATGAGCAACACGCTCAAACTCCGATCGACTAAGGCCTTGAATCAAGAAATTCCGAGCCCTGCTGTTGTTCTCCACATCTGGAGTGATCAAATTGTCATCGGCTGGCACGACATGAGGATTTTTCACCTTAAGCCAAATCGCGTGCCCTTGAGCCTCGATGTAGGCCTCCATTCGGGCCTTCCAATAAGCAAAATCAACTCCATTAAAAACATGTGGCCTGATTGAATATCGCTCAGTCGCCATGGCTCCAAAGACCGTTAAGATCTAGATAAAAGAGCTAACCGCTCGATACCACTTGTAGGACCGGAAAGGCGATCGAGGGGGTGAATAGGCGCTTTCAAAACTTTCGCCTAAATCAAATTCAACACGAATTTTACTCCTTTAGCTATGAAAGCTAAGAAGATCGATAAGTACACAATGAAACCTTGTGTTTGAATTCGATAACCCCGACAACCACACAACACAAATGTGGAGACTTAAACTCAAAGGGTTGATCTGGCACAGCGGTCGACCGGCTACCACGCAAGCGGTCGGACCGACGCGTTCAACCAATGATACGGCCAAGAACTAATCGGCGGTCGGACCGGTGGACAACAGTTCGACCCGGCGATCAATGATCGAATATCGGCGGTCGGACCGCCGTTACAAGACCGGTCGACCGGTTCGATCCATCTTGAAAAATCCACCCCAAATCCAAAACAAAATTTGATCCAACTTTTGATTCAACCAATGAAACTTGACCAAATTTCGAGCACACCTCCTAATGATATTAGAGACCTATTTCTAGCGACGATCCGTCGGATCCACTTGCAGAATCGATCTCTCGAGTTTTTACCAAAGAAGTGCACAAACCCTAGAAATATGAAAACTTTGATTCAAGACTTGCTTGTGGGGGTTGATGGTCTAGATGATTCTAGGAGTACTCCCACACATCAAAGCAAGACACAAAGGGTCAAAAGACCAAGTTTAAACACTTGAATCAAGGAAGCACCAAATTCATCCAAATGAGAGAAGAACACAAAGAGGAGACAAATGATCTCTCAAGCAAGCATCACAAGATTGATTGATCTCACAAGATGCTTACAAAGCCACTCCAACAAGGAGGACAAGAGCTCACTCAAGGAGCATACAATCTCTCCCTCTCTTCCTCTCCAAACCCTAACCCTAGAAAAGCAAGGGGGGAAACCAAATGAATGCCTCAAGAGTTTTCCTTCTCCCCCTTTCCTATTTATACTAGAGAGGACTAGAGTCACATTTGGGGCCCACTCACACATGGGACCCACACACTAATCTGTTGAAGCAATCGCTTTGCTTCACCACGTGTAGGTTGATCAGCGGTTCTCATCGACGCCAAGCCTCTCTTGTCCGAATCCCCTCGGAACCTCCCAGAGACTCGCACCGAGATCCGCACCACCTGATCCAACCAGCTGTATCGAACCACCCGTTCGATCCGTCTTGCCGATTCACACACTGCTTGAGTCACACGACCTCACCCGTATCCACGATCGTTCGGACCTCGGCTCTCCAAGCGTAGTCCCGATCCACTCACCGCTGACGTCGTTGACACGCAAGCCACCGCACAAAGAATAGACAAACAAACCGTTCCGGAACAAGTTCTTCACAACTTGACCCACGTTAGTTCCGCAATGCAATATGCAACAATAAAGCATTGATAACTAAACATTAAACACAATCAACATGCATCAATGCGAACTTGGCTAACCTCCAAGTCATCGCGGTCCGACCCCCACAAGGCGGTCCGACCGATATCAGACGGCCGGACCGCTCCCACAACGGCGGTCGGACGGTCCAAACAACCAAAAAATCTAGCTTGAAAATCCGAAACCTTCTGGAATTTTCAACTCAATAGAACTTTTGACTGGGAGCTCCAAAAATGATGGGACCACATCCATGAGACTCCCCTCACCTGCCTACACAACCTATTTTTGGATTAGCCCCAAAATCCATTTTTAGGTCAGGCCGGTCACTGCCGGTCCGACCAGTCCCACCAAGCGATCCGACCGCCCCACACCTCCGGTCAGACCGCCTGTGGTCTCGACAAAGAAGAAGCAAACAAAAACAGCGAGATTTTGCAAACCAACAAAGCCATTGCCAATTGACTCATCATCCTGAGATCGTGCACATATCCTCACGATATCCACATAAAGACCAAAGGTTACAGTGTGGACCAAGAACAAAAGAGTCTAACATAAGTGTGGACCAGGAACCGAAGAGTCAGGAACCAAAGAGTCTATCAGGAGCGAAGTCTAACATAATGAACCCCTCACTAACCGTGGTAAACCATAACCTTGACCCTCGTCGTCGGTCGCTGGCCGTCGCCGAAGATCCTGCTACTGGAGTTGAAGAATGTGACGGTCGCATGCTGGCATACATGCATGAAGACCTTTAGTTATGCGCTGGGAGAAGGTGACTTAAGTTACACCTATCCATACGTATTATCGATCTTATTTTTACGCGTATATTGAGCTGTTGTGGTCGGTTTGCTACAAACTATTCCCTCCGTCTCGCTGCTTGGCCAGTTTCGGTAGTATTCGTTTCAATATATTTATCCATTGAAGGAAGCTAGTGTATAGTTATTATAAATTTTCTCTCTAACTACTTAAATGTTGTGGAAGCGGTTAAATAAGGGTATGTATAATCATTTCTCATTAACTATTTTTTAGATTTAGTGTTTTATTGGTCTGTGTGTATGGTGGACTGTGGATAGATATAGTGAAACAATGGGAATAATCAAATAGTCTTTGCTTGTGGCCGTATGTATGTATGTATGTATGCTAGTTTGAGGATTTTCGGATGACACCCAGCGAAAAACCATAAATAATAATCTGCCTCTCTATCTCAATTGTTAGTTTCCCTCTAAAAAAATCATTTGTTTCAATAAATATAGAAAACAGTCGACTTTCAATCTCTAACTATAACCCGAGTCCATATACATCGCCTGCGCGGCTTATAAGCCGGTGCCGCCTAGGATGGCAATGGGGTGGGGGGCTCTGAGGGCTCCTCCGCTACCCCGCCCCGATCCCTGATAGCCCATCTCCCCACCCTGCCCCGCTATGCCTACTGGGGCAAGAGCCCCCTCCCCCCTGACCCCGATCCCCACGGGGACCGACGGAGGCTACAAATGTGAAATCCAGCAAGGCCAAAAGTTAATACAAGATTTGCAAAAGTTTAAAATCCCAGATAATCAATCATACATAATACATGTCCTCCGCAACTAGATGGTTGATGAGGCTTGCAACATATGCGGAAGTTATATTCTGATGTTGCCGCAACGGCTTGCTAAGCTCGCAAGTATGGTCGGTCACCACCTTGACCGCGAAGACCAAGCCGAAGAACTTTGCTCGGTGAGCGCTAACCTTGCCAAGGCAGCCTTCCACTACGCACTTCACTACGTAATGTCCTGGGTTAGACCGGTACACTCGGTACACACGGCTGATGGACAAGGTGTACCATGCTATAGCTTGTTGCACGGCCACCTTGCCAAGGAAGTACTGCCCATCTAAGAGTGTGTCAGCATCAAACCCCCACTGGGACCTTTCTTCTTGTGGCAGTACGAGCGACCGCACTGCGGTATTTATCAAGTATGAATGCCACGTACGACACCTTCGAAGACACAACTCCGCCAGTTGGACTAGCACCTTGGGGTGGGTCCTCCTCACTATCATCCGAGCCTGGGTCAGTGTCCTAGTCGGACTCCAACCCCAGAGGTTGGTCCGGTAGATACTCGTGACAGTCAATGTGGGCCGACCATCACAGTCCCGCCCCCTCATTTTGCACAAAAGTATGCACAAGTCTTCTCTAGCGGACTTCCTCTAAAACAACACATTCCGTGCAACCGCCTTCAGTTTTGTGTCTTGTTGCCTGCTTCCCGAGGCACCAACATCATCATGGTCTCCTGGCGACCTATGTTCGAATTTCACGTACACCATCGGCTTCCCGTATATCGTCGCCTTGGGCTGGGAAGCAATCTGCATGTACTGGCCCCATGCTACGCTTCTATTCACCTTCACTAGCTCTCATACTTGTGCAGGTGATCACCTCGATGGAAAGTTTCTTCGTCGTTGGCTCTGTGTCGAACTCCCTCCGGATACAGCCCTAAACTCATGAATATCATCGCTTTGATGCCCTCCGCCCGCACCACCTTGTACTGGCATCTTGACAGGTCCAACCCATCAGGTCCGGCCCGTACGACACCGTCGCCATAAAACACTATCAAGTCTTGCGTGTTTGAAATTACCTAACCAGGGTGAGCAATATAACAAAGAGGGTATGTAATTAGCATTAATTAATTAACTATCCACAACTTTTTAAATGAGATTATTTCTCCAATTACCACTAATTAAATATGATTAAACAAAAATATACTAATAATTATGAGTAATCAATTTGCCACTAATTACCCACAACACAGATAATCAGGATATATCACAAACAAGTAAGCAATTAAATGCGAGTAAGTGAATACAAATAAATAAATAATTAGCAACAATTTAATTACTTATCAATAAATTACTTACGAGTAAGTCATTACATCTAAGTAGTTCCTACTGAATTAATAACGATTAATTAGTTACCGCTAATTAACTACGAGCCATTACATACCAACAAATTGATTATGATCACGTAAATGCTACTTATTTTGCACTAATGTAATCGGCACTACTCAACTACGCGAGATTTAGTTATTGAATATTAATTATGACTAAATAATTAATTAACATTCCATTCCCACTAATTAATTACAACTAATTAACTATGAGTATTTAATTATGACTACTTAATTATTACTAACTGACTACGACTAATAAATTACCGCTAATTAACAACGACTGAAATAATTAGAACTAAAGCATACGAAATAATTTTACCTTGCCTTGATGTCGACCTCACGGTACTTATACGGCCGTAACCACCGCTCTAAACACTATTTCCTCCACAGCGTATTTCAAACAAAGTTTTAGTTTAATTCTCTTTGTTCTCAGCGACGAGTGCGAGAATGAGAACGAATTTACGAGTGAGAGCGAGTGCGAGCGCGGCACTTATTTTTATAGGCTCGCGAAGGTGCTACGCGCAGACGGGGTAGCATGATTAGCAATACATGTGGATGAGGTAACGACATGATGGATAGAACGGGGGAAAATGACGGAGAGAGGATGCATTCGGCGCTGAAAGCAACTAAGGTTGGGCCCGTGTTGGGGCTTGTCCCCTCCACGGTGGGACAGACGATGGTGGACCGCACCACAGAGGGACGAACAAGGCTTGTTCGTCTTAGGGCGGTGTGGAGAAGGACACGTGGCAGTTACGGAGGCGACTGACCCAAGCTGGGACGAAGCATAGTGTTATTTTTGGTATTACGACTGTAAGGAGATTTTTTTTGCTAATATCATTTCAAACAATGCTATTTCGTCCGAGTTTTCCTACCATAATCGTGTGCAATCTTTACGCTACCGTTCAAACAAAACATAGTAGTATTTTTATAAAATAAGAAATAAGTACTACTGTTTTTTTAAATTTAAAAATTGTTTGCACAGCTAACATTAGCTACTGCATTTTTGAACGCGCGAGGCGCGCGTTGTTGTTGTGCCGTGCGCGTATACTTATCGATATCTTATCGATCGTATCAGTTTGATTTTTGGAGTGATATATTTCGGTATTAGATCGTACCGATGTACCATTTTAGATTTAATATAATAATACGAGTATATATATTTATAACTATATTTTTTAATTATATATACACCAAATATCACTTACAGTATTATTTTAAATACATACTAGTTCTATCAAATATAAATATAACGTAAAGTTTAGTGAACAATATTATCAATTCCAACGGTATGACCGGTATTAACCGGTATCAAACCGTATAATTGGTGTTTAGAACGGTATGATATGTTTTTTTTGGCTACTTTGTACCAATTTAAATGACAATATAGTACATACAAATTGATATGATCTGTACCTATACGGTATTAATAACTATGCGTGCACGTCCTTCTCCCGCTCCCCCGCCCGCTACTTTTATTGGCCCAGCACAAAAAGCCCTATATATACAATGCACTCACCAACCTACGCTAGCCCACACAACGAACTAATTAATCATACACACACTTGAATACTTGATCATCATCAGCATCAGTTTGCTAGCTAGCTCCAGCAATGGCAGTGATGGTGGAGATCACACGGAGCGAGATGCTGAGACCGCCACCGGAGACGGCCCGTGGCGCCGGCAAGAAGGCCCCGTTCACCGTCTTCGACCGTGCCTCCACCGACGGCTACATCCCAGCCGTCTTCGTGTGGAACGCGCCAGCGCCGACCAACGGCGCGATCAAGAACGGCCTCCTCGCCACCGTCGCCAGGTTCCCGCACCTCGCGGGGAGGTTCGCCGTCGACGACCTTGGCCGCAAGTGCTTCCACCTCAACGACGGCGGGGTGCTCGTCCTCGAGGCCACCGCCGCCGCCGACCTCGCTGATGCGCTCGCACACGACGTGTCCGCCCACATCAACGAGCTCTACCCAAAGGCCGAGAAGGTAACAAAGTTTCTAAGACGTAACAGATGAGTGTTTGTTTCTACGTAAATTTTATCTGTAAACAGTGACACGTATGAACACGTACAGCGACAGTCACTCGTAGATGGGTTAGGTGCATGCATCCGTGTGAAAAAGCGTACGTGGCATCACCTGACCACATGTCGCGCGTGTTTGTCATGATCAATTCGTCCAGAGTTTCCGAATCTTAAGGCAATGGGTTTTGACACGCTTGCATGCATGTGATCCGTTGCAGGAACGTGCGGATGAGCCGCTCTTGCAGGTGCAGCTCACGCGGTACGCGTGCGGCGGGCTGGTGATCGGCACCGCCTGCCATCACCAGGTCGCCGACGGCCAGTCCATGAGCGTCTTCTACAGCGCGTGGGCCACCGCCGTGCGCACCGACTCGGCCGTCCTCCCGTCGCCGTTCGTCGACCGTGCCGCCACCGCGGTGCCCCGCAGCCCGCCGGCGCCATCGTTCGACCACCGAAATATCGAGTTCAAGGGCGAGCACAGCCGGAGCCACTCCTACGCCATCGTTCCCTTGGACAGGATCAAGAACCTCGTCGTGCACTTCCCGGAGGAGTTCGTCGCCGGCCTCAAGGCCCGCGTCGGCGTCCGGTGCAGCACGTTCCAGTGCCTCCTGGCGCACGCGTGGAAGAAGGTCACGCTGGCACGGGACCTGGCGCCAGAGGATTTCACGCAGGTGAGGGTGGCCGTGAACTGCCGCGGCCGCGCCAAGCCGGCCGTTCCCATGAACTACTTCGGAAACATGGTGCTGTGGGCGTTCCCAAGGATGCAGGTCCGGGACCTCCTGTCCTCCAGCTACGCCGCGGTCGTCGGCGCCATCTGCGACGCCGTGGCGCGCGTGGACGAGGAGTATATCCAGTCGTTCGTGGACTTCGGGGTGGCGGCGCGCGGCGAGGAGCTGGTGTCGACGGCGGGGTCTCCGGGCACGGTGTTCAGCCCTGACCTGGAGGTGGACAGCTGGCTCGAGTTCCGGTTCCACAACCTCGACTTCGGAGGCGGGCCGCCGTGCGCGTTCCTGTTGCCGGACCTGCTCATCGAGGGGCTGATGATCTTCGTGCCGTCGTCCACGGCGAAGGGCGGCATCGACCTGCTCGTGGCACTCGACGTCGACCACGTGGATGTTGGAATGAGCCTTCTGATCGATGAACACGCCCTATTCGCGATTCAGACGAAGCTTTGAATCTTACTCACGCGAGAAGTGGCTAACAGAGAACAGCAATTTTCAGAACAGAGGACTGAACGTTTCTGTCGCTCTGTATTTTCAGATGATGCACAGTACAAAG
The DNA here is from genome assembly GCA_036346395.1 of Hsuehochloa calcarea. Lineage (NCBI taxonomy): Eukaryota > Viridiplantae > Streptophyta > Magnoliopsida > Poales > Poaceae > Hsuehochloa > Hsuehochloa calcarea. The sequence goes on along the minus strand of CM070611.1, from coordinate 14,102,389 downwards.
AGTCATTTCTCTGAACTTTACACCTTATGGCTTAAAACCGAAATCTGAAACTGCTACTTGCTAATCTCACGGAACAAAACAAACTCAATTCCGCACTACTTGCGTGGCCCGATCTACACGCACCCAGTAACTGCAGCATGCCAATACTTAGTCACGCCACTTCTGACTCTGCAGAAACGAGCGGCCTGCTGACCAAGACCAAATTAACCAAGTCAGTGATTATTGCTCACATTCACCCTCCTAATCCTGACTTGCTAACTTGGGTGCAGTACGGCTTCGTCGCGGTGGCTCGGGCGTCTCACTGGCGCGAGGACGAGAGCTGGGTTGGTTACGCGCGGCGGTTGCGGTGCGGTGACCAGACATGACAGGGGTTGAGCGGGCGCGATGGGGTGCTGGCGCGCGGCAAATTGGGGCTAAGTGCCAGCATTGAAGATGCGGCGAGGTGGCGCGCGAGCTGGCAGTGCCCGGTGGTGCTTTGGCGCGGAGCGAGGCGGCTGGAGACGGTTGGGGAAGAAGACCTCCGGCGGCGACGTGCGGCAGAGAAGAATAGGTTAGCGGCGGTTTAAGGAGATAGTTGTCTCCGGTGGAAGGAAACCGGAAAGCTAGAAAGGGAAAGCGGAAAAGGATAGGAGATTTCTGAATTGGGAAAGAAAACCAAATCAAGTCAAAAACTCCAAAAACTTTTGAAATTATGAATTTTTGGGTTGTTCCAATCTACCCTCTTAAAAAGAATGTCGACCTCGAGATTCACTCAAATCCTAAAGGACAAATTGGGAAAATCACACTACATTTTTATTCCTTTTTCTATATTGCTTCTTCTATCGCATGATTCTACCAAAGAATCTGAAAGGTGGTTATAATACCCCGGAAACGAAAAGAGTAAAGAATCGAATCGAGTAATTTGAATGGAAGCCGGGGAAAGAAAAGACAATTAAAGGAGTAGAAATTCCTGAAAAAATAAAAGGAGTTTTCCATAAACTCTCGACAACTGGGCTGGGCCACGGCCCAGAGGGCCCATGTGGTGGCGGCCATAAGGGGTTCCACCCCAAACCCTAAACTCAAATTTCTCTCCCCTCCCCTTTGGAGCCGCCCCCTTCCCCTTGCTGTGCACAGCCTTGTGCGTCGATTTTAGGTACGATGCGTTCGTTTTCTATCCTATCCATCTCTTAGAAAGATGTAGGTATTGTTCTTAGCTTTCTATAGCCACCGAGATCACGTGATTCCGCCTTACGGTTTAGGAGATATGATTTTTTTAGTGCGTGCTGCTCTGTCTGTCTGACGAGAAGGATCTGTCGGCTTGATCCTAGGTTTTGATTTAGTTAGAGGCATTTCCAGAACCTCCACCCAAATAAGTTATTGTATCCCTTTAAATTATCTTTCAAAGCTGATAAATATCATCTCCATTGGATCTGTATAATAAAAGTTATGATATTTTCTTTACCACTGTTCTGAATTCTGGGCAGATAAATGTTAGTGTTTTCATCTATTGTTTAGACTACTGTAGAGGTCGAATATGGGGTTTTTCCCTTCTAGAGTTTTATTCCTGGGAACGTTAGCTTTCTTTTGGCACCGAGATCAGGAAAATCCAATCTGTAGTTTGGGAGATATGAATTTTTTATTACGAACTGTCCGGTCTGTCTGAAAACTGAGGTCAGTAGGTTTGTCCCTCGATTTTGTTCAAATTAGGGGCTGAATCAGAACCTTCACCCAACTAAGTTATTTTAGACCTTAAAATTATATTTCCAAGCTGATAAGAATCATTCTCATTGGATCAATAGGTTGAAAGTTACGCCATTTTCTTTATCTCTGATCTGTATTCTGGGCAGACGTAGATGGGTTGTGTTTAGCTGATAATTAGCCCTCTGTTTTGGCCGAATCAGGGGATTCCTCCAACTAATGTTTTGTAGCCTGATCTGTTAAGATTCAGTGAGCACTGGTTTCAGGTCTTTTAGAGTTACAAATAATTAATGGTGAATTTTCTTGTACCGCTGCTCAGAAGGGCTGAAATCTGGCTGAATAGTTTATTTTTATTTTGGGTCTATGCGGTATATTGGATAGTCAGGGGTTATTGTAGAACACCGGTAGCAGTGTTATATCGTTGTTCTTATTTTGGGAACATGCTTGTGTAGGCGGCGAGATATCATGTGTGGGAACACCTCAGTTGCCTACTAACGAGTCACATGCGAAAGGCAAGTCTTGTATGTTAATCGTGTTGAATTCAAAGGAATGCATAATGATATGTTGTTTACATGAATGTTCTTGTGCTTTGTTCATGGTGTTGATATCTGCAAGTGACTAGTGTGGCCTTATTGGTACATTATGTTGAGTGTGAATACATACTTATACTTGTTTACACATGTTGTTGAATGCCATGTGTCTTTTCCACTAATGTGTGTTATTCATTCATACCATGAGAAATCATCATATTCATTCATAAAATTCATTATGACCACGGAAGTGGATTCTTTTAGTAAGTCCCATTAATTCCAAGATGGGCATTTGAAAGACCCATCAATTCCAAAGATAGGCATTTGAAAACCCACCATTCCAATGTGGGTAGTGTTGACCACCATTCCAATGTGGCAACTTAGACACCCGTATGAAACGTTCTTCATACGGTGATTGGGTCCCCGTACTTTGTGAAGTACGAGCTTAAGTGAACACCGACGGGTGTATCACTCGCTATACCGGTATATGCAGTCGATAAGTCCATACCTTCAATGCATTCTTACATTTCATCCATTCATGTATTCATTCCATACGTACATGTATGTGTTCCAATAATTGTTCGTAATTCAACTGAATTGAGTTGTCCACTCCATGCTTGATTATTCTTGTTTAGTACTTGCTGAGTCTTCGACTCACCCTTGCTTTGTATGTTTTAATTAGGTAATTGAGGAGGACGACAAGATGATTTGGTGGGGTAGTTCGGCACACTACACTTCACTTTTATCCAATCAGAACAATTATTCTTGCCATTCAGTCAAGTCAAATTGTTGAAATAAGTTCCAGATTGTAATAATCCTATGTTAGTATCGTTTGACTGTTCGTGGTATTATGACCGTTTATCCATTCTTTACCATGATTCTAGTGATCGTTCATTGTCTTTCCTTAGGAATTTATGTTGATTGAATCTGGATAATCTAGTTTTAATGCTATGCTTAGTAGTTTGATAGGTTTGCGTGACATTTTGGCTTCCGAATAGCCAGGGTGTTACAGTTGGTATCAGAGCGGGCTTTAGGTCCGTGGTTCATTCAAACATATTAAATTGACATACTGTGCACATTAGGAGGGGTTGGGTAAACTGTTGCTTCCGCATTTCAATTGTGGTGACTCGAGTATTGAGTCGTTGTTAAATTGTGTTATGCTATGATGTGTTAATCCATGATATGATGTGATAACCTCTATCTATGAAATTATTCTATGATCGTCATGAGATGATCCGATATAAATATATATATTCATAATTGATTGCATTAGTTATGCGTTTCGCTAGCGGGAGTTGATCAGTTGAGTTCGTGGTTGATGTCCTGGGTTTTGCCAGGCTACAGCACTGTTTGTAGTGTGATATTAGAGAACTTCTTACCTCTGTTTCATAAGCTCTGTATTGAGCATGAGCTCATTGATGAACTTGTTGCCTTTCTAGAACTGATATCTGGTTTCCTGGTTGTGGTTCCTGGCAGTTCGTGAATTCTTTTGAAATTGGGGTTTTAATGAAGAAGGCAAGCTCCAGCAGTTCTCTGATTCGTTCTTTGAAATAAATATTGCCCTTTCGACTATTGTGATATTTCTGCTCCACGTGAGCATAGTTCAAATGCAAGATTCCTCTTTTCACAAAAGACTTGTTTTACCCCTGTTGGGAAAATTTACCTCATTCGTTCGTTTGGAATCTCGGTATTGGAAGACTTCTTTTGCAAGTTCTTTATCAAGTGTGTATTTGTAATACCCCGATGGTGATTCGGCTTATTAGAAAAAGTTTCGGAAGAGGGAGCTAATCAAAAAACCAGAATCATCTTTTCACCGAGGGGTTTTCTGTGATTTCACGGCAACCTGGGCCTGGGCCACGGCCCAGGAGGGGCCCATGTGGTGGCTGGCCATAAGAGGGGGGGTTCCCACCCCCCAAACCCTAAACTCCATATTTCTCTCCCCCTCCCCCCCTTTGGAGCCGCCGCCCCCCTTCCCCGTTGCTGTGCACCGCCTTGTACGTCAATTTTGGGTAAGATGCATTCGTTTTCTGTCCTGTCTATCTCTTATAAAGTTGTAGGTATTGTTCTTAGATTTCCATAGCCACCGAGATCACGTGATTCCGCCTTACGGTTTAGGAGATATGATTTTTTTAGTGCGCGCTATTCTGTCTGTCTGACGAGAAAGATCTGTCGGCTTGATCCTAGGTTTTGATTTAGTTAGAGGCATTTACAGAACCTCCACCCAAATAAGTTATTGTTTACCTTTAAATTATCTTTCAAAGCTGATAAAGATCATCTCCATTGGATCTGTATAATGAAAGTTATGATATTTTCTTTACCACTGTTCTGAATTTTGGGCAGATAATTGTTAGTGTTTTTATCTATTATTTAGACTACTGTAGAAGCCGAATCTGGGATTTTTCCCTTCTAGAGTTTTATTCCTGGGAACGTTAGCTTTCTTTTGGCACTGAGATCAGGAAAATCAGATCTGTAGTTTGGGAGATATGAATTTTTTATTACGAACTGTCCGGTCTGTCTGAAAACTAAGGTCAGTAGGTTTGTCCCTCGGTTTTGTTCAAATTAGGGGCCGAATCAGAACCTTCACCCAACTAAATTATTTTAGCCCTTAAAATTATATTTCCAAGATGATAAGAATCATTCTCATTGGATCAATAGGTTGAAAGTTACGCCATTTTCTTTATCTCTGATCTGTATTCTGGACAGACGTAGATGGGTTGTGTTTAGCTGTTAATTAGCCCTCTGTTTTAGCCGAATCAGGGGATTCTGCCAACTAATGTTTTGTAGCCTGATCTGTTAAGATTCAGTGAGCACTAGTTTCAGGTCTTTTGGAGTTACAGATAATTAATGGTGATTTTTCTAGTATCGCTGCCAGTTTATCGGTAATCGGGCTGTTGGGTAATCTTGGTAAAAAAATTGATCCCGTTGTTTGGGTGGGAGAGATAGGGGGGATGGAAGGGCTCTTGTAGCAATGTCATACCTTGTTATTCTTATTTCGATTATACATTTGTGTAGACGGTGAGGCGGTGAGTGGAGGGGCATCTTCGTGTCCTCCTATTACGTCACATCGCGGAAGGCAAGTACCCTATGCTGTTTGGTGATGTTTCCAATTGTTTGCTTGATGTTGGGATAAATTGTGAATACCTTTTTCTATCCATCCTGATGTTTATTTCATTTCAAGAAGATGATTCTTGTGATTAAAGAATTAGCATTCATTTCAGTTGTTGCATTCCATTACATGCAACTAACTTGTGTGGCATCCTTGATATATTATGTTGTGTGGGAATGCATACTCATACTTGTTTACACATGTTGTTGAATGCCATGTGTCTTTTCCACTAATGTGTGTTATTCATTCATACCATGAGAAATCATCATATTCATTCATAAAATTCATTATGACCACGGAGTGGATTCTTTTAGTAAGTCCCATCAATTCCAAGTATGGGCATTTGAAAGACCCATCAATTCCAAAGATGGGCATTTGAAAACCCACTATTCCAATGTGGGTAGTGTTGACCACCATTCCAATGTGGCAACTTGGACACCGTATGAAACGTTCTTCATACGGTGATTGGGTCCGTACTTTGTGAAGTACGGGCTTAAGTGAACACCGACGGTGTATCACTCGCTATACTGCAGTATAAGTGTGATTAGTCCATTCCTTCAATGCATTCTTTCATTCCATCCATTCATGTATTCATTCCATTCAATCATATATGTGTTCCAAGATTTGTTCGTAATTCAACTGAATTGTGTTGTCCACTCTATGTTTGATTATTCTTGTATGTACTTGCTGAGTCTTCGACTCACCCTTGCTTTGTATGTTTTAATTAGGTAATTGAGGAGACGACAAGGTGATTTGGTGGGGTAGTTCGGCACACTGCACTTCACTTTTATCCAATCGAATAATTATTATTACCTTTCACCAAGCCAACTTGTTAAATAAATTTCAGTTGTAATAATCCAACTTTGGTATTGCTTGACTGTTCGTGGTATTATATCTGTTTATCCATTCTTTTCCATGAATCTGGTGATCGTTTATTGTCATTCTTTTGAAATTATTGTTGATTGAATCTGTATAATCCATCTTTAATGCTATTCTTAGTAGTTTGATAGTTTTGCGTGACATCTTGGCTTCCGAATAGCCAGGGTGTTACAGTTGGTATCAGAGCGGGCTTTAGGTCCGTGGTTCATTCAAACATATTAAATTGACACACTGTGCACATTAGGAGGGGTTGGGTAAACTGTTGCTTCCGCATTTCAATTGTGGTGACTCGAGTATTGAGTCGTTGTTAAATTGTGTTGTGCTATGATGTGTTAATCCATGATATGATGGGATAACCTCTATCTATGAAATTATTCTATGATCGTCATGAGATGATCCGATATAAATATATATATTCATAATTGATTGCATTAGTTATGCGTTTCGCTAGCGGGCGTTGATCAGTTGAGTTCGTGGTTGATGTCCTGGGTTTTGCTAGGCTACACCACTGTTTGTAGTATGATATTAGAGAACTTCTTACCTCTGTTCCATAAGCTCAGATTGAGCATGAGCTCATTGATGAACTTGTTGCCTTTCTCGAGCGATATCCGGTTTCTGGTTGTGGTTCTGGCGGTTCGTGAATTCTTTTGAAATTGGGGTTTTAATGAAGAAGGAAAGCTCCAGCGGTTCTACGATTCGTTCTTTGAAACAAATATTGCCCTTTCAACTATTGTGATATTTACGCTCCACGTGAGCATAGTTCAAATGCAAGATTCCTCTTTTCACAAAGACTTGTTTTACCTGTTGGGGAAATTTAACTCATTCGTTCGTTTGGAATCTCGGTATTGGAAGACTTCTTTTGCAAGTTCTTTATCAAGTGTGTATTGATATTGCATATTTCTCTTGGGCTGCTTTAGTAAGTCGTTCTCTTCCTTGATTTTCGAATTTGACAAATTCTTGTCCGGTGGCTATTGATGAATTTCTCTTGGGTTCATGATTTTGGTAGACGAGTTTAAATAGGCCTTTAATGGTACTCTGAAAACATTATTGTTTTTCGATTGTCGAATTGTTTTTACTACGAATGATCTTTGTAAATTGGCAACATTGATATTTTCATGGTTGTTCTTTCTTTTTCACTGGAAAAGAGCAACTCATTTACTCGTTTGATGGTTTGCCTAATGAGAATTCTTGTTGCAAGATCGTTAACACGAGAAAGCATTGGCTCAATGTATTCCTTTTGGAACCCTCTGCTTGTTGAAATTTGATGCATCTCTTTTAAGAAGAAGCGTTAAAACCCTTTTGGAGTGCTTGGTTATGCTTAAGTCGGGGGTTGCACCCAAACAAAGATTGTGGGCTACGGGTTTCTATTAGACCCTATTTGTTTTTCAAAATAGTTTCTTGCCTTTCTGGCTGCGGAGCTCTTATTGCTGGTTGTGAACGTTATTCTTGACAAGATCGTTCTCTTTATGTTAGCTCTATCTCTCTTGTTGATAAGGGCAGCTCGGTTATCCGTTTGACAGTTCAGAGAATGAAAATTTCCATTCACAAAGTTCATTGAAGAAAATTTCGACTATGTTCATTTCTTTGGAATATTTGGAGTGTTGGAGTTTAGAACCTCTATTTGAAAAGAAAAGTGTCGATACCCCCTTTCTCTAGAGTTTTGTAGTGCTGGGCGTGACGTTTGTTCAACTTTGTGGTTTTTGTACCAGAATTCTTTTCTAGAATAAGTTGTTATTACAATTCCATTTGATACTGAAAATTTTTATGACCCGATTTGTCATGTTCCCTTTAGAAGGTTTATTGACACGATCAGTAATGTGAGAGTAAGGTTGATTCTTTTATAGAAAAAGAAGTTTGACCACCTTTCTTGATGTTTCCAAAATGATTCAATTTCGAGTTTTGTGTTCAAGACCTATTGGAGGTCCCAGTTAATTATGATAAACGAAGTTTGCCACGTAAAGCGATTTGTTGCGAGTTATAATGGTTCTTCAGTGATGCGAGCGTTTTGATCTTGAATGCTCGTTGTTCTTATCTGTAAAGATCCGACATTCTCTTCTTGTGAGGCTCATGTTTTCAATTGTGGACTCCACCTAGGTTCAATGAGTTCATTGCCTAAATTTTCTGCCCTTTTCACTCAAAAGATTTTGAGTTTCAATCGTAATGCCGTTTTCTTATCGGTTGTTATTTGCTATTATCTTCTGAGGAATGTGTTCCCTCAACCACGAACTTAGTTTTTTTTCGTTTTCCAAGATCACCTTTAGCAGAATATTTCTTTTGGTTTCTTGGCCGCCGTGGTGAGTAACGCTTTCCTGTATGAACGAACTTGTTTTTGTTCGCCTCTTCCTTTTGAGAAAGGATCACAGTTTTGTGTTGCGAAGTGTTTGCAAGGTGAAAGTTTGGCAACTGTTTGGTGGTGGATGAGTGATCGTAGCGATGATATTTTGCTACCAAGTTATCGGAGGAGTAGTAGAATGTGAAATGGTTTTGATCTGTATCCCTTGGAGGGAAATTGATTCACCTGAGATGTTTGACTTCGAAGTAAGTCTGAAAAGTGTTACGGCTGATTAACACCTGGTTTAGTGAAATTCTAGAACTTCAATTCAGGATTGAAAGGTTGGTGATTATCGGAGGTATGGAAACCTTGATTGAATTTATAGAGTAACGCAATTGGGTAGCATTGCGAGATGGTGTGGGTGATTTCTAATGATGTCAATGAGTGAGTATGTTAGAATTGTGGGAATGTTAGATATTTAATTCGATGATTTCACTATCAGTTATAAGAGCAATCTGTTGTAGAGGTTTTGGAAGTTAAATCTGGGCCTTGCATTTGTTTATGCTAGGACCCTTTTGAAGCAGTACATTAGCATGCGTACTGACGATTCTGAGTTGTTCTTGAAAATTTGAAGTAATGTGATTGTGTGGTATCTATCCTGTGGCGCTTTGGGTGCCTTTAATCAAATTAAGGTTGAATAGTAGAACGAGATGTCTAGAGCAATCAAAAAAAAATTCAATGGAGTCTCTCCACCATGGTGTGGATGATGTATTTCAGTTTGAGCATAATTTGATAATGTTCAATTAAAAGGTTTAATCTCTTGAGGTATGCGATGAATTCGAATTCCAATATTGGAGAGAAGTTTTACTCCTCGAAGAGAGAAGCGGAAGAAAGGATGTTTCCTCGGAAAATGATACGTTTCCTTGCTTCTCGTTTGGGTTTTGTGCTGTTGATAAGTGTTTTCTACACTTTGAGTTGGGGCGTGTTGGCATGGTGAATCTTTCGATTCGATCGGTAAAAGAAATATTTGATTTGAGTATTCAAGCAAATTTCTCTTTTGGTTTTCGTGGTGTTCTTTCGCAAATTGATTCATTGGAAATGGAATTGCTTTACTGATGAATAGTCACATTTGGAATTTAACCTTTCTGGTGAAGAGTTAACATTGCGTGGTTGCGATGAGAACTCTCTATTTTTCGATTAGATTCTCTTCATTTCCGTGAGAAGAAATTAGGAAGGCGGCTTATCGCTTTGCCGTCACGGTACATACGCCAAACGCATAGCGTAAGGTGTGTCTTTGGTCTTGAGAGAGCAAAGAGACCATTCAAAGTTTGAGATTAAGTTAAACACGTTGACCATCGAGTAAGGTCTTACCTTGATCCTCTTCGATGAGTGTACCTAGAAATTTCAAGTTGATTGTTAGGTCGGGCGTCGCTTCACATCTTTGCTTTGTGGTTTCTCTATTCCAGAGAGAGGCTACTTGGGAGATAGAGTCTCGCATGCGCGGCGATATCGAACCGTTTGTTTCGGTACTGTTAAATCCGTTGAATTCAACTCCTTGGAAATTCGTTACGGTATTAGTTGCGGTTAGAATTGAGGTCGAATTCCGTTAAGGGGTAGAATGTAATACCCAAGGTGATTGACTTATTAGAAAAAGTTTGGAAGAGGAGCTAATCGAAAAACCGAATCATCTTTTCACCGGGGTTTTCTGTGATTTCACGGCAACTGAGCTCAGGCCACGGCCCAGAGGGGCCCATGTGGTGGCTGGCCATAAGAGGGGTTCCCACCCCCAAACCCTAAACTCCACATTTCTCTCCCCTCCCCTTTGGAGCCTCCGCCCCCCTTCCCCCTTGCTGTGCACCGCCTTGTACGTCGATTTTGGGTAAGATGCGTTTGTTTTCTGTCCTGTCTATCTCTTAGAAAGTTGTAGGTATTGTTCTTAGCTTTCCATATCCACCGAGATCACGTGATTCCGCCTTACGGTTTAGGAGATATAATTTTTTTAGTACGCGCTGTTCTGTCTGTCTGACGAGAAAGATCCGTCGGCTTGATCCTAGGTTTTGATTTAGTTAGAGGCATTTCCAGAACCTCCACCCAAATAAGTTATTGTTTCCCTTTACATTATCTTTCAAAGCTGATAAAGATCATCTCCATTGGATCTGTATAATGAAAGTTATGATATTTTCTTTACCACTGTTCTGAATTTTGGGCAGATAATTGTTAGTGTTTTCATCTATTGTTTAGACTACTGTAGAAGCCGAATCTGGGATTTTTCCCTTCTAGAGTTTTATTCCTGGGAACGTTAGCTTTCTTTTGGGACCGAGATCAGGAAAATCCGATCTGTAGTTTGGGAGATATGAATTTTTTATTACGAACTGTCCGGTCTGTCTGAAAACTAAGGTCAGTAGGTTTGTCCCTCTGTTTTGTTCAAATTAGGGGCCGAATCAGAACCTTCACCCAACTAAGTTATTTTAGCCCTTAAAATTATCTTTCCAAGATGATAAGAATCATTCTCATTGGATCAATAGGTTGAAAGTTACGCCATTTTCTTTATCTCTGATCTGTATTCTGGACAGACGTAGATGGGTTGTGTTTAGCTGTTAATTAGCCCTCTGTTTTGGCCGAATCAGGGGATTCCGCCAACTAATGTTTTATAGCCTGATCTGTTAAGATTCAGTGAGCACTGGTTTCAGGTCTTTTGGAGTTACAGATAATTAATGGTGATTTTTCTAGTATCGCTGCCAGTTTATCGGTAATCGGGCTGTTGGGTAATTTTGGTAAAAAACTTGATCCCGTTGTTTGGGTGGGAGAGATAGAGGGGATGGAAGGGCTCTTGTAGCAATGTCATACCTTGTTATTCTTATTTCGATTATACATTTGTGTAGGCGGTGAGGCGGTGAGTGGAGGGGCATCTTCGTGTCCTCCTATTACGTCACATCGCGGAAGGCAAGTACCCTATGCTGTTTGGTGATGTTTCCAATTGTTTGCTTGATGTTGGGATAAATTGTGAATGCCTTTTTCTATCCATCCTGATGTTTATTTCATTTCAAGAAGATGATTCGTGTGATTAAAGAATTAGCATTCATTTCAGTTGTTGCATTCCATTACATGCAACTAACTTGTGTGGCATCCTTGATATATTATGTTGTGTGGGAATGCATACTCATACTTGTTTACACATGTTGTTGAATGCCATGTGTCTTTTCCACTAATGTGTGTTATACATTCATACCATGAGAAATCATCATATTCATTCATAAAATTCATTATGACCACGGAGTGGATTCTTTTAGTAAGTCCCATCAATTCCAAATGGGCATTTGAAAGACCCATCAATTCCAAAGATGGGCATTTGAAAACCCACTATTCCAATGTGGGTAGTGTTGACCACCATTCCAATGTGGCAACTTGGACACCCGTATGAAACGTTCTTCATACGGTGATTGGGTCCCGTGCTTTGTGAAGTACGGGCTTAAGTGAACACCGTGGGTGTATCACTCGCTATACCAAGATATAGTCGTGATTAGTCCATTCCTTCAATGCATTCTTTCATTCCATCCATTCATGTATTCATTCCATTCAATCATATATGTGTTCCAAGATTTGTTCGTAATTCAATTGGATTGTGTTGTCCACTCTATGTTTGATTATTCTTGTATGTACTTGCTGAGTCTTGACTCACCCTTGCTTTGTATGTTTTAATTAGGTAATTGAGGAGAAGACAAGGTGATTTGGTGGGGTAGTTCGACTGCTTGCACTTCACTTTTATCCAATCGAATAATTATTATTACCTTTCACCAAGCCAACTTGTTAAATAAATTTCAGTTGTAATAATCCAACTTTGGTATTGCTTGACTGCTCGTGGTATTATATCTGCTTATCCATTCTTTTCCATGAATCTGGTGATCGTTTATTGTCATTCTTTAGAAATTATTGTTGATTGAATCTGTATAATCCATCTTTAATGCTATTCTTAGTAGTTTGATAGTTTTGCGTGACATCTTGGCTTCCGAATAGCCAGGGTGTTACAGTATTGATCTTGCATATTTCTCTTGGGCTGCTTTAGTACGTCGTTCTCTTCCTTGATTTTCAAATTTGACAAATTCTTGTCCGGTGGCGATTGATGAATTTCTCTTGGGTTCATGATGTTGGTAGACGAGTTTAAATAGGCCTTTAATGGTACTCCGAAAACATTATTGGTTTTCGATTGTCGAATTATTTTTACTACGAATGATCTTTGTAAATTGGCAACATTGATATTTTCATAGTTGTTCTTTCTTTCTCATTGGAAAAGAGCGACTCATTTACTCGTTTGATGGTTTGCCTAATTAGAATTCTTGTTGCAAGATCGTTAACACGAGAAAGCATTGGCTCAATGTATTCCTTTTGGAACCCTCTGCTTGTTGAAATTTGATGCATCTCTTTTCTGAAGAAAAGCGTTACAACCCTTTTGGAGTGCTTGGTTATGCTTAAGTCGGGGGTTGCACCCAAACAAAGATTGTGGGCTACGGGTTTCTATTAGACCCTATTTGTTTTTTCAAAATAGTTTCTTGCCTTTCTGGCTGCGGAGCTCTCATTGCTATTTGTGAACGTTATTCTTGACAAGATCGTTCTCTTTATGTTAGCCCTATCTCTCTTGTTGATAAGGGTAGCTCGGTTATCCGTTTGTGATTCGAGAATGAAAATTTCCTTTCACAAAGTTCATTGAAGAAAATTTCGACTATGTTCATTTCTTTGGAATATTTGGAGTGTTGGAGTGTAGAAACTCCCTTTGAAAAGAAAAGTGTCGAAATCCCCTTTCTCTAGAGTTTTGTAGTGCTGGGTGTGACGTTTGTTCAACTTTGTGGATTTCGTACCAGAATTCTTTTTCTAGAATAAGTTGTTATTACAATTCCATTTGATGTTTGAAAATTTTATGACCCGATTTGTCATGTTCCCTTTATAAGGTTTATTGACACGATCAGTAATGTGAGAGTAAGGTTGATTCTGTTATAGAGAAAGAAGTTTGACCACCTTTCTTGTTGTTTCTAAAATGATCCAATTTCAAGTTTTGTGTTCATGACCTTTTGGGGGTTCAAGTTTATTTTGGTAAACGAAGTCTGCCGCGTAAAACAATTTGTTGTAAAGTTATAATAGTTCTTCAGTGATGCGAGCGCTTTGATATTGAATGCTCGTTGTTCTTATCTGCTAAGGTCAGACATTCTCTTCTTTTGAGACTTATGCTTTCAACTGTGGACTCCCCTTATATTCAATGAGTTCATTGCTTAATTGGTTTTCTCCTTAGTCCGGTGTTTGTGGCGAGTGGTAAATGATTTTCTAGTTGGTGAAAATCGTTTTCATATGCCTCTTCTTTTGAGAAATATTCGACCCATTATTTTCGCATGAGTCTTTCGAGGTGTTTTCTAATTGACGTTGTGAGATTGATGTTGAAACTTGTAGTAAAAACAATCACCTCTGTGATACCGCCTAAATGAGAATACTTCAAATTTAGTTTCCGTGACCTTTTGGAGTTCGTGAATATTCTGGTAACTGAGATTGTTTTAAGTAAAATGGTGCATGGAGATATCCTATTGCTTCTTAAGAGTTTCGTGTGATTTAGTCCTAAAGGCTCCTTGGTTTGAGTTCGCAAAGTGAGGTTGCAATCAAAAGAAATTTTCGTTGCTTTCGTTGAGAATCCGTTTGCTTTTCGTGAAGTCCTGTAAAGGAAAATGCTTATTTTGTGGCTAAGGTCATTTGGATTACATGTTTCATGAGTAGATGAACTGTTTCGAACAAATTTGGCGTGTTGAAAAATTTTATTTGTTCTTAAGTAGTTCCGTGGGTTGAACTGAAGAACTTACTTTGTTCATGTGGCAAGGTGTTATTAGTTCAAGAACTAATTGTTGTGTTAAAGGAAAGAGTGCAGTAGAGTATTTGATAATTTGAGTCAAGTTTTGTAACTTGTGATTATTTGAATCGTTCCTAAACCTCTTACTCTTTCCGCTCAAGAGATGTCGAGTTTCAATTGCAGTGTCTTTCTTTCGTATCGGATGTTATTTGCTATTCTCTCTTGAGGTATGTGTGCCCTCAACTGCGAACTTAGTTTTCGTTTTCCAATATCACCTTTAGCAGAATATTTCTTTTGGTTTCTTGGCATAGTGGTGAGCAACGCTTTCCTGTATGAATGAACTTGTTTTTGTTCGCCTCTTCCTTTTGAGAAAGGATCACAGTTTTGTGTTGTGAAGTGTTTGCAAGGTGAAAGTTTGGCAACTGTTTGGTGGTGGATGAGTAATCGTAGCAATGATATTTTGCTACCAAGTTAGCGGAGGAGTAGTAGAATGTGAAATGGTTTTGATCTGTATCCCTTGGAGGGAAATTGATTCACCTGAGATGTTTGACTTCGAAGTAAGTCTGAAAAGTGTTACGGCTGATTAACACTGTATAGTGAAATTCTAGAACTTCAATTCGAGGATTTAAAAGGTTGGTGATTATCGGAGGTATGGAAACCTTCATTGAATTTTTAGAGTAACGCAATTGGATAGCATTCGAGATGGTGTGGATGATGTATTTCAGTTTGAGCATAATTTGATAATGTTCAATTAAGAGGTTTAATCTCTTGAGGTATGCAATGAATTGAATTCCAATATTGGAGAGAAGTTTTACTCCTCGAAGAGAAAGCGGAAGAAAGGAGGTTTCTTCGAAAATGATGTGTTTCCTTGCTTCGTTTGGGTTTTGTCTTTGTTGATAAGTGTTTTACGCACTTTGAGTTGGGGCCGTGTTGGCATGACTGAATCTTTCGATTCGATCGAGTAAAAAAAATATTTGATTTGAGTATTCAAGCAAATTTCTCTTTTAGTTTCCGTGGTGTTCTTTCGCAAATTGATTCATTGGAAGTGGAATTGCTTTCTTGATGAATTGTCACATTTGGGATTTAACCTTTTGGTGAAGAGTTAACATTGCGTGGTTGCGATGTGAACTCTCTATTTTTCAGTTGGATTCTCTTCATTTCCGTGATAGAAGAAATTAGGAAGGCGGCTTATCGCTTTGACCGTCACGGTGCATCGCCAAATGCATAGCGTAAGGTGCGTCTTTGGTCTTGAGTGAGCAGCAGGGACTATTCAAAGTTGGAGATTAAGTTAAAAACGTTGACCATCGAGTAAGGTCTTACCTTCGATCCTCTTCTGATGAGTGTACCTAGAAAGTTCAAGTTGATTGTTAGGTCAGACATCGCTTCACATATTTGCTTTGTGGTTTCTCTATTCCGAGAGAGAGGCCACTTGGGAGATAGAGTCTCGCATGCGCGAGCAGTATCCAGACCTGTTCGTTTCTGGTACGTGTTTATCCTTGATAATTTCTAGGCGTAGTTTTTGTTCGAGTGGATTGGCCTGTAGATTCGAGGTCGAATCCTATTAAGGGGGGTAGAATGTAATACCCCGGAAACGAAAAGAGTAAAGAATCGAATCGAGTAATTTGAATGGAAGCCGGGGAAAGAAAAGACAATTAAAGGAGTAGAAATTCCTGAAAAAATAGAAGGGGTTTTCCATAAACTCTCGACAACCTGGTCCTGGGCCACGGCCCAGGAGGAGCCCATGTGGTGGCCGGCCATAAGGGGGGGGTTCCCACCCCCCAAACCCTAAACTCCACATTTCTCTCCCCCTCCCCCCTTTGGAGCCGCCGCCCCCCTTCCCCCTTGCTGTGCACCGCCTTGTGCGTCGATTTTGGGTAAGATGCGTTCCTTTTCTGTCCTGTCCATCTCTTATAAAGTTGTAGGTATTCTTCTTAGCTTTCCATAGCCACCGAGATCACGTGATTACGCCTTACGGTTTAGGAGATATGATTTTTTTAGTGCGTGCTGCTCTGTCTGTCTGACGAGAAGGATCTGTCGGTTTGATCCTAGGTTTTGATTTCGTTAGAGGCATTTCCAGAACCTCCACCCCAATAAGTTATTGTAGCCATTTAAATTATCTTTCAAAGCTGATAAAGATCATCTCCATTGGATCTGTATAATGAAAGTTATGATATTTTCTTTACCACTGTTCTGAATTCTGGGCAGATAAATGTTAGTGTTTTTATCTTTTGTTTAGACTACTGTAGAGGCCGAATATGGGGTTTTTCCCTTCTAGAGTTTTATTCCTGGGAACGTTAGCTTTCTTTTGGCACCAAGATCAGGAAAATCCGTTCTGTAGTTTGGGAGATATGAATTTGTTATTACGAACTGTCCGGTCTGTCTGAAAACTGAGGTCAGTAGGTTTGTCCCTCGGTTTTGTTCAAATTAGGGGCCGAATCAGAACCTTCACCCAACTAAGTTATTTTAGCCCTTTAAATTATATTTCCAAGCTGATAAGAATCATTCTCATTGGATCAATAGGTTGAAAGTTACGCCATTTTCTTTATCTCTGATCTGTATTCTGGACAGACGTAGATGTGTTGTGTTTAGCTGATAATTACCCTCTGTTTTGGCCGAATCAGGGGATTCCGCCAACTAATGTTTTGTAGCCTGATCTATTAAGATTCAGTGAGCACTGGTTTCAGGTCTTTTAGAGTTACAGATAATTAATGGTGAATTTTCTCGTACCGCTGCTCAGAAGGGCTGAAATCTGGCTGAATAGTTTATTTTCATTTTGGGTCTATGCGGTATATTGGATAGTCAGGGGTTATTGTAGAATACCGGTAGTAGTGTTATATCGTTGTTCTTATTTTGGGAACATGCTTGTGTAGGCGACAAGGCATCATGTGTGGGAACACCTCCGTTGCCTACTAATGAGTCACAACGCGAAAGGCAAGTACTGTATGTTAACTAGTGTTGAATTCAAAGGAATACATAATGATATGTTGTTTACATGAATGTTCTTGTGCTTTGTTCATGGTGTTGATATACTGCAAGTGACTAGTGTGGCCTTATTGGTACATTATGTTGAGTGTGAATACATACTTATACTTGCTTACACATGTTGTTGAATGCCATGTGTCTTTTCCACTAATGTGTGTTATTCATTCGTACCATGAGAAATCATCATGTTCATTCATAAAATTCATTATGACCACGGAAGTGGATTCTTTTGGTAAGTCCCATTAATTCCAGTATGGGCATTTGAAAGACCCATCAATTCCAGCATGGGCATTTGAAAACCCACCATTCCAATGTGGGTAGTGTTGACCACCATTCCAATGTGGCAACTTGGACACCGTATGAAACGTTCTTCATACGGTGATTGGGTCCCGTACTTTGTGAAGTACGGGCTTAAGTGAACACCGACGGTGTATCACTCGCTATCTGCGATATATGCAATCGATAAGTCCATACCTTCAATGCATTCTTACATTTCATCCATTCATGTATTCATTCCATACGTACATGTATGTGTTCCAATAATTGTTCGTAATTCAACTGAATTGAGTTGTCCACTCCATGCTTGATTATTCTTGTTTAGTACTTGCTTTGAGTCTTGACTCACCCTTGCTTTGTATGTTTTAATTAGGTAATTGAGGAGGACGACAAGATGATTTGGTGGGGTAGTTCGCACACTACACTTCACTTTTATCCAATCAGAACAATTATTCTTGCCATTCAGTCAAGTCAAATTGTTGAAATAAGTTCCAGATTGTAATAATCCTATGTTAGTATCGTTTGACTGTTCGTGGTTGTAATATTCTGAAAAATAAATAAATAAATAATAATAATAACGTCTTAAGGGCCTGTGCGTAATTAAATAAAGAGGATACGTGAAAATAGGATATTTCAGAGTTTTTTTAAAGAGCTATATAAATTGTGGGAGTGGAGTTCTAGAAACCCTAGCATTCTTTTTTTTCTTTTTTCTCCACCCAGCCGCCGCACGCACCCTATTGCGCCGCCTTTTTTTTCCGTCGCCTGCGTCCTCCTATGCCGCATGCACACTGCCGAGCCTCATCACTTTGCAGACGTCTGCCTATACACCAACGCCATCTGCCGTGTGGGCGCTCAGAGCACTGGTCGCCGTGTGCCATCTCCATCTGCCGTGTGCGCGTGGAAGCCAGAGTGCACGAGGTTCTGCCGGCCGGTTGTGTAGGTGCGTATGAAGTTGTGATGTATTGGTTTACTGCTATGAGTTATAACGGGTGTGTACTGCCTTGATTAGATAATCAATGGGAGGTGCCATGCATGCATGTGATTAGTGGTACTAGTTAATTACTTTAGGCTGAGTTAGAGTTGTGATTAGAAAAGTGCATACTGTACAGTGGAAGATGAAGAGATGAATTGGATATTGCTAAGTAGAAGTTAACTAGTTGGCCGTAGCATTGCATGCATGCAGACTAGAATGATTTGTTGGAATAGTAAGGGAGATTTATATGACATTGGTAATCGGAGATACCGATTATTAGATCTGTTTAGCCTGCTGTTCTGTTGAACGATTTATTCGGGTATCGTAATGGCAAATTTTGAAAATATCACCTACTAGTTAATTGTAGATAATTTCGATATCTTTCTATAGCATATTTAATCATGTCGAGCGGACAAGTAGAATTCGAGATATGAATTTTGGAAGACTGCTGTCTTTGTGGTTGTCGTCTTTCGGCGCTGTTTTGGTATAATATAGATTAAAAATAGTAAATAGACTAATTAGAGTTTTTGATCTACATGAAAGATGTAGATAATTGTCTAAGGTTTCTGTAGGATCCAAGAACTCGAACTTTGGTTGGGTAAAACAAAAGTTATGAATTTAGTAAGACCCGCTGTTCCGAAGCGGACAGATCGGTTTTCTGGGCTAGAAACGGAACGTTAGATGATTTAATTAGAAGACTTTGTAATTTAAGAAAATGAGGGTAATTTTGTGTAGAATCCAGAACTGGGTGGTTGGTCGTGATCAGACTTTTGAGTCAAAAGTTATGTTCGTTTTAGTACCAAGACAGCAATGGGTAACTATTCGGTACCGGAGAAGCGTGGTATATTTGGGGACGGGTAGGAGCGATGTCTATTGATTGCTATTCTTGATGATGTAGCTTGTATTGAAATTTGTGTATATAATGTAGGAGAGGCGTCGTGCTTGTTGCCATCTTCTAGCCAAACCGTGCGTCGCAACTAGTAAAGGCAAGTGCATGGTAGACATCGATCAATGATTGATCACTGTTTTTCTTTATCTTCCATTACCATTATTGTTGTGCTTTTATTTTTATTTAATTGCAAGCAATGGAATGGTATGGATTTATATTGTTAATGGACATGATGAAAAATTTGGATATGATGAGTATTATGAAATTATGCATGTTTGCATTCATAAGCATCTTTGCATATGAGCAGGTGATCATGAATGATCACAACTCCACAGGAGTGGAGGAGGTCCCCGATCCTTGTGGAGGAACGGGCTTGAGAGTGAATGTTGCCGTGAGCATTCACTCATGCTATACCGGTATACGCGAAAGAAGTGCATGTGGACATGTAGATTAGAGTTGCATTGATATATGAGATTAATGGGTGTGAAACAAAGAGAAGATAATGACATGAGAATATTAATAGAAGTACATGATGATAATGAAGTTATTGAATACTGTTGATTTATTATTGTTCGTTGTATATTGATGTGGTTGCTGAGTCGTGGACTCACCCTTGCTCTTTTGTTGTCTTTAGGTGATCTTCGAGGACGCCGTGACTGAGAGCGAGTAGAGCAGATGGATTAGATCCATACTTCAATCACATGATCATTTGCCATACGAATCTTTTCATTCAATGCAGGATTACTCTAGGACATATTAAGGGTTGAATAAAGTCTAGGACAACGTTTTGGACTAGACTATTTGTTTTAATTATTTGGATTCATTGGTTGATGCTGTTTTGGATTATTTACCTGGTTATATTTCCCCTTGTTTATTTATTATCGCTTGATCCATAATTATGCATGTTCTTTTGTGGTCCATGGATATGTTTATTGTTATTTCCCTTGCTGTAATTTTATAGTGTGTCGATAATTATTAGTTTGGAAGAGTAGTTTAGTGGCATTCCAGGCTCAGTGTTGGGCTGGGGTGTTACAGTGGTATTATGACCGTTTATCCATTCTTTACCATGATTCTAGTGATCGTTCATTGTCTTTCCTTAGGAATTTATGTTGATTGAATCTGGATAATCTAGTTTTAATGCTATGCTTAGTAGTTTGATAGGTTTGCGTGACATTTTGGCTTCCGAATAGCCAGGGTGTTACAGTGGTTCTGGATTAATTAAAATCAATGCTAAACTTGTACGAAGTAAAAACATACCGACAATGACATTTGTTGCCTCTGTTGCTTCCTTGGAAGTAACATAATTGATTTTGCCTTGAATTGGTCTTGTTGTTTGTCTCCTTCTCCTGGAATTTGTCCCGATCTTCCTAGTTGTTCTCTGGGTCGTAGCATACATCCTTTGTTAGCTTGCATTATTGGGGGCGTCTTGTTGATCTGTGTTTGGCTCCTTGATTGAGTTTTTGCTACTTCAGACAATGACCCTTGAAATGGCTTGGTTGTCCACAATGATAGTAGTTTAATAATTTTTGTGGACATTCCTTTTGGTGGTGATTCCCACCGCATGTGTGACACTGAATTGTGGTTGGTCTACTCATATTGTATTATGGTCTTGGTTTGGAATTGGTAGGTGGCCTCTGCTAAAATTGCAATGGTGGTGCTGTTATCATTCTTCTTCTGGGTGCATTTGATGAAGGTGTCATATGCATTGCTCTTCCATTTCTGATGTCTTCTAATTCTCTTCTGTCTTCTTCTGAAATGAGTAGTTTATCACCATAGCTGAAAATTCTTCAAAATCAAGGGTCGAAATATGGAATTTCAGCGACTTTTGTAAACCTTTAGAAAATTTCTCCATCCTTTTCTCTTCTGAGTCAACATCATTTGGGGCATATCGTGCCAGATAGTTAAATTGATGAAGGTATTATGTCATAGTACTTCCTCTTTGTCGGAGAGCAAGAAACTCTCGGCATTTAGCGGCAATCACGCCTACGGGAATGTGTGCCTTATGAAATGTATCGTTGAATTCTTGCCATGGTATGTCTCTTCTAGGGTGGAGTGCTCGGTGATTTATCCACCATGCCGCAGCTTGTCCCTGAAGTTGGTGGGAGACAAAAAGAGTCTTTTCTTTATCAGTACACTGGATAGTATTTAATTTTCTCTCCATGTCTCGCATCCAATCATCTACTGCTAGTGCTTTTGCTGCGACTGAGTCTTGTTTTCTGAAAATCTGCCCATCTTGATCCTGTGGTGGTTCCTCCATATGTTGTTCCTGGATAGGGTCCTGATGGTAATGGTGGTCTGGTTGCTATCTGTTCTTAAAGTCTGGTATGTTGCTCCATCATTCTGGTTTGATTTTGTTCTGCTTGGTATCTATTTCTTTTCATCATGGCCATTACTTCTGCCATGCTTGGTTGTTGATCTTCTGAGTTGCTCTCACTTTGGTGATTATTATTGTAACTTTGGGTTCTGGTTCCATACATCTTGGGAATGTATTTCTGCGGTGGTTTTGACAAAACACAGAAAGGTAAGTAAGATCCATACTTTAAGTTAAGCAGAGAAAGAATAAGGTAAGGGTTAAGATGAAAAGAAGGAATTGAATTTTGACAAGGATGATATACAAATACTGGTAGGAAAACAAATTATTAAAAATTAACATAACTCTTTTATTCATACGAGTTGTATACATACTACTTAGAGTACATAGTACAACTTGTTTGCCAACCAAAATGTCGTCTATTTAAGGTTTACTCTATTTAACATCACTCTAGTGTACTTTGAACACTACTTCTTCCACCCTCCAGCTTTTATCGAAATGTTGAAGTTAGGTAAGAATGAGATAGATCTTTTTTAAAAGCAAACCGATATTTTAAAAATATAGGTTAGATAAGATAGCATTAGGAAGAAAAAAATAGAAATAACACTTATATATTTGTTTTCAAAAATCCTTTTGTAATTTTTGAAATTAAGATTTTTAAAGGCCTTCATTTCCTAATTCCTATAGCCAACCTAAAGTCTCAACCTACGGTCATACTAGGCTCTGATACCACTTTGTAACGACCCAATTTTTGGGACTGTTAGACCTTTCACAACAGCCCAAGATGTGCAGTTGTGAAGTAAACAACATCACAAGTAAGCTTTCGATTACAATAAAAGCCAAACTTTGATTACACATGGTTAAGGCTTATCAACCAGGTGTAACATTGACATGGGCATCCAAGCCCAAAGTTAATATATTACATGACAAAAAAACTTTAAAACCACAGGCACACTTGAGCGTGGTTGAGATCTAATACCAATAACCGCTGCCCTCTAGATGTCCACCAAAACCTTCCTCAACAAGATCCTCAGAGTTCTCCCCGTTTTCTTCTGAAGTTGGTTTAGCAAGAATGAGTACACAATCATACTAAGCAAGCCACATGGAAAAGCTAATTAACTACATGCTAGGAGTTCAATGGATTGTTTAGGGTTTACCATATCAGGCATATGTGGGTGCATTTTGAGTTTAAAACAGATTATCTTTAAAACAATAAAACAATAATAAATATAATATCACGGGTTTACTCAATAATTGCAATTACCATCTTAACATCTCAAAATCTCTACTTATGCCTCATGTACTGGAATCACTCATGAACACAACTTCATTAACCAGAAGCAAGACGTATTTGAATACCATTAATTATACTCTGCAGACTTGCCCAATTTTACCCACAAGATATCTCAAACTCATACTGTCATGCAATATACACGCAACCTGATAGCGTGCGACTGAGTTGAGATAACAATGTCTTTTCTAGTGCTCAACTTTTCTAGCCTCTACCCGGTAGGTCCTTGCACAATACAGGCATCGGGAAATCACCGACAAATGGTGAAGTACGCAGTCCGGCACTAACTATTCCTACCGTTGTGTAGTTCAGCGAGTGCCCTAACCGACCCACTCCTAACTCACCCCAAGTCGCGGCTGCTCTGTCACACAAGAGCAGGTATCATCCCATAGATATTCAATCGGATGGGTAGTGTACTAAGCCAAGTTGGAATAACCACACCTATGGTTGAGCGATTTTTGTGCCTGTTACTTGGCACAAGGTTATTGTCTTTACTTGTCTTATAGTGAGGCGATGGACCAACACCAACTCGTGGTTATCCACCTCCAGGTCTCATCTTCGACACACTTTTTAACAAGTCTATTGGGTTATCCATCCTATTGGTATCAACCCTCAACTTTCCACCAAAATTTATTAGCGTAAAGCCAACCTTCCTTATCAGTGTTTAGAAGAAAGTTTTGTGTGACATTGCTGAATAATTGCTATTATTTTATGTGGCCTAAACTTGTCAAGGTGAATATGGCCTACAAAGAATAGGATGGTTTGTATGTGGGGTGATAGGACATATATAATTATCAAGGCATTCAAAAGTATTATTCAAATATTAAAGTAATTGGCATAAATACAATAATAAAATTAATATTAAAGTACATAAAATATAGACTCAAAATGATCAAAGGAATGCGACTTGCCTGCTTGCACAAAGTCTTCTATTGACTCGTCATGTCTGGTGCTCTCTAGAGCTTGGTCGTCGAAGTCAGGACCTAACACAAAATTAAACCAAATAAAATATCCGGGATCAACAAGGAATGAGCTAGGAATAAAATGCAAGTAAAATAAAATCTAGAAAATAAATAAAGAGGAAGATAAAATGGTAAAAAAGGATTTATTAGGAGTTTGGTATAATTGAACTGAGTCGAGATTGGGTTTTATGGGTTCGAGACGGTCGAAATGGGTATAATATATCGAAAATGGGTTCCGATGAACAATACTGGGCTTGATTAATAGTGTTGGGTTCAATAGTAATGGGTTGGATTATTGAAACCATCTGTGATAGTCGTGAATCTAGCCATGCCCTCCAAAACTAGCAAGCGTAAAAAGATACATCATGATGAATCTTGTTGACAACTCAAAGTGATCGTTTAAAACTTAAAATCAATTACAAAAGATTATGTTCAAGTATTGTCGCTAGATTTACAATTGAATTACAACTACTCAAAGTGATCAATTACAATTGAATCAATAGATTCAAGGTCGTTCAACGGTGTTGTAATACTCTAAAAAATAATATTAATATTAATAATCGCAGACATTGCCTGAGCGTAATTAATTGAATAGTATTCATAAAAGCGTCTTAAGGGCCCGTGCAATTAATTTAATTGGTATATAGAAAATAGTATTTTCGAATATTTTTATGAGCTATATAAATAGATCTTGGATTTTCTTAAACCCTAATGCCTTTCCCACCCTAGCCGGCTTCTTCAGGTTGCCGCTCAGAGTCCGAACACTGGCCGCCAGAATTCTTCTTCCGCTGCGTGCTCGCCGCTTCCTCGCCGCATGGACTTCTAAGATGTTATCGCTGCCACCTTTCGCGAATCGGCGCCAGCGCCACGCCTGACGCAAAGCTCGATTTCATGCGCCGCTTTTGCCGACGGCCAGGCGATCACATTGGATTCTTTTTTTCTCGCACTGTTCGCCGCGCGATCGCATGTACCGCCCTGCCTGATTTATTCTTCGCCAAGACGCTGAAGATCAAAAGATAATCAAGTCTCACGCCGATTTCCTTTGACGCAGCAAGTAAGCTTGTAACCCGAGAGGTGGAAGGTTAGCTCTTGGCTTTTCGTTGTCTCAAAATTCAATGGTCGATGTAGAGCTAGCATATGAATTTAGATGGTACAGCAATAAAAGTTAATTAGTAGCGGTAATTAATTTAGTAGTGCATCGGTTGCTAGTGATTAGTCTTTTGGCACGTAACTAAGTTTACATGCTGCAATCAGAGTTTATAACTGAGATTAATTAGAGATGTTTGATTTTTCTATTAGAGAAGCTGATTAATAGATCTATTTATTACGCTGTTCCGTTGAATGATTTATT
This sequence comes from Hsuehochloa calcarea, assembly GCA_036346395.1. Lineage (NCBI taxonomy): Eukaryota > Viridiplantae > Streptophyta > Magnoliopsida > Poales > Poaceae > Hsuehochloa > Hsuehochloa calcarea. The sequence continues at coordinate 14,077,066 of CM070611.1, read as the reverse complement.
CGGATATCGTAATGGCGAATATTTGGAAATCTCACCTACTGTTAATTATAGATAATTTCGATATCTTTCTATAGCATTTTGAATCATGTCAATCGGACTAGTAGAACTAGAGTTATGATTTTCAGAAGATCGCTGTTTTTACGGTCGTCGTTATTCGGCGCTGTTTTGGTAGATTGGTTATTAAAAATAGTAAACAGATTAATTAGTGTTTTTGATCTACATGAAAGTTGTAGATAATTATCCAATGGTTCTATAGGATCTGAGAACGCGCATTTTGGTTGAGTAAAACAAAAGTTATGAAATTTGGAAGACCTGCTGTTCCGAAGCGGACAGACCGACTTTCTGGGCTATATACGGAGGGTTAGATGATTTAATTAGAAGTCTGTGTAATCTAAGAAAATGTGGATAATTTTATGAAGAATCCAGAATGGGGTGGTTTGTGGTGATCGGACTTTCGAGTCAAAAGTTACGTCTTTAGTACCGAGTCAATGTGTGGGTAACGATTCGCACCGCGTATCGTGGTATATTTGGGGACGGTAGGAGCGATGTATATTGATTGCTATTCTTGTTGCTGTAATTTGAATTGAAGTTGGTGTATTTAATATAGGAGAGGCGTCGTGTTTGTTGCCGCCTTCTAATCAAATCGCAGCGTCGCCGCTAGTAAAGGCAAGTCATGGTAGACAATGATCAATGATCGATCATCGCTTTTCTTTATCTTCTATTACCATTATTGTTGTGCTTTTATTCTGTTTAATTGCAAACAAATAATTGGTATGTTTATATCTTTGTTGATAAGCATGATGAAAAGTTGGATATGATGTTTATGATGGAGTTTGCATGTTTGCATTCATAAGCATCTTTGCATAAGAGAAGGTGATCATGATTGTTCCTAGACGGTTCCAACCAAAAGTGGATTCCAAATAGTATGATGATCATTGATAGAATCCTTTGGTTTTAAATCGTGTGTGGGTAGAGAAGTTCAAGTTGATCATCCTTAAAAGATTGAGGTGATGTGATTGTGGGTGTAGATTTTATTTGAGGTGTTGGGAATCATTTGTCAAAATAGTTTCTTTGGTAGAGGAGGGACTATAGTATCTTTTATGGGTTAGTGGAGTCTCCTAAAGGGCGCGATTGTTGCTCTCAAAGTTGAGCATCGCTTGAGATTACCAGCTAAGAGGAATGAGTTAGTGTGATGATTTGAAATCCTATGATTTGAGAGAGTTTATTCCTAAAAGAAAAATTGAGAAAAAAATTGATTCCTCTGTAGTGCAATGCCCTCCGATTCTTGTTTGAGCCGTGTGTATGACAGAGGTCATTTACAATTTGAGTTGGCTTTACGTTGGCATGTGATTCTTTCTAATTTAGGGAAAGAAAAAGCGATTGATTTTGGCATTCGAATGTTTTCTCTTTGGCTTACGTGGTGTTTATTTGCAAACAACCTATTTGGAAAATGGAAATGGTTTTGTGATGAATCTTTGATTTTGGATTTGACTATTCGATGGGGAGTTGGTAACGCGTGATTATGATGAGAATCCTTTGTTTTCAGCTGGGTTCTATTTATAAAAGAGTTTATTTGAAACTAGTTTGGTTGTGCGTTCTCGTTAAAGGGGTACTCCTTGCAAATGTGAAGTGGTTGATTGGGAGACAGACAGAGTTCAAGTGTGTTATGTATGAAGTTGTGTGGTTTGGTACCAAACGAAGTTTGGCCCAAGTTACATTAGTTTGTTTCTCGAAGTTGTGGAGATTTTTGGAAGAAAGTGTATCGTTAGGACCGCCTCGTGTCCATGCTAGGCACACAACATTTTGTATAACCCGATGTCAAGGTAGTATTTGAGAGATCAGTTTACAAGGTCTTCTTAGAGCCGTTGACCACCAAGTAAGACCGCACTTCGACTTCGCCGCTTGAGTGTACAAAAAAATGACGAGATGAGTGCCGAAACCGTCTCTGATAGTTCTTTATACCTAATTATTATTTTTGATTTTCAGCTAGCCTTAGGAATTGCTAGCCATGCCCTCTGAAAACTAGCAAGCAGAAAAAAGATACATCACAGATGAATCAGTTGTTGACAACTCAAAGTGATCGTTTAAAACTTAAAATCAATTACAAAAGATTATGTTCAAGTATTGTCGCTAGATTTACAATTGAATTACAACTACTCAAAGTGATCAATTACAATTGAATCAATAGTTTCAAGGTCGTTCAACGGTGTCGACGGAGTGAAACTCTCTGTCGGCATTAACGATCTCTGTCTTGATGAAGGCGCAGAGTGCCCCTCAAACCTCTGAGACCTCTTTCATAACGAGTGCATCTAAATCTATGTTCAAGACTTGTCGCTACCAGGAGTAAAGTAGTAAGCATACACACACACACACACACACACACACACACATATATATATATATATATATATATGAAATAATTATTGCAAGATTGACAAACCTCGGGATCCTTCATCTTAGCACTCATCATTTGCCACACATGATGGCAAACATAGAATACACATAGGTGATCTTGTTTTTGCTGGCGGCACTACAAAAATAGAATTACATATATATGTACAGTCAGTTCGAGAAGCATTATTATAAAGTATGATATAGGATTATTGTGTTGTAGCGCGTACCAGAAATCGCGTACTATGTTGCAGTGTGGTGCTCGATCTATTGTATGGCCCTCTCTTGGCAACATAGGTGATGAACGACCTGTATGATTCCAAAAAGTTACCCTTGGCCATTTGAAAAGAAGGAAGACTACAATAGAGTTATGTATGGAGGAAATAAGTATACCTGTCGAGTATTTCTTTCACAAGGGTGAAGTCGTGGTTTTTGTTGAGTAGAGAATCAAGGTATATTATCTTGTTCCTCTTTAGTATAATGACTAAAAGGATCTAGTGGAACCTACTCATGTATGTCGCTATAGTCATAAACCTAAGTTCGTGCTGCGTATAAAGTACAAATAAAATTTGTATAGTAAGTATTGAAGCACTTACTTCTGGTTGTAGGGCACCATTATATAGTCGATAGGTAATTGGATATCGTCATGTCTAGAATTTTGTGTGGACACGACGCTACTCCGATGTTGAGGAGGACTGGCTCCCAAAATAACGGGGGCGGCTTGCGACTGGTTGAGGAGTTGTTTTATTTGATCCTGCAATCTTGTTTTCTGTCCTTGAGATTTTTTAGTAAGCACATGTTCCAACTGTGCGTCGTGCTCGTCTTTGGATCTCTTCCTACTCCTATACGTGTCAGAGTCATGTCAGAATCCATCCCTCCAAGGTACGTAAACCCCAACGCCTCGCGTGCGACCCGGGTGCTTCTTGTTTCCCAGGGCTGTAGATAGTAGATCCTTCTCCCTATCTGCTTCAAGGAACCTTGGGAACATGCGGAAGTCAATGCTTCTTACAAGAGGTCATCATGTTATTATAGACACTACGAAGTTATGGATTTATTAACAACTACGTAGTTCGACATATTTACCAGACGTTGGGGCACTACCTCGTTTGCCGGGTTTGTGAAAGAGATGCTGCCCGAAGACATGGTTGATGCCCTCGCTCTTAACCAGGCTCGAGTGCGCCCGTCTGAGATCTCAGCAAATGGTGTGGTAGCGTTCTTGTCCTCCGCCGCCCATTGCGTGGTTTTACTCGCGTACCCAGTGGTGCCGAGTTTGTGGGGGTGGTACGTAATTACTTAGTCATAATTGCACAACCAAAACCACCAAGGTGGTACATAGATAAAGGTATTAAAAAACTAAGAAGGCTAGGTTCTACTGCTCGCTGAAAACTAAAGGAACACATTGATTTGCCACCAAGGTAATCCAACATTTATTCAGATGGGGAAAAAAGTAAATTGCTTGGCACTCCTAACTTAGCATAGGGAAAAGTAATTATGATATGCTAGCTACCAGAAAGTTTCATCATATAGACATATATCCATACGATAGATTCAGAAATGGCAGAATAATAAATATAAATACTTAAGACTAAAAAGAACTGGAGTATAGCATGCGATCAACTACGATAATCCAATCTCATAAGCAATAGAAAAAAAACATAAGTAATTGCATGAGAAAACCTCAAGTCTCAGAAGAGTAGGATGTATACTACAGGCATCTTGTAAAGCTGGTTGAAAGAAGGCAAACAAGAGGAATAATAAGGAGTGCACTATTCATTATGTAAAAATACCAGTGAGCCTGACACACTCATAATAACGAAGTTATAATCATAGCTATCATGACCACACGTTGTAATAATTACTTCCTAATTATTATGTGACGCTGATTGGTTACGCTAGATTTTTTTCGCACACATGAAACAAAAACATGAAACTATAAATACAAGACACTGGCTATCAAACTACAATGATGTGAATCGTTATCGACAACAAAAATGCACCCGTGTCATTTTTTAATGTTTAGCTTACCTACCCAAAGGGTAAGTTTTTTTTTACCAAAAGTATAATTGTTTCACAACCTTAACTATATTTGTCTAACCAACGCTTGAGAGAAGAAAGTGAGACTGTAAAGATCATCAAACTAAGATTATTTGATAAGGCAATTCATGCAAGAAAGAACTAGAGAAATGAACTCAATCTTCACTTTTCACAGTTTTCTCCATGCATGTCATTTTGTACACAGTGGCATAGCCTGTTCACACAATCAGGTAGCACATCCTACCTCAAACTCAAAAAAAATGATAACCTCAAGTCCAAAAATCTCGAATTATTGTTCATGAATTCCTTCACACACACATCCTGTTCAGTAGCCTAAATGTAATGACATACATTTGAGGAAGATATCTAAAACAATGAATAAGAGGAAGATAGCTGCAGCAGACAACAAAGATAGGAAAAATTATTAATTATGTAAATAAAAACCCACATATGTATAGAAAATATAAAATAAATTATCATTTTATTCTAAATGTTGCATAGAGATCTTGGAACTGGCAATGTAGAGAAAACCAAGAAAATAACTATCTTGATGTCCCAAAAAATATATCTGACTTCTTGTCTGGCTGGGATAGCAGATAAGAGATGCATGAACCTATCCATAAAACATGAAATTAGTTTCATAACCAAAGAATATAACATTTCTTTTCAACAATCATCAACGAAGACTATACTACACAGATACTGTGTTATGGGAACCAATTTGTAAAACGACAAGAATATGCGACAGAGAAGTATGCGTGCAGAACCCAAGAACCATGCATACAACAATAAGGTACCAACTCCTCAACATTAGAATAGACATCTATCAATATTGGAAGAAATAGGTTTACCGATATATGTGTTTGAATAGGAATAAGCATGCAGTTGTGTGATAAGTCAGTCAAGATAGTGTTTACCAGCGCGAGGAGTGGAGACGTACCTGCGAGGTGGCTTTGGATGGCGGAGACGTACCTTGGGAGGTGGCTTCGGGGGAGGAGGAGGCCGAGCGGTGTCGATGTCGGGGAGAAGGGGCGTTGGGGAGGCGGGAAGCAGCAGGGGCGTCGGGGTCGGAGAGAGAGGGGGTCACCGACTCGTCGTCGGTCGAGCAGCAGGTCAGCGTCGGGGAGGAGACTTCGGGCGTCGGGGAGCAGGTCGGAGGCGAACGACCGGGCTAAGGTGCTGGGGGAGGTGAAGGGGCGAGAGTAAGGCAGAGTGAAGAGTAAGGGTGCACAAACCCTATCGATTCCCTCTTAACTAAAGGAATATCACAGGCAATTTCATAACAGAACCGTCTGTGAAGTATCACAGAAGGTTGTATTTAGAAACCGTCTGTGATAGGTCCATATCATAGACGGTTCCAAGAGAACCGTTTGTGATTATGTTATCACAAACGGTTCCAAAGGAACCGTCTGTGATGAGACGTCTTCTATAACCTATTTTGTACTAGTGAGATGACATAGAGTTGTCACCACCTCGGCCTGCAGAGCATCTAGTCCTTCGGGATCGATGACGTTTTGAGCAATTGAGTTAAAGAAATAACACAGCCCGAAGATTGCCACTCGGACCTTTTTCGATAAGATGCTCCTAATTGCAACAGAAAGCATTTGTGTCACTAGCACACGGCAGCCATGAGACTTCATACCAATTAATTTCAAATCTTCCGTGGAAACAAGTTTCTTAATACTGGCGAAGTAACCGAACGGAACTTTCACACCATGCAAGCTCTAGCACAGTTCATTTCTCTCGGCCTTAGACAAAGTCTAGAAAACTGGGGGAAGGTACGTTCGTCCTTTATCGGTCTCTTTTGGTGCTAACTCGGTCCATATGTTCATATCAACCAAGTCACATCGTGCATTAACATTATCCTTTGTTTTGCCACTAATGTTCAGTAAGAGACCAATCAAGCTATCACATACATTCTTCTCCGCGTGCATGACGCCGATGCAGTGGCGAACTTCTACGTGCTCCCAAAAAATTGACCGCTTCTTCTAGATGTTCTTCTGACGGGTCCTTAATTTACATCTCTTCCTAAGCACAACATTGATATTCTTAACCATATCATAGACCTCTTTCCCTCTAAAAGCCCTTGGAGCTGAACCGTTCTCCTTATTTCCGTCGAATTATTTCTTCATCTTGCAATATAGGTGAATACTGGGAAGGAACCTACGGTGATGCATATACACAGTTTTACATGAGTTGTTCAGCCATACACTCTCGGTACCATCTAAGCAGTGCGGCGGACTTTGGCTCCTTTTGTACTGAACCCCGACAAGTTACCAAGGGTAGAAAAATCATTGATGGTGCAGAACAACATGGCGTAAAGTGAAGTTCTCTAGTTTGTACGCATCCCATATTTGTACCCCTTCGTTCCATAGTATCACAAGATCTTCCAGCAATAGTGCTAGGTACACATCAATATCATTCCCAGGTTGCTTCGGCCCTTGGATAAGTAGTGACATCAAAATGTACTTCTGCTTCATACACAGTCAAGGAGGAAGGTTGTACATACATAGATTCACAGGCCAGGTGCTATGTCGGCTACTCATGTTACCGAAAAGATTCATTCCATCTGTACTCAACCCTAACCTTATGTTCCTCGGTTTCGCACCGAACTCTTCGAAGTACCGATCGAAGTTTCTCCACTTGGCAGAATCAGTAGGGTGTCTTAGTTTTCCATCTTTCTTACGCTCCTCTGAGTGCCAACGCGGCAATCTTGCCTCCTTTTGGTTCGCAAATAAGCGCTTCAAATGTGAGATCACAGGCAGATACCACAACATCTTAGCAGGAGGTCCTTACTTCACCTTAGTAATATTCTTACCACAACATCTTAGCAGGAGGTCCTTACTTCACCTTAGTAATATTCTTACACTTGTATCGGGATACTTTACACACGGGATATACATGCATGTCTGCATACTCTTTACAGTAGAGGAAACAATCGTTCGGACATGCATGTATTCTTTCTACTTCCAATCCCAATGGACAAAGAACTTTCTTGGCTTAGTAGGTGGTGTTGGGCAACACGTTTCCCTCCGGAAGGATATCCGCTAGGAGACCTAACAACGCCGTGAAACTCTTGTTGGTCCGACCATTGTTTGCCTTCAATTTCAGCAGTTCAACCACAGTTGATAACCTTGTGTATTCCGGCTTGCAGCCAGGGAACAAAGGTTTTCCCGAGTCCTCCATTAAGCCATCGAATTTACCAAACTCTCTCTCACTGTAGTTCCCTTTTGCATCACGTAGCATCTGATCCAGATTATCATCGTGCGACCTATCCTCATCAAAAGCATAGTCCACATCCAGCATATCGTTGACTTCCATGGCGATGTCGTCATTATTAACTTCCTGTATAATCTGCTTTTCATCGTGACTGGTCCAACATGTATACCCTTTTTTGAAACCCCTTCGAATCAAGTGCGCTTCGATCTGCTCCGGATTGTTAAACATCTTCAGATTACCGCAATCAATGTATGGACAGTACATAAATTTTATCCCTTCTTCAACATGTCCTGCTCGACAGCTTTTCTAAAAGCAAACACATCATTAAAGTACTCTTCACTTACACGGTTCTCACCGTACATCCAGTTTTAGTCCATTTACGCTACACAGTTAACAAATTAGTGTTAAATTAGATTAATAAACCGCAAGTACTCTTACTATTGACCAAACATACTAAAATTGATTAGTAATTAACCTAGAGCAAATACAAAGGGTTACAGATCATTACCCTCGGAGCTCACGATGAATATCCCAAATTAATATCTCCGCAAGATCCTCCCCCTTTCTTCCTCCTCTCCTTCTCCTCCCTTCCCCCTCTCTTTAGCTTCCTCATTTCCTTCTCCTCTCTAAGGTGGCGCAATGGGGAAGAGGCAGCAGGGGTGGCGGCTCAAACGGGAAGGGCTGGAGGCGCTCGGGGTAGGGGTCTATCGGGATGGCCTATTTATAATGCCAGCATATCACAGACGGTTCTAGTTATAAACCATATGTGATATTGTAACATCACAGACGGTTTATAACTAGAACTATTTGTGAATTATCACAGACGGCTCTTACTAAGAACTAACACAAACGGTTCCAAAGGAACCGTCTGTGATGAGACATCTACTATAGTCTGTTTTGTAGTAGTGCTATACTTAGGAGTTTTTCCATACTGATACAGCCACAGATATTGTCTATCACAATATAATGTAGTTATTAATGATTCTGTCTCACCATGGAATCTGTGAGTGTACAATGGTTCATTAACAGATCTAATTCCTTCCGTGATTCCACTATGAGTTAATGTAAGATCTTAAAAGAGAACAAGACATATCTAATTCCTTTTGTGAGTGTATCAATAATATGTTAATCATTAACAAAGGTACAAAGGTACCTTCCCATTTTTTTTTTCAAAGGCTTGGATCTTACATTAACTATGTTATCCTTTATTCACATTCACCAATTGTTAATGATTCCACTGAATAAAAGAGGACAAGACAGAAGGATAATTGATCCAAGACAACAACAGAAGGGATTAAATTGGTATCAAGATAATCATATAAACGAAGATCGAAAAACTCACTTGGTGCAATCTGTGTTCTTCCAGCATCAATGGTTATGTGAGTTGGCAGATTGAAAGACTTTGCCTTGACCTGCATCCGAAAGCGAATTCACATGTGATGGGATAAGGAATATAAGCAGTATGCATCAAAACAACAAAAAATACAACTAAGGATAAGCATGTCTAGGAAAATTGAAACCTTACTGTCCTTTTGTTCTGTGAATGGTAAGACCGTAAGATGTGAGCGACAAAATTGCTTAAAAGGATAACATAGGGGATAAGGCCAAGCAAGAATCAAATGCTCCTTTTTCTAAAAGGGGGGGGGGAATAATGAAATTCCTGCAGCTGTGTTCAGAACATGGCGTATGCTCCCATCAAACTTTATAGTTATTTGAAACAGTAATATATTAATAGTCCTAGCACTCTTTCATCTGACTACTGCAGAAAAGGGGCGTTTTAGTACTCATTGCTATCTAATTGGTAATAGAAAAATATTTTCTGACCCTGTTTTTGCACATGTGCTTTCTTTTTTCTGTGTTACTATCTATTGGTATCCCCCAAACTAGTTTCAAGACCAGTATGCAACAAGGTAGATTATTTACCTGTAAAACAGGCATATCTTCCTAACTTTCTATCTTCAGAACCACCTTAACCTGGCCACACCTCTCCCACCTGCCAAACAAAAAAAAATGTAAAATAAAGGACATTTGGTTTCCTTTTTGTTATATATGTGCAGTGCTAAGACATCTAACTACACATCACTATGAACATCAGGAAGTAGATTCAAACATACTAAGGAAAAGTATTAGCAATACCTTCTTAATGATTTTGGTGCTCTCTGTTGGAGTTTTTAAAACAAGCCCAGTGTTCCATGGCTGAGAAAGCAGAAATAGAATGAAACCAGCATAATTAACACATTGCTCACATCTCAAGGAATAACAGGAATAACAAAAACATAGCAAATAAAAAACACCGTGCGCATGGTAACTGTTCCACTGCTGAAGACGATAATCTAAGCACTCAGAGCAAAAGACAATCATAATTTCATAACTGAAATGTTCGACATGTTTCCTTGCCAAAATAAATGTACTATCGTAATTGACCTAAGATAATTTCTGCAGATTGTCTGTCCTTGTTCAAAGATGCTGAATAATCTTCCTGAGTTCAATGAACCAGCGTAACATCCCAATTTTTGAGTTTTATTTTCTATTTTTTAAAAATCAATTTCGACCACCCTCTCGGTTTGGACCACCCTCTCGGTTTCAACCACCCACTTGATTTCGACCACACCCTCCGACCAGACCCTACCATCAGGTCTCTCTCTTTTTTCTCGCCAACAGGCGGGGCCCACCTGTTAGCCCCTCCGGCTTCTTCTCGACCGCACCGTCCCCGTGCGTTGCTGCGTTGTCACCACCCGCACCTCGCTTCAGCTCGCTCCGTGCGCCACGTCACCGCACACGCCACCTCGCCTCCCCACATCACCACGCGTGCGCCACCCCACCGCTTTCACTCTAGGGGCGCCCTGAATGCCGCGTTGCCCGAGCACACCGCTCACCCACCCCCCCCCCCCTCTATAAAATTCACGCACCGAACCTTCTTCGCCCTTTTCTCTGCCTCGTTCCCCTCTCCTTCGCCTCTCCGCACCACCCGCGTCACCTTGACAACCTCCTCCTGCTCTTTCCTTTCCTTTCCTCTCCCTCTTCCCTCTCCAATCCCTCTGTGTTTGCCAGAATCAGAGATTTTCTGCCGCCGTGCCCGAGCTGCGCCGTCGTCGATTGCCCTGCCGCCGTCGATGCTCCATCACCATCTTCTACACCAACGGGGTTTTCGTCGTGTGATCTAGCTGGTGCGTGCACCTACTCGAGCTTCGTCGTTGCAACTCTTCGTCGCAGACGGCCACCTTCTTGTGCCTCGACGTCGAAATGGTGAGCACCCGATTCGCCTTCCATCCCTCTCTCCCTGCGCACCGCCACTCCTGAACAGGTAGTCGAAACCTCTTTCCTACCACCTGTAGTCGAACCTCCTTCCGACCAGGCAGTCAAAATCTCTTCCGACCACCTGTAGTCAAACCTCCTTCTAAGAGCTCGTTCTCCTTCGTTCGAGTTCCGACTTGAGTGATTAAATTTTTAAAATTCATCTATATTCAGTACCTTTCTTTTGGTTCTAGTTTGGTAATTTTTTGTAATTTTTTGGAATTTATTTATTTATTTGGCTCTTTTCGCACGTATAGATTTCAGCGTTTTCGAAGAGTTTTTGGAACCGACGACCAAAGCATCTCAACACTTCAACGAAGGCAAGTCGTAGACCTTTGATCATGTCGTACCCAGTTTATAAAATTATATTGATTTATATCAACATGCATTGCTAGTTTTATAATAACTGCTTTCAGGAATAGTTGAAGTCTTCTTCGACATTATGCCACCTAGAATATTTGTTATTGACATATATTATTGAATGACATAAATCCTTGGACACCATAGGTTGGGTAATCTTAGTTGGACATTATTGTACTACCAATATGGGTGCTTATTATGCTTAGTCATGCTTTAGTAATGCGACGGTCTCTCGATCACATGATTCAATGATGATAAACTTGACTTAATAATATATGGAATCGTGGTGGGTCATTGTTGATAAAATTTGTTGTGCCATGGTAAGGGTTGCCATTTGGTTGGGTTGAACCAAAAATAATTTCTTACTCAGACGAATGATCGTGTAGTAAAGGGGGTGCGGAAAGCACATTTGGGATGATAACGTTTCGCCTAAGAAGTCACTAAGAACTTAACTTTGTGTGTCGTTGATCTGGGGCTTACCGTACAACCATAAGTCTATCTATGGGTTAGATCTGGCCAACTAATTAGCAGTATTTTAAGTCGGTTCTATTTGGGTTGATGAGCGGCGAAAGAGGGGGCCTAGAATGACAAATCCTTAGCGAGCAGAACCGAGTCAAAATGGATCTTTATAAAAGCCTTGTGATAATCTCTCAGTCGCACACCTCGAAAGTGTGTGAGCAGATAGTATAAGATGATTATCTCTTGTGGGTCACGTTATACAACCTCTACAGAGTGTAAAACTATTCAAATAACTGTGTCCCCGGTTATGGACAATGCCCAGTGATTTCACACGAGGGGTAGTTTTTCTCTAAAATGCTGGGTTGGATGGATACGACTAGTTGGTTTTGGTTGATGGTTGGGAAGTGAACATGGTGTTCACTATATGTTTCAAAATAACTTGATACTTATATATTTAATCTTTTAAATTATGTTTTCAATCTACTTATTGTATTTACTATCAATACTGCTTTCTACAAAATAGCTACAAAGTTATCCTTGTTCAAGCCTTACATGAATACTATATTTATACATTTTCTACGACTTACTGAGTACTTTAAAGTACTAACGTCTTTGCACCACTTGTTAATCAGTCGCCCAAGAAGAACCAGGGAGCACCGAGTTCTGTGATGAAGATTACTTCGAAGACTACGCGAACTAGGTTGCGTCCTTCACTCGATTGCCTGTGGGCATATTAGATGGCAACCACGAGACATTTGGTTTTTCGCTACAAGTTCATTTTTTGTTGTTAAGCCCCGCATAGCAACCTATGTACGACTTGACCATAAGGTCCTTTGCTACTAAGTAATATTAATTTATCTGCTTCTTAGCTACCTTTTTATGGACATGATTTCATCGATGTTGCAAACTGTGTGGACTAGCTACTGATTATGAGACTAGTTTAGAATACAAAGAGGGCTCGGGTCCAGTGCCCGGGTCCCGACAACCAGCTTGTGCTAGGTTAATTAGTTCTAGTGACAATGAGTAATGTCATCATAGGGATGAATAATGCATTTGGTTTGGGAACTAAAGTTGATTCTCGCTATTTAGCCAAGGAATTCTTATTGAATATATATTGGCTGGTTAGTTCTTTGTGATATGGGTAGTTGAAAAATATATATTGGCTATGAATTTTCAATCAAAAGAAGCTGGAAAAAATATACTAAAAAATAGTATAGGCTAAAAAGAAGAAGAACCTCCCAAGGACGGTAGTGTCGAGGAGTGATCAAGCTCAGTGGAGGAGGTGTGCGCGGACAGACCTCCCGAGGCAGAGGCGTCGGGAGCAGGAGTGGGCGCAGGACGTGAACGAAGAGGAGTAGGTGTATTGGTCAAAGCGGAGCGGGAGCCGAAAGGCGTTGTTGAGGAGCGCATAGAGGTGGAGCGCGTGTTCTGGGAGCGCGCGGGCAATGTACCTGATGAGAACAGCGTAGCAGAGCAGCTTCGATGGCAGACACGATAGCTCGTACAACAGCAGCCACCGCGTATGCTCCAGCCGCCCCTTCTCGCACAGCCTCTTCACCTGCAAGATAGAAGAAACAACTGAACACCGAAAAAACTGGAACACGGGAAGGCTGGAAAGGAAGAACATCGTCAAAATACGCATTGTGCAAACGAACAACATGGAGCAACAACAAATCAGATATAACGGAAGAAGCACAGATCAGTGGGGAACCATCCCCAAGAACATGCGAAACCAAGGGGAAGAAGACCACGAGAACATAACAAAAACTGAGATCGATGAACAGAAACGGCTAGTGCAAAAAAGATATTCGTCCCCAGAGGAAAGGCAAGTCAAGGAGCACAAACGACGAGAGCAAGAGAGAGCGCGGACGAAATCGTGGCGACCGAAACGAACCAAAAGCGTCTGCGACCAGAGTGAAGAGGAGGACGCACTGTGCACCCAAGTGAACAAACCAAAGCAAAAGGCGGCGGCATGAGATTGAGGGAAAAAAGAACAGGAGGGAAAGGGGGAAGGAGGCATCGACGATAGCCTCCTCTTGGGCGACGGTGCGCGTTGCCCTATGGGTGTTGAGACGGAGGAGGGGGAGCAAGGCAGAGTGGAGAGGAAGCAGTCGTCGTGGGAGGCGAGGGAGGGGAATAGGGGAAAAGCGGAATGAAGATGGCGTGGGGCACAAGGAGAGAATGAAGAATAGAAGAGGCATGCTAAGAAGATGGAGGACTAACACGACGTGGGCACGCGTGGTGAGCTAAGGCAGCGAGCATCGAGCAAGGTCGGATCCCCCATCATACGGACGTGGACGCAGCCGAATGGAATCCAATGGCGCATAAAAAAATAGTGATGTGGCCACTCTCCCCTCAGCCCCTTTCTGCCTCCTTTTATATAGAGAGATGCTGCATGATAATTCATGTTGGAAATCCTCGAAAGTAGGCTTTGTACCATTAATAACTCAAGCATGAAGTTCAGCAAAGACCTGTAATAATCAATCAGCACTAAGCTGACAATAAATAAATAATCGGTAAGCACCATGCCGCCCGGTTTTTTTACTACTCTTCCGCACGGCTACCGTGTGGCACTGCGCATGTGTCGGCTCGTGAGTCTCGTTCATACGGTGGCCGTGCGGCACTGCGCGTGTGTCATCTTGTGAGGCTCGTCCACACGGTGGTAGTGTAGACAAGATGCCAAATTTGCAAATAACGCGCGAGGAGAGCCACTCTCGTCGTTGCACCTCGAAACAGTGTCATTTATGTCAAAATTTTGTTTACATCCATCCGTTCGTACTTTCCATCTTAATTTGATGCTCTAGGGATTGTTAGTTTTCCTCTAAAAATCATTTGTTTTAATCAATATAGAAAACAGTCAACTTTTCAATCTCTAACTATAACCCGAGTCCATATACACTACTCGCGCGGCACATAAGCGGGTGTCGCCTAGGATGACAACAGGATAGGGGGCTTCGGGGGCTCCTCCGCTACCCCACCCCGGTCCCTACTAGCCATCTCCCGCCCCACCACACCCCACCCCGCTTTGGCTACCGAGGCAAGAGCCCCCCTCCCCTTACCCCAATCCCCACGGGACCCACGGAGGCTATAAATTTGAAATCTAACAAGGCTAAAAGTTCATACAAGATTTATAAAAGTTTGACATCCGAGATAATTAATCGTACACAGTACATTACTTAAAGATAGGAGCACAAATATGATATAAAAGTTCATCTCAAAACACAAATATAAAATCTTAAAAGTACAAATATAATTCAAAATAGAAAAATACTGCATATGTTAGGTCTATATAAGCCCTCGTATCCGTAGAATGGGATTACCCAGACCCTCACGAACACAATAAAAAGGGCTGACAACGCGAACCCACGGGGGAGAACGCCCGCCGCAACCCCTGAGACTTTCCCGTGGCTCCCCACCCAGTCACCCACCCCTAGTTTCGCCCACATGGGTCGTGGGCCGCGCCTTGCACTTAGAAGAAGGCCCACGCTTGATGAGTTGCGTCATGAGCCGAGTTGCTTCGGGTGGATGCGTACGAACTTTAGGCCTTTCGGCACTGGAGCAGCTGGCTATCATGCTCGTCCATTAATAGATGGAAGATTTGACGGTCAGAAATTAGATAGACACACATATACGTGCGTGTCTATCTAACTTGTATTCACTATGTTCTAATTATATAAGTTTGATGTACTACCGTAAATTTCTGTATTTGCGTGTCTATCTAACTTATATTTAACTTATATATAATTATGACGCGTGTCTATCTAACAAATAAAAAAGTGCTAGTCGAACACAGATGAAAAAGTATTGGTGGAACAAATAAAAAACTAGTGGAACGAAGGAAAATTATTACTTGACAAAAAATCAAAGTATTAGTGGAACAAATTAAAAAGATGCTAGTGAAACAAAGGAAAAATATTTGTGGAACAAATGAAATACCAGTGGAACCAAGGAAAGTATTAGTGGAACAAATCAAAGGTATTAGTGCAGCAAATAAAAAAAATCTGCTAATGAAAATAAAGGAAAATACTAGTTGAACAAAGGAAAAGTATTAGTGGAACAAATCAAACGAATTAGCGGAATAAATTAAAAACGTGTTAGTGGGACAAAGAAAAAATATTTGTGGAAGAAATAACAAATACTAGTGGAACAAAGGAAAAGTATTAGAGTAACAAACAAAAAACACTAGTGTAACAAATCAAGGTATCAGTGGAATAAATAAAAATTGCTAGTGGAACAAAAGGGAAAATATTTTTAGTTGAACAAATCAAAACTGTTAGTAGAACACATGAAAAGATATTTGTGGGACAAATCAAGGTAATTAGTAGAATAATTAAAACACCGAAATAATTAAAAAAGGAAGAATAATAAAGAAAGGCAGATGCATGCCATTAGCAAGACAGTCATTTGATCAAATGCATGCATGCAGCACGGGCAGAGACCGAGATGCACGAGTGGAACGAATACACTGACGGATCGAGTACATTTGGATTCGAATATCTTTGTAACTTATGTAATACGAAGATATGAGATAACATTTTATCTTTGTAGAATCACACTTAATCATTCTAATTTATTTATTTCACCTAAAGAAACATGAATTCACATTAAATTTTTAAAAAATATCATCTAATTGGACATACTACAATAAAATACTTATATTGCTTCAATGAATTCGAATACGATGACAAATAGTTCGGATAAAATAACAATTCGGATGGGAAAATTTCATACTATATTCGTATCCATATTTTTTTATACGAATTCGAATATGAATATAAATACAAAAAGAAAAAAAAATTATATCATAATTGTATCCTATCGTAGTTGTATTCACCCACGAATATCGACTGCCGAGGAACGAAGAGCGCCCCGCGTGGGTTAATGGGCCGAGGCCCATGAGGCCGTGAGCGGCTAGTCCAATTATAGGGCCGGGCCGCGCCGGGCTATCTAGGATCCATATAGGGCCCAGTTTGAGTGGACCGGGTTGGGCGGGATCCAGCCCACCTAAACAAGATATAAACTGGACCTCGGTCAGGGGTTGTAACTCTCAGCCCACCCAATTCGAACCGGAGTTCTCCGTCGTCAAATCCAAAGCTTCCCTTACCCACGCGTCGCGTCGGCGATCCCCTCCGACTCCAGCGGCGCGGCAGCTCAGGTAGTCCAACACGACCCACCCCCGGCGGCTCCCCCGCGCTCTCCCTCCACGCGCTAAGGTTAGGCCGATCGATCTCACCTCTCACGTGATACTCATGCTCCGTTGCGCTTCTTTTTTGGCGCGTGATTGTATATATCGTCCCCTTCGTGATGAGTTCGATCGTAGCAGCGTAGGGATCGAATCATCGCGGGTCGGATTTGTATCGGTAGCTTGATTCCTCGTGGAAATCTCGCTTTCACGAGCTCCAAAGAGGAATTGTTATTTTGCCCTGCTCCGTTTGGAGGGTTCTAGAACTAGAAGAAGGAACATTGCTTCCTTACAAGCAGAAACAGTCGTTCTTTCGCCCCCTAAGATGCTGTTTGGCAAAAAAAATCTTATTAATTTTGCGAGATTTGGAAAATTGGAACCTAGTAGGATAACCGAGGTTGCCCTTGTTTTGGATGGTCTCAATTTAAAAATCCCTGATCATAGTAACACTTAATTTGAAACATGAACTTTGTGTGTGCGCCGGGGGGGTGGGGAGGGGGGGGGTTCGTCTTTCTGGATTGAACTATTCACCTCTTCTTGGAACTAGGTTGACAGTTGCAGAATCCATTGTAGTTGTAGCTATCAATTGATCCATAAAATTCTATTTGTTTGACTGCAGATATATTCGGGTGTGATGAACTGGAGACTTCCTCTTTTCAGGTATGTTGACGATATCAAGAAATTTAGTTGTTAAATCTAATTTCTGACATTTCATTTTTTCAGTCTTGCAAAGTCATTCTTGTCTGATTTAGACTTTGATAGCATGTCCCTAGCAACGAATATGAAATAGAAAAGGCCAGTTAATTCCACATTGTATGTAGGCACCTGTCTCGTTTGATAAGTTATACTATTATTGGAGTCTTGGCATGTTACTCCCAACATAAGTTTTATCTTAAATGTGCTCAAGTTCAACAAAAAAATGCAGATGTTTTTTCTGAAAGATAGCTTACCTTTTATGATATCATGGTATGATTTGACTTATGCTTGATCTGAGAAGTTTTGATTGGATCTATTGTTGCTCTTGCTTCTGCTGAATAAACAGTGGCTCTGAACAGCAACAACCTGCTCCAAATTTGCAAAACATCCCTTCACAATCTTTGTACCCTCCGTTTGTGGCTGGTTCATCACCAAGTCCATCCACTTGTAGCTTTTCCACTGCTAGTCCACATCACAGAGCTTCACATAAGCCGCCTGCTGAGCATGCAGAGATAATTGCTTGTTTGAAGGATAAGAGGTAAGAGATTGATCTGCCTTTCTTTACTATTTCCTGTAGCTTTTCATGCACAGACACAATATCGTTTGGTGTTTCTACCTATACCTTGCTGTGTTCAACAGGCTACATTTGTCCCTTCCTTAGTTATTGTTACTACCTTCAGTCTGATTTATAGATTGTTTTAGCAAAGTGGTTTTGGTCCTCAAAGACTTGTCGTGGTTTATCTAGTCAACTTTTCCCTCCGACTAACTCTATTAATTGCTTATTGGTAGTAGTTTTAATAGGGCCAAAGCATGTCCAAAAATAAATAAAGTATATTCGCTCCTTGTTTCATGTGTATAGGGCTAAAATGACATCTAAATTAGATCAGGCGTGTTAAACTGTTAATACTGGCAATATATTTAAATGACTGCATGAAAAGGAAGAGGCTCGGACAAAGTAATACTTCTTAAGAAAAGTGAATATTTTCATCTAGTAATATGTCACTAGTCGGCATCAAATTTATATCATCACAATTCAGCATGCATGTCCTGACAATTCGGAATGAAGCATACTCTCTTCCTATAGCCAATAGAATACATATATTGTTGTGGATAATTCCTGACCTAACACACTTATTAAAGGGTACCTATTTTCATTCTATGCTAGATATAATATTTAAAAAAAATGCAAAGAGAGTGTCTAGGATTTATTGGTCATGTTACAATTCTGCCAAAGAATTTTCTAGAAAAATGAATCTGGTGTGCTACTAGCTTCCACTATATCCTGTTACTTGGCATGCTCTTGGCTATTGAGGTATTGAAATTATGAAGACTGGAGACCATGACCCTTGTTACTTTTTGATGCCTAATTCTGTACACGACACACTGTCATAACATGTCTTGGCGTTCCACAGAAAGGATGGATATGCTTGTGTGGGAATGTAGAATTTGCATGCCATGCTTGTGCTTGTTTGAATTAGCACCACACTCTACTGATCTAGCTAATTACTGTTCTTCTGTAGTATTGATGAGTTGCAAAAGTTGCTGAAAGACAAAGAGGCATACCATGCTTTCTTCAATTCTCTGGACCAAGTAAAGGCACTGAATAATGTAAGTGTTATCAGTATACCTGTCATATTTTAGTACAAGTGATGCTGATTCACATTATTTTTCTAAACGACTCATTTGGGTTATGTCTATTATTTTTTCTAGCAATGATTACGTGATTTTATTTTAGGAATTGTTCCTTTAGTTGTATAGTGTAGACTTCATTGGGTTAAATTAGTTATATATTGCTTCTGGATTATAGTGTATATATTGTCTTAAGTTATTGCTGTAATACCCCGGCCTGCTCGTAGTGTGGCCCATGAGGAGTTGTGTGGTGGGATTAGTCCCACATTGCTTGTCTCAAGTGAGTTGTAGTAGTATATAATGTCTGTTGGATCCAAACGTAGCACCTCCGGGTTAACCCTTTTACACGAAGCGAGGACGAAAGTGTAAGTGAGGTGCTATGTGTGGTGGTCCGCCCACGGTGGGTGGACATTGAGCCGAATTTGTGTCGGTGTTACGAGATGGTATCGAGCATCAACCTTCACTGCACGGCGCGTCTGCGGGATGTGGGCGCGGCATATGGCGCATGGCACATGTGGGCCGGAGTGGACACATGGCATGGCATATGTGCCGCGACTGGGCGCACGGACGATACCGAGGGGTGGTTACGGGCATTTGCCGCGTATGCGGTATGCTGCCGAGGGCGTCAGCCCTTAAGGGGGGGTGAATGTAATACCCCGGCCTGCTCGTAGTGTTGTCCATGTGGCCCATGAGGAGTTGTGTGGTGGGATTAGTCCCACATTGCTTGTCTCAAGTGAGTTGTAGTAGTATATAATGTCTGTTGGATCCAAACGTAGCACCTCCGGGTTAACCCTTTTACACGGCGAGGAAAGTGTAAGTGAGGTGCTATGTGTGGGCGAGTCCGCCCACGGGTGTTACAATTGCACCGCTCCACTTGCTTTCAGATTGTTTCTTTTGTTGTTATATGCTTAATGGCTGGGCATTGAGCCGAATTTGGGTCAGGGTGTTACAATTGCACCGCTCCACTTGCTTTCAGATTGTTTCTTTTGTATGTGCATGATTGTTATATGCTTAATGTTATGGGCTTTAGGCCTGTGGACAGCGGCTGTGCAGCAAGGCTGCAGCAGCAATGCATGCGGCAAAGCAGGATGTGCAGCAGCCAGACGTAATCACCAAGAGCAACGCATGATGAGGTTGTCCAAGAGCCTTGCGTACAAGGAGGAGTCACGTAGGATTGCTTGTAGGAAATCAGGATTGCTTGAAGTTACCTAATATATCTCTTAGTTACCAAGTATATGTCTTAGTTAACAAGTATATCCCCTGGTTGATCGTTTGTTACGGGGCCCTACATAAAGGGTAGCCGAATGATGTAATTCAATCAAGCAATGAATAAACAAACTCTCTAATCTCCCTCTTTCTAAAATCAGACCTTAGAATCTCTCTACCACATCAGGGAATAGCCCTGCCAACAATTAGATGAAGGTGAGCGCTCTACCCTTGGTCTTCAGATCCGTACCGAACCAACGACCACATCATGCTTGTACACTGCAATTTTTTGGATTATTACAGAATTGTACTGTAGATATTTTTTTAACTATGCTAGTATGCTACTTTATTATGTAAAAATAAGCTGATATAATAATCTTGTTGCAATCAGCAAAGCTCAGACATTTGATTGAACATTAAACAATTCATAAAATGTTTGCTTGGGTGACGTGTAACACCAAATGGACCATTGCTGCCAATTACTGATTTAACCAATGTGGGTATCTGCTTGTTCTTGTGACACATTCAGGATATAGTATAGGAGCAAAAGCTGGCCTACTTTGATGATAAATTGAATTAGTCGTTTGTTGATGATAGTTACAGTTTGAATTATACAAACGTATCAGGATTGTTGCGTTATGCATACCAGATTTCCTTGTGCTCTTAGTATTTTGTTTGTTGGCTCATCTTTGTTGTGTACTTTTTTCCATAATGGCAGGTACGTGATGAACTTAAAAAGGAGACGGTACAACTTGCAGGTAAGTTGGTGATTTTGTCTCTGACTTGTTTCTTGCTCTCGCATAGTCCTATATTCATATCCTTGCTATTGTCCACACTTCAGGAGAAAATTTGGAAAAAGAGCAATGCATCTTGGAGCTCAGGAATCAGGTATGGCACCATTTTACTATTTCCTCAGCAAGCACAGAAGCTACGCTATTAAATTATGAGACGAAGCATTCATAAGAATGTTGTTACAATTGGAAACTTGGAAAACAAAATTCATATTATGATGCAATGCATTTACTATTCTTTTGTGCAGTGCACTATAATAAGATCTACAGAACTGGCTGCTGCTCAAGATAGGTTGGCTGACTTGGAAAGGCAAAAGGAAGAGATTATAATATCTTGTTCTCCTGCTGCTCTGCTTGATATTCTCCGTAGTAAGCTACTGTACAATTTCAGTGTTTGTCTTGATCATCAGAACTATGTTAGTTTAAGGCCTGTTAGCTGTAGCTAATACTTGTATAATAGATTCTTTGTAAGTATATAAGTTTATGAAATCAGTTTATTATATTGTCGTTGAAAGCTGTTTGCCAAACCAACTATAAGTCTCGTAAGCTACAGCAGTACACCCCATTGGGTTCACCTTCTGTGGAGAAGGGCTGCTTAAGCTTACAAGTCAAGCCCAAAATAGGCTGGTTATTTGGCATTAAATTATTCTATCAATATTCTTCAGCTTAAGCTAGGAAACAGGTCCTTAGCAGTTGTGAACCATTACTACCCCATACTGGTACACATATGCACATGTTTGCATATGCATGTACCTAAACATGAATGGCATGCCTTTGAAGTGGCACGTTGCTATGGTTTCAAAATTATGATGATCCATCCAGTGCGTGCAGAGTGTAACCTTGCCATTTTGATGTTATATTAAGGGCCTGTTTGGTATGGCTCCAACTCCCAGCTTCTTAGTTGGAGTAGGTGGAGCCATGCCAAACGGTACAGCTCCAACAAAAAATTGAATTTGGAGTTTGAGAATCTGGAGCAGGCTGTAGTGCATTTTTTCAGAGCTGCGAGAAGGCTGCTCCCCGCATGGAGCAGTCATCCGGTTACGAAAATACCCTTAAAATTAAGATAAATTTACCCACCAAATGCCATCCAATAAAACCCCCCTCGCCCATCCAATAAAACAAGGGTAGTATAGTCTTTTAACAAAGATCTTTCTCGTTCCTGGAGCTGGAGTTAACTTTCTAACCAAACACCTCCGTAGACTACTCCAACTTCTCATAGGAGTGGATCCAAGAGTGAAGTTAGAGTTGGAGCTATAAAAAATTGGAGCAGAGCCGTACCAAACAGGGCCTCAGATCTTCATTGACTATTATGCCTGTAGCTGCTTCAGAGGCGCTGAAGCTATAGTCTGTTTAGCTTGCGCAGAAGCTGAATATTTCCGTTTCCGTGTCAATCTCATTCATAATTGCAGTAACTAGTCTTTTACTCGAAGGTTTAATTATGTGATGCCATTTATCATACTGATCTGCGTGCATGCCTTGCTTCTTGCCCAGAGTCGTTGGCTAAGACAGACGAGGAGTCGGAGGCCCTGCAGCTGAAGCTCCTCGAGAAGGAAATCGACATGCCTACCTTTGTGCAGAAGTACAAGAAGCTGCGCACCACGCACAACCGGCGCGATGAAATGCGCCGTGCTGATATAATCCTATTGCCTGTTACGTAGCTTTTCGCTTACCTTTTGTTTCTCAGTATGGATTCATGTTCGTAAGATGCCATCACAGGTCAAACTGAGGGTGTCACGGTCTAGTTAGCGTTATACATTATACTAATAGATGCGGCACCTCGATGGTTGGCTTTGGTCCAAGTTGGTGACTGTTCTTGAATCGAGTTCCTTCATATTTTTTCTTCATTTCGTTGATCATATTTTGGTGAGGCTCAACTAAAATGCTGCTGCTTAGAAAAGGTGATGAACCGATGAGTGATTTTTGCGTCATGTCATGAAACTTGTTACTAGTTATTGACAGACCAGACCTGAAATGATCATTTTTGAAACAATGATCTAATATGCTTCATTTGGAAGTTGGAACACCTAAATGTTGCAAAACTGTGAAAACCATGTCTTAGAAGTTTTAAAAAATTCCAAACAAATATCATATGTAGGGGTGGGGATGCTCTTTAACCATGCAAAATTTCTAAATCAAACTTGCATGAATAGTATGAGGTTGACAAATTATGCATGAATAGTACAAGGTTGAGTTTGAACTTAGAATTTTGTATGGTTAAAAAGTATCACCTCCCCTACATATAGTTTTTTTTTTTTGAATTTGTGAGAACTTTGAAGATATGATTTTTACGAGTTTGGTTTTTACCGTATAAGTACCCAACAGTTTATGACAAATCGATGCTTTATCTTGGGTACGTCTACGCACTCAACGTGCGGATTCGTATACAGTAATGGTATGGTCTTGCAGCACCCGGTCATTGTTCCATTGCACCTTCGTCGGATCGAAAAGCAAAAAAAAAAAGGAGCGATCAGAACCATGAAGGACTGAAAAAAAAAAAGAGATTAATCTTGGAAGTCAGCTCTGACAGAAAACTGCACGGCTGAAATCATTTTGCTTCCTTGTGTTCCTGCATCATCCTAGTTCTCAAATAAGAACACGGTCGTTTGTTCGCGTAACATCATTTCTTGCATAAAATAGAAGGGGAAGTATCGAAAGAACTCTTCACCGATCAGCAAACACTGAAATTGCTGCAATTACAAGCTGCTGAAATCGAAACAAGTCAGTCAAATCACCCATGCATTATTGCAACACAGGGAAAACAAAGTAAATGACAGGAGCCATCTTTCTGTCGATGCCTGCGAGTAGTGGTCGATATATGTCAGGTAGGTAATAATATAAGTCAGGTAGGTGCTTGCTTTATCGAGTTTTTTCGCGGTTGATATAGTTTTATTTAATATTATTTTATTAATAGTTTGAAAATATTTTTAGGACAGAGTTAATAAGCCAAGTTAGAGCGAAATTCAATTTCATTCAAAATTGACTTCTTTTAATATTTAACCAATTAACAAGGGTAATTAGAGCAATTTTGAATCGAGTGTGAGAGCCAAATCGGCACAACTGTGTCTACAACTTTTTTTTAACACAACAAAGATGCGCACACACACACACCACATGCACGCATGCGAGTGCACCTCCTTAATACATGTCTACAAAGACGGAGGTCATGTATCTCACAAAAATCTTACTGAATCGTATTCGTATGTGCGTAAAAGTGGACTCCAGATTTAATCTCTGGTAAATAAAATCGTACACCTGCAACTCCACAAACCCAAATAGTTCCCATGTGTCTAGAGGTTTTGGACCGTCTTTCCGTTGACACAGATGTAGGGAAGGGAAGGAACATATGTGCATCGTTTGGCCAGTGATCAACGGCGGTTGTTTATTTTTTGAGGTACCGGGTGGCGATTGTTATTGGATGAAGCATTTTCAATCATTTAGCATCATTTCAATTATCGAATTTCCATTTGTCTCTGCAGGACTGCCGCTGCCCCGCGCAGCGATAAAAGAGAACCAGAGAGGAAGAGAAATAGAGAACATTTGAAGTTCGCGCAACTGTGAAAGTTATGCATCGTCTTATGAGCACCAAGAAAATGTAATTATCATCGACACATGGCTATGTTTTTAGCAATGTGATTAGCATGTAATTAGCTGAATGATAGCTTCTTATTGTAGCAAACCAGTAGTTAGAGTTATGTAGTGGGTGTATGCCTAGTACACATAATAGTACATTTCCTAGATTTTTGAGAAAAATATAGAGTACATTAAAATATGAATAAATTACACAATGACCTGCAAAGTTCTCCTAAATCTTAGGACATTTCTGGATTTATTGTTGCGTACCCTCCAAGATTGCATCTGCATGAGTGCATTTTTATGGTAGTTTATGGTACAATAATTTATATACTCAGAATGAAGTGGTTACATCTGAAGAAAGCCGTCTGACGTACGATAACAGTTGCTAGATAGTACAAGCATTGCATATGAGTGGTTTTATATGCACATGTGTTAGGTACTTCATGGCAGAGTTTCAAGATCTTTTCGTGTTCCACGATAACGCTCTCGTACGCGACGGATCGTACAGGGGGACCTATCAAATTGTGACCGGACCGTGATCCGGGCGCCAGGTCTGAAGGACATGAGCCTCTCGGAGCTAAGGCAATGCGTGCGTTCCGCGTTCGATCGCGCCACTGCAAGGAAGAAGCTACACATCAATGCGTTGTATGCCTCAGTGGTGGGTGGTGCAGGGGAGACTGTTTAGCAATATATGAAGGTGACAAATGACGCTTCATGGGCCAATTACATGAAGATTGTTTGCAACCCTGCTGCTGCGATATATATGCGGTCGATGGTCTATGTTCAGTTCATAGAGAGGATGGGGACATCCGGCGTTGGTGGTATCGGTGAAGCTGTTGGTGAGGAGAAGCCTGTTTTGGTCTCCGGTCGTGATGTAGATGCTGGTGTTGGAGGAGACGCAGGTGAGGAAGTGGGCGATGGAGACCTTAGGAGGCGTGCCGACAATTCTGATCCTAACGAAGGAGTAGAGAGATGGTGAGTAGCCCGTATTGATTGCCACGAGTACCTGACCGACCAGGTGGAAGATGTCGCAAGTGAGGAGGAGGAGGACGTGGAAATAGCCAGTTCTGCAGACTAGGAAGATGGAGAAGCTGCTACGGGAGGTGCAGTTGGTGGGGTTGTGACCACCAACATTGCTTACGTTGCCTCTAGATTGGATGACTTCGCAACGACATCGCTGGTTCTGCCACAGCCAGAGGGGCCGAGTGGGGGGTTCAATGAAGACACTCTACTCTTAGGGCAGTGCTTCACTAATAAGAGTGTCGCCCAGCATGCTATTGCCAGATACACTGTTAACATTGGTCAGGCGTATCGGGTGTAGAGGTCCAACCCTGACACCTACATCGTTAAGTGTCACTACGACACAAAGGGTCATCACAGATGGTTTTTTAACCGTCTGATTTTATGTATCTGTGATAACAGGCGTTTATCATAGACGGTTTTTAAGCTGTCTATGATAAGTAACAACACATACGGTTTTTGGTTGAAGCCATCTGTGAAGGCCTATTATCACAGACGGCTTCTAAAAACAACCGTCTGTGATATCCAACATATCACAAACGGTTGTTGGTGGTAGCCATCTGTGATTGGAGACATATCATAGACATTTAGTAAAAAGAACCGTCTGTGATATCTGACATATCATAGACAGTTGTTGGTAGTAGCTGTTTGTGATAGTGGGCATTCACAGACGGTTTATACCACAAAACCGTATGTGATAGTTCGTTCTAAAACTTTTTTTGTTTTTCGGCTAGCCTAAAAAATACTAGCTATACCCTCTAAAAATAACCAAGTAGAAAATAGATAAATCACAATTGATTTTATATAAAACTACTCAAAGTAATTTAAAACTTAGAATCAATTGCAAAAGAATGTTCATGTATTGTCGCTAGAGTTACAATTGAATTACAACTCAAAGTGAATTATAATTAAACATGTATTAATCGGTGTCGCCGGAGCGAAAGTCTCCTTTTGAGCTAATGATCTCCGCCTTGATGAAGGTGGAGAGTCGTCCTCGAATGTCCGACAGTTCATCCAGATCGAATGTACTTGATTCGATTGTCATGTCCTATCGCTAGGAGGAGTAAAGTAGTAAGTTTATATATTTAAATTGATAATTAGAAAATAATTATTGCAAGATTGACAAACCTCTGGACCCTTCGTCTTAGCACTCATGATTTCCTGCATATAACGACAAACATAGAATGCACATACGTTGCCTTGTAGTTGTTGTAGTATGTATGTATGTATGTATGCATGTATAGTCAGTTCGAGAGGCTAGGTTGTAAAGTGTGATATATGATTATTGTGTTGTAGCGGGTACATCCTATGTTGCAGTGTGGCGCTCGGTTCCTTGTGTCTCCCTCCCCCGGCAACATAGGCGCTGGACGACCTACGTGATTCCAAAAAGTTATCCTCAGCCATTTCAAATGAAGGAAGACTACGATAGAGTTACGTATAGAGGCAATGAGCATACCTATCGAGTACTTTTTGCACAAGGATGAAGTCATGATTGTTGTTGACTAGGGAATCAAGGTATATTACATTGTTCCACTTTGGTACAATGACTAAAAGGATCCAGTGCATCATACTCATGTATGTCGCTATAGTCATTAAACCTAAGTTCGTGTTGTGTATAATTTACATATAAAATTTGCATAGCAAGTAGTGAAGCACTTACTTCGGTTGTAGGGCACTAGTATGTAGTCCTTGTTGCTATAAGGGTCGAGGAAACCCACCGGTTCTCGCGATTACTGGACTTGTTGCATCATGTATATATACATAAGCAATGAGTTATGACATTTATCGGTATTGCATGAATATAGATCATGATTGTATACACTTACAGTGTCCAGCATCGTAGAAGAGAGGTGTCGAAGGCATCGAGTTTGAATAAGTCTTCGAAGCCCACGACGAAGTAGCCCGGCTTGTGGAGGAAATAGTTCTCTGTGTAACTGACGGTGAATCCAGTAGGCCGATTTGTCCTCACCTCGTTGGTCTGCCGCATGTACCAGGCATGCCAATTCATGCAACCCATTCCAAGGCAGGGCAATAGTGTATCGGGGACCAACGGTCTTCCGAGGGAGAACTTCCAAGGCTAGCAAGGCACCTTAATAGTGTGTCAGGGACCAACGGTCTTCCGTGGGAGAATGTCCGATACAGAGGCCTTCTGAAGTGGGGGTTGAGGTGAATTCATCGAGGGTTATGTTAGAGAGGCATGGTCATGTGGAGATCGCGACACTGCAGGCACATTAATCTTCTTCGATTTGGCCTTAGCGCCTCGCGTGATATACGTCTTGTGGGGATGACTCGACACGTTTTTCTTGTTTATTCGACGTTGTCTCCACAGGAGCTGATACGGAGGCCTTCTGAAGTGGGGGTTGAGGTGGAGTCATCGAGGGTTCTGTTGGAGAGGCATGGTCATGTGGAGATCACAGCTTTGCATGGTCCAGGACAATGTCCCTCTTGGGCCATTGGACAAAAGTGTGTACGGCATCCCCTAGTATTACGATGCCTTCGTTTTGGGGCCTTCACCAGCGGGATGGCCATGAAAGTATCATATACCATGTCCACCTAGACCTTTGCTTAATTCTGCGCCAACTGGACACCGTGTAATACTTTCCTTTCTTGGCATGCAAATGCCATCCCCCACCTAGCCTCAATAGAAATGGACCCAACCAGCCTCACTTGGAGCTTGCATGGCGTGGGCTTCTACAAAATGATACATAGTTAACTAAGGCATCCTACATGTATATCTTTGGAGTATTTCAGAGATGTACATTACTTGGATGTCATCGATAGGTAATTGGAAACAAACATGTTTAGAATGTGGCGTGGACGTGCAGCTACTTCGATGTTGAGAGGGACTAGCTCCCAAAATAACGGGGGCGGCTTGCAACTGGTTGAGGACTTGATTCATTTATTCCATTTGTTGCTACAATGATGTTATTTGTCCTTGAAATTATGCACAAATCTTCTCTTTCATCTCCTCTTTCAACCATTCCTCGCGCTCGGCCTTGGATCTCTTCCTACTACTATATGCCTTGGAGTCATGTGGGAATCCTTGTCTCAAGGTATGTAAACCCCAAGGCCTCGGGTGCGACCCGGGTGCTCCTTGTTTCCTAATGTTGTGGATAGTATATCCTTCTCTCTGACTACTTCGAAGGAGCCTTGGAAAGATTCAGTAGTCAATGTTTGCTGCAAGAGACCATCATGTTATTTTAAACCCTATGAAGTTATGGACTTATTAACAGCTAGGTAGTTTGACATATCTTACCAGACATTGGGATACTTCCTCGTCTACCGATTTTGTGAAAGAGATGGCACTCGAAGACATGGCTGATGACCTCGCTCTTAAATAGTTTCAGGCACACTCATCTGTGAAACCAACAAATGGCGGGAAGCCTCCCACCGGATTGCATCCTCGTCCTCCCTCGTCCATTGCGGGATTTTATCCGCATACCCAGTAGTACCGAGTCTGTGGGGGTTAGTGTTTTGTATCTGTATAGCCTTGTGCACGGCACTTTGCTCTTGAAATTCGACCGTCGTCTTCATCCACACAAAGGTTCGTGCGCAGCGGTTCATAGCCGCAGCCATGGGCTTCTAGATAACAATGCTAAAGGATCACATGTGCGAGCTAGCTGAGCCACTTCATAGGCACTGCAACATGATGTCATCATATGTTGCTAGCCTAATAAGCCACCTCGTCGTCGCATATGTTTCTATTTTGCCAAAGCTTCTATTGGTGGATGTTGTCAATATGGTGGGGTTCCAAGCAACTACAAGAAGGCATGGCGGGCAAAATGGAAGGTCGTGGAGTGAATGTTCGGCACATTCAAAGAGGCTTACAACCTAGTCCCAAGAATACTGCATCAAATTGCAGAATCAAATACCGGGACATACATAAACAAGCTTGAGAGAGTGCATCGTACGGAGGGGTCCAATTGCTTTGTTCTTGACAGAGTCTTCTGGGCCTTCCGTCAGGTGATTGAAGGGCTCAAGCATTGCCATCCTGTGTTGACGATGGAGACACCATCCTAACTGGGAAGTAGAAGGGTACCATACTCACCGCGGTTGCAGCTGATGCGAACGATCAGTTACTAACTATGGCCTTCGCAATTGTTGAGAGTGAGAACACCAATAGTTGGTTGTGGTTCCTGATGAATGTGAAGCAGGCGGTGGTCCAAGGCCATCTAGATGTGTGTGTCATCTTCGATTGCAATGTTGGGATGCTGTCCACGTTGACCACGATGCAAAACTGGACGCATCCGCCATTCTAATGGAACAATGTCAAGAACCGTTGGTGCATGAGGCATCTCGCGGCAAACTTCCACACAAGGTTTCGGAGCAAGAACCTGATGAAGATGTTCAAGAAGCTCTGCATGCAGAACCAAAGGCGAAAGTTCGAGACCGTGTGGAGACAGCTCGATGAGGAGATCGACAAGCATTCAGGAACTCGGAGGACACCGAGGCAGGGGTAGCAACATGAGGATCCACGAGAGGTGGGGAGTTCACGTGTTGGGTTAACTCGTACACACCCAACTTGGAGAAATGGTCTCTGCTGCACGACACCAGTGGTGCTAGGTATGAAATCATGATGACCAACATATCTGAGGTGTACAATGGTATCCTCAAGGGTGTATGATCCCTGCCGATCACTGCAATCATGGAAGAGAGCTGGAACCGTACCATAGGGTACTTCCTTAACATAGTCATGATGGCCAAGAAGCATCTGGAGGATGGTAAACAATTCTCGAAAGTAATGCATGCGTACATGGAGAAGAAGATTAACAGGGCTCGATCGTACGTTGCTCGTACCATGGATGGCGTCAAGCAGAAGCTCAAGATCTGGCTTAGGGAGAAATACATCATGGGCTAAGCTAGAGGGAATCGGAAGTAGGTCTACATGATTGCTGACGAAGCGTCCTACACCAGCAACAAGCCGTGGCTTTTCCACAAACCATGCTACCATATGTGCGCGGCGAGCGCGGCGTGGTACCAGGCCTCAGCACGGTACATCCTTGAGTACTACGACATCCACCACATGTATGCAACTTGGAGTACCGAGGTCCATTCGTATAGCCTGGACATGCACTACAAGGACCTCTGGCCAGGGCAGGTGAAGTGGGTGCCGAATGGCGCACTAAAGTAGGTCGGACGTGGAAGATGATAGTCACGATGCATCCGGAACGACAACCAGCGTGAGCAATGGGTTCGCTGCCCCAGATGCAGACTGTGCAAGATGGTTGGGCACTCCATCAGCAACTGCCCAAACAGACCTAGCCCAAGCAGCGCACCGTAGCGACCAAGATATAATTACCATGTCGTGATGTTGCATGCTTATTTAAATGTGTTGAAAGACACCTCGGTCATATATTCCCTTGTTGTATGAGTTGCAATGTGTACGACATATCGAGTGTGCGTGTGGTATATGCATGATCCTAATTTGTCTACATTGTAATACATTCAAGAACGGTAAGCACGTTTTGATCTCCTGTCATATGTTTCACTTTGTTTTTGTTTGTTGTACATCATGTTTTTACTACGGATTAACATGTCGTTTCACTCTCGGCAGGAGATGGCGCAGCCTCTAGTTGATGCCACATATGAGCTGCTCGACACACAGTGGGATGGGAGACACCGATGCCTGGCGTGGTCATCCAGTGCCAGCCCTCTGAGCTTGGTTCTGAGGTGCCCTAGAGAGCACTGGCCTCTGGATGAGTGGTATGTCCCAAAACTACGGACAACGGTCTGTTGCCCATAGTCCGCATGTTGGACCTACTGCTCACGTTCCAGTTCGACGCGGCACTCCTATCTGCGCTTGTGGACCGTTGGAGACCAGAGACTCACACCTTCCACTTCCGGTGGGGGAGATGACCGTAACTCTATCAGATGTAGCTATGCTTACAGGTCTGCAGCTACACGGTCTTCCAGTTATGCCACCTCCCAAGCAAGTAGATTGGAAGGTGTGTATGGCTGACAAATTC
The DNA here is from genome assembly GCA_036346395.1 of Hsuehochloa calcarea. Lineage (NCBI taxonomy): Eukaryota > Viridiplantae > Streptophyta > Magnoliopsida > Poales > Poaceae > Hsuehochloa > Hsuehochloa calcarea. The sequence continues at coordinate 14,045,246 of CM070611.1, read as the reverse complement.
GGACACCCGATCCCTGACAACATATCGGGTGTGCCACATTCCTGCTACAGGAGTACATGATCTACCCCATGCATGCGACAGAGGAGGCAGTGAGGTCACACTTCCTCGTGTACCTATTGTTCCTGTTTGCATGGATCTTGTTTCCTACGACTCAAGGAGACTGCATGTACCCTAGATACTATTAGTGAAATGCCCTAGAGGAAATCATAGAGATGATTGTATCACGTCTATATTTATGAGTTACAGAATACATATTATTTTGTTCCTTGAATGAATCATCATTGATAAATATTAACAAGTATGTGACTTGTTGGTGAAGCTCTTTAACTTATATGATGTCATTCTAAATGTATCCTTGATCGGATGTCACTGGTCGGAACACTAGTGATTCTATCGACCAGTGCATGTATTGATTGATGACCATGTTTCACCGATCATGGATATAGGGATATTGAATCAATAATGTGAACATATGTTGGAGAACATGGTGTTGGATTGACCCACCTTGAGACACTGTTGAGATTGTTATGATTTTATGTATCATTAATTGGTCTCAAGTAATAATGATGTATGATTCTTAGACCCGAGATCAACATAATTTTCTACATATGTAATAGTGCACTTTGGGGGTTGCCAAACACTACTCGGTAACTGAGTAGTTATAAAGGTAGCTTTCAGGTATGCTATAAACATGCGGAGGAATGTGACTGATCGGATATAGGATTTCTCCCTTCTAACATAACAGAAGAGATATCTCTAGGCCCTTCAATGTGGTAAGATAAAGAAAGTGCATGACCATACCACTAGTGGTCGAAGAGTCGACCACATGAAGTTATCTGATACTTGATCGAGAAAGTATTGAACAGTCCATAGATGATAAACTATATCACATGGAGTTCAACCAGATATCGTGTGGCAAAGGGAGAATACACGAGCAGGATGTTCAGTTTGAACAGAAACGGACTAGTCGTATGGAGGTACGAGCTGGTCGTAGACTGGTCAAATATGATCACTAACTGGTCATAAACTAGTCATAAGGAGTTACAAACTAGTCAGGACTAAATATGAATTGGTCATATAGAGAGACGAGCTAATCGTAAGTGATGAGGACCTACTCGTAGATCATATTGCATTAAGGTTCATCTGATATAATTTATATGTATTTGGGAATCATTTTGTTCTGCTAGGAACTGCTAACGACTCATGGTAGAAAATGTGTTTCCGAGTCACAACCGATTACACATGAACCTAATAGGTCACACACTTAATAGGTTGGAACAAATGTGTCCAGATAGGATCCGTCATGGGAACTATATAAGGAGATGCATGAGGCTATTGAGATACACGAGATATATGTGACGTGAGTTGCTCAAATGAATCCCTAGCCGCTATCTTCTCGAGAGCCCTACTGTGCGAGTTGGTGGTAGCACACCTACGCACGATGTTCCATCCTGCAGGACGTGTGGATACCGTAGAGGCGCTACTGCGGTTGTTGTTGCGTTAAAGGACGATCCACGAATTTGAAAGGGACACGACTGGTTGCTGGAGGAGACGATCGGTGACGAGGATGCTAGATGATCGACTACGACCACTTCATCGACACTCTCTACGTTGGATTCGGCTGCTCCAACTCTTCTTCCGCTGCACTGCGCGTCTGGTGGTAACGATCTATGATCTCTTCCTTGCTTAGCATCCTGGTTTACGTGGTAGAATTTTTGAATTGTCAGCTAGGCTACCCGTATCCCTCGCAGAGTCTTTGACAATGCCACCGTTGACGGTCCTACAATGGGTATGCATTGGACACGTGCTAAGCTAGGGTGGGCTAGGGAGAGGCTGAGGCTATATACCCTAAGTTCCATAACCTATTCGAGACTTTGCACGAGGATGAGGTCATCTGGTGGACATGGACTGCATAGTTCCTTGCAGACACGTCCCCCTACGGATTGTCCTCGTAGTGCACTCAGGATAACACACACTGGTTCATAACCTGCCACCTGACCTTCTCCCACATGGTCGAGCCGTACAACCCACAGTGGGTCATGAGACAGTTTGGCATTTACCAGCATGAGTCACCACCATTGGGACGACCTTTTGCAACGTAGGCCCATGGGTATGTCGTTATTTGGTACCATCGCTTTACCTATTAGCCACATGTTTGCCTTCGATTTTCTGACATCCAAATTCAATTGCAGGCAAACGAGGAAAGGCGGAGGAGCGATGACTGGAGGCAGACATAGCAGCCATGGATGGTGCTGTGGGGCAAGAGGGTGGCGACAGAAGTGGTGCAGGAGCCACGACCCTACGATGTCAATACATATGCCGCATACTTGTGGTGGCACATTCCGCACACCAGGTGCAGTCTTCACTGTGAAGGGTTACGGGTATGCTACGATAGCACGAAATAAAAATTTACCGTGCAACCAAGGAACCTCCGCTAGTAATAGATCACGAGATTACCACTAGACGCGTCGACTCGTAGTGGAAGTAGAGTCGATGTAGCGAGTTGATGCAGTCCTAGCCGTACTCGTCGCTCGTCTTCTTCTCCGAGTCTTGTAATTGTCACGAGTTTCGAATCGTCCTAGTGCTGATGCTTCGCAACAACACCTCCAAGGTATCCACATGTATAGGGTAGGGATATCATGCGCTGGATTGCTAGCATCGGCGGCGTGGTATGATGAAGGCATGATTGTTATAGTTTTGGGAGTTCTTCAAAAGATCATCATCACCGCATGCCACTACCCCTCTATATATAGGCATCCATGATGGGTCTCGTACTTGAGGCCCATTAGGAACTCGTGGCCAACAAAAATTTGGAGCACCGTCCAAATCAAATCCTAGCCCTTTAAGTGTGCGACACTATAGGTTCATGTGTAATCAGTTGTAACTCGAAAACTCTTTTCCGACCACTAGTCATTAGCGGTACCTAGCAGCACATAACGATTCCCAAACACAAATAGAATATATCAGACGAACCTTAATGCAATATGATCTATGATCAGGTCCATATCACTAATGACCATCTCGTATCTCTATACGACAAGTTCATATTTGGTCTCGACCAATTCATAACTCATTACAACCAGGTTTCGACCACTTAGTGTCCATATTCAACCAGCCTACGACCAGCTCGTATCTCCATATGACTAGTCAGTATCTAATCGAACTGAAAGGCCTTCTCGTGTATTCTCCCTTTGCCTCACGAATATCTGGTTGAACTCCAGGTGAGATGTTGTGTCATCCATGGACTGCACAATACTTTCTCGATCAAGTGTCGAAAACTTCATGTGGTCGATACTTCAACCATTAGTGGTATGGACGTGCACTTTCTTTATCTGACCACAATAAGGGACCCAGAGACATCTCTCCTGTTATGTTATGAGGGGCAAATCCCATATCCGACTAGTCACATCCCTCCTCATATTTCATAGCATACCCGAAAGCTACCTTTATAACTACCTAGTTACGAGTAGCGTTTGGTAACCCCTAAGAGTGCTATTACACATGTAGGAAACCATGCTGATCTCAAGTCTAAGGATTATACATCATCAATGCTTGAGACCAACTAATGATACATAGAATCATAACAATCTCAACAGTGTCTCAAGGTGGGTCTTTTCCAACACCATGTTCTCTAACATGTGTCCATATTATTGGTTTGATATCTCCATATCCATGACCTATGAAACATAGTCATCAACCAATAAATATGCTAGTCTATTCATATGTGTTCTCATATGTTTCCGACTAGGGAACATTTAAGAATAATCATCGCAGAAATATAGAGTTTCACAATCAAGTCACATACTTGATAATAAATATTATTGATATTATTCTAGGAACAAGATAACATATTATTCAATGTTATGAATTTAATGAAATATAATCATCTTTATGATTGCCTCTAGAGCATATTTCCAACATACTAGGCCGGTGTCATAACATCCAGTGGAGGCCATGCACGATATCGTTGTACGAGCAGGTCCCGACCGTCACCGGGCAGCATGCCATGACGAGATGGTAAAACATTCTTTGTGAATTTTTGTCTGGCAACACGTTTCTAACTTAGTCTCAGTTTCTTGCAGTACTACCACCTTGCTCGTATCCAGCGCGAGGCTACTGATCCTCTACGCCGTGGGAACACTAACACCTTTGATCGCCTCCTAGACACAGTGCGCACCATTTGCGACCACACAAGGGCTGCAATGAGGAGCATAAGTTGTGGTTGCCACAGCGACGTTGACGTACAACATCGTGGACACCGAGGGCATCCTCCACCCCCACCGCCTTGGACACCTCCTCCGCACATCTGACGCACTCCGGGAGTCGTCAGAGCTATGGTCGCTCATCCTCGACGAGCCTCAGGCTAGCATTATGTCAGCTGGGAGTTGTTGTCGTTAGTATTTGTCCATGGACTCCTTTCGAATGTATCTCACATTACCGTTTGTTCTTACAACACTTGCTAGGGGACATCACTCTACTTGAGCTGTCGTCATCATAGAGGGAGGCACATGACCAGAATTCCTCCCCGGGCGATGGTGTTCCACTCCCGACAGCGACCCTGACTCGCTGTAGCACCGGGACGACGGGTTGGGCCCATTAGCACACGGCGTTCAGTCGCACGTGTGTGAGCGCGACTAGTGGTTCGACCAAACATACCAAGGGTACACCGTGCAGCACTACAGTGTAGACTGGCCAGGAGGATCCTCGACCACACAGCCATGTACTCTGGAACATTTTAATGTAGTTACAACAATTTTCTCGTTGCACGAAACCAAGAACTAACTCACCTAGTGCCCTTCCACTAGGTCGACAATATGCCCGGGCCTCACCCGAACACCTACACTGAGATCTCCGCAGCCCCGCCTCCCACGCAGCGCCCCTACAATGACTTCCAAGACGTACACCGCTCCCCTGACAGGCTCACCTTCCCTTTGGATCAGCTACGCCGTCGGGGCAAGCCGTGGGCGGTGTACCATAAGTTAACGTATGACGTCTTTGATACCATTGCGTCATTATGTGCACTCCTCCTTATGATGTATGTCCGTATAATGCATGTTATGTAATGTTATTGTACATTGTGCCATTGTGATTTATATACATAAGATGTTATGACATTGTATTGAATGTTATGTAATGTCATTGTGACATTGTGATTTATGATAAAAAATATGCTCCGAAATAGTCAGTACAAATTGTGATATATCGGTTAGTACAAATAGTTAGTGCAAACTCTTACCTCCTAGTTTTTCAAATTGACATGACAACTCTACCTCCCCAGCTTTTTAGACCGAAAAGACCGGACATTGCTGCACAAACTTTACAAAGGGATATGACAACACTCTGCCACACCCGCTTTTCAAACCGAAAAGGCCAAACTGTGCCGCACAAACTTTTCAAAGGAAAATTGTAGCTCTACCTCCCCAGCTTTTTAAGACGACGTGACCCGACGAGGCAGCTTTACGCAGCGATGTGACCCAACTAGTCTGCTTCCGTAGAGACATGACGCAACACTGCCACACTATTCCTTCTCAGGGCGCGCCTCGTGGATGTAAATTTTCTTCAACCGAATTACAATTCAGCCACGTACGTAGGGCCGGCTCGGCATATAAGTACTACCCCTTCCACGACGAGTTCTCTCGCATCAAGACTTCAACACAATCTCGTTCAAATAAAGAACCAATAGGACGAGATCCGTGAATTCGCAAGGGATGCTACGGCCTGGGATGAATAAACAGAGCGTGCCAGGAGGCCACCTCCCTGCAATGACACCCCCTGTAGCAGCAACCCCGACTGAACATTTCCAATGAGCATTCGCCGCAAGACCTGCCCGAGGGGGAGATGATGCTCCTCTGTTGGTGTAGGGACACATGCAAATTCTTTAAGTCCAAGGAGAGGCTCAGCCTAGACATGCGTTACTGGGGTTGTCCCAACCACTACTCATGGGACTATCCCGACCGCTGTTGGGACTCGGGCCGCTATCAGGAGCCGGTAAGGACCGGTTACCATATATTCCCCTACTATTTCTCTTTCAAAGTACGCACTAACAACCTCTCCCGTCTACCCGTAGTCCCTGGATCTGCTATGTGGCTACCGCAAGTGGATCGACTAGGGATCCACCCATGCGACCAGGGGTGTCTCGACTGCAAGGAGTGGGATGCCAAGAGGGACCACGAGAAGAGGGAGGAGGAGCACCGTAACAAAGAGCACAACGAGCGTATCCGGCGAGAGACGCAAGCTCATCTCGAGACGTGTAGGCGTTCGGAGCGCGAGGCTCACGAGAGGGAGAGTGAGAGAAAGATGGAAATGGCGGCCAAGGCGCAAAGAGTACAACATTGAGCTCGCAAGGAAGGGCAAATGACCCCGGTCCACGCAGTAGGTTGGGCCATTGCGTAGTAGTCCCCTATCTTACCCTCCATGTTAATCCTATCTCCTGAAGGCATGTATACTTACATGGTACGGATGCTTATGTCGCAGTGCACCATAGTAGTGGTGAGGATGATTAAAGCAATTAGCCGAACCATCATGTCATGTGACCACGTGTAACGTGCTTCTATTTGCTGACCCAAATGTAGTTCTTGTTCCGTGCTTCTGTGTGTGAACTCTAATGTATTTCTGTTCTAAGGGGCATTGTTTAGCTATATATATCCCAATAAGCTATCTATCGAATCATTGCAATTGATGCTCATCTCCTATACTTTGATATTAACTCAATAAAGGAAATACAATTGACATAATCAATTTGAATAAAACGTTGAATCTGAAAATATGATCCATAAGGTAACACGGGAGAATTTACATTCAAAATAATTCAAGGAGAACCTGAAGGAAAGCTAAAATTCAATTTCAAAACTTGTCTCTTTACAAGCAAAACATGAGCTCAATTCAATTTCAAATGAAATTAATTTGGATCGGAAGGATGAATCGAGAATAAAAATTCTATAATTTAAAATTAAAATTATAAATAATTCCTCAATTCATGCCCAAATTAAATTAAACCATTAGTTGAATTCATAATTTAAAAATCCAAATTCAATTACCCAGGCAAAGCAAAAATTCATGCTTTGAAAAAATTTGAATTTAAAAACAAATAAACCAAGTCCGCGCTCAAAATTCTACATTGAATTCAAACTCAAACCAAAATTCTAATTCTAATTCTAAATTGAATGAAAAAATCTAAGTTGACACGTGGGTTGCTTGGGCGGCTGCGGCCACGGGGTGCAGCACCAAGGTGCTGTTGCGGCGCTTCAGCGCATGAGCTACCTGCTACGGGCCTCGGGCGCAGCAGGCTGTTGCGGCCTGGGGGCGCAACACGCACAAGAAGGGGGTTAGATTAGGAATTTTGAGGATAAAGAGACTAGATTATGAATTTTGATGAATGGGAGGTCAATAGTGCCCAAAATTCCACGGTTGCGCGCCCCATGGCAGTGTACGCAGGGAGCTCCACTAGCTGGGGAGATCAAGAGAGCAGTGTAGTGAAAACGGCTTGGAACAGCCGTTTAGTCGCCCAATAATATGGCGACGACATCCAAAGTGTGACGACTAGCAAATACGGAGGGCAGTTAATGCGGGCAGTTAATGGGGGCAAACGTTTAATCAGCCAATTACACTGATAAAACGACGTTTGACGTTTAATCGGGCGACAAATCTGGCTAATTGATGGAGTTAACTAAGACAAGAGATAGTTAACTAAGACAAGTCCTTAATTAGTATGAGTGCGTAACTTTTCGCATTTTGGGATTCTGAAGCTTTCTTCTCGAACTCTACAGTATGTACAACTTCCTTTTTTGCGAGGTTCCTAATTTTCATGTGTGGATCCAACATGTAAGCAATACTTGCATTTATGTTCCGATTGTTAAACTTTGTGTAAAATTATGCATGTGAAAGAAGAGACAGACTCTCATGAGAGCTTTGTTTTACTCTAACATCTCAAAGTTCTATTATCAAAATAAAATTAATAAAATTATTATTTTATTGAATTTTATAAAATTTAAAAGAGTTTTTAGTGCTTTTCTCGAATTTTCTAAATTATAAAAGTCAAAAATAAAATTTATTGAGTTTTATGGGATTTCCTTGGATTTAAAGTGAAAAATAAAGTTTTAATTAATTTTTAGAATTTTCTGGTATTTAAAAATGTTTTTCCTATTTTTCAGAAAATATAATAAAAAATAAAAGCCAACTTTAAGTTGAAATTATTTTTATTAAGTTCAAAATAATTCTATGATTTTTATGATTTTTCTAGAATTTTTGGACTATATTTTTATATTCTAAAAATGTATTGGATTTAAGGTTAAACTGTAATTCGAAAATAAAAAAAATCAAAATTAGATTTCCCGATCAGTCACCCATCCAACTACTACCCCACAACCAGCACATTTAACTCCCACAACCACTAACATCCTTTCTTTCTTCTTTTTTATTCACTAATGCATCCCTTTTTCTTTTATGTCTTTCTTCTTTCTCCTTTCTAAAATAAATTAAAAATCGGATTTCCCGATCGGTCACCCATTCGACCAGTGCTCCACGACCAGCTCGCTTATATTGTTGGTAGTCTTACTTCCACTACCAGCTCTCCATTTTATTTCAATTGATTAGCATCTTCCCTCCTTTTTTACCCTCGCTTCTTTATCCTTTCTTCTCCACCTGAAACTTTCTCTAGACTCCAGAACCAAACATACTACTGCCCACTATTGATGCTCATTTAAGCTTTTCAAAACCCATTATTTTCTCCCCGTTTCTTCATGCAGTTAATTGCATTCATGTCCCCTCATCACCTCACCTTCACTCCCGGCTATTGCTCCCCCTCGTTATTGCACAGTTATCGTCGTAACGCACCGCTATTCACCAACGGACACGTATTCATCTCCCTCCCCGGTTCCTCTCTGGCCCTATAAATAGCAGTGCCAGGAGCCCCTCTCCATCCTCATCCCATTCCCATATTCTCTCTTCCTTGGTTGCCTTCTACCGTCCGCAATTAAACTTTTCGTTCCACCGGCCGAACACCGTTCTTCCCCTCTAGCGCCGCCTCGGTGGGTCTCTACCACCTTCGTCACCACTGCCGGCATCGCAACATCATGCTCTACACATGCACACCTTTGCATCATCAAAACCTCGCCGAGCACCGCCACCCTCCATGGCCGCCACCATCGCGCGCCGCCGTCGCCGGTCGTCCCCGACCACGCCGCCACCTCCTACGGCTCCGTCTCGACGTCAGCAATCAATTTTGGTAATTTACCAACCATATTTCCCTTCCTCTCACTGGTGCCATGGCCTTTATGTTGCTTCTGTATACATACGCATGGAGGAAGATGAACAGTGAAAAACTAGCTAGCAATTCAGTGTAGTAATTTGAAGAGTTGGTGTAATTCACTCCAAAATTTCTTTTCCCTCGTGTGACCTCTGAATCCGATGATTATTTTTCCTAAAATCATCTAAATTCTTCTTCTATTTTTTAGTATTTATTTTCTAAATTTTAGATTTTATTTTATTTTTTCTATTTATTTCATTTTGTGCGTCGTCACCGCCACCAGTCACCGTCGGCCGAACCGACACTACCATCAAGTAGAGTATCTCGCAGGGATTCTATTTTTGTTGTTTTCCAACCAACTCTCCCTTCCTATCACCGACACGGCCATTTCTTGCAATATCTTCTACTATTCATGTGGTTGCATGAAGGCACAGTAGCATCCAACTCATACGTACTCAAACATCAAACTTCACCACCTCTGTTCTCCCTCATCGGTCATTCTTTTATTGAGTCAACTGCTTCGCCACGTGCCCCTTGGTTTCCTCTTCCTATCCCTGGAATTCACCGCTATCTTTTCGCCGCAACCAAAAAATTTCCGCCGGTAGGCCATAGTCGAGCGTCGTCGTTGCTGCATTAGGTGGTCATAGCTTTCTTCGACTAGATAGTCGTAGTTTCCTTCAACCTGGTAGTCATAGCTTCTGCTGAATAGGAAGTCGTAGCCTTTCTTTCGACCAGTGCAATAGAAATATCTTTCGACACGTTGAAACCTTTTGTGGATATCATGGGGATATGCTCATGATCTTAGGATGATGTTACAATTGGCAATGGCACTAAAGGTTTGTCGAATCATGCATTTTCGGCAAAATCTCAGTGTTGTCAGGTCTTAGGCGGTCGAGCCAGGCGATGGCGGCGATCGCCGATGTGATCCGACCGACCATAGGCAGCGGTTGGACCGGCCATTATAAATGTTGGAGTTTGGAGCTAGGCCAAAAATAGAGGGTGTAGGTAAGAGAGGAATTATAAATGTCTCATAATTTTGAAGCTAGGCCAAAAGATCTATTCGTTTGAATTTCGAGAGTTTGGTTTGAGAGAAAATTGGCTAAGTCCCTTTTAGGCGGTCGAACCGACCAAGGCGGCGGTTAGGCGGCGGAGAGGCGTCGAGCCGACCCTTGAGTGGTGGTCTGACCGATTGTCACTTGTTTCGTCGGCTCTTATAGCGGCGATGTTTGTTTGTTAAGTCAAGTTCATGAGTTTCAGTGCATATGTGTTGTATGATGCGTGTTTTAACTAATGTGGATCAAGTTGCGAAGAACTTATTCCCGAAATCGATTTCTTGGTCTATTATTTCCCGAAACTTGTTAATGTTAGTTCAAATAAGATATAATCATATACTGTCACAGGAGAGATTACAATGCGATTTAAACGATGATTTCTACTAAAACAACACGTTGACAATCTTTTACATGCAAAGTTTACCAATATACTGTTTTAGTAGAAAAAAATTTCTCCAAACATAAAAGAGCTTGGTTGCACATATGAATAGTTGAGGAGGGGTTCATATCAAAAAATTAAATTATCCCGGCGTTTATAGCGGAATGTCTTCCGTACCAAAATAACTAAATTAGAGGAGCAAAAATGAAATATACGAAAGTTGATATTTTACTTTGAATCTAGAGTTTTTTTATGTAAACAGAATTTTATAGGTGTGTAAACAGTATTGCAACTATTGATCTGGGCCTTTGCGCTGAACTTCAATGCATATATCCATTTCCTTTCCCCACCCCCTCGGCGTTGTCGTCTATGTTGGTTTGCCTCAAGTCCCACTCCCGAACGCGCGTTTCGTTTCTCCCCAAAACCCCAAACCCGAGATGACCGACTTCGCCGCGGCCACCCCCGCTGGCGCCGGCGCCGGCGCCTCCTTCTCCGCTGCCGACGCGTTCTGGACCGCGTGCCCACACTGCTGCTACGTGCACTCCTACCCGCGCGTTTACCTTGGCCGCCGTCTCCGCTGCCCGACGCCCGCCTGCCGCCGCCCCTTCTCCGCCGACGCGCTCCCCTCCCCGCCGCCCGTCGTACCTGGCGCCGACATGTACTTCTGCACCTGGGCCTTTTTCCCGCTCGGCCCGCCCGCCGTCCCCGACGGCTGGTCCCCCTTCACCCCCTTCAACCCCGCTCCTCCTCCCTCTACCTCTCCCTCTCCCTCTCCCACCCCCGCCGCCGCCGCAGCCACCCCCGCAGCCGCCACGCCCGCCCGCGCGCGCCCCACCTCGAGGAAGAAGGTCGGGGTGTGCCTCAAGGGCAGGGCCCGCGCCGAGGCGGAGGAAGAGGATGCCGCCGCCAATCTCGAGTCGGAGGTCGCGCCGAAGGCGGACGGGCTGGAGGAAAAGGGCGGCATCAACATCAACATCAACGAGACAGTGGAGCTGAGCGAGCTGGGATTCCGCGACGACGAGCTGGGATTCCTCCGCGAGATGCCGTGATCGATCGAGGGGGAGAAGAAAGGTTGTGCTTTTTGATCATACCGTTCTTGCTAACTGCTCAAAAAGGTATATGGTTCGAAAATTGGGACAGTAAATCAGTAATATCTTATCTGCGTAGTTCAGTTTAGTTTATGGTGGAAATGTAGCGTTTCAGCATTGCAAACTTGTTAGGTTTTCGGCTCACATAGCTATGATGATCACGGTGGTGGAAATGCCAAAATGTGGCTTCTTTTTTGTGGGACTTGGAAATGTGATCGATGCCTTTTGCTACGGCAATGGTTTAGTTTATGTTGCGTCAATCTATGCAAAATTTTAGTTTCACCTGGTTTTATTTGTGCCCTGTTTCATCTGATGGTGCTATGATTTTATCTTGAGGGTGTCCTCTGGGTTGATGTTGCTTTCTCCTAATTGAGGTGTGAATTACGGTGCATGTTGCTGCTCTTTTTGCTTCTGTTATCTGTGTATGGGCACTCTTGTGCAGAGATCATGAGAATTTTAGAAATGCTGTGTTTGTTTGTATTGTTTAATGTTAGTAAAATCCTGCTGCTTGAATGCTATCTAATTGCATTGAGTTTTGTTGGAGTCGAGTATTTCTGATATTTTGTATGAATGTTGTCTCATGTTTGCTCTAATCGTACCTTAAAGTGGATGTTAGAAGGTGCCATACTGCCATCTTGTGGAATCAACAGTTTTGATTTGTGATATAGCGACACACATTTTGTGAGGACGGAATCACATGGCATTGCTTATGTGCTGCATGTTTCAGTTTCTTTTGTGTTCAACTTGTGTTTTTTGTGTTCAACTTGTGTGTGATCTTACATTTCCATCTTGTGGATGTTGCAAGGTTTTGTTGGCTAAGGTTGTTATGATCATTCTCCTTGCTTGATATATATCTTTGGTTAGCGATGATATAATGTTGTTAATTCTTGGATTATAGTTTTGATATAATAGTATGTCTTGATCAGAATTTGGTCTTTTAAGTTTGCCAAGTTAGACAATGTCGACATGTTACTTATTTCCGAAGAAAAGAAATGGAAATTATTAGCTTACGCTGTGATGCAGATTTTTGCTTCGGATTGGTACATTTGGTGTTTGTGTTGCTTTGGCCATGAAAGTCTGGAGCGAAGAGGCTTTGCGTTTGCTTTCTTGCACAATGTCCATATTTGTATTGGTATTGCGCCTAATGCTTGCTTGTTAGGAATTCAAGGTGCTAAGCTCCCAAAAAAGCCTAACTTGGGATGCTGGAAACCTCGACCAATTTCTACTGATTAGTTAGCATCTGTGTTCTTTAATTGTGGCGTTGGCCACATGCAAAATGTATCAAAGTTGGAACACGGTGTTCTATCTCCATGGCACACGATATGTTTTCACACCATGATGTGCATTCTGCAAGATTTGGGTTTGGTTCTGTTGCTTGCTTGAGCTGTTACCGTGCATGCAGGCGACCCATTGGATGGTAGTTTTTCAGTGGTTATTGAGACCTTGGTATGTATAATAATGCGAGCATGTTTGTTTTTTGCTCTGCCGTTGGAGGTTGTGCATCGTGCAGCTGCAGCCTGTCAAGCGTTGCTGCGGGTAATAACTTAATGATGCATAATATCATTTACCTTCAAATAGTCATTTGATTATTTCCCCAAAAAAGTCGGTTGTTTTTTCTCCTAGTATATGCAAATATCTACTTAATTTGCAATGCTAACCACTTGGTGTCAAGAATTAATGAATATTGAAATCTTAACTTGGGAAATAAACTGATTGTTCATTGTTTAAATAAAAATAATTGGCATAAGAGACTTCAAAAATTCAAAAAATGAATTGGAAAGGAGAAGCAACTCATTGATAACATCGCATAAATTAATCTTGTGCAAAAGGCTGACAACATGACCGCCTTAAGTGCATTATTCTGTAGCAAATTAATTAGCAGCTAACGAATATATGATTCAATATTAGTAGCTCACTTCGTGAAAAAGAATGGAGATCTAACGTAAGATCTCTCGAGCCGAGTCAGCTCGCTTTCTAGCCCTACTCGTAGCCACGAGATTGACTAGTGAACGGTAGTTACCGTCCGAAGGAACAGCTCAATGCGCTTGCCCAGTATATCTAAAACTAAATAACGAAACTAGCATCCCTATATCTGAAACGGCACTAGTACCGTGTTAATTAGCCACGGACGCCACATGCCTTGCTCCTAGAACGCCGTAGGCAAACTACCACACTCTTAGATTGCGATATGAATGTGCACAGGCTACCAGCTGCACTCTCAATCCGCGGCAGGATGGTACGTCATTGCCAGCGCGATAGGTAGTTTGCGCATGTTCCTGTTGTGGTTTGGGAGAGCGGTATGTCATATGTCGCGGTCTGAGTGGAACACGTGTTTTCGTGGTCATTTAGCATGGTAGAGGTACTATTTTTACCGTTTTGAATGTGGTAGGTTAGTTTTGATAATGCAAATAAAAAAAATATCGTGTCAGGCAAACACTCGCAACATGATTCCTAACCTGTGCGTGCAAGGACCCGAAGTCCCCGATCTGGAAGTTCCGAATTGAAATTACCTGACATTACAGTTTTCTTAATTGGAAGCCCGATTTGAGCTCGTGGACGCCGACGCACGGCCTGACGGACGGCGAGGTCTGGGCTCTTCGGTTCGGCTGGGGCGCCACGTGTCGCGAGAGGCTCGTCCGAGAGCAAGCCTCTGTGCGGTTAACCGCACAGTTGAGGTGAGTAAGTTGTACTAACCGTAGAAACCAGCCGGCTTCCGCACGGATCACACAAGGCAATCAAAATCGTGCGTTTCTTTGTGCGTTGCATCTTCGGGATGCGTATTCAAATCGTTATCTGGGCTGGAGAAGGCTCAAGCTTGGGCTACTACACGAGGCAGAGCAAGTAAAGGACACGAGATAACAAGGGGTCGTTGGGTTCACGACCTCGACGAATCGAGTCAAAATTTAGGTAAAATTAAAATTTGGTAAAAAACACTAAAATTTTGGTTAGCGATTTTTCACGTGTAATATTGATATCTATTGGTGTTACTTTTTTATTAGTATTATCAAATATTGATAGTAAATCAAATATAGACGTGCTATAGCTCTTTGTGACTTCGCTGGGAAGCCGCGAAAATCGCGATTTAAAACCTCGTTGAACAAACAAGGCTGTTCAATCATTTTATTTAGACGTGGAATGCGGATGATTGGTCATTTCGTCAATCGCTAGTCCTGTCATCCTGTGGCTGGGTGCTATGCTATATATCCAAAGATGGTTCGTTGCTCCGTCTATGCTACTCGTGGACTGACTGTTCAGCCATTTTGAATGTGAAACGTGGATTCATCTTTGATGTAAACGAGAACCGCCAAGATGGGCAACGATGCGTGCAAGAGCATTGAAAAATGAAAAACGATGGATGGGAACGACCGGAGGCAGAGTTGGAACAGTAAACAGCAAATCATCCGGCTTCTTTGGTTAGCAACAGTGCTCCACATATTTGCCACACCTAATTGTGTTAAGCAAATAAATTTGGATCTATCTAATAAATTTGCAGCTGTTTTATTGTGCCCAAAACAGTCACATTGTGGACCGCAGGATTGTGAATCAAAGGATGAGATCAAAGTGTGTGTCTATACAATATTCGACTACTTTCTCAACTCAAAACAGTTAAATTTTAGCTCATTTACAACTTCAATATACATAAATTACAAGAATTTATGTATGTAATTTTTGTTCTTATCACTGTAATTATTGTTGAAAGTCTTAATAACTCATATTTTCATCATATGATTCAAAATCTAACATATGCTTTGAGATATTTAGTAAAAATAAAGACAAAAATAAATAAAATTCTATACCAACAAATACGGCAATGTGATGAACCCGTTATGGTCTGAAAAAAATATAAGTTATAATTCGACTATTTTGACAAAAGAAAATAGTCGAATGTTATTTAGCACGAATCTCTAAGCAAAATTGTAAGGTCAAAAAACGACTATTTTCTCTCAAAAAACATGCGATAGTTTTTTAGCAATTCCGAAGAAATTTTAGCAAGAAAACGAGTCTACTGGTAGGCCATGGTTAAGAAAGTATGATGTACTATAACTATGGTATTCAACCAAATATATATGCCTCAAAGTTCAAACTTATCTTACTTGTGGCAATGTAAGGCAAATGTCATTTGGGCAATATCTGCCCTTAGAGTAACTACAGTGAGCCTCCAAATACAATCTCTCCGCTGCCCCCGGATAAGTATTGGAACTTATATTGGAGTCCAATCAATTTTGTCGTAGCCTTGTTTTGGAGGTCAAAGCCAACACTTGATCCTTCAGATTGCAGAGGCTCTTGTGATTTGTTCATGTGATAAATGGGTCTCTCTACAAGTATTGACGCCACTTCTCTGTAGCTAGCAAGAAGCTCCTTCTCATAAATAGATATATTTTTATTAGTGGCACCAAGTGCTTTACTAAAGAAAACTACTCGGTGATGTTCTTGACTCAACACTGCTCATATGCCTTGATTACAAGCATTTGTTTCCACCATAGATGGTTTATTAAAATCAGGCGAGACTAAAATAGGATTACTACCCATTGCTCTCTTCAAGGTGTCAAAAGCTATTTGAGCATCTTCATCCACTGGAATACTTTTTCTGCAACAAACTAGTCAATGGCTTAGCCAATATGCTATAGTTCTTCGCAAACTTTCTATAGTGCCTTGTTAGTCCCAGAAACTCTCTTAATTCAGTGAATGAATTCAAAGTAGGCCATTGTAACATCACAACAGTCTTTGTCAGGGTCAGTAGTAACCCGCTTATCAGAGATGATATGTCCTAGATACTCAAGTTCTTTCCTAGAACAAGTGTGTTTGCTTCCTTTCACATACAGTTGGTGCTTAGCCAATATTTGAAACACTATCTCCAGATGTGTTTGATGTTCTAACAAAGTTGTGCTATATATCAAGATGTCATCCATGAAGACCAATACAATTTTTCTGCAAAAATGGAATTCATTGAACACCAGAATGTGGTTGGTGCATTTGTGAAACCAAAAGGCATCACTCTGAACTGAAATTGTCCATGGCGAGTTTTAAAAGTTGTTTTAGCTTCATCTTGTTATTGCATTCTGATATGATGATAGCATGCCCTCAGATATAATTTGGAGAAGAATTTTGTACATGACAGTTCATCTAGCAGTTCATCAACTACTGGAATTGGAAATTTACTTTTAACAATTACTGCATTCGGTCTTCTGTAATCTACATAAAATCGCCAACTTACATCTTTCTTTTTTATTAACAAGACACGGGACCAATGATGGGTATCACAGTTCCTGCTTGTACATTTCATTCATTTGCTTTTCAATATCATCTTTTTTAAGAGGAGGGTATCTATATGGTCTTGAATTAACTGGAACAACATTAGGTAACAGAGATATTGCATGATCAAAAGCTCAGTGTGGAGGTAATAATTTGGGTTCTTGAAGCACCTTCTCATACTTCTTCAATATTGCTTGAATTTGTGCTGGAATATCCTTTTGCATGGTCACTTACTTTTTTATTAAGGTTGTTGCCCAGATTTCATCGTCTTTGCACCATTTTCTCAATTGTTCCACTGTCATCCCTTGTAATTGTGGGTTGTTTTGCTCTATGACCCCTTGCAACCTAGCACATTTGCCTTCATATTCAAGCTCAACCCACTTTTCTACCCATTGACATTTCATTTCTCCTATTTGCTCCAGCCAATCCATACCAAGGATTGCATCATAACTTCCTAATTCCATCACCTTCATGTCATACTAAAAATGTAGTGCCCTGTATCCACCATACAAGATCTGTCACTTCACTAATATACTTCAGTATTTTCCCATTAGCTACCTTCACAGCTACAGGTTTCATTGCTCTTGTCTTACAATCAATTCTTTGTGGAAAAGATGCATCTACAAAACTGTGGGAGCTTCTTGAAGCAATCTTCATCAACAGTATTTGATTACCCACTAGAGCTCTTACTCTAATTGTTCTTGGATGATCAAATCTAGAAAGGGCATTCAAGGATATATGCATGTCTTCCTCCACATCTGGACCCTCTCCACTTACTATAGCATCCAAAATCTCATCAAACAGGACCTCCACAACCTTTATTGCTTTAACCTGAGCTTATGCTTATATTGTAAAATAGTGTGTAGGAGAAAAAATTCTCCACACTTAAAGCACAATCCATTAGTTCTTTTATAATCCTTCAACTATTTTTCCTTCCATAACTCTCCAATATTGAACTTATTGGTTGTATTGTTATTGTCACTTTTTGCCACTACTCCTTTTCCAAAGCTAGTTGTGTAACATTTAGCTCCTTTATTCACCATCTTCTTAGTTCTCTCAAGGACTCCTTGAATAGCTGCAAAAGTGGCTGCCATTCCTATAGATTATGACATTTGTACCTCCATTGATGCTCTCAACTCATCCTTGAGTCCTAGCACGAATTGGGTAAGCAACGACATTTCGCCCAGTGTAGAATCATATAGCTTAATCTATTACACTAATTGATCAATTTTCTTCTATATTCTTACACAGTTCCCATCTATTTCAGAGTCAACAACTCTGTCATCTTATCTCTAGCATATTTCCTTCAAACTCCTTGATGACCGCCTCCTTGAACTGTTCCAGCTGTGCCATTCATTGCTCATCTTGTAGGCTTGGTACCAGTGAGTCGCATTCTCGATCATGTACATAGTTGCTACTGCTACTTTAAAGGTGCCCTCGAGGATTTGATACATTCTAAAAAAATGTATGGCACTTGTCCATCCAAATTCTCACATCCATTCCATCGAATTTTGGAAAATCCATCTTGGGAACCCGGTTCCTCCTCCCTGTAGTCTCATTCTACTCCCTACTAGACTCAGGCGCTTCTCCCGGTCCCACCACAAGGGTAGGAGGTGGGAATGGTACCTATGGGTCGAGTGATGCTGATGGTGGCCACTGGTTGGATATGCACTTCTCCTAGTCTCACCGCCAGGATTCCTACCTCATCCCTCGGTGGAATCGTTAGTTGCGATGGTGCCGCTCCCTTGAGCGCTTTCACCACCACTAATTGCTCCTATTGTAGCTTGCCAATTGACTTCATTGACTTGGTCACCTTCATTATCTTGGCACAGCAACTCAAATCCCCTCCCTGTCACGGCTTCCTTTTCTGCAAACCTGAAATAAAGAAACTACTGTGGATAAAACAGAGGAAGTCCGTTTCTTATGGAATACATCTCCGGATTAACCTCTTTCTATCTCTTCCCTTCCCTATGTGCGGATGGCTTGTTTCTTTCATTGGATGCACGACTCCTGCACGCATGTGCATGTTTTCCACCGGGATTAAAAGAAAACAAATGCTCACATGCAACTGACCACCACATACATGGATCTGGATCCTCTGCACAACGCATGTGCATGTTTTCCACCGGGATTAAAAGAAAACCAAAGCTCAAAGCTCACATGACTCACATGGATCTGGATCCTCTGCACAACTATGATTGGCCACTATGTGAATAGTATTGTAGGACCGTGAACTTTACTCCTTAGCTATGAAAGCTAAGAAGATCGATCGTCATAAAGGAAGCCTTGTGCTGAATTCGATAACCCCGACCACAAGACACACATGGATCACTAGTCCTGCAGCACAACCGGTCGACGGATGGCCACTATGTGAACGCGGACGCCATGGCCGGTCCGATATTTTCACCATGATAGAGTAAACAATTCTCTTCAATTGACTTATCATTCTAAGATCGTGCACATATCCTCACGATATCCACAAGTATTTTTGTGATAGAGTAAACAATGCTCTTCTATAGCACTGTAGCAATGGTTGGAAAAATATTGTAGCCAAAAATAATGTAGCGCTTGATCTCGACCTTTGATTTTTGATCGGACGGTGGAGATCACTCCTAATGTTCATGCACTGTAGATTCTATGCATTGACTCATTCAATGTAGAGGATCTCAATCCCCACATGCACACGTCCTTCCCATGCACCACAGCCGCCTTAGACCATTTCCAATGTTTGTGTTTTAGCCGGTTCGAAGGAGGAGAGAAAAAGCATTGAATCGATTCAATACATTGGAGGGGTCGATTCCAATAAAAAATTTTTTCTTCTGAAACCGGACTCTACTTAGAGAATCTTTAGTGTATTGAACCGATGTCAATTCAAAGTTATGCCACGTAAGTATTCTAGGAACTGAGTTTGTTTTTGTCCAATGTATTGAACCGATTCCTACTAATAACTGAGACCCACGTTATATTAAAAATAATAAAATAATAATATCCTTTCTCAACCGCACTTTCTTCTATGTAGTTATTTAATGCCCATATGAGTTGTTTAATGTTTTGAATCGACTCCTAAGTAGAGTCCGATTCGATGCATTTTTTTGTTGGAATCGACCCCTCCAATGTATTGAATCGATTCAATGTATTTTATCTCCTCATTTGAACCGGCTAAAACATAACATTGGAGATGGTCTTAAGAGTCGATTCAAAGTATTAAACAACTCATTTATGAGAGAGAGTGTGCGGTTGAGAGGGGATATTATTATTTTATAGTTTTTTAATGTAATATGGGTCCCAGTTATTAGTAGAAATTAGTTCAATACATTAGAGAAAAACAAACTTAGTTCTTAAAATACTTACATGATATAACCTTAAATCGATATCAATTCAAAACACTAAAGATACTCTCATCCACACACGCCCAACAGACCACATGCACGCGCGTCCCCCCATGCTCTTCTCTTTAGTAGTAACTCCTATTATTAATTTATGCAAAACTAATGGCACACAAGAATACGCTGATGCCTCATTGCTGCCAGGACCGCCATGAAATTCCTTTTCGCTGCTTCGCGGACTCCACTTGGGCCCAATTTCAAGCTATGCCTTTTGGTTCTTCCGGGCTTCAGGGCCATCCATCATGAACCTCCGGCTAATTTTGGAAAATATTTTCTTAATGTTTTCAACTTCTTGTTTCCTTTTTTCTAGAAACCATTTATTTTACATCTAAAAAAATTATTTACATAAATCATGTCGAAATTCATCTTGACACACTATGAAATCACTGAGAAACATTTAAATAAGTTTTTTATTTGGACTTTAATCTTTGCCCAGAAAACCTAAGATAAATAGTACACTAGTTGGACTACCCACCAGTTAGCAGTTTCACATGTATATTAGACCAGGGATGGCAATCTAGTCAAGCCAAGCCTAATCAAGTTTTATTCAAAATCGACTCATTCATTTAATATCATCTTATGTATAGTATGGAAGCAATATTGAATCGAACATACGAGCTATTATCGAGCCAACTTTGAATAGCTAATGAGCTTTTTTGCAAACCTATTATTATCATCATCATTTTTGCCAACCTACTATTATCAGCAGAAATTCATTGTTCTGGTTTGTAATTTTCTTCTCGTTTAATTAAGACCTTCAAATATAGAATGAGCTAATCCATCAATATCTCATCGTTATACTACGGTGCCAGTATAAAATCACGAACAAGATCACAAAGACAAAACCATGAACAAGGTCAAAAGACGATACCATTCATAGAATGGAACCCAAACAGACGATATATATTAGAGCCCCCATAATCACAACTGACATTAATCAGTACTCCCTCGGCCTATAAGTTCAGGTTTTTTTTTGTTTTTTATAGTCTCTAACGGACCATAATTTTTTTATCGTAATATATTTACTACTTAAAAAGATTCTAGTAGTGGTGAGTGACGCGTTCTTCTTTAAGAAGTAGGATTTTTTTTATAATGGAGATGTAGGGTTTCAGCATTGTTTTTTTTACTGTCTCTAATAGATCATAGTTTTTTTTATCACAATAACTTTACTACTTAAAAAAAACTCTAGTTGTAATGAGTGATGTGTTCTTAAAAAATGGTGGTTTTATTAAGACCTTCAAATATAAAATGAGTTGATCCATCAATATTTCATCGTTATACTATGGTGCCAGTATAAAATCACGAAACAAGATCACAAGACAACCATGAACAATATCAAAAGTCGATACCATTCATAGAATGGAACCAAACAGGCGATATATATTAGAGCCCCCCAATAATAAAAACTGACATTAATCAGTACTCCCTCGGTCTATAAGTGCAAATTATTTTTTTTACAGCCTCCGATAAACCATAGTTTTTCTATCGTAATATCTTTACTACTTAAAAAGACTTTATTGATATTGAGTGATGCATTCTTCTTAAAAAGTAGGGTTTTATGATGGAAATGTAGGGTTTTAGCATTGTTTTTTACAGTCTCTAATAGAACATAGTTTTTTTTACCGTCTAAGAGACCATAGTTTTCTATCGTAATATCTTTACTACTTAAAAGGACTCTAGTGATGATGAGTGATGCGTTGTTCTTAAAAAGACTAATAGAGAAATCGCGCCGACTCGTGGGACCATCTCTCTTGTGCGCACAATCCTCTCTCACAATCAGACCTCGCATCGCTCCTCTCTCTCTCGATCTCGCATTCCCTCTAGCCGCCGCCTTCCTCAATCCGCCTTACGCAGGTCCATCAGCTCCATATGTCAGACCCCGACGTTGAATACCAGAAATCCTCGTGTATGATCTGTAGCTAGTACACATATCCACAACATTGTCATACACATCTATACACAATTACACACAACATGAAACAAATATCGTATATAAACTTAAGTGATTACTTACTTTACAATACAAAAGCTGACGTACCGTATAAAAGTTCAAGTATCAAAAGTAGCAGCGAAAACTCAATAGATTAAAAGTAAAAATCCAGCGGTATGCCCATCCAAACCCTCAGACAATCGACAAGGAATAAACTCTACAAATATCCATCCTCGTACCCCAGTACGGACCAAATTTAAATATTTAACAAGATATCGGTAATCATACCGTGGAATCTCAACCAGATTATGTTTCTTTGCCAGAAACCATACTTATCTAAATGTCAACATACTGTGGAATTGTTGCAAGCTTGTGGCTTGCCCATTTGTGACGTATACATTAATTTTATATTATTTTGTGGTATGGCTGATGGTACGGGTTTAGAATACTTCTATATGCAGGTGTAACAAATGTTGGTTTAATATTTTGGTGATAATGTAGTATTGTAGGAGTTATTAAGAACCTCTGTATAAGGAGATAAAGGGACAGTTACCGTTGATATAGTTAGCTACTATTCACATTCATATAACTCTAACAAGAATTCAGATATTGGTATTTTCACGAATTGCAGTGAATTAAAGTGTAAGAATCAGCTACTAAACTTCTCGAGTATAATTTTTTTAAAAAAAAAATTATCTGGTTAGAGAAGAAGTAGAATAAAGTGATTTAAACACTAGATGTTAGTACTTGATTCACTTGTACAAGTTTTTTTTTTGTTCTTGTAAATATCATTTTATTATGCCTATTAACATATTATAATCCAAAAATAAAAAATACATATTATCAAACTAGTTTGCAAGACAAATCAAATGGCTATATTTTCATGTAATCGATTAACATATATTAACGGTCAGTTTCGAAGGCTTAACAGTTTGAAACCCACAGCCTAGACAGCGACCATTTATGGACGGAAGGACTAATACAAATAGTGCAGAGGGTGCGTGCAACAATGGGCAAAATCAAGAACTCTTAACAGAAAACAATTGGTAACATAACATATCCAATCGGTAACAGAAGATTATGCAAGGTGAAGTTGAAGCACCAAAACGAATAAATGAAGCTATCCACAGACCACAGCAAACGAAATGCTGACACAATACTAGTCAACATGGCATGCGCAAGCAAGAACACCGACACAAAACATAACAAAGCTAACAGAGCAGGCGCATCTTAATTTAGCGCTCAAAATTCAACATTTTTGGCGTTCACTGCCATCTCCAAGTAGCAAATACCAAAACACCAGGTTTGGCATCAAAACTATGATTTGATTTTCCGGAATACATAAGAGCTCAAGCAAGACATTCCGAATTCAAGAAATGAAAACAGAGAGCCGAGCTATCCATCAGATGCATCTTCAAGCAGTTTCGGTCACAGGGTACTCGTAGACCACATCTTTCCCACAAAGCCTGCGGTACACTGCAGTGAAGGTCTCCAGCTTGTACTCGGTGTTGTTGCGCTCCTTTGGGTCCAAGAAGATCTGCAAGGACATCGGAGAAATAAACAGGGTTTAATACTTAGTTAAGCCTGAGGGATTATTAAGCATCTGAGGCAGAATGAAATAATAAAAAGCTATTTGGATTTTTGACTTATTGTTACTATTTTGGTCAAAGCTTAGAAGGATGATATATTTGTACGAGTTTCGTGGTCTATGTACAAGTACAGTACAAAGATGCTATCTTCAGAATGAGCACAAGACAATAAAGAGGAAATGCTAAACAATTGTGACATCTTACCTTGATGATCTTTGAGCCATCTAGGCGGTATCTCACACGTTTCCCCACAATCTCAGCTGGGTAGACAACATCCTCCAAGATACCGTCATGAACAGCAGTTAGAGTCCTGGTACGAGGGCGAACAACAGCTGAGCCCTTCTTCGGTGGCCTCACGATCCGCCTTGTTGCAACAACAACAACATCCTGCATCAAGTAAAAGTCAACCAAACGTTTATGTCAATTCCTTGAGGATTTATTAACACAGTTGACAAGCTCAGCAGGCACGAATGAAACAAGGACTTTAGCTAACATTTGCTTGATTGAAGTATAAAGAGGACAAAATTTGGCCTATTTGATATGCCAAAGATACATCTTAAAGAAAAATTTGTTCATCCAACATATTTCTGGAAATCACGGTACATGATAGTAACAGACTGCTTCTTATTTATTAACATTAGACCACCAACCAACTTCAAAGCTCAACCTGTAATCACAGTGAATGCCAATTGCCAACAATCACAGATGGCTCATGACTAAACATGGTACTACATACAAGCACAACAAAATTGCATTATATAATTTATTTTTTAGACCCATTGCATTATAATTTACTAGTCGTCAACCCGTGCAGGCTACATATGTGCTCCAATTTATTTTATTAGTGTTAAAAGAACACATGCACGACTCCTAACCAAATTATCGTAAAACCTGAGAAGCATAACCATTTACTTATTTTAAAGATATTAAACTTTATTTCTCTAGTCTTAGCATTATGGGCTTCCATGTTCCAGTACAACGCTATGCAATGTTTAAACTTTTTATTTAATTAGGATGATCCCTTCGAACACAATACCATTCACAATCTACAAACATAAAAAATAGAAGTGAGATTATTTTAAATTTTGGCTGTATTGTATATATTTAAATTAATTCCTATTTTATTAAAAAAGATAATATATATTGTGTACTTCAAATCTAGTTGCATATACAACTTACAAGTTCTAGAATTATATAAAATTTACATGTTTTCATTGGAAATTTTAATACTTACATCTTTATTCTAATTTGGATACGGCATTTTTTCCATTCAAAATTTGAATTATGTTTTCTTCAAATTTAATTTAAAATTTGAGTTATTATTTATGAAATATAAATAAATTTCTATGGTTAAATGGTAATAAAAATTCCAATTTATGTATTATGGATTTAATTATATTTTCCGATTACATTTATATCCGATTTAATTTTATGTTCGAATTAAAGCTAATTCAACATATGGGTTTATATTTTCCAAAAATTTATGAATCCTAATATAATTTAATTTGATACGTTTAAATTAACTTAAAAATAATAATGATGATGGATTTAAGTTTTTATTGTTAAATTTATATCTTGTGTTCCATACACTATACGACTCACATTGTTGTATCAATAAGAACATTTTAAGGGGCGCTGTATGATTTTGTAACCATTGTCTCTAGACAAAATACTCCTTATTTAATGTACAAAATGGGGGTATCACCTTCCATAAATGTTCAAATTTTATATTTCAAGTTTAATACCTAACCATGAAGTTTTTTATATTTATTTTGCATTAAGTTTAATTAAAATTGTGTGCCATTCTTTTATGTTTAACTTCATTTTGGATTTACATTTAGTACAGATTCAATTTTAATAGAAAATATATAATTAAAATTTTAATTTCAATATATATGTATGTTCATAATTTTATTTTGAATTTCTTGTCAATTTGAATTAAATTCATGCTTAATTTTATTTCTAAGATTCAGTATATTTAAACTTGGTACATACCATACAATAGTATGTTATTAGCTATCTCACTTTGCTTCCGTATCAAAGAGGGAGGGGGGGGGAGATATGCGTGTCGTTTCGGATTCAATTATTCCATGAGAACTCTAGATCCTTTTATTTGCTTATAAATAAATCTTAACCGTTTAAAAAACTATTCACATCATATGGATACAACAGCAAACAATCCTTCTAGTCTACATACCATACAATAGTATGTTATTAGCTATCTCACTTTGCTTCCGTATCAAAGAGGGAGGGGAGGGCGGAGAGATGTGTCGTTTCGGATTCAATTATTCCATGAGAACTCTAGATCCTTTTCTTTGCTTATAAATAAATCTTAACCATTTAAAAATCTATTCACATCATATGGATGGTTAGGATTGTTCCTTTTTCTTTGACTAACGTGAGAATTTCTAATCTTTTTCTTTTTCACTGATTAGTGAGGGAATTTCTATTCTTTTTCACCAATTAGTGTGGGAATTTCTATCTTTTTACCTCCTACAAATAACATGAAGGTTTCTAGGAGAACCTCTAATTAGTATAGGTATAGATAGGACTTCATAGCAGAACAGAACAAAACCAAAAAGTTATGCAGGCTGCTCTGGCATAAGGAAGCCCTGCTAGAGCCCAGACAATCATGGTCCAATAAACCTACGGAAACAACAGCAAACAATCCTTCTAGTCTACAAACTAACTGGGATTCTAAGCACCCGCTGTGTCACACTATTCTTTCCCCTACCAACATTGGACTATTCCTCTTTTTCGCAATCGCAAACCTCGGTCATTTCAGATCCCCTTTGAAGTAACTCGACAATCAGAGCGAATCCTAGCTCAATAACGAAATCTAAACGCAGTAAAACGAAAAAAAGATGGGCAACAAGGCAGCCGGCGATTCACCAACCTTGCCGCTGAACTTCTTCTCGAGCTCCCTGACGAGCCTGACGTGGATCTTCCTGAACGCCTTGCGGAGCCTGTACGGCACGTGGATCACCACCGCCTTCCTGCTCCCGGCCACATCCATCTGGCTGCAAAACAGGCCACCCACAACAAGAACACATCACACCTCAAGACCACTACTGCTCCAATGAACGAAAACCAAGGATGGGACGAGCTGCTCTCGCTTACAAGGCGGAGTTGATGTAGAGGTCCTTGAGGTCGCTCTTGAGCTCCTGGTTGCCATTCTCCAGGTCGAAGAACGCCTGCAAAACACGAACACGCGGAGATGACTAGGTCTTCATGGCTCAGGGTGACCCAAGAAAAGTCCCCCGCGACGGCGGCGAGGCGAGGAGAAGAGAGAAAGAAAGGTGCGGGTACCTGCGCAACGGAGTCCTCGAACTCAGAGGGCTCGAGGCCCTTGTCCTTCTGGATCTTCCTCCTCGCCGTGTACATGGTGCCTTTTTCCTTCCTTCGCCGGAGCTGAGCGCGAGTGCGCAGGAGGTGGATGGAGGGGGTGGCGGCGCCGGCGCGCTAGGGTTTGGACTTTGGGGGCGGCTTGGAGCTAGCGCTCCGAGTAGATGAGCTTTTATAGGTAAGGTATTCCAAGCTGTGGTGGGCTGGGCCGAGCCGGGTACAGGAGGACTCTGGTATCGTCCCAGTTTCGATTTTTTTTTTCTCGTGAGTAAATTACACTAATCTCGTGTATTTCTACCCCGAGTTTGGAAGACTAAATATGTATAGCACATACTTTTACTTAACCTCAAGTTAAACAAAATATGATGATTTATTCCAAATATTGTTTCCTTTTTTTTTTGTTCCTTGTTCTTAAAATATTGCTAGTAGGCCTCACGTGTCAATGAGTAAAAAAGAGGGGTTTTGGGTCCACAATCCTACGTGTTACTGAGAACCCCACCCCCTCCTCTCCGTATGAGAGGCCGGGCCGAGCTTCAGGCTGGTCTGAAAAGCCTGATTTTGAATGAGTAGATTTGATCCTGGGAACATATTTTTTTTCCAATAAAATACTATTTATTATTTTTTTGGAATAAAATTTGATATTCAATTCATTTCGAGAATTAAAAAATAATTTTATTACTTTTAATGCCACTGTCAGGATTGTCGAGCTTTCGAGACGAAAATCACGACCCAAGCCCAAAAAATTCGGGCCAAGCTCGAGCTGGATCATCGTAATCAAGTCTACCTCTCACTAGGTTTGCTCCTTACTTCCTAATTGCATGCTCCATCAGCTACACCCACCACCGTTGAACATGGCCTTAAGCACTAGGGATGGCAATCGGGCGCGGCGGATACGGATAATGCTCGCATATACCTATATCCGCGACCCCGAATTCCCCCCACGAGCATACCCATGAAGGACGACAGGCGAAAAACCTCGCCTATACCCGTCGCCCGCGAGTATACTTACCCGCGAATAATGCATCGCCGCCCGCGGGCATGCTCGTTACCCGCGAGCAATGCATACATCAAGTTCATCATAATTCACACATCAATGGTGCATCACACATTCAACAACTGATAAAATTCATCACAATTCACATATCATGTTCGATAAGACAACTAATCAAGTTCAACAAAAAAAAAATTAAAATACAAACTAACATGATTCCTTACACATGCGAGTAGGTTACGGATAATCGGGTGAAGTGGGTATGAGTAGAGCTTACCTATGCCCACGCCCGTTTACTTGATGGGCAAGGAATTGTGTCCGTTTTTATGCCAGCGGGCAAAGAAAGACAACCATACCCATCTCTATTAGGGTATTCGCCTGCGGACACACGGGTAATCAGGCACAATTGTCATCCCTATTAAGCACTCGTCTTGTTGTGTTATGGGAGCCATTATGGGTATTATTATGCTACAAGTATTGAGGAATGACAAAACATGGAGCTTTTTTTTTGCCGCAAACATCTTTTAAAGCCTAGGGTTAAGTGAATATACGAGCAAAACTATGCACTAGAATGCTGAGTGGCAGTTCAACTGATTGATTGCTGTTTAACTTGCTAGTATCATTGAATGAAAAATCACAAAAAGGCAAGAAAGCCGTTTCTCTTTTTTTTTTTTTTGTAAAAGAGTAATTTCGTCACACACAGTCTCAACCTTTGTATACCTTGCCATGTTAAATTTTCAATTTCATAGGAAAGGAAATATGCACCCTTGATGGTCTCTGCTATATGTAACTCGCTAATCACCCGTAGACGGACTGGGAATTCCCCTTCCCCTTGTCCTCTACTCGTGTCTCCTGGGGCTGATCTGAAGCCACGACGCAGCCAGCTGGGGGGGAATTCTAGCACCAGCCGGTCGAGCCAGCCCGGTGGTCAGCGGGATCGATGCTGACCGTCGCATCCAAATTCCGCAACAAATCCGGCCTCGTCGCCACCACCACCACCCTTGCTATGCCATTCTTCCTCTCCACCTTCCCCACCACCGCCACTCGCCCCGTTCCTGCTCCGCTCCGCCCTTCTCCCTCCCGAAACCCTAGCGCCCACCAGCCTGCAACCGGGCCTCGCTTAGCCTTCCTCGCCGCGGCGGCGCTGCGGGTTCCTCCCCCGTCCCTCCCGCCGAGGCGGGCCATGGCGGCGTCGGCGGCCGCCGCGGAGGTGACGCACCTCACGCAGCGCGACGCGGCGGAGATCGACGAGCAGCTCATGGGGCCCCTCGGCTTCAGCGTCGACCAGCTCATGGTCGGTGCCGGGGAACCACGCCCACTCTCCTCTCCTTTCAGTTGTTATTTATTGATGCCGCGGTTGTGGGGGGTTCTGGTGCTGACTGCTTCATTGGGGTGCGTGCAGGAGCTCGCTGGGTTGAGCGTCGCGGCGGCCGTTGCGGAGGTAAAAGGGCATCGGACTTTGTGTGGTGCTCTCGATCTGTGTTGGTAATGTTTAGCGTGATTGGGTTTCACCAGCTCTGGTTATTGGGCGGCTTGATCAACTAGTCGTGTTGTTTTTGATGATGGTGATCATGATGAATTCATGATGATGGTCTCATCTCATACTAGACAAGTTGTACTGCTGTCTGCGAAGTTAGGATTCCGTAGCCTTGGCAATTGCATGACTGGGTTACCAAGTTTAGTAGTTCATGCTAGGTTGTTAAGTTCTCTTAAGATGTCGAAGCTTCACAAAGAAGTTGATTTAGTGAGTATCAAGGACTTGGAGCGATCATGGAACTTGTTGGTGTAGTTGGCGTGCTACTTAGCAGGTCAGTTGTCAGAATAAATTTTCTAGCACAAGACCATCTGGGCTGGAATGCAGCAGTAGCTTGCTGTTGTTGTGGAATGGTATTGTTGCTATAAGAAATGATGTGGCAATATAGTACAGAAGTGGCTTAATAGCTGTGCACTCCCACTTACTAGTTGAAAAAACATCCGATCCGACCATACCAACTAGTGTTCATGTTTTGTATAAGCTGACATTTATGTGCTTGTACATGTTTGACTTTTCAGTCCCTTTCTTACACCAATTCTTGGTTAGTGATGCTTGCTGGTTTGTGAAAAATTTCATGATCATCACAGGTTTACAAGTTGAGTGAACATACAAGGGTGCTTATCATCTGTGGTCCAGGAAATAATGGTGGTGATGGTCTGGTAGCTGCTCGTCATCTTCATCATTTCGGATATAAGCCCTCTGTTTGTTATCCAAAACGTACACCCAAGCCTCTGTATTCTGGCCTTGTTACTCAGGTAAAACTATAGTCTTCCCCCATTTTCTTGGTATGCCATATGATACCTTTTTCCAATTTAATTTGAATCATCTTTGTGTTCTAGCTTGAATCACTGGCAATCCCATTCGTGCCTGTTGAAGACTTACCTCAGGACTTATCAGGAGAGTTTGACATCATTGTTGATGCAATGTTTGGTTTCTCATTTCATGGTATGTGGCCTTTTTATAACCTGTTAACCTTTCATGCTAGTGTAATCTGTGATAACTGATTTTAATGTAAAGCTTGTGCCAGAGATTCTGATACCTTTGTTTTTGTTACATGTTAATATTCAATGTCATATGATTTGTAAAGTAGGTCATAGATTCTCAGTTAAACAATGGTGTTGTCATCCCTGTATCATCAGGAGTTGAAGAATTGAACAATGTATCGGTAGTGTGGACAAGTGTGAATTGATTTATGCATAATCTAATCCAAAGTTTTAAACAACGGTTGAGCTCAGCTTAAACTAGAATAATTTTCCAGATGGAAAACACTGCTAGTGTTGGAGTAAATTGAATGTGATCAAATTCATACATAACATGATTATTGAGTAAATATATGGGAATAGGGGGGATTGCTGTCACTGTATCAGGAGGTATTTTGGAATTGTGGTGTATAGAGTGGTGCTGGGAGCAAGCGTGGCCTGGTTTAATGCAGAATCTTATGAAAGAAAGATTGATCTGTTAACTAAGAAAATACTGCCACCATTTATAGTAAATCAAATCAGATTGAACTCACAGAACATGTGACCGTGTTCCTGGCTTAGACAAATTACATTTGCCATTATTTTTACTTAAGATTTTGTTTTTGGATACTATTTATTCAGGAACACCAAGACCACCCTTTGATGATCTTATCCAAAGGCTTGTTTCATTGAGTGTCATTGACGATTCAGCTAAAAGATCGGCAATTGTTTCTATTGATATCCCTTCTGGGTGGCATGTTGAAGAGGGAGATGTCAATAGAGGAGGGATTAAACCTGATATGCTGGTTAGCGTCCTATTTAGAAGCTTCCTGAATTGGAATTCATTTATTCATGTATCAACATAGGAGCTTCCTGTTTGACCTTGCCAAATTTCATTTCTTAAGTTACTGTGGTATGTGTAGGTGTCATTGACTGCGCCAAAGCTCTGCGCGAAAAACTTTTCTGGTCCACACCATTTTCTTGGGGGTAGGTTTGTCCCCCCACCTATTTTGAGCAAATATGGACTCCAGCTTCCGCCGTATCCTGGCACCTCGATGTGTGTGAGAATTGGAAAAGCTCCATCAGTTGACATTTCATCTCTGAGGGAAAATTATATTTCCCCTGAACTTCTTGAGAATCAAGTCATGCTTGATCCATTTGATCAGGTACGATCAACCAGAAGCAATTCTGGAAACAGTTGCCCTTTTCTTTCAACAATATTTCCTTGTTCTGATGGATGTTTCTTTATTTGCAGTTCCGTAGATGGTTTGATGAAACAGTTACTGCAGGCCTGCGCGAGCCAAATGCTATGGCTTTAACAACTGTCAATAAGGAGGGGAAACCGTATGTCTCTTTTCTTTAAATGTTTCTTTCAACTTAGTTAGCTGGTTAGCTCTTGTTGTATTAGAATGATAGTTGTTTCTGCCTTTCTGCTGTTAATTTATCTGCAGTTCTTCACGAATGGTTCTTTTAAAAGGTGTTGATAAGCATCGATTCGTTTGGTAAGTGAAAAGCTGTATTGAATGGATCTTCGTTCCAGCAAAGTTCCTTAGAAATTATCGAGTCATGCTTTCATGGTGTCTTGTGCAGGTACACAAATTATGGTAGCCAGAAGGCACATGAGTTATCAGAAAATCCTAATGCAGCACTCCTTTTCTACTGGAATGAGATGAACCGGCAGGTGATTTTACCAATTCTGTATGGTTATATTAAATGTGCTCCAGTATCGCATAACAAGATGGTTAATCAGCTTTTCAATAACTAACACAAGACAAATTCTCTTAACAGTTAACACACAGTCATGCACAATGAAGCTTCTCTAATTAACAGAGTGTTATTGCTTTTCAAAACTGTTAATTATGCATGGTGTCAGTAATGTCAAATCGCCTCGCATTTACCATTACATTGTAATATGGTTTTACTGCTCTTGTTTGTAAGCTGATCCGTTTAGGAATATCCATTTGATGTACTTTATGCCTTTCTGGGCTCTTTTCATATCATACACAGTCGTTCATTATTCTATCCTATAATTGATTATTATTGACTAGGTCCCAATATCTTCATCCATCTGAATTACGGTTGCAATTATTGAACATTGATGCATCCAGTGCAGGGATCAAAATCCCAGTACTAGATAAAATACCGCCCGGCGCCATTTCTCCGTTACCAGTTACCGGCCAGTCGGAAATCCCGGAAAAAAACCCGGCCGAAGTTTGAAAACTGAAATTTGAATTTGCTTAAAAACCGGCCAAAATTCGAAATCTGGAATTTGAATTTGCTAAACCTGGAAAAAACCAGCCGGTTTTCTAAATCCCAGTACCCACCGGTAAAACCAGTAACCGGCGGCCGGTAACCGCCGGGATTTCTATCCATGATCCGGTGTATTCATTTGTTAAGGAATATGGATTGAGCTGTGTTTCAAAACTGGGACAAAGAAAATAGTGTATATTGCAGGCTCTAATTGGTTGATGCCTGGGTTTTATTGTTGTGCAGGTAAGAGTGGAAGGGTCAGTTCAGAAGGTTCCAGAAGAAGAATCTGAGAAGTATTTCCACAGCCGTCCACGAGGAAGTCAGCTTGGTGCCATAGTCAGCAAGCAGGTATTGTTGTTGTTGTTTAGGGTGATAAACTTAACGTTGCTACATCTTTTACTCGAAAGATGAAATGGAAGTCTCAGCAAGCCTCAAAAAGAAAATCAATATTAATTATGCTATTCCCCAGAGCACTGTCATTGCTGGAAGGGATGTTCTTCAAGAGGCATACAAGCAATTGGAACAAAAATATTCTGATGGGTGAGTTTGAAATGCCAGCTGTATTCATGTGTGGTATCCATAGCATTATTTTTGTACTTTTTTTGGCACGAATAATTCACTTTAAGCTGCTTTGTTCCCTGACAGTTTATTTACTATCTTATCGCATTAATCTAGAAGTTAGATCATATGGTAATGGTAACACAAAATTGGATTAACTTAAACAAAATTCAGAAGACAATGGGCAACCCAGCCTTCATAAACCCAGTTTCAC
Source organism: Hsuehochloa calcarea (assembly GCA_036346395.1). NCBI lineage: Eukaryota > Viridiplantae > Streptophyta > Magnoliopsida > Poales > Poaceae > Hsuehochloa > Hsuehochloa calcarea. The sequence continues at coordinate 14,011,474 of CM070611.1, read as the reverse complement.
GAATAGGAGCCATCAAACTCGAGTGCTGTTAATTATTTGTGACCATGAATTGACCAAACATCATAGCCATAAGATAACTTACCTGTAAAATATCCGCACCTTCTTAGCCATATCCGTTGTCAATACAACAGTATGCAAGTTTCTGGTATGAAGATAACTTACCTGTAAAATATCTGCACCTTCCTAGATATCCGTTGTCAATATAACAGTATGCAAGTTTCTGGTATGCAGAATCTTGATATGTGGAATACATTTTAAAGTCCCCAGAACCACTTGTTGGTATTAGTGGGACATAATTGCTACGAAATACCTATCTGCAATCAGATGCCTACCAACAGCTCTTGGTGCCCGAGTCTATGCTTCTAAATTATAACAATATTTAATTAGCTGCCACGTGTTAGCTACTAAATCCTCAATTTTATTATATTTTATTCAGTCTTAAGTCTTAAACCCCTTGCTGTGTTCTGAATCTGCAGCAGCTTGATCCCAAAGCCTGATTACTGGGGTGGCTACAGATTGACACCAACACTTTTTGAGTTCTGGCAAGGCCAACAGTCTCGACTGCATGACCGGTATGTTTTGTGTACCCATTATTTCGCTGTCCATTTTTATCTCCTAAGACCCTCTGTTGAGTATCTGAACACTACAACATGGAGTTTGTTAATGCATAACACTTTCACATAAACAGGCTACAATATTCACTGAGAGAAGTAGATGGGAGTGCAGTTTGGCACATCGAAAGGTTGTCCCCTTGACTGATAATCCCCTCCCAGATCTTTGGTAATAAAGGATCAACTTACCACTGCCATTCACCTTCTCCAGCAGTAAGGCATCCCAGTTACTCCGTGATGTTAGCGATGTGATTAGGTCCCGTGTTTGAGTGCCCGAAGCTCCATCTCCGTCATACTGTGCATATCCTATTTTCTTATGGATTATTCATTAAGCGCAGTGAATGAGTCATCAATGGAGATGCTTCGCATCGTCATCGGATTTTGTTGTATGGCATTCACTGAAACGTCCAGTAGAATCTTGATATGTAAATCGCATCATCATGTGCCGGTACACTAGTCTGCCGATCTGTGCGTCCCTAAAGAATAACGCACTCGAAGACGGTTTTTTGTTATCAGCAAAGAGGACATAAATAAAGATCTGTGCAGAAGTTCAATTTCGATGCTTACCTATGCGGCTATGCCTTACTTGTCTTCGACATTTGAGCTTGGGTTTATGCCTGATGCGTTTGCATTTTATGGCAATAAGTAAAGAGCGTGCAGCTGCAGAAGCAGTTCAAATTGTCATCTGTAATAATTCAGAATTAAAATGGTTCTTACTTGCGGTGCTCATTGCACTGGCAGATGCTTCAAAAGTGTGTGTTGTTAGGTTCTAACTTGTAAGCTGTCAGTCCAACAATATACGTGTTCATTGGCATAAAAACGGTACTGTTAGATTCGAATTTGAAAGTACTTTCATGTGATCATCATGATTTTGTAGTTATCATAGTTCAATTCTAGAGGCTTGGCAAGGTCCAATGGCATATTACATTTTGCAATGGAGAGTATTACGCGACCATCTTGCGGAAATGTTAACCATTCCATTGCTATTCTCTGTAACTAAACTGGAAGCTTCCAAATAGGATGTCACTGAAATTGCCTACGGTCGGTATACTGAATGATGTGCTATACTTGTATTTTTTTTTGGGGAGAGAGATAATGTGGAATCTTTGCAGTTATAGAATTATTTATCAATCCTATTGAACCTTTGTTGTGTTATTCTTGTACCCCTCTTTATGCCCAATGGTCATCATCAGATCAGTCTTATAAGATAAGACATGAGTATGTACGGTATCAAAATTGAAGTAGATGTTCATATGTGAATAGTGCTACATGAATAATACCTAGAAAGTTTGGTAAATATAATACCATAGTCTCATTGTAATTATGATTGAAAAGTTTGGCTAAATTTTTTAAATCAAGATTTTTGGTCTAACCTTTGACTAAACATAATTTTCCAACATGTTTTAGTCGTGTACCAACCAGATTTTCCACTAATGTAGTAACGGAATTAACTAGTAATTTAAAATAGAAATTTAAATTACTGGAATATAAATAAGCATACAATAATAGTTTAAAACATGATTTAAATAGTTTTAAATGCTAGCATGAGGATCTAGCTCTTTGAATATTTTGGTTTCTCTAGAGCCATCGAAATCTATACGAGAAAAAGAAGAAAAATCAAATAAAATTTAAATTAATTCAAATGAACTCCAAATTAAATTATTTTAGTGTAGATAGGTAGATCTTGAATTTAGATGAATTTAAGAATTTGAATTGATGGAATCGGAGTTCGTATGAAGGAGAACGAACATCCAAATGTTTGGAAATCATGTGGTCGGAAGGAGGTTCGACTACTTGATCGAAAGGAGGTTGGACTACAGGTGGTCAGAAGGAGGGTTCGACTATCTGGTCAGAAGGAGGTTTTAACTACATGGCTGGAAGGAGGTTCCACTACAGGTAGTCGGAAGGAGATTTCGACTACCTGGTCGATAGCGACAGGGCGCACGGAGAGAGGGATGGAAAGCGAACCGGGTTCTCACTGTTTCAGCGGTGAGGCACAAGAAGGTGGTCGGCGGTGATGAGGAGTTGCAGAGGTGAAGCTCGGGTAGGTGCGCGCACCAGCTAGAACACGCGACATCAATCTCGTTGGTGTAGGAAATGGTGAGGAGCGTAAACGACGGCGGGGCAATTGACGATGGCGCAACTCGGGCATGGCGGCGGAAAATCTCTGATTTCGGCAAACACAAAGGGATTGGAGAGGGAAGAAGGCGGGGAAAGGAAAGAGGAGGAGGAGGTGGTCAAGGTGATGCGGGTGGCGTGGAGATAGGTGAAGGAGAGGGGGACGAGGCAGAGAAAAGGGTGAAAGAGGTTCGACGCATGGATTTTATAGAAGGGGAGGTGAGTGGTGCGCTGGGGCAGCCAGGCATTCCAGGTGCATCGGGAATGCAAGCGGTGGGGCGGAACACGCGTGGCGACACAGGAAGGCGAGGCGGTGCGGGCGGTGACGTGGTGCACGACGCGAGCTGCAACGTGGCGCGGGTGGTGACAACACAGCAACGCGCGGGGGTGGCGCAGTCGAGAAGAAGCCGGAGGGGCTGATAGGCGGGCCCTGCCTGTTGGCGAGAGAAAAGAGAGAGAGAGACCTGGTGGGAGGGTCTAGTTGGAAGATGTGGTCGAAATCGAGTGGTTCTGGTCGAAACCGAGTGGGTGGTCGAAATCGAGTCGAGTCAACTCAATTGGTTTGACCGAGTTGATTTCAAAAGGCTGAGAGGGTTGCGAATTTTTAGACAGAGTTTTACCTGAAAATTCCAGAAAAATAATTAAAATTTTCTTTTAACTGGAAATAAAAATTGGGCAGTTACATCCTTGCTCAAGCATAACCAAAAGCAACCAAAAACAAGCAAGCAAAGCCACCATCACCACCCTCCCACTGCCACCAAAAGAGTAAACCCACAAGAGCAAGCTCACTGCCAAGCAAACCCACAACCCAACATTGCATCTCAAACCCACCCACAAAGAGCAACCAGAGAAGAGGAGCATTGGTGAAGGGGAAGACCGACGGAGTGGGAACGACCACAAGGATCGACGCTCAGCCGACAATGAGGACCCAGAAGCACCGAAGGGAGCAAGAAGAGCACCATCACACCACTGCCAGCATCATCGTTGTGGCCGCAACCACTGCCCTTCCATTTCCAGACCGACCAAGCCCAACAAGGTAAATCACCATCCTTGCACCCACTGTTATTTTGCCCCAAATCAAGCCACCATGTGAACCAACACCTTGTCACAGAGAGCACCCCCAATAATCATCCCACCTCCAAACCCACAATTTCCCCTATTCTTATTTTTGCCCAGTTGAATCACCATAGTATGAACAAAGAAATGCACAAGTGAAGGATCTAGACCTGTCATTATGAATTAATGGAGTATTTTGGTGATTAATGATAAATATAATTGTGAGACTAACATTTCTATTGCTATATCTAGTGTGTAGTCTCATTTGGATATAAATGTGAAATTCAACGAGGTATGCATTCGACTTACACTCTTATATATTATTGCATTCCTCGGATCCAAAATATATGATGAACTCAACCATAAGTTTAACTTGAATATGTGTATATGATCTTATTACACATTTGTATATGCACACATTTAGGGGGAGATTATTCTATATTTTGTGGTTTCATTAGTATTGATCCATATTCCATTTTCCATATATATTTGGGATCTTTACTTTGAAACATATCCGTTTGAGTATATAGAACTTGTGTAGTTTTTGTATACTCATGTTTTGAGTATATAGAACTTGTGTAGTTCTTACATACTCATATCGTGAGTATATGTAACTTGTGTAGGGAAAAATTGAAGTATCTTGTCCCACCATTATGTGATAATGGTTTGTTGAGGTAACTAATGGTAATCACATTGTGGAACTAACATTTTTTATGAGTTGGATGAATAGGCTATGTTCCAGGGTGATGAAGACTTTGGATGTCATCATGTGTCAATGACATTAAAGTCAAGAGCTTGGTGTAAAGGATGCATCATGAGTTGATGCTTATCAAGAAGAAGAGATGATCATGAGTTAACAGTCAAGACAAGAGAAGACCCATCATGTGTTGATGGAGGTCAAGCAAAGGATCATCATGTGTTGATGATTATCAAGTTAATAACCCGGACTTGAAGTGATGATGCGTGTCATCAAGCTTCAAGAAGATGCAAGGCAAAGGTATGACTAGCTAGGGTTAATGATATGTTCCTAGTCTTTTACCGGTCTTGATGTTTGGTTGGAAGACCGGATTGCTAGTATAGGTTGTCGTACTATTAAGAGGGGTCTTAACTAGTAGTTTGAGTTAGTCCTGTGTTGATAGCTCATTGTGGTTGCTCTAGCTCATCTAGGCATGATGCTATTATTTACGAATGTGTTTTGCAAATAGTCGAGGCTTATGCATAACCCTTGTAGCATGTGATTTAAGTTTGCAAATGTGTTTTGCAAATGTCGTAAGTCCATATACCTTATTCCTTGTGGTGAGTATTCTAAAGGTTAGCAAATGTATTTTGTAACCTGTTGAGAATATCATCTTTAAAACGTTGTTGGAATTGCATTCAAATGGGTGAATGTGTTTTGCCATTTGAGCGAAGTGAAAGTGGATTGCTTCTGGAGTCTGGCGGTCTGACTGCCAGTGGTCACCGATCTGACCAGTGGCAAATCTGTTAGACTGCCATGTGTTGGGCGGTCCGATCGATTTCCCATTGAATTGTTTTTGTGTGCGGAAGTACTGCCATTGATATACGGTACTACCGTGGTGCGGAAGTACCGGAATTGTCGCGATACTTTTATTCCAGAGAAGCACCATTTTTGGAGTGCGCCGATTTTCCTCGGGCGGTCGGACCGGCCAGCCTTGGCGGTCTGACCGATTTGGCGGCGGTCAGACCGGCCGTAGGTCCAACGGCTAGTTTTATAGCCGTTGGCGCATGGGCGGTCCGCCCGGCCATTAGTTGGCGGTCAGACCGGCCATGCACTGATTGGAGGGAATCTTTCCTCCAACGACTAGTTTTTGGGTGTGGGCTATAAATACCCACCTTAACTGGATGGAGGAGTTTGTTGCTACCATTGCAAAGTGTTCTAGTGCTGTGAGATATTCTTTGGAGCTAAGAGCAAACCATCTCTTCTTTTTTGTGCATGTGTTGCACTTAGTGAGATTTGAGAGCAAACCCTAAGTGCATGTGTTGCCTTAGGTAGTGGATTGAGTATCCAGTGAGCTTAGACACTTGATTAGTTCGAGTGAAAGTTGAGTCTTGTTGCTCTTGGTGTTTGCTGATACCTAGACAGCGTGGAGGCGTCGTGCCCAGTGATCTTCTGAAGAAGCTTGTGAGAAGGCCAGGCTAGTTGTTAGTGGTTTGGTGCTCGCCATCTCCGGAGTGGAGGAAGAGCAACCCTAGTGGAGCGAGGTGTTGGTTCGTGTTGGAACCGGTCCAAGTGATTGGACTTACCTCGGAGGTGTTGGCTTAATTAGTGGAGCCGGTCCAACGTGGTTGGGCTTACCTCAACATGGATTAGGGGAGACCGGCAAGTCTCCGAACACCACGGTAAAACATGATTGTGTCATCTTGGTTTGTCTTGTGTATTTTGAGCAATTTACATTACTTGCTTATATATTTTTGTATGATTGCTCATATTGTATTGTATTCATATTGTTGGTGCACTTAGGGAAACCTAGTTGATTTATGTTTTAATTATGCAAAACTAATTTGTTATTAGCTTCCACATTATATATTGGTTTTAGCCGATTTTTTTTAAACCGCCTATTCACCCCCTCTAGTCGGCCACCTCGGCCAAGTGGAAAGGATAAGGTAGAGAGAGAAATGGGTGATTAAGTGATTGGGTAGAAAGAAAGAGAAACTAAGAAAAGGGAGAGAAAATTAGGAAAATGGTAAATGGTAAATTTCAAATGAGTAATAGTAGCAATAGTTTTTGCAGTAGAAGTGAACCCAGGTTTAATACGTGTCAACACTGTAAAATTATTAAACCAAATAAATTTGTGAACCGCCGGAGAATATTTAGCAATAGATTGACCGATAAAAAAATAAAAGCGTGAAAAAGGGTAAAATAAATCTAAGACTTTATAAATAAAATAGGAGAACATGTATGAGACTTACCTGCGAGTTTCGGACGAATCGCCAGATTTATAAATAATGTACGGATAAATAACAGTAGCCAGATCGGTAGAAAATAAAAGCAGAGAAAATTACAAAATGAATATGAAAAATTATAAATAAATCACCAGTAAAACTCACTAAATTAAACAAAAAAACTGGTGCATTAGAAATAATTTAATTATGATAGAATAATTAAAATAAACAACACCGAGTCTATTTAAAGCAATAAATAGATGTGTACACACCTAAGTAAAACCAATTAGGCATATTGCATGCGTAAAATTAATCAAACACTGTTGCATGCGAGCACGTGTAGTATTTTATTTTTCGTGCGATAAAACATGAGTATAGGCAATCTTGACCCTAGAACCAGTAGACCGTAGAACAGCTGCAGTTGTGGAGTGCTAACCTAACGCTACCTGAAAAATGTATTAAATTAAAATATGCTAACAGAAGGAAACCAACTAATTTATGTATAAATAATATCACCCTAAAGCAACTAAGTGTTTATTTATTTATTATTCGTGATGTCGTGTAATTGCAGAAGATGAATCAACGCAGATCTAAGTAATTGATTCAGACTTCTTCGACACTGATCTTTTCTACGACTATGAAGGTAAGCCTATCTCTTGAATATCAATCTAGTTATATTAAATGTAAACTATATATTGTTGTATCATATATTTACATGCATCAAAACTATGTCTCAAAATCAAATCGGATAAAAGAAATAAAGATGAAAGAGATGATGAATGAGTAAAGAGATGAGGAAAGAGAGTTATTAGGATGGTAAAGGGGGCTCTTGGTAGAGGAAGAGAAGAGAAATGAGAAATGAGAAGAGGCAAGAAGCGGGACCCCTTTATATATGGATAGTATATAAGGACCAACAAAACTATTACTCGGATATGAGATCGTATTTAAGTGCCAACCATTTTCCCGTTTCGATGGGTAGAAAATGCTACCTTGTTATGTGACTATATTCTCCACATCGGGTAAGTAATATGTGGAGGATCCCAGGAGGTGGGGATCGAAGTTGATATACTACCACACGGTGGAGTGTTGGGCACAGAGGAGAGAGCTGCCCCAACCAATATTACCATAACTCGGTGGGTGATGAGGTCAGCACCGACGGAAAAGTAATGAGTGGAGAAATTAATCACGTAACTTGAAAAACGTTCTGTATTCCGAACTCGAACCGCATCCAAGGAAATGCAGGGGACCTAGCTCAGAGAGATCTCAGAATAACTATGGGTAAAGTGGTACAAGCCTACACAGTGCTAAACAAAATCAAGAATTCATGCTTGTCTCTTGGATTGGAGTCTACGGGAACTGTTAGGGGTCTATCTTCTCTCCGAGTGACAAGTAGTCTTTTCAGAATTAAAATTGCAACTTAAATCTTGATACGTTATTTTTCAGAAAAAGAGATGAGCTAGAAAATATGGTAACGAACAGAGATGAGTCATCCAGTGCATCTTTTGCTATTAATGCTTGTTGAGTATATTAGTACTCAATCTTATTATTATTATCCTTTGTAGATCCTAGTCCAGCTAGGAGCTATCCCAAGTGGGATGAGGGATACGCAGGTACCGAGGAGGTTGCAGGAGGCGAGGGCGCTGACAACGAGGAGCAGGGCGAGGTGGATACCTTATTCAGCGAATGGGATGAGTAGGCGACCGATGGAGCGAGGCAGCCAAGCGAGGGGAATTCTTTCCCGTGTAATTAAATAATTGTATTAAGAACAATAGCCTTGCATGGTTAACTATGTAATAAAGTACAATTTCTATTGTTCTACTGTGTTAACTCTGGTAATGGCTTACTATTCGTCAGAGTAGTGTCCTACTGGGTAGATAAATAGTAATCTGTATGTTTAAGTGTGATTACCTTATGGGGTAATAACACGGGGCGCTGCAAACATGGTGTTGGGTTGACTCACCTTGAAATACTATTGAAATTATTATGATTTTATATGTCATCAATTGGTCTCAAGCAATGATGATGTATAATCCTTAGACCTGAGATCAATATGGTTTTCTACATGTGTAATGGTACACTTAGGGGTTGCCAAACGATTCTCCGTGACTAGGTAGTTATAAAGGTAGCTTTCGGGTATACTATGAAACATGCGGAGGGATATGGCTGATTGGATATGGGATTTGCCTCTCCTGACATAACAAGAGAAATATCTCTAGGCGTCTCGATGTGGTCAGATAAAGAAAGTGCATGGCCGTGCCACTAGTGGTTGAAGAGTCGATCACATGAAGTTATCTGTCACTTAATCGAGAAAGAATTGAACAATCCATGGATGATAAAATATCACACCTGGAGTTTAACCAGATATCGTGAGGCAAAGAGAGAATACACAAGTAGGTCGTTTAGTCCGACTAGATACTAACTAGTAGTATGGAGATACCGACTGGTCATAAACAGCTTGGACATGATCACTAACTAGTCGTTAAGAGTTACGAACTGGTCGTAACTAAATATGAACTGGTCATATGAAGATATGAGCTGGTCGTAAGTGATACAAACCTAGTCATAGATCATATTGCATAAGGTTCGTCCGATATAATATTTTTATGTGTATTTGAGAATCGTTATATCCTGCTAGGAACCGCTAACGACTCGTGGTTGGAAAGAAGTTTCCGAGTCACAACCGATTACGTATGAACCTACATGGTCGCACACTTAACGGGTTGGAACAAATGAGTTCGGATAGGATCCGTTATGAGCTCTTTTATAAGGGGATGCATGGGGCTGTTGGGACGTATGTGAGTTGCTCTACCAAAACCCTAGCCGCCATCTTCTTGAAGGCCCTACTATGCGCATTGGTGCTAGCGCACCGTTGTACAACGTTCCACCCCTGGACATGTGGATACCATACAGGCGTTGCTGCGGTTGCTGCTGCGCTGATCGAGGATGGTCCATGACCTACGCAAGTAACATGATAGGTTGCTAGAGAAGACGATCGGTTCCGAGGACGTTGGACGATCGACTACGACCACTACATCGACGTGCTCGATGTTGGATCAAGCTGCTACAACCCTTCTTTCGCTGCACTGCACGTCTAGTGATAACGATCTATGATCTCTTACTTGCATGGCTTCCTGGTTTACATGGTATAATTTTTAAAATTGCTAGCTAGTATAGCCTACCCATATCCTTTCAAATGGCCTGGTCAAGCAACTCGTACGACCACTGCGCAACGTCTCCTAGGTCCGGCATACCTGAAAATTCAATACATACATTGTAAATAATAGAAAAAAAAACATATAAAAGTAATAAGAAGTGACATTAATAGAACATTTACCGTGCACAAATGGAAACGAAAATTAAGTTAGAGTATTTTGATTAAGCTCTACATATCCTATTTAGCTACTCTGCAATTTTTATTGATTTTTTTATAGGAATCTTGCTACTTTTCTTGTTTGAAAAGTGTCTACAATATTTATAAAATATTTGTTGTGTACAAATGGAAAAAAAGGCCCACAATGTTTTAGTTCTACTCTACATACCCTATGTAGTTACTCTAGATTTTTTTTTTTACAATTTTGAGAGGTGTCTTGCTATTTTCCTAGTTTGAAAAGTATTTTCGCCATTAAAAAAATATTTACCGCGCATAAATGAAAACCAAAATTAAGTTAGGATTATTTTGAGTAAGCTCTACATACCCTATTTAGCTACTTTGCAATTTCTATAGATTTTTAATAGGTACCTTGCTACTTTCCTAATTTAAAAAGTGTCTTCATCATTTATAAAATATTTACCGTGTACAAATAGAAATAAAAATTAAGTTCATAATATTTTAATTCATCTCTACATACCATATGTACCTACTCTAGAATTCTTAAAGAATTTTTAGAAGTGTCATGCTATTTTCCTAGTTTAAAAAGTATTTTTAGCATTACCATAATATTTATTGTATATAAATAAAAACCAAAATTAAGTTGGAATTATTTTGGTTAAGCTCTACATACCCTATTTAGCTACTCTGTAATTTTTATAGATTTTTAATAGGTACCTTGCTACTTTACTTGTTTAAAAAGTGTCTCCAGCATTTATGAAATATTTACCGTGTACAAATAAAAATAAAAATTAAGTTCACAATATTTTAATTCAGCTCTACATACCCTATGTACCTACTCTAGACTTCTTAGAGAATTTTTGGAGGTGTCCTGTTATTTTTCTAGATTAAAAGTATTTTCGGCATTAACAGAATATTGACCGTGCAAAAAAAGAAACCAAAATTAAGTTGGGATTATTTTGATTAAGCTCTACATACCCTACTTAGCTACTGTACAATTTTTACTGATTTTTAATAGGTATCTTGCTACTTTTCTTGTTAAAAAGTGTCTTTAACATTTATAAAATATTTACCGTGTACGAATGGAAACAAAAATTAAGTTTACAATATTTTAATTCATACCCTATGTAGCTACTCTGGATTTCTTATAGAATTTTTAGGGTTGTCATGCTATTTTTCTTGTTTAAAAAGTATTTTCGGCATTAATAGAATATTTACCGTGCACAAATAAAACCAAAATTAAGTTGAAATTATTTTGATTAAGTTTTACATACCATATTTAGCTACTCTGTAATTTTTACATATTTTTTTAATATTTATCTTACTATTTTAAAGGTGTCTTTCTATTTTCCTAGTTTAAAAAGTATTTTCGTTATTAAATAAATATTTACCTGGTAAAAAAAACCTACAAAGTTTTCTTAGTATTTTTGCGAATTTATTCTAAATCATTCGAATACTGCAACATAAACACGACTAAAATGATGTACTACATCAAACAACAATATAACTAAAATTATCTAATTCATTGAATTCTATATCGCTTTTTTTATTTGTTAATCTAAAAGGTTTCGAATTTATGTACAAAGTTGCAAGTACATTTACCTACGAAATAGGCGACCGGATCTGCTGCTCTGTCTCTCTCTCGTACGCTAGGAAGCGGTAGGACTTCGCTACGTCTCTTCTCCCCTCTCCTCCTTTCTCTTATCTCTTTTTCTTCTCTTTTTTAGAGAATTACAATGACTTTTTCACCGGATTTTGAGGGTATATATATAGCCAGTTTCTGTCGCCACTTAAACTGACAACAGATAGATTCCTGTCACCATTTCAACTGACGATTTGCACAGCCTTGAATGTAAATCGGCAGTTGAAATAGCGATAAACAGTTGAAACAACGATTAGCAGTAAATATGTTCCTATCGCCATTTGATCTATTTCATTGACTATTTTTAATTATTTTTAGATTAATATTATTAAAAAAAATCGTATACAGACAGCCTCGTGTGGTGGCCTCTCCTGTTGCACGTGCTCGTACTGCCCCCCGCTTCCTTCGATTCGACTCGACTCAAAACCCCAACCTCCCGACTCCACCCACGCCGTGCACTTCACTTCCGCGCTCCACGCTTCACTCGCTCTACTCCTCCGGCCGCCGCTGCGGCTGCTACACACAAGCGAAGCAACCCGCCGCTGCTCCAGCCGGTGAGGCACGGTGAGGCACGATGGCGGGCGGGGAGAAGGTGGACTACGTGTTCAAGGTGGTGCTGATCGGGGACTCCGCCGTCGGCAAGTCACAGATCCTGGCGCGGTTCGCGCGCAACGAGTTCAGCCTCGACTCCAAGGCCACCATCGGGGTCGAGTTCCAGACGCGCACCCTCCTCATCGACCACAAGTCCGTCAAGGCCCAGATCTGGGACACCGCCGGCCAGGAGAGGCAAGCCCTACCCTTCTCCCTGCCCGCTCCATCCGATTCGATCTCGTCGGTTGCTTCGATCAGTTCCACTCCGTGATTCTCTGATGATTCGTGGGTATTTTTTGGTGGGTGTTTGTTGGAGCTCGAGCGGTGAGCTAGCGCCGAATTCGCTCCCGTTTTGATGCTTAATTGATCTAGCCAAAGATTTCGTTTCATTTTGATTACAACTGATTCTTTTGGGGCTTAGATCGCTACATTGGTTGTGAGCGTATGCTGTATAGTACGCACATTAGTTAGTTTAATTAATGTCTTCCGGTAGACGATAGATGTACAGCGGATGGTTGGTACAATGGTAGATCTCTGCTCCCTGGTGGTTGAAATGGCCGGTTTAGCTTGCCTTGCACGGTTGCACTTGCACCCTACTGAATGGAGAGTTGAATGTGACACCGACCCCTGGTCTGCCACTGGATGCTTGAGCTTGGTGTGTTGTGATAGCTGGATAGACGGATCAGAGCGAATTAAACTGATCAAAATCATGGTGGGGGATTTACTATATAAACGCTTTTGTTTTGTGTGGTGTCAAAGTTAGTAATGTATGGATGGTACTCCGGTATGTCAATGGGTGGCTGGGTGGGTACATGGTGTATGGGGATTTACTAAATAATTCAGTTCCGGTGCATGTGTCGTAGGTGGTACTGACTGGAACATAATTCGCCATGTCAATGGGGTGGGTAAATGCTAATGGGAATACTGTGATCGGAGTTCTGATCTGTTCTTTGTTAAACACTACATTCTTGAAATCCTCTTGTCTACGCCAAGATCCACAGGATGTAAATGTATGCCGTGAGATCACCCTTGAATGCTTTTAGAGTTAGTGCTATGATGGAAAGAATGTGAGTGCAGTACTTACTCTTTTCAAAGGATATTAATTTGACAATGACCTGAGGCCATAAATTCGTCCTGTAACTCAATATGTTCAATCCTTCAAAAAGAAAAGGGCCAATATGTTCAGTGTGTTAATTAATGTTATATACCCTACCAAGCATTTGTTTCCCTTTTGATTGTCTTTAATTTCAACTTCGTTCAAACTAATAGGATATTTGACTTTTGAGATGCACATGCGTGATGCTATTAGGGTATGACTTATTAGTTATTACAGTCTTTGGTATACGCGCTTGTTTAAGGTAGTTGATGTCATTTCATACATTCTTGTAGCATGTGAATATAGATCTTGTCATGTAGCTGTTCAGATCCCAGATTTGAGAAATAAGTTCTAACCTAGTTTTCACTGAACTACTAATCCTTATCCAGTTATTATCTTTGACTACTCGGGAGCCAGCAAGGTTCACTTGCAAATCAAAATTGTGAACACTTGATGCCCAAAATCACCTTATAGTTATTCAAAATTGGTGTGACTTGTTCATAACTCATCTGAGGCAGGTTTTTAATGACAAGCATAAAAGGTCGCCACTGGAGATGCAAATATGCTGGCTCATTCGCCCGCATGATCTTTATGGGAAAAGGGTATCGCGCTCCTCCGTCTCTGAAGCGGCCATTGCGGCCTTGGGTCTCGCACGAGCTCATAAGGCGGATGGTCGGGGATCCGACCATAGACTACAAACGGAGTTTCGCGGGCGATATTGATAAGTAGGTCATGTTGTAGGTGTACTCGCCATGGTAGCCAGCGGAGCCATTCTGCGGGGCGATCGCCCGATGAAGCGGCGCAAGTACATGACGATGACCGGTTGGCGGCCGGTTTAGCCGTCCGTCTGCCCGGGTGAAAGGCGGGCGACATGTAGAGCTTACCGTCGATGAAGCGCATGAGCTCTGCCCGAGCAGCGAGTGAACAGGGTCGCGGTCAGGAGCGATGGGCTGCGGAACACCATGGAAGCGAGCGATGTCGGCGAAGAAGGCGTGGCGGCGGACTCGGCGGTGTAGAAGTGCGCAGGGATGAAATGGCGATGCCTCTTAAGCGATCCACGGCGGAGAGGATGGCCGTCTTGCCTTGCACTTGGGCGGCCTCGATGAAGTCGATCTGCCGATGTCGCCACACAATGGACCAGGCCGCGATGGGCTGCGGAGCCGGCCCGACTGAGGTGGTCGGACTTATCTCTGGCGGCGGTGGCCTTGAGTCTTCACGAAATCTGCACGCAAGCGGCGCATGTTGGGAAAATGAAAATCCGCCGAACTGTGGAGGTGCGGTGGATGCCCTCGTGGCGTCGTTGTGGGCCGCGGCTAAGATCTCACCCACCAGCGGCGGCAGGGAATGTCTGAGCGATGCGTCGAAAGCGACCATGCGTCTACCAGCGCCGGGCGGTGCGGGTGCCGGCCGGACCTCGTCGTGGATGGCGACGGTGGATCGATGGCACAGGCGTGGCGGGCGCTTCGATGAAGTCAAAGTGGGGCGCGAAATAGCCATCACCTCGCCGTCATTATCGCGGCGGGAGAGGCGTCGGCGGCGGCGTTAGTGGCGCCCGGCCGGTATTCCAGCGAAAATCGAAGCCCGAGGAGCTTAGGCCGGTGGTCTTGAGGATCGTGGCGTGTGTCGAGAAGTACCGGTGTAGTGGTCGGTCTTGGCGATGAAGCGCCGCCACGAGATCTGGCGCCCGATCTTGCGTCTGCTGGGCGGGCGATGAGCTCGCTTCGTAAGCGGCTAGCAATGATGGCGGCGCCACGAACACTCTTGAAAAAGCGGCCGGATAGCCTCTGGACCGAGACATGCCGGCCGAGCGTCGGCAGCGTCGCGCTCGGCAGTGAAACGGCTTAGCGAAATCGGGCATAGCGCGAGGGCGAAGGCGGGCGAGGCCTTGGCCTTGGTGAATGAATCGCGGCCGCCGCGTCGTCGAGAAACCTCCTTCTTGAGTAGAGCGTCGGTGGTGCGGCGATCACCCCGTAGTTGTGGGCGAACTTGCGGTAGTACGTGGTGAGAAAACGCGCGCCTGCCCGGCGAGCAGGCCGGCCAATCATGGATTACTGCGCCTTGGTAGGGTCCATGGCCACGCGCATGCGGCTATGACATGGCGAGGTAGGCGGCAGACGAAGCACAAAAGCGCAGAATGCGCTTAGCGAAGAGTTGGTGGCGGCGTAGTTCGTCGAGGACGGCGGAGGTGGCGAAGATGATCGGCCACGTCTTCTTTAAATCGAATATCGTCAAAAAATACCGGGGCGAGCGGCGCGAGGAGCGGACGGAGTCGTCGTTCATCAAGGCTGGAATATCGCCGGGCGTTACGGCCCGACGCCATCACGAGAACTCGTCACGGTAAAAATCGTGGGTGCGGCGCCGTCTTGTGCCGCGTCCTCCGGCGCATCGCTTTGGTGGTACGGGCCGGAGGTCGGCAGTGAAATGCTTAGCGCCATGGAGCTCGTCGAGGCTCGTCGACCACCGGAATCGGAAAGCATCCTTAGCGGTGGCGCGTTGGCGCCCGTGGTCGGCAGCGAAGCGCCACGAGCCGTCGGGCTTCTTGGCGAGAGGGCGGGCGATGAGCGGCGAGTCGCGGCGGGCGATCCCTTGATCCATCATGGCGGCCTGCTGCGCTCGGCTTCGTCTTTGTGCGCCGCGAAATGCCGTAGAAGCGGGCGGCGGCCGGTTAGGCGTCGGGCTTGAAATAATCGCGGTGATCGTGTACGCGCAGAAGCGAGCCAAGCGGGGTTCTCGAAGAAGCCCTTCAACGAAATATGACGCCTCAGGAGGTGGCCGGCCTCTGTTATTGCGCCGGGGCCCGCCTGAAGAGCGCCACGCCGGTCGAGAGGCAAGCGCCCCAGCCAGCTGAAGGACATCTTGTGGCGGCGAGGTCCCAACAATGGGCCCCAACTTCGCCGAAACCAGCCGGTGCAGAGGCGGCGTCGTGTCGGACGATGGCATGACATAGAGTCGGCCGGGAACGACTTCGCCGTCGATGGCGGCGCGTCGCGGATGACTTCCGGCGCAAGTGACCGCTTCGCCATTGGCGACCAAAGTGTGGCGGGGCCGTTGGCGGAGGGTAGGCCGGGCCGTCTTGCCTCCTCCGAGATGAAGTTATGCGTCTTGCCGGAATCGAGGAGGCGGCGAAGAGCGGCCTTAGAGTGCCAGCAGCGGTGCATAGTGCGCCATAGGAACCCGACCACGGCTGCGAGGAAAAAGCAGGCGCCTCGGCGTCGTGCTCGCGTCGTCGTGGCGTTGGCGTCCTCGATCTCCACGCCTTCAGAAGAATATCTGTAGGCAAAACACATTATAGCCACGGGTGTATTTTTCATTGCAATTAAAACCAGAGACAGGCGGCCCATGATTCGCCATCTCGTCGGGGTGGCGCCTCTGGTTGCCCTCGCCGCGACCTATTTGGCGGTTATCGGAGGCGAGGCGCCAGTTCTTCTTTGAAGGCGCGGGGCGGCCGGGCGCGGGGCGGGAAGCGGGAAGCGCGAGGGCGCCCGAGGTGAAGCTGCCGGGCGGTCGATCTCCATCAACTCCGCTTAAGCGCCCGAGCTCATAGCGGCCGCGGCGTCTCGGGTTGTGGATCTGACGGCGTGGTGGCGAGTGGCGAGAGTCCGCCGGTGAAAGGCTGGGCCTGGGCCGAGCCTCATAAAACGACCCGCGAGCGGGAGGGCTTAGGCGATTGGAGTACTCTCTCACGGTCCTGTCTGCCGGCACTCGGCGGCTCGTTATCGGGCCGGCGGAGGAGGCCCAACCCGCGAGTTCGGGGCTCAGCAAGCGCCCAGCGACGGCGTGCCCTCGTCCTCCTGAGTTGGATGTACGAGTTGCGCGGCGTCCTCCAAATTATGCGAGGCCATCCACACGCGTTCCTCGCCATGGGTATTGTTGGCGAAAATAAGTTTGCACTTGTTGATGAAGAGCATCGGATCGGTCTTGCCATCGTAGCGGGAAAATCAATTTTGGAATTTTGAAGCGTCGAGATCGCGCGGCCTCCGGCGGCCGCCGCGCCATTGTCCGACGGCAGGCCGACTTCTCCTTCATAGCCGCCATGTCGGCCTTCATGGTGGTCATCTCGTGGTGATGGAGTTCAACATTGCTATCACATCGGCGATGGTGGGATCGCTCATGGGCTGCTTGGTCTGCGGTGCAGAGCGGTGGGGGCGGCGGCGATGGTGGAAGGCTAGGGTGGTGGCCGTGGTGTGGAAGAATGGGTGGTAGAGGGCCAAGCGTGGCCGTGCCCTACTCGAAGGAGGTTTCTCTGGGACGGCCAGCGTGCAGCGGCATTCCTGGCGCTCAAGGCCGTCGTCGTCGCCCGTCCTCGCCATGCCCGATTCGCCAAAGTTTGTTCCGCGTCGAGTGCGCAGCGTCGGCGTTCGGCTTGGCGGTCTGGTCGGGAGGCCCATCCGGTCGCCTTCTTGGCGAGCTGTGGCGCCTGCGCCGGCGCTCGCTAGCGCCTCTGGCCTTGAGCTCATCGGCCTCGTCGGCGATGCAACAGGCGCCCGTATCTCTGGGGCGGCGCTTCATCGTCAAGGCCGACCACTACGGACTGAAGTACCTCCTCGTCGGCGCCTCGCCACGATCCCTCAGCGCGGCTGGGTCGGCAAGCTCCACGAGCCGATTTCGGTGGAATCTGGTCGGGCGCCACGACGTCGTCGCGGCGCCTCTCCGTCGCGACAATGGCGAAGGAGGTGATGGCTATTCGGCGCCAGCTTTGACTTCATCGGCGCCTCGCCACGCCAGACGGCGATCCGTACACAGTCGCCATCCACGATGGTCGGTGGGCACCGCCGCTCCGTGGTATTTGGTAAACGGCATGGTCGCCGCCGACGGCCGCTGTACATTCCTCGGCGTCGCCCATTGTTGCGAGAGATCTTAGCGCGGTCCAGCAAGCAGCCATGAGGGCATCCGCGCGCCTCGCGGGCTCGGCGGGATTTTCATTTTCCCAACATCGTCGTTTGGTGCGAGATTTCGTGAACTGCGTCACTGTCGGCGATACAAGTCCGACCACCTCGGTAGTAGGTCTGCTGCGACCCTGCCGATTCCGTCCATGTGTGGCGGACATCGGCATCGACTTCATCGATGCCCAGAGTGCAAGGCAAGGCGGTCATCCTCTCGTCGTGGATCGCTTGGCAAATCTTGTCATTTCATCCCTTTGCGCACCTACCGCGCGAGTCCGTCGCTCGCGCCTTCTTGGCAAACATCGTTCGCCTCCATGGTGTTCATGATCCATCGTCTCGGACCGCGACCAGTGTTCACCTCGGCGTTACGGCGAGGAGCTCATGCGGCTCAGGGGCGAGCTCTACATGTCGTCGCCTTTCACCCATGAGCGGCCAAGGCAGCGCATAGCGGGTCATCGTCATGTACTTGCTTGCTGCCGGCTGGCGGCCGTCCCGGCAATGGCTCCGTTGGCTACCATGGCGATACACCTACAACCCGACCTATCGATCATCGCTCGCGAAACTCCGTTTCGTGTAGTCTATGGCGGATCCCCGACCATCGGCTCCTATGAGCCGGCGAGACCGCGTCGCGTGATCGCCGAGAGATGGAGGCGCGATGCCTTCCTCGGCGACATCCGCTATCGCCTTGAGCAGCGCGGGCGGTCGAAGCGTCTCGACGGCGCCTGGTGGCTGAAGTGCTTGTACTTCTAGAAGAACAATCTTTTATGTTTTGTGGAATGAGTTAGAACTGTATTGTTGAGCTAGTGCCTTGTCATTTGTGTCAGTATGCAACCAATTTACTATGTTAGGCCGTACCCAAAGCTGAACTTAGCTAGGTATAAATGGTACACTTACCTGGAAAAACAATACTAGCCTGTTTATCCCCTTAGCGTATATATTTGCATGAACTTTGATAATTTTGGATTCATGTGCTTTAACTTTAAAAGTGGATAAACTTATAAAAGAGTTCAATGGAGCCAAACTAAGATATAATTTATTCTTGAAATAGACATGTCAGTAGTTTGACCAGTTTGTCTTATTTGAATTCCAATTTCCAACTAAGGAAACATTCTCTTGGGGTACAACTATTTAGTTAAATACTTTGGTGCTTGTTTTGTTGTCTAGAGATCTAAATTTTTTACTATTTCCACCAAGTTAGAGAATTTGTTGGTTCCTTCAGCTGTGTTTATACTTAGCTTCCAATTATGGCCTTTAAGTTCCACTTCACCATCCAAATGTTATTTTTTATTTGCCACTAACCTCTTAAAATGTGCATCTTCACAATTATCTGTAAAATTTCTTTATGTCGATCCAATTTTTCAGAGAGGATGAATAACTACTTGCATCAGTTTGTTTATCAGTGTCGCTTATGATTTTTAATGATTTGCTATGTATTGCAACCACAGCCATTATTTGTTTAGGCTGCTCATTTCATTTGAATTGTGGTCTGTTTTGCACTTATGCATGTGGCACGTAATAGGTGGCATCCTGCAAGCTCTATGAATTGGATCTGATATATCTTTAGAGAATTGTCCTATCTTTATTCTCAACTGTCACCCTGTGGGCAGAAAAAAAAGCAACATTCCTAGCTGACACAGACGAGAACATATGGGTGGTTTCTGTAATTAAAGTGTGAAGCTTATGTGTCGTAATATTCGAAATGTCTGCTGAACTTAGTTGCAGCGGTGACATTCATTTTGTACTTCCTCTCTCCTGAACATCATTTCTTTGCATTACCACTTACCAACTTCACATGCTGCTTGTTTCAACTACTGCAGGTACAGAGCTGTCACGAGCGCATACTACAGAGGCGCACTGGGAGCTCTGCTAGTCTACGATATCACCAAGCGTCAGAGCTTTGACCACATACCTCGCTGGCTGGAGGAGCTCCGAGGCCATGCAGACAAGAACATTGTCATCATGCTGGTCGGCAACAAGAGTGATCTCGAAGACGAGCGTGCAGTGAGCACCGAGGACGCTAAGGAGTTTGCCGAGAAGGAGAACCTCTTCTTCCTGGAGACCTCTGCGCTGCAGGCCACCAATGTCGAGAACGCCTTCCAGACCATCCTGACGGAGATCTTCAAAATCCACAGCAAGAAGAACATTGCGGTGGACCCAAAGGCCAACGGGGCCGCCCCGACGCTGGCAGGCGAGAAGGTCCTTGTCCCAGGCCCTGCGCAGGAGATCCCGAAGAGCAAGTGCTGCAGTTCCATGTAATCCCTCCGCTGGATTCAGTTGGGTTTGTCTGTGTTTTGAGAATATTCACGCGATCTTTCTGGATGTACATCCCTACTGAGATAGTCCTAGGTTTCAAGTATTGGTTGTTTTGGTGAGCAGGCGGACGGGATAGGTGCCATAGCTTATATTTGTCACTTGTCTCAACGGTGACAATGAGGGCAGGGGCAGGCAGAGGAGCAACTATTTTCATAGTAATGAATTATGCTATCAATTACCAATAGCCATGTATGCCGATTGTTTTACGATGCCTTGAACTGCTATGTACTGTTATACATATTATATCAATTAGTTGCTATGATACTTCATGAAGCAGTGGATATCGTGTTTCTGCTGTTTATTCTTTGGTGTACCGGATATCGGATATTGAGTGAGACATTTGGGTCGCGGATGTACCAAACATTTTTATTTGAATTCATTTTTCTGGAACCATGCAGATTTGGAAGATTGTACTCACCTGTAGCGTCCTCTCAGCAACCAAAGGGACAATCGTGTGTTAGATAATATGGACTGGTTGTAGGTTTAGTGATGTGAATAATTGATATTCGGGTTGTATTGATATTTTCAGTTGTGAAAGTTTTGGTTCTTGGATTTTCAATGTGCGCGGTCGGATCATGCTTTGTATCGGGTGGTCTAATCGGTGATACTCAATGATCCCTTTCGTCTGTACTCAGAGTACTGTAACTATGAGTACTGTAGTTCCGAGTGCCGAGTGATATAGTTCAGAGTTCTGTAGTTTCAATTACTGTATCTCCGAGTACTGTATCTACGAATAATGTATCTCCGAGCATCGAGTGATAGATTTTCGAGTATTGTAGATCCGAGTACCCAGTGGTAGAGTTCCGAGTAATGTACTCAGTCGTAAATCGAGGTGGGTAACGAGTACGAAGGACAGTCGGAGTTGCATGGTCGAAGGTCGGGAAGCTACAGTTCATGGTCGATGGTCGAAG
Organism: Hsuehochloa calcarea; assembly: GCA_036346395.1. Taxonomy (NCBI): domain Eukaryota; kingdom Viridiplantae; phylum Streptophyta; class Magnoliopsida; order Poales; family Poaceae; genus Hsuehochloa; species Hsuehochloa calcarea. The sequence continues at coordinate 13,990,024 of CM070611.1, read as the reverse complement.
CTACAGTGACTTGTCGAGGGTCGAAACTACAGTGGATGGCCGATGGTCGAAGCTATAGTGACTGGTTGACGGTCGAAACTACAGTGACTGGTCGATGGTCGAAGCTACAATACCTGGTTGATGGATTGTAGTCGAAGGCTTCATGGTCGGTAGTCGTGGGCTTCGTGGTCGGTAGTCGTAAGCTTCATGATAGGTAGTTATGGGCTTTGTGCTCGGTGGTTGTAGGCTTCTGGTAAGTGGTCGTAAGCTTTGCGATCAGTGGTCGTAGGTTCCTGATCGTTGGCCGTACGTTTATAGTAAGTAATTCTAGGCTACGGGTGCTTCAAGTCTTGTATTCTTCGAGTACCTTGAGTACTCGTGTCTTGTTAGCTAGCGGTATGATCGGCGTGTGCACAGCGGTAAGACCTGTTTTACAGAGTGATTTTGAGTTATTTTCTGAAAGCTGGAATTTAAGGTCGTGGATGATCTGGTTCGTGTTTATTGATAGACGAGAGTGTGGTATACGTGTGTGAATTGATATTGGTCAAGTTGGAGAACTTATGCTAGGAAAATATTCTTTGATCTTTGCATGTGCAGGTTAAGCGTGAAGACAGTCATGGTCGATGACGAGGAAGACCGGAACTAGGAGGGGGGAAATCTAAGGTTCAGGTGGTCGTGCTTATGCTGGGCACATGCAGATCAAAGGGCAATGCATGATGCGTGATCGAAGCTACAGGAGGTGTCGTGCTGGAGGTTTCGACGCGTGAGGAGTTATAGAAGGCATTCATAACTAGAAGGTTTAGAGATATTGGAAAATCCAGATTTTTATGGGTTTCTGGTCCCATGATTTTCGGAAGTGATAGGATTATGTGTCTGTGTTGATAAGGATACGGTTTAGTGCCATAGCATATAAAGGCCGAAGTGGTTAAGGGTTTTTGGGTGAATACTTTTAGAGGCTCTCGATGGCGGCTTTTGGAGAAAGCTTTTTGGTGTTTCGTGCTAGGGTTTGAGGAGTGCCGTGAGAACACTTTTGACGATGATTAAAATCTCTATGTATTACTTTCATACATAATAAAAGAACATATGTCTTCATAGTCGTAACCCCTAAGACTCACGACCTCCGTGGTTCTAAGGATTCTAGAGGTTATATCATGGATACTCTGGTTGGATGAGGTCCTGTACCTAGTCTCCGACCAGATGACTGCTCATAGAAGCAATGAACTGACATCCAGATCTGACTCCGGGTATATTCCTCACTATGTGATGAATGGAACATATGTCATACTTATTCCATTCCACGCGATATTTCATAATCCAGACACTGACAACAACTACCCTACGATTAAGTGTCCCACAGGCACACAACCGTAGAATGGTTGCGACTTCATCAACCGTTGCCTCGCTCCGACCAGTCGCGATGCTTCCAACAGGTGCCACTTTCAAGAGTAATGACCACTACTTCGTCAACTATTTAAAGAAGAACGCAAGCGGCAAAAGAGGCCGATCCGGAAGATCAACATACAATTGGATTGCAACACTATACCAAGCATTACGCTTCAGTGTAATTAGAATTAGTCTACTGCCTAGACGAAGGCATCCCTTGTAATAGCCAGCTCATAGCAATAAAGAGCAGCACCATTCTCTCCCAAGAACTTTTTACCATTTTCCTCTATTTATTTCGTAAGATCGGCGACTTGATCGTCGACAGCTGGCGCCGTCTGTGGGGAAGAAGGCATTGAGTTCTTGAAGATTATTTCGTTCAAGCATTCCTCATTAAGCCCGATCGATCCGACCAGCAAAAGCGATAATGGGAGCCCAATGCGGCGACCAAAGAGTCCAAGTACTCTCAATATTGTCGTGGGCGACCAGTATTCGCCAACAGCTCCTACGTGTTCCGGGGGCCAAGCGACATTTGGTAATGGTATCGATAAAGCTATCACCGATCGCTGGCCAAGTGGGCATGGTGAAACTCAGCATACGATCGGTGGTTCGCCGGATCAGGATGAGTCCACCACAAAGCCCGCCAGAGGTAGTAATCTCTGACCGCTCTCCAACGTGGAAGCTCCTTGCAGAAGCACTGGAAGGCTCTCCCTTAGCTACGACGGGAGTTCCTCAGAAGATCACTATTGGCACCACGAAGTTCACACAATCAGATATACCAATCCGGATGCCATGCACGATCCTCCACGGATTAACCCGCCATCACCTGTTGGTGGAAATGGTACGGGCGCTCAAGCACCAACTGCCGATGGCAACCGAACCGATGGACGTGTATCAGTTAATTCACCTGTTCCTACCCCGCCATGGATAAGGAATTAGGTAGGGCCATCCGGTAGGTTGAGGGATAACTCGACTCGCCAGACACCCACTGCAAGTGGAAATCTGCCACGACCTTCGGTAATGATACAAAACCTGCAATGAGTTCGGGATATTTTGAATAACCAAGACCCTGCTTTAGCGGGAACACCAGGTTATGTCCAGCTTGCAGGTCAGGTGTTGGAGATCCTCTAACAAACCATGCAGTGCACATAAATGTACGGGAGTAGAGGAATTCACACAGTCACACGATGACCTCGTCCCAGCGCTCCTCTCTTAGTAGAGGACAACATGGTCATGCAGAGGATCGAACAACACCAAGACCCCATCGTAGATTCTGACCAGGGAATTACGAGGGAAGACAACTCTTCATAGCAGCCACTCCTTCTCCTTGTCAAGAGGAACGACCACTTGATTCAGATGACCTTAGGCATCATCTGAAGCAGGTAAGCGGTCGAGGATGTCATCATAACGTCCAAGACCGGGTTGGGACAACGGATCCTAGATATGCAAATCTGATGAACCGATCCCGACTAACTATAATTCGACTCCTATTCAGAGAAGGCGCCACGACCCCATTACAGGCTGTCAAGCGTTCTCCGTAGGTCTCCAAGCTGTTCGTTGGCCAAACAGGTTCCGACCAGTCAACATAGAGAAGTTCAACGGGACTCAGAACCCGTTGGAATTTCTTCAAATTTATTCTACCACCATCAAAGTTGCGGGTGGTAATGATAACGTGATGGTAAATTACTTGCCTACGGTCCTTGAGGAGTCTGCCCGGTCATGGTTGCTTAACCTACCGGCCAGATCTATATACACTTGGGAGCAATTATGCGTCTGGCTGGTGATCAACTTTCAAGAGCGTCTGACCATACAGGAAGGAGGATGATCTGCATTGGATGAAGCAAAAGACCAGCGAAACTCTTCGATAATACATCAAGAGGTTTAGTCAGGTTCGAAGCTCCATCCCAGAGATCACGAAACCATCATCCGGGCCTTCAAGCGGTGAGAATCGCGGTTCTGAGATGATATTGCCATAAATCCTCCATGAACAACCGTTGAACTTTTCGACATGGCGGATAAGTACACGACCGCTAGTGAGGCGGTCGAATGGTACGAAGCCATTGATCGGAAAGACAAAAATCCCCAGTCAAATCTGGAGAAGCAGGAGAAGAAGAACAAGAAGTCTCTCAAGAACAAGAAAAAGAAGCCCGACAAATAAGTTTTTACGATCCCCGAGAAGTTCAGCAAGGACAAGAAAGATTTCGCTGGTCGGAACAAAGCTAAGGCTCCGACCAGTGATTTCAAGAAAAATAGGAAGTGATGTCCACTTCACCAGGCAGCAGGGCATGATCTACGCACCTACCGGGCCTGGTAAAGTAAGCTAGATGATTACTACTCTGGTAAAGGACCCTTCCCCTCCGTAACAGAGCTTGGAGAACCAAGCTCTAAGAAAGACAAAGACGGTGACGAAGAGATGGAGTACCAGGAGCTGCAGCACACTGTAGATATGATCTTCGGAGGATCCTCCTCATACGAATCGCGATGTCACCTGAAGGCTGTAGAGCGGGAGGTCAACCTTGCAGAATCCCTGATCGCCATCAAGCCATCAAAGTGGTCGAAAATAGTAATCTCCTTCAACAAAGAAGACTGCTCCATTCCGTCGACCCAACCAGGTAGGTTTCCTATTGTAGTTGAACCTACTATTAACAATTGTAAAGTTAATCGGGTCTTATTAGATGGAGGTAGTTCTTTAAATATTTTGTTTGGGAGCATTGGAAGAAATGCAGATCCCCAGGTCAAAGGTGAAACCTGTGAAATATGCCTTCCACGGTATAGTTCCTGGTTCTACCACCAAACTGATTAAGTTCGAAAGGCCCAACAACTTCTGAACAGAAAAGATTCTGTTTGATGCGGTCGACTTCGAAACCGCATAGAACGGAATCCTCGGTCGTCCGGTTCTAGCAAAATTCCTGATAGCCAAGTACTACGGTTATCAAAGTCTAAAGATGCAAGAACTGAAAGGTGTCATCATGGTTCGAGGAGACCGCAAAATGTCTTATGCATGTGATCGGAAGTCCTTAGAACTGGTCGATGAGCTTCCAACTAGGGAAATTAATCGGCGAAGGCGCTCCTCCGGGAAGCACCAACACACCGTTTGGGTCCAGAAGCGCTGATGTGTCTGCCCAAAAGGTACTGGTCGGGGCAGGACTCAACATCAAATAGAAAGAGACGCTCGTATCCTTCCTCTGTGCAAATCAGGACGTATTCGTATGGCAGGCGTCCGACATGCCCGGAGTCCCTAGGAAGGTGATCGAGCACAGGTTAACTCTTCAGCTTGACAAAAAAACTAGTCAAGCAGAAGCTCCGACGTTTTGCACCTGATCAAAAGGAAGCAATCCAGTCGGAGATCGACAAGCTCCTCAAGGCTGGCTTTATTCGTGAAGTCGACCACCCAGAGTTTCTCGCCAATCCTGTAATGGTTAGAAGAAACAATAGAAAATAGCGAATGTGTATTGACTTCACAGATCTTAATAAAGCTTATCCGAAGGATGACTTCCCCCTTCCACGCATTGATCAACTTGTAGACTCTACTTCCGGGTGTGAGTTGTTAAGTTTTTTAGATGCATACTCAGGGTACCACCAGATTAACATGAGTAAAGAAGATGAAGAGTAAACTTTCTTTATCACTCCATATGGCACTTACTGCTATGTTAAAATGTCGTTTGGTCTCAAAAATACTGGTGCGACTTTCCAAAGGTTGATGAAAAAGAAACCTTTAATCCTCAGATAGGTCGAAATCTAGAAGCCTATATTGATGACTTGGTCGTAAAGAGCATCAACGTCGGCGACCATATTTCCAACCTACACGCGACTTTTAATAACTTAAGAAGACATATCCTTAAGTTAAATCCAGAGAAGTGTGTGTTTGGAGTTTCGTCTGGAAAGCTTCTTGGTTTCCTAGTTTCTGCTAGAGGAATTGAAGCAAATACAACAAAAATTTCGGCCATCGACCAAATGTGCCCTCCGACCACAAAGAAAGATGTCCAAAAACTAACCGGTTGTATGGCAGCGCTAAGTCATTTCATAGCACGGTTAGGTGAGAAGGGACTCCCTTTCTTTAAACACGTTCGGAAACATGAAAGTTTCGAGTGGACTAAAGAGGTAGACGACGCCTTTGAAGAACTTAAGAAGTCCCTTACGAGTGCCCCGATCTTAGTCTCTCCGAGATAATGGGAAACATTGCTAATTTACATAGCTGCAACGCTGCAAATAGTCAGTGGTGTACTGGTCATTGAACTTGAAAATGTTCAACGACCGGTTTATTACGTAAGCGAAGTCTTACATGGACCAAAGGAATGATATCCACAGGTACAAAAGCTGCTCTATGGTCTCCTTATAGCTTCAAGGAAACTAAGGCATTACTTTCAGACCCACAAAGTGGTCATACCAACCGGATATCCATTGGGTCAAGTCCTTGGACATAGGGAATTATCAGGATGAATAGCAAAATGGGCGGTCGAGTTTGGCGCGTTCGGCCTCTATTTTATCTCACGAACAACAATCAAGTCCCAAGCAATAGCAGAATTCATTGCTCAATGGACAAACCTTGAACCCACCCAAGGGCCTGAGTACGAACACCACGACGAGTGGATAATGTACTTTGACGGTTCCTTGATGCTCAAAGGCTTGGGGGCTGGAGTTGTCTTGATATCCCCTACTAAGGAACACATCAAGTACGCCATCCAGTTAAACTTTCCCGCTACAAACAATGTGGCAGAATACAAAGGTTTACTAACAGGACTCCGAGCAGCTCATTCGCTCGGGATTCGCAGATTACTAGTGAAAGACGATTATCAACTAGTAGCGAATCAAGTCAGGAAAGAGTATCAATGCTCAAGTAACAAGATATCATCTTATCTAGCGGAAGTATGGAAACTCGAAAAACACTTTTTTGGTTTCCAGATCTAACACATTCCTAGAAAGAAAAACTTTCTGGCAGACCAATTAGTACGGATGGACTCCACTAGGTCACTTGTCCCGCCCGGAGTTTTTCTCGAGCAACTCGATTCACCCTCGTAGTCGAGCTTTCCGAGGACATAGATATTCCACTAGAGGTCGTACAAATCGATCCTAAGAACATGGATACTCCACAGATCGTTGATGGTTGGCGCCGTCACGATCATGATAGAGATTGGATGACGTCGATCTACAATTATCTTCAGCATGACATTATTCCTAACGATGATGTAGAGGCTGGTCGTATAGCACGAAAAGGTCAAATCATACACTCTGATTGAAAGTACATTGTACAAACGAGGATCTCACAGAGTGTTGATGAGATGCATATCTCAAACGGATGGCATTAAGTTGTTATCCGACATTCATGGAGGAGTCTGTGGATCACATCATTCATGTAGAACGTTGGTCAGTAAAGCCTTTAGGGAAGGATACTACTGACCAACTAGCCTTCATGATGCGAAAGAGCTCATGACAAAGTGCGTACAATGTCAATTTCATAGTCAACAAGTACATCAGCCGGCACAAGCTTTGCAAACCATACATCTTTCTTGGTCTTTTGCAACCTAGGGACTAGACATTTTAGGACCTTTCCCAAGAGCATCCAGGGGCTTTGAATTCCTATTCGTCATGTTTGACACATTTACAAAATGGATAGAAACTGAGCCGATTGTTAAAACAACAACTAAAGTAGCTAAGAGGTTCCTCATAAAAAACATGATCACGCGATTTGGCATAACCAGTCGTATAATCACAGACAACGGTACCCAGTTCTCTAGCAGAAAATTTTAGGAATTCTGCGAGGTTCTAGGTATCAAGATACATTTAGCTTCTATCGCTCATCTGCGGAACAATAGAGTAGTTGAGCGAGCCAATGGAATCATAATGCAAGGAATGAAACGCCGAGTATTCGACCAATTAACAACACGGCCAGGAGCTTGGGTTCAAGAAATTTCTTCTGTGTTATGGACCGTTCGAACCATGATCAATCGTGCGATCGGTGAAACTCCAATTTTTCTAGTTTATGGTACTGAAGCCATGCTTTCTCCAGAACTACAAATAGGCTCTGCTCGAACTGATAGTTTCAATGAGAACGATCAGATTCAATGAAGACTCGACGACGTCAATTTCCTTGAAGAATGACGAAACCAAGTCCTTATATGATCAGCGGTTTACCAACAAGCCATGCGAAGGTACCACAATTGTAAGGTGCAACCTCGCAACTTAGCTGTAGTTGATCTGGTTCTACGACGAATTCAGAATCAGGCTAATCGCAATAAAATTTCTCCCAAATGGAAAAGTCCTTATATTGTGGTCGAAGTCACCCGACCTACTTTGGTACGACTAGCTATGTCCGATGGGCGTGTTTTGTCCAACTCTTGGAGTATTGGCTAATTGCGTAAGTTGTTTGTTTAATTGTATTTTCCATTACTTCAATTTATTAATAAAGATGCTTTTCCTTTCCTTTCTGACGAATGATGTTCTCTATATGTCTATCTTATCATCTGGTTTTATACTATTGTTGCCTAATTGGTTGGAGAAGAACAAATTCTTTCCGATATCCTTTCTAAGGATCGCTATTACTCTATGGCTATGACTTAGCAGTCAAATGCCATAAAGGTCCTAGTCGTGACCATTCAGACAATGGTTCTCATGCGTGACCTACACTCTTTTCTTAAAAATATACAAGAGTAACCGAAGCATCGCACAGGCAACCTCATATAGTACTTTACATGCTATGGATTTCGGGGACTACATTTCTTACCTTCAACAATCTGTTCCACTCCTATTTTGGCTACTAGTCAGGGCATAGAAAGTCTCCTGGAAGGAGCTTCCTAGCGACGGTCTATTTCTTACGATCCTCGCTGCCAGTTGGAACCTGAGCAAGAACACGTTTCATGAGGTACTTTTAATGTCTTTAGTTTTTAGCAACCCTTACGACCAGTTTTGGATAAGATATATAAATAAGTTCACTTGTCGTTTTTTGCATACATATTTGCATTCTTTTCTTATCAATCAATATAAGTCTTGTTCATCTTTCATCCACATAAGGTATTACACAACATTTCGATTATGGAAATGACCTAAGACTAGTTGAAATCACACGCTAGTTCCAACCACATTGATTTCCTAGTGATACTTAGACCATTTTATAACATAATCAGCATATGCTTTGTACCGTGGTCATAGCTATTGCTCATATTCTTAGTCTACTGCTTATTTAGTAAAGCTCTACTAACACAAGCAGTCAGCGGCTAGGAAATATATGAGTATTTGGCAAATTTAGGATGACAAAACAAAGACTTCATTAATGATAAAAGGTATGTTTTATTTACGACTGTCAAAATATTATGTTCTTTTACTTCTTGGAGCCGCTAGACTGATCGCTGTGTGGAGACCTGACCTCCATTTCCTCTGCAACCTTATGTCCGAGAAGCGTCATTTCCTCGAATACTCTGGTTGCTTCTACTTCCGAGCTATTGAAATCTTCTTCAACAGCTTGAAGATTTATGGAAGGGTCAGAGACTTTTAGTTTTTCCAAAGCAAAACTAACTCCATTTTTGATAGCATTAAACAAGGTCTGCGCATGGTTCTCCCGAGTTGTTTTGAGAGCACCCCTGAGGTCTTCGAGCTGTTGGCTAAGGTAGTTGATCTTCTCTGTGAGATCTCCTAAATTTGGCAGTTGCGTTCCCGATCCCATATCGAAGAGAATCTTGTTGAAGGCCTTGACCTTTTCTTCAAGGTTTTGCCCGAAGGCTACCTCCTTGCCACGCTCGAACTCAAGAGCCTTTTCTACTCACCTCAATGCTTGAGTTTGCTCTGCACGAGTAAACCAAAAGATAAGTACAATTGTTGGACCGAAAAGGCGACTAGAGGGGGTTGAATAGGAGCACACTGACTTTTTCACAAAGAATGGATTCAATCCAATTTCACTCCAATAGCTATGAGAGCTATGAAGATCTATATACCAGTACAACGGAAAACTAGTATTGAATCCAAACTTATATCCCCAAAGCAAAAGAGCAAAACAGAACCAAAATCAGCGGTCGAGATGAGGCGTATTGCTAATGATGCGGCCGGCAAGGTGACCGATCGGCCCAAGCGAGGCGATCGACCGATTCGTCGAGAGCACTGCTCGGTTGAAACCAAAACGAAACACGATCTAACTTTTGATATATCCAATCAAACTCGACCAAACTTGGAACACACCTCCCTAAGGATATCTGGGAACTATTCCAAGTGACGATCGAGTGGATCAAGACAGTCAGGCAATCAAAAACTTGGAAATCAAAGAAACACCTCAAAAACTCAAATAGAGAGAAAGAAGACAAATGAACTCATCTTGGAGAGAACTCTTCTTTGGATTGATTTGATAACGTATCGATTCTGACTAATCAAGCAGATCGCATGGACACAAGATCAAAACATCTCTCTCTCTCTAGAACCCTAACCTCCACTAAACCTTCCCTAAGCACCTAAGCCAAAACTAGGGTTTCAAGCGAAAGGGTTGAAGGGGTGCAGCCACCTCCCTCCTCTATTTATAGTGGAGACTTAGACCTTCTAGAAGAGTAACCCAAATGGGCTCCCGTTAAGGCCCAAAACAAACGGGTCACACCGCATTGCGCTTCTCGAGCGTCGTCTTCATCTCCTCTTGACCTACTCCGCTTCTCCACGCCATCTTGCGCCGCGGGTCGTCAAAGGTGAAAGCATCTAGGCCCCTAAAAATTGTATTTTGGTAATTAATGACATTATGTGAATATGGGACTAACATGTTTGTTGAAGTGTTTACAAGGCATAGTCCCAAATGACAAAGTGAATCAAGGAGCTGCATGTCAAAGAATGTTTAAAAGATGGAGTTGATCTCAAAGACAAGGTATAAATAGACTAGGACCCTTTTGATTTTACTGGGTCTTGAATTATGAAGGAAGACCGGATTATAGGATAAATGTCGTACTATTAAGGGGAGCTTGTCTAGTAGCTTGAAAGCATCTCATTTATGCCTTTGGATCAACTTAGGATCATGCATGTTCTTTTGGTTTGGTTTAAAAGAAAATCATTTTCGAACACAATCGGAAGTTCCGCAATGGTATGGCGGAAGTTCCGATTAATCGAATCTTTCCGAAAAAGCTGCGGCTTGATTTTTCGAGAGCATCCTTTTGGGACTTAACCGATTTCTCGAGTGCGGAAGTTCCGCAATGAAATGGCGGAAGTTCCGATTAATCGGATGCTCAAAAAAGCTGCGGCGATTTTCGAGAGCATCCTTTTGGGACTTAGCCAAATTCTCAAGCACGGAAGTTCCGCAATGAAATGAGCGGAAGTTCAGATTAATCGGTGCTCGAATTATGCGCGGTCGTTTTTTCGAGAGCACCGTTTTGGGACTTAGCGTTTTCACGAGTGCGGTAGTTCCATTGTGTAAGCGGATCTTCCGATGTCGGAAGAACCAAAATCCTTATGGCGGAAGTTCCGCACATAAATCAACGGCTAGTTTAGAGCATTTAATGCTCCTTTGTGATGGCAGATTACGGTGCACTCGAGTGAAGCGGAAGTTCCGCACTTTGTCTGCTGAGTTCCGATTTCCGAGTTTTGCACGATTTTACGCATAACGGTCATATTTGGTTGTTGGGGTATAAATACACCCCACCACTCAGGGCGTGTTGTTGAGCATTCATTCAATTCATTTGAGCCTTGAGCACTCCTCTCACTCCTCATTTACTCTCTTTGCACACATTTGTGAGAAGTGAGCAAGAACAAAGCATTGCATTCTTAGTTGATCCATTGGCTCTTGATTGTCGTCAAGTGAAGTTCAAGTTCTATTCTCTTGGTGCTTGTCGGCACCTAGACGACTTAGCGAAGGTCGCTCGGTGATCTCTTCAAAGAAGCTTGTGAAGAGACCGTTGCGTTTGTGATTGGTCGGTGTTCACCAACTCGGAGAGGAGGAAGAACAACCAAGTGATCGAGGTAGGCTCAATTTGTGGAGCCGGCTTGAGTGGTCAAGCTTCCTCAACGTGGACTAGTGAAGATCGACAAATCTTCGATATCACGGGAAAAACCCCCTTGTCCTTGTGCGGTTAATTCTTGTCTTTACTTATTGCACTTACTTTTGTAGAGCATAGATTGTGATAATTATCTTTGATTAGAGTATCTTGCTAATTTCGGTAATTTGATCAAGAAAATTTAGAAACCTCCTATTCACCCCCCTCTAGTCGGTTATCCTTGATCCTACAAGTGGTATCAGAGCTTGGTCTCTCTAATTTTAGACTTAACCGTCTAGGAGAGAAAAGGATGGCTAGCGAGGAATGTCTATAGGCAAGGCTCCTCTATTTGTGGATCAAATTATTCTTATTGGAAAATTAGAATGTCAATCTATTTAAAGGCCATGAGCCCAAGCGTATGGAGAATTGTAAGTGAAGGTTTCGTTATGCCACTTGATCCCACACACACACGGATCAAGGCGAGGCGAAATTCTCACCTCAATGCTCAAGCAATGAATGCTCTCTTTGGAGCTTTAAGCGCGATGAGTTCAATCGCGTGAGCAACCTTGAAAGCTGCTCACGAGATATGGACCACGCTCTCTGAAATTCATGAGGGCACATCCACGGTTAAAGAAGCCAAATTGCATAGGCTTAGGATCAAATATGAGACATTTACAATGTTGCCTCAAGAGAGTATCACCGAAATGTACTCTAGACTCAACAACATTGTAAATGAGCTCAAGGGTCTTGGTACTAATTTGCTTGATATTGATGTAGTCGCAAGATGCTTAGGGCTCTTCTCGACAAGTCTGAAGTGTTGGTGACATTATTTCTCAACTCTCTGAGTTGCCAAGGATGACACCAACCGGGCTTTTGGAAACCTAATCACAAATGAGCTTTACAAGAAAGACAAGGAAGAGCTCATTGAGTCAACTTCTTCAAGGAAGAAAGTTACCGCTTTTAAGGCAAAGCGGAATCAAGTGATGAAGAAGATGAGGATGAGGACTCAGGAGGAATTTGCTCTCCTTGTGAGAAGAATGAAAAATTCATGAGAGACGGCCTCATAGAAGCTTCAATTTCGATAAGATTGCAAAGGGCAATCATCCAATGAGAAGAAGCGCTATAGCAACATTCGTTGCTATGAGTGTGATGAGAAGGGCACATTGCCTCTCATTGCCCAACCAAGAAGGATGACAAGGGTAAGTCATCAAAGAAGAAGGAATTCAATGGCAAGAAGAAGCTTTTCAAGAAGCTTCACAAGGATGGCAGAATGAAGCTCATATCGGAGAATGGGACTCCGACAAGGAGTTTTGGTTCGACTCGACTCGATATTGAAGGATCCTCCAAGAAGAGAGGACTTGTTGGTATTGCTATCAAGGAGGCTCCATCATTATTTTCTACTCCCACTTGCCTCATGGCAAAAGGAGAAAAGGTAAAATCTCTTGATAGTGAAGAACCCTCCTATGATGAGCTTATGGATATGCTTGAAGAATTAAATGAATATCTTGGAAAGGAAAAAGCTAAATTTAGAGTCTTAAAGAAAGAGCATATATCTTTAAAAAACTCTTATGATGAATTGAAAGATGCTCATGATTTGCTTGTCCAAGATAAGTCTTACACTAGCATTGGTATTGCTTGCGATATTCAAGAAAAATGCCTAGTGTAAATATTGCTAGAACTAGCATATCCACTTCTTGCGATGACTTGCTTGCTATACCATGTAGCTCAAGTGTTGATTCTAAAATTGAAAATGCTAAATCTTGTGATAAGCTATGTGTAGAAAATAGTGAGCTAAAGGAGCAAGTCACCAAGCTAAGTAAGAGCTTGGAAAGGTGCTTCAAGGGTAAAGCTACCCTTGACAAGCTTTTGAGTGAGCAAAGGTGCTCATTCAATAAGGAAGGACTTGAGTGCGTGCCCAAGAAAGGTAAGAAACCGTAAACAAGCCCGTGAGGTTTGTTAATCAAAATGGCAAGTTTTGCCAAAAATGCCGGAAATAGGACATGTTCAACAAAAGTGTCCTATTGGTAAGGTTTCATCAATTGGCTTGTTTGATTCTTGTTATATGCTCAAAAGGCCAAAGATGGAAAAGTGTTAAGCTAGGTTTGTTGGCACCTCAATTTTAGGTGTTAAAAGAATGCTATTTGGGTGCCCAAATCTTTGATAACTAACCTCCAAGGACCCAAACAAATATGGGCACCTAAAGAACTTGATCTCTTTTGTAGGTGAACTACAAGACCGTGGAAGGCATTGGGTGCTTGATAGTGGATGCACTCAACACATGGCCGGGAGGCGGAAAATGTTCACCTCATTTGAGAACGGGGCGGAAATGAAAAGATCACTTTTGGTGACAATAGCAAAGGAAAGGTAATTGGCTTAGGTAAAATTGCTATCTCAAATGACCTTTCCATTTCAAATGTATCTTTAGTAGAAACATTGAATTTTAATTTGCTATCCGTTGCTCAATTATGTGATCTTGGATTAACTTGCTCTTTCTCTAAAAAGGAGGTCACTATTTTTAAAGAAAAGAAAAGAAATGATTTTTAAAGGTTTTAGATTCGGCAATCTTTATTTGGTTGATTTCTCCTCAAATGAATCGTGTTTGAAAACTTGTTTGATTGCAAAAACTTCAATGGGTTGGTTATGGCATAGAAGACTAGGTCATGTGGGAATGATTCAACTTAAAAGCTTTTCAAACATGACTTAGTGGTTGGCTTGAAGGATGTGAAGTTTGAGAAAATAGACTTTGTAGTGCTTGTCAAGCGGAAAGCAAGTTGCTAACTCTCATCCTTCCAAAGTATCATGTCAACTTCTAGGCCATTGGAGCTCTTACATATGGATTTGTTTGGGCCAACAACCTATAAGAGCATTGGGGCAATAGCTATTGTTTAGTCGTTGTAGATGATTACTCTAGATATACATGGGTATTCTTCTTATATGACAAAGGTGAAGCCCCAAGATTTTTAAAAGTTTTGCAAAAGGGCTCAAAATGAATTTGATTTTATAATAAAGAAAATCCGTAGTGATAATGGTTAGAGTTCAAAAACACTAATATTGAAAATTATTGTGATGAACTTGGAATAAAGCATGAGTTTTCCACTACCTACACTCCGGAGCAAAATAGAGTAGTAGAAAGGAAAAATCGTACATTAATAGAAATGGCTAGGACAATGCTTGATGAGTATAATACTTAGATCGCTTTTGGTGGAAGCCATTAATCTGCTTGTCATGCCATTAACCGTCTTTATTTGCATAGGCTTTTGAAAAAGACTTCCTATGAACTCCTTGTTGGAAGAAAACCGAACATCTCTTACTTTAGAGTATTTGGTTGCAAATGCTATATCTTAAGAAAGGGTGTTCGACTTTCTAAATTTGCAAGTCGGTGCGATGTTGGTTTTCTGCTAGGTTATTCTTCAAATAGCAAAGCATATCGTGTCTTTAACAAAACAAGTGGTATTGTTGAAGAAAGGCACGATGTACAATTTGATGAAACTAACGGCTCTCAAGAAGAGCAAGAAGATCTTGATGATGTAGGTAATGGAGCTCTTATGGAAGCAATGAAGAATATGCAAATTGGGGACATTAAGCCTAAAGAAGATCAAAGTGAACCATCATCATCCATGAGAGTTGAGCCACCTACCTCTTCCGTGACAAATGAAATTAATCAAAATCAAGAAGATGTCAAGGAAGGTGATCAATCATTTAATCTACCTCAAAGGATCCACAGCATAATAGCCAAAGACCACCCAATAGACCAAATATTGGGTGAAGTAAGCAAAAGGTGTCCAAACTCGCTCTCGTATTGCTTCTTTTTGTGAACATTACTCTTTTGTTTCCTCTTTAGAACCAAAGCGTATAGATGAAGCACTAGAAGATCCGGATTGGGTGAATGCTATGCATGAGGAGCTAAATAACCGCTTGAAATGATGTTTGGACAATGGTGGAAAGACAGGAGCATAATGTGATTGGCACAAAATGGGTCTTCGAAATAAACAAGATGAAAATGGAGTTGTGGTAAGAAACAAGGCAAGGTTAGTTGCTCAAGGATATACTCAAGTTGAGGGCTTAGATTATGATGAAACATTTGCACCGTAGCAAGACTTGAGTCTATTCGCATTTTACTTGCTTTTGCTTCATGCTTTGATATTAAATTATTTCAAATGGATGTTAAAAGTGCTTTCCTAAATGGCAAAATATCGAACTTGTCTTTGTTGAACAACCTCCGGGTTTTGAAGATCCCAAAATCCCAATCATGTGTATAAACTCTCAAAGCGCTATATGGTTTAAAACAAGCTCCTAGAGCATGGTATGGCGCCTTGAGATTTTCTACTCTAAGGGATTCAAAATCGGAAAGGTTGATACAACTTTGTTTACTAAAATTATTGATGGTGATTTCTTTGTCTGTCAAATTTATGTTGATGATATAATTTTGGTTCTACTAATCAAGATTTTTGCAAAGAGTTTGGTGATATGATGTCTAGGGAGTTTGAGATGTCAATGATAGGAGAACTCAGTTTCTTTCTTGGACTTCAAATCAAACAACTCAAGGATGGGGTCTTCATAAGCCAATCCAAGTATGTGAAGGACTTACTCAAAAGATTTGGCATGGATGACGCAAAGCCCATCAAGACTCCATGGCTACAAATGGACATCTTGATCTAAACGAAGGAGGTAAATCGGTTGATTTAAAGCTTTATAGGTCTATGATTGGTAGTTTGCTTTATCTTACCGCATCTAGGCCCGATATTATGTTTAGCGTTTGCATGTGTGCACGTTTTCAATCGGCTCCAAAAGAATGTCATTTAATGGCTGTCAAAAGAATATTAAGATATTTAAAGCATTCCTCAAGTATTGGCCTTTGGTATCCAAAAGGTGCAAAATTTGATTTGATTGGATATTCGGATTCGGATTATGCGGGTTGTAAAGTGGATAGAAAAAGCACCTCAGGGAGTTGTCAATTTTTAGGTAGATCCTTAGTGTCTTGGTCCTCCAAGAAACAAAACTCTGTTGCCCTTTCCACCGCCGAAGCCGAATATGTTTCTGCAGGTAGTTGTTGTGCACAATTGCTTTGGATGAGGCAAACATTGATGGACTATGGAATATCATTTGATAAAATGCCTCTTTTGTGTGATAATGATAGTGCAGTGAAAATTAGCCAACAACCTGTCCAACATTCAAGAACCAAGCATATAGATATCCGCCATCATTTTCTTAGAGATCATGTGTGCAAGGGAGATATTGAAATTAGCCACATTTGCACTGAAAATCAATTAGCAGATATCTTTACCAAACCTTTAGATGAAGGCCGCTTTTGCCTATTGAGGAATGAGTTAAATGTCATTTACTATTCAAATGTCGCTTGAACTCTTGTCACATGCACTTTGGGTCTTAGTTGCATTTTTGTCTATTTTAAGATGTTTTTGCTCAAATTTTCGCTCCAAATGTGATATTTTGGTAAAATTACTTTATCATATAGACATTAGTCTTTTTTGCATAATAATCTGAATGATACTTGGTTGAGTGCAAAAACTAAGGATTATTTGCAAAATCTTCTAATTCAACTTCCTCTTCCCTGAAGTGTCAGGATAATCGGAACTTCCGGCCCCCCAGGCGCGGAACTTCCGGTGTCCGGAACTTCCGCTGTTGTGTTGCGGAACTTCCGTTTTCAGCTCCTTAGAGCGTCGGGATAATCGGAACTTCCGGCCCTCCAGGTAGCGGAACCTGCTGTCGGAACTTCATTGTTGTTCGCGAACTTCCGTTTTCGGTGGTGAGAAGCATTTATTGCCTGCGGTTCCTCCGACTTTTTATCTCTCTCCAGCCGCCCCTGTGCTGACCCGAGGCTCTCTTCTCCTCTCTTCCTCTCCAACCAAAACACCTTTGATTGATCTTCGATTTTTCTTCAAATCTCAACCGATCAATCTCTTCCCCAGGGTTCAATCATCCATTCTCTCAAGGTATCTCCAATTTCTTTTTGGATTTTCACCTCCTATGAACCCTAGGTCAAATTTTGGGAAAAATCAAATGTTGTTGAAATCTGTGGTTGATTCTTGGGAAAATAGGTTTATTCAGTATTGTATGATGTATATGCATCGAATCCATGGACTCAATCCATCCAAATACTGAAAAATCCAAAATCCTATTAACCTAGAATCGGCTCAGGGATAATCGAACTTCCGCCGTTGAAATCGCGGAACTTCCGCAAGCGGTAGTTCCGGAGTGCAACTTGCGGAGCTTCCGATTGTCCTGACAGAAACAGAAAATCCCTTTTTCATTTGATTCAACTTTTGACACCTCATCCATTGTTGTTCCTAAAGATGCCGAGGATGAAGATGTCAGTCCCGAAGCACTATTCAGATGCTGGCGCATCTTCTTCAAGAAATGAGGAAGAAACTGAAAATTCAGGATCAGAAGAAAGTGGATCAGGAGAAGAATCTGAATATGAATCTGATGAGGAACTAGGAGAACCGGAAGAGATTGAAATTGATCTTAAAGGACTCACAGCAGACGACTACACTATTCTTAGGGATAAAGATCAATACTCACTTCCAGGAAACAGTGATGACCCTCGTTTTCATACCAAATTTCAAAGGCAAGTTTATGATCTCTTTTATGGACCAAACAAACCATTCGCTGATCACAAGTACATCAATTGGTCCTACCTCAATGGACTTGACAGATATGAGGGTACATCTGAGCTCTTCCAAATGTAGGATTCACAACCTTGTGGCAATAAAGTGCAACTATAGTGATGAGATCATCCGTCAATTCTATGCCACAGTATGCATTCCTCCTGATTTTTCTCACCTCACTTGGATGGCGAGAACGTGAGACATTCTGCTCAAGGCGTGGGTTTGAGCGTGCATTGGAAGTCGAGTCGGCGGATATGAAAAATTTATGATGGCACATTCTCCCTCTTTACGCTTGGAATGAATTTTATGACACTACTCAAAGATTTGTCCTGGTAAGATCACGGGACTTCTTCCTATTCGGCTTGGTAAATAGGATCATTAACCATACCATATTACCAAAGAGCGGGAATTATGATGCAATTAGAGGGCATGTTTGGAATATATTGGAATGCATCATGCACGGGAGAAAGTTTGATGTTGTGGATGTTATCATGAGAGAGATAGCAGGAACAAAGAATGATCGAGTCAAGCGGATAAACTTTGCACCATACATTATGGCTTTGATCATTAAACAAACTGATTATAATGGAGCTTTACCTTCAGCACATAAAGCCTATAAACCAAGAGAAGGTCCTCCAATTCCTGCCAATCTTAGGCGTGCTCAGTAGTAAAGTACTGTGCACCTCCTATTCTTCCATTGCTCCTCCACAAGTATAGCCACTATGGATCGATTTATGCCACCTTGTTGGAGATGAGGGCATCGAGATACCTTCGAGGCGACCACTTCTAGGCTGGATGCGTTTGAGGCAGCCACCTTTGCGGATGGATGCTTTCCGAGAGGCCACCACTTCGACTCGGCGCCCACTCGGCCCGGCCTTGGCGCTTTCGGCCAGTTGGCGAACAGTTTCCTCCACGATTCATTTTGGGCGGCGTCTTTTTCGCTCTCCTCTGGCGGTCCTCCTGTTGATCTTCCTGTTCCCAGTTGATCCTCCGCGAGATCCTCTGCGAGTGACCCTTTTGGCCCTTGATGACAAAGGGGGAGAGAAGAGTGTGTGTTAGTGAGAGAGAGAGCCAGTCTTATCTATTATGACTATGGCTATGGCTTATTGTGTCATTTTGACTATGGCTTGTAATGAACTTGATGCTTATGACTTTGTTTGAAAACTTGATGCTTATATTTTTGTTGTACTTGGATCTTTGATTAATGATGAATGACTATGTGATGTGAATGCTCTATCTTTATTGTCATTTGTTCTCTTCCAAGTAACAATGTTCTCTGAAACTCCTTAAAATTTCTGAAAATCCAAACATGTGCTTTACATTATCTTATACTCAATATGCACATGTTAAGGGGGAGCTTTCTGTTTTCAAACCAACTTTCTCTCACAACTTTATTGTGTTGTCATCAATTACCAAAAAGGGGGTGTGGATATCGTGAGGATATGTGCACGATCTCAGGATGATGAGTCAATTGGCAATGGCGTCATTGGTTTGCAAATTCTCGCGTTTTGAGGTTTGCTCCAAAGTCATCGAGCCTTTGCGGTCTGACCGGTTGTGCGAGGCGGTCGGACCGCCCGTGGAGCAATCCGGCCGGCCATGGTGGCCGTCAGACCGCTCCTTGAAAGTTGTGTTTTGGGTGGGCCAAAATAGGTTGTGTAGGCAAGTGAGGAGTCTCTGGATGTGGTCCCATCATTTTGGAGCTCCAGTCAAAAGTTCTATTCGATTGAAATTTCCGAAGGTTTGAATTTCTCGCTTGAATTTTGGCTAAGTCCTTTGGACCGTCCGACCGCTGTTGTGGGAGCGGTCCGGCCAAGCATGAAATCGGTCGGACCGGCCACGTGAAGCGATCGGACCGGCGATCACTGGAGGAAAGCCAAGTGTTGCATTGAGTTGATTTTGAGTGTGTGATTCTCATGAACTTCAATGCTTTATTGATGTATATCGCATTCTGGAGGCGGCGTGGGTCAAGTTGTGAAGAACTTGTTCGGAAGCGGTTTGTTTGTCTATTCTTTGTGCGGTGGCTTGCGAGTCAGCGGCGTCAGCGGTGAGTGGATCGGGACTACGCTTGGAGAGCGAGGTCGAGCGATCGGGGATCTGGGTGAGTCGTGTGACTCAAGCATGGTGCGAATGGACAAGATGGATCGAGCGGGTGGTTGATGCATTTGGTTGGATCGGCGGTGTGGATATCGGTGCGAGTCTGCGGGAGGTTCGATGGGATTCGGACAAGAGAGGCTTGGCGTCGATGAGAACGTGATCAACCTACACGTGGTGAAGCGGCGATTGCTTCAATAGTTATTTGTGTGTGGGTCCCATGTGTAAGAGACCCAAAAGGAAACCCTAGCTCTCTAGTATAAATAGGAAGGGGTGAGGTGGAAAACCTAAGCAAGCATTCATTTAGCCCCCTTCTTCCTTTTTCTAGGGTTTGGAGGAGAGGAGAGGAAAACTAGGGTTTGGAGTGTGCTCCTTGTTGAGCTCTTGCCCTCCTTGGTGGAGAGGCTTTGTAAGCATCTATTGTGGATGAACAATCTTGTGATGCTTAATTGAAAGATCAATTGCTCCTTTGTGTTCTTCTCTCTTTTGGATGTTTTGGTGCTTCCTTGATTCAAAGGTTCATGCTTGGTCTCTTGGCCTACTTTACCTTGCTTTGATGTGTGGGATTACTACTAGAGTCATCTAGATCATCAAACCCCCACAAGCAAGTCTTGAATCAAGATTTCCTCATTTCTAGGGTTTGTGCACCTCTTTGGTAAAATCTCAAGAGATCGTTTTTGCGAAGTGGATCGACCGATCGTCGCTAGAAATAGGTCTCAATATCTTTAGGAAGGTGTGCTAGAAATTTGGTCAAGTTTTATTGGTTGAATCAAAAGTTGGATCAAATTTCGTTTTGGATTTGGGTGGAGTTTTTGATCTTGGACTCTCTGGTCCGGCCAAACCCTTCAACGGCGGTTCGACCGCCGTGTTTTCGAGACATTGGTTTGCGGGTCGAACAGCGTCCACCGGTCCGACCATTGGATAGTTGCTTGTCGGACCGCTCCTTGACCGTCGGTCCGGCCGCCGTGGTAGCCGGTCGGACCGCCCGTGTCGATGAAGAACATTGAGTTCTTTTCTCCTTTTGTGTCGTGTGCTTGAGGGATTATCAAATTCAACACAAGGCTTCCGTTGTGTGCTCACTAAACTTCTTAGCTTTCATAGCTAAAGGAGTAAAGTGCGTGTTGGTTTTGATTTAGGTGAGAAAGTTTTGAAAGCGCCTATTCACCCCCTAGTCGCCTTTCGGTCCTACAAGTGGTATCGAGCCGGTTAGCTCTCTTCTATAGATCTTAACAGGTCTTTGGAGCCATGGCGGCCGACAAGTACTCAACCAAGCCACACATTTTTGAGGAGTTGACTTTGCATCTTTGGAAGGCTCGTATGCAAGCGTATATCGAGGCTCAAGGGCACGCTATTTGGCTAAAGGTGAAAAACCCTTATGTCGTGCCGGTAGATGGCGATCGATCACTCGGATGTGGAGGCCAACAAAGAAGGCTCGGAATTATTTGATCCAAGGCCTTAGTCGATCCGAGTTTGAGCGTGTTGCTCACTTGCGGTGCGCTCACGAGATCGGCGGACACTTTGTGATTATCACGAAGGGTCCATCTGCGATCAAGGAAGTGAGACAGAACCGCTCAAAAGGTTTACTCGAAGATCGAACAAAGGCACGGTGAGTCTTTGGATGAGTGTGGGGAAGATTCTCTAAAATTCTTCATGATCTCCGCTTTGTTGACTTGATATTTTACGAGTGCGAAAATGCACCCGACTTCAGGTGCTCTTGATGTGAAGGTGCAGGGTATGAAGATCACTTCCATCAATGACAACATCATCATGAGTGAGCTTACCATGGATAAGCTCTACTCGAGGTTGAAGACGCATGAGATTGACTTTATCTCGCGTCTCCCAAGACAGTCGATGGCTTTAGTGGTCGACAAATCCAAGGGTTGCTCTTGATTCTCTTGATTGTAGCTCATCGGCTTTTCATTATCGCTTTACATTCTTTGAGTGATGAGCAACTTGAGAAATTGCCCGAGGATGACTTAGCCCTCCTTTCCACCAAATTCACAGAGCGTACAACAAGGTGAGAAATAGGAGGAGGAGTGGACCTATCACGTGCTTGAATGTGGTGAGCCAAACCACATTCGCTCCAAGTGCCCCAAGCTAAAGGGCAAGGAGGAGAAGGAGACAAGAAGACATCCCGGAGAGGATGCAAAACCCAAGAAGACAAACTATCGGAAGTTTGTCGGTAGGGTCCTTGCCGCTCTTGAGAATGTAAATATGGCGATGTGGACTCGGAAGCGGAGGACGGCGAGTGATTCTCGTGGCAAGAAGAAGGCGCATGACTTCACCGGCATGTGTTTCATGGCCAAGAACGACCACGACGAAGCGATTCCTCCAAAGATGAGGATCCTTTTAGTGATCTGATGAGGTATGCCCTTCTATTGCGATATGAAAAGGGCTTTGGTGCTTCTTTGAGCGAAATTGCATAAGCAAGTAAAAATGATTAGGAAGCGGGACATTATGATTGATAATTTAAATCTTGAAGTTGTTAGGCTTAAATCTATCAATCCTGCGATATTTGTGATTCTGCACTAGCTTGCTTAAAGATTTGACAAGCTTGAAATCTGCTCATTCCTCTGTCACAAATCAACTAAAAGATGCTCTCGATGAACTAGAATCTTTCAAGTCTAGATCTGCTTGTTTAGATGTCATTCCTCTTGATGTATTGCCATGGAAGCTATCCTTTAACTTGCTCTAATTGTGCTTTGCTAGAATTAAAATTGGATAGTTCCTTAAAAGAATTGCAAAAGTTTGATGCTAGTCACACATGCTCTCATTGTAAGGATAATAGGATTAAGATGCAAGAGATGACGAAACATTGATTTACTCTAGAGTTGCATCTTGTGAAAATTGTCCCAAGCTTACAATTGAGATTGAAGCCTTAAACAAGACCACGGAAGAAAAGGCTAAAATTGAAAGATCCATGTCTTTTCTTGCTTCTAAAAGGTTATTGATTCTAACTCTTGTGTTTTGAATCTTTGAAGTTGAAACCATGGTTAGTCGGATGCAAGAGGCTTTTAGAGTCAAGTTTAAGGAAGCGATTGAGTAGGATTCAGGAATCCTATTGTGTGTCTTGTGAGGCCTTCAAAGTGGAAGTGGCCCTTCTTAAGAGTAAGCGCAATGAGGTAATCAAGTCTAGCAAGTGTACTAGATGTGAGGAGTTAATGAAAGAGAATGATTACCTCAAGGTGACTCTTGAGAAATTTTCAAGTGGGAAAAGAAACTCAACATGATTCTTGATCAATCCAAGGTGGCGTGAAAAATAGTGGTCTAGGTTTCAACCCCTAGAGCATTCCAAGAAAAACCCACCTAAGATTGCTAGAGTTGTGAAGAATGGTTTGTTTGAGCTAGAACCTCCTAAGCCATCAGGGTTGTTTTCAAATCCGGTGGTTTTGCTCAAACTCTTTACGGCAAGAAAGGTGCTTTCACTCATGCATGCAGACCCTCAAAGGTCGATATCATTGCACCTTCAGCAAGAAAGAAGGCCATCTTGTTGAGTTACCTTGGGAGAGCAAAACTTGAGAGAAAAGAGAGGATGGCGTCCTAAGATCCATTAGAGGAGTCCCTTCTCGGATGTAGTCTCTAGAGCTAGGCGACTGTTTATCGCACCACACATAGGCCTAGATTTGTAGAGAACATTGTAGACTCTTTTGGTGGGTCTAGGCGGCATGTTGGATTAGGACATCGTGAGGAGAGACAGGGTAGCACCTAGGCGGGGAGTATCGATCTTTTGGTAGATCGTTTCGGAGAGGTCTAGGTGGTTCTCATGTGCATTCTTATGATTTTATTCCTGATCATGTTTCAGCTATTTCTACTGCTGCTCCCAGACATCGTGCTTCTCAGTACTGGATTCCTCGTTCATTTATCACTAACCCCAGTACTGAGGCACGGATGTTTTCTGATTGTGCCTTTTAGGTCCGTCGTGCGAGGAAGGAGGACAAGTGGCTTGTTGACTCCGGGTGTTCTCGACATATGACCGGAGATTCTAGATGGTTCTCCTCCCTCACACGTGCATCCGGCAATGAATTGATTACATTTGGGGATGCTTCTCTGGGGCCGTGTTGCGCAAAGGGCACTGTGCGCGTCAACGACAAGTTCATGCTAAAAGACGTCGCTTTGGTAAGTAAGCTGAGGTATAATCTTCTATCTGTTTCTCAGCTGCTTGATGAGGGTCTAGAAGTGAGGTTTAAGAGAGGTGAATGTAGAGTTCTAGATTCCTCAGGTGAGCTTGTTTTTGAGATCTCCAGATTTGAGAAGATTTTCTGTGCAAATTTCAGCATTTCTTCTGCTTCTAGTCCTAGGTGTCTTGTGGCCTCTGATTCTCATGACCTTGTTTTGTGGCATCGTAGACTTGGGCATATAGGTTTTGATCATTTGTCTAGAGTCAGTTGCAAGGACTTGATTAGAGGTTTGCCTAGGTGAAGGTCACAGAGATCTTGTGTGCTCTCCTGTAGACATGGTAAGATGGTGTCTGCTTCCCACCCACCTCTTACTTTGGTAATGGTGATGGACTGGATAGCTTCTTCACTTAGATCTGATTGGTCCTTCTAGAGTTCGATCACCGTGGTGGGAAATGGTATGTGCTTGTGGTTGTGGATGATTACTCCGGTATTCATGGGTTTATTTTCTTGCTTCTAAGGACGAAGCATTTGGATTCTTTAAAGATTTGGTCCTTAGAATTCTTTGTTGATATACTGGAGCTTTGAGAGCCATTAGGAGTGATAATGGGACGAGTTCAAGAATTCTTCTTTTCTACCTTCTGCGATATAGGGGAATTGAGCATCGTTTTCTTCTCCTAGAGTTCCTCGTGAGAATGGTGTTGTAGAAAGGAAGAACAGAACCCTTGTAGAGATGGCTCGGACCATGCTAGATGAGCATTCTACTCCTAGGAGATTTTGAATGAGGCGATCTCTCTTGCTTGTTATATCTCCAATAGGGTTTTCTTGAGATCTGTGGTTGGGAAGACTTCTTATGAGCTTAGATTTGGTCATTCTCCCAAGGTCTCTCATTTCAAGATTTTTGGTTGCAAGTGCTTCATTCTTAAACATGGCAATCTTGATAAATTTGAGTCTAGATGTTTTGATGGCATATTTCTTGGATATCTGCTCATTCTCGTGGCTATCGTGTTTTTAATGTTGATACTAACAAAATTGTTGAGACTTGCGAAGTCACTTTTGATGAGGCTAGTCACAGTACTAGACCCGATGCTTGGTACAGGTTTACGAAACTCAAGAAAGCATCTTCGTCGATGATGATTACGAGGATGAAGACCCAAACCATCCTCCTGCTACCTCTGAGAGGGTGGAGAGCTGCTACTACTACTTGATGTCGGTGAGCGGTAGCCTCCTATCCCCACCGACGATCCGAGTGGCTCTGTTCCTACCTCCACAACTCATGGGGTAGAGGCCATACGCACCGGGAGCACCTCTTCGCATTCAAATGACAACATCCTCTGAGCAGATGATTGGGGATCTTCAAGAGCGAGTCACTCGCTCGAGTTTATTCTTCCGATTCCCATGCACATTACCTTTTGTCGCTTCTTTTGAACCCGAGATATCACCCATGCTTTATCGATGCCTCTTGGGTCAATGCCATGCATGAAGAGCTTGAAAATTTTGAAAGAAACAAAGTCAGGTTTTAGTTGAGCGACCTTGATTCTCATGTTATTGGAACAAAATGGGTTTTTAAAAATAAGCAAAGTGAGGATGGATTGGTTGTTACGCAATAAGGCTAGACTTGTTGCTCAAGGTTATTCAGTAGAGGCTTAGACTTTGAGGAGACTTTTGCTCCAGTAGCTAGATTGGAGGCCATTCGCATTCTTTTAGCATTTGCAACATCCAAGGGTTTCAAGCTTTTTCAAATGGATGTTAAAAGTGCTTTCTTGAATGGCTTCATAGAAGAAGAGGTCTTTGTCAAGCAACCTCCTGGTTTGAAAATCAAAATTCCCAAACCATGTTTTTAAACTCTCTAAAGCCTGTATGGATTGAAACAAGCTCCTAGAGCTTGGTATGTGAGCTTAAGAGTTTCTTGCTTGAAAATGATTTCAAAATGGGAATGGTTGATAAAACCTTGTTCACTCTCGGGCATGGCGGTGATTTCTTGTTGGTTCAAATATATGTGGATGATATTATTTTGGTGGTTCCTCTCATGCTTTGGTGTCTAGATTTTGATTCTATGAGCGGTGAATTGAGATGAGCATGATGGGAGAGCTGACATTCTTCCTTGGTCTTCAAATCAAGCAACTGAAAGAAGGCACCTTCGTCCACCAGAGTAAGTATACAAAGGACCTTCTTCGGCGCTTCAATATGGGAAGCAGTAGGCCAATGTCTACTCCCATTGCAACAACCACCGTCTTTGGACCACGATGAGGATGGAGAGTCAGTGGACGGAAGAATACCGCAGATATGATTGGCTCCTCCTCTAT
The DNA here is from genome assembly GCA_036346395.1 of Hsuehochloa calcarea. Taxonomy (NCBI): domain Eukaryota; kingdom Viridiplantae; phylum Streptophyta; class Magnoliopsida; order Poales; family Poaceae; genus Hsuehochloa; species Hsuehochloa calcarea. The sequence goes on along the minus strand of CM070611.1, from coordinate 13,963,598 downwards.
CTTACTGTCGTCGTAGGACACATACAATTCGCCGTATGTCTGTGCGCTCGATTTCAGGCTTCCCCTCGTGCTTCTCATCGTCAAGCTGTACGCCGCATCTTCAGGTATCTTCAAGATACGCTTGATTTTGGACTCTGGTATTCTTCTTCTTCGGCTCTTTCAATTCGAGCATTTTCTGATGCTGATTTCGCCGGGTGTAGAGTTGATAGGAAGAGTACTTCTGGCACTTGTCATTTCTTGGGCACATCTCTTGTTTCTTGGTCTTCTAGCAATGTCTTACATTGCCTGATCCACAGTGAGGCCGAGTATGTAGGCTGCCGCGATGTTGGTTGCTCTCAGGTTCTCTGGATTTTGTCCACGCTGCGAGACTATGGGTTATCTTTGGGAAGTGTTCCTCTTTTCTGTGACAACACTTCTGCAATTAATATTGCCAAAAACCCAGTGCAACATTCCAGGACTAAACACATTGACATTCGATTTCATTTTCTGAGAGACCATGTTGAGAAAGGTGATGTTGTGCTTCATTTTGTAGAGTCGAGCAACGACTTGCGATATTTTCACTAAGGCTCTTGACTCTTCGCGTTTCTTTGCTGCGGGGAGAGTTAGGGTTATTAGTCCTATTGGGCTGTTTTGAGGGAAGTTGCTCTTTTGCATTCATTGTATCATAATGCATGTTTCATTTCATTTGTCTTGCATTGTGTAATAAAATCGGTGGAGCTTTGATTATTATCTTTGTATGACTTGTTCTCATATTCTATACCTTGTCATATCGAGTGATATCTGCTAGACCTCTTTTATGGCTCTTCGTGTGTGGCTTAGCTTTTGACTTGCTAGCTTTATATCTGTGAGAAACTTGAATCAAATCATGTCTTGTTGGATCTTGTGACTAGTTTTGCTCTAGTGATCCGCTTATGATTCTCGCCATGTCTTACAAGTTGAATTGAGTCTTGAACTTATTCGAGTTGAAAAATGAGCTTTTATCTTATTAAGTCAAGCAAATGAAAAATGAGATTTTACGTGCGAAAAAGCGATCTCACCAATCCTTTCTCATGAGACGGCTTGCCATTGCACTAGGCATGAACTCAGGGGGAGTTTTGGATGACCTAGATCATTCTTTTAAGCTTATCGCTTGAGATGGTCGCGGCAAGGCTTGAGATCTAGCACAGCAAAAAAAAAAGGGGAGAAAGAAAAGAGAAATTGCCCAAAAGGGCTAAGTGCTTGAGCTTTGCTTCAAAAGAATTTTCTTAATGCTCAAAATGCCTCAATTCTTGTTTTGAGTCTCTTTTACTTATAGACATGGCTTGACTCATTTTTGGTTGCTTTGAGTGAATCTATGATTTTGAACAACCTTTCATGATTTTAATTACATCAATCTCGATTCTTTGCTATCTTGGTTTTAGCTTTGCGATACGTTTTGCCATGATTGAATATAGCGTCTACTCTTTATATGGCTTGGTATAATTCTTGTCTTGTCTTCATGTATAATGGTCATGGCTCCTTCTCACTAAAGTTTAAAAATAAAGTCATTCCTTCATGCTCTTTTTTTTCATGCATCTTGATGAATTCATTGTCAAAGGGGAGAAAGATTGTGAAGAAAATGTTTGATGTTGGAGCTTTTGGTTTCATACTCAAGGTTTAATAGAAAAGAACTTCATAAAATAAAAATTTTAACCTTTTGAAAATCTGTGATCATGGTGAGTTGAGTTTACGGGTTTCATTGTCTTATCTTATTTGATTTGCAATTGAAGAATACTCACAATGATCAAAGGTCTAATAGAACAATGTGTCTTTCATTTGGACCTAAGTGAGATTTTTGGCTACTTTACGAAATTGAATCCTTTTGTGCCTTCAATGCCTTATCTCACTTGCTTACACTATTACGAAGCCGGCTTGGTGGTTCCTAGGCTTTTTGTTGCTTATGGACCAAGTTGTGCCTTTATCGCAGCGGCGAGTTTTACTTTTCATTTTGAAAAACCACATTTTCTTGAAAATTGCCAATGTGTTCATCAAGGGGAGATTGTGGATATCGTGAGGATATGTGCGATCTCGGGATGATGAGTCAATTGGCAATGGCGTCGATGGTTTGCAAATTCTCGCGTTTTGGGTTTGCTCCAAAGTTTGTCGAGGCCTTGGCGATCGACCGGTTGTGCGAGGCGGTCGGACCGCCCGTGGAGCGATCCGGCCGACCATGGTGGCGGTCCGACCGCTCCTTGAAAGTTGTGTTTTGGAGTGGGCCAAAAATAGGTTGTGTAGGCAAGTGAGGAGTCTCTGGATGTGGTCCCATCATTTTGGAGCTCCAGTCAAAAGTTCTATTCGATTGAAATTTCGAAGGTTTGAATTTCGCTTGAATTTTGGCTAAGTCCTTTGGACCGGTCCGACCGCCGTTGTGGGAAGCGGTCAGGCCGAGCATGAATCGGTCGGGCCGGCCTACGTGAAGTGATCGGACCGGCGATCACTGGAGGAAAGCCAAGTGTTGCATTGAGTTGATTTTGAGTGTGTGATTCTATGAACTTCAATGCTTTATTGATGTATATCGCATTGCTGGAGCCGGCGTGGGTCAAGTTGTGAAGAACTTGTTCGGAAGCGGTTTGTTTGTCTATTCTTTGCGGTGGCTTGCGAGTCAGCGGCGTCAGCGGTGAGTGGATCGGGACTACGCTTGGAGGCGAGGTCGAGCGATCGGGGATCTGGGTGGTCGTGTGACTCAAGCATGGTGCGAAATGGACAAGATGGATCGAGCGGGTGGTTGATGCAATTTGGTTGGATCGGCGGTGTGGATATCGGTGCGAGTCTCGGGAGGTTCCGATGGGATTCGGACAAGAGAGGCTTGGCGTCGATGAGAACCGTGATCAACCTACGTGGTGAAGCGGCGATTGCTTCAATAGTTATTTGTGTGTGGGTCCCATGTGTAAGAGACCCAAAAGGAAACCCTAGCTCTCTAGTATAAATAGGAAGGGTGAGGTGGAAAACCTAAGCAAGCATTCATTTAGCCCCCTTCTTCCTTTTTCTAGGGTTTGGAGGAGAGGAGAGGAAAACTAGGGTTTGGAGTGTGCTCCTTGTTGAGCTCTTGCCCTCCTTGGTGGAGAGGCTTTGTAAGCATCTATTGTGGATGAACAATCTTGTGATGCTTAATTGAAAGATCAATTGCTCCCTTTGTGTTCTTCTCTCTTTTGGATGTTTTTGGTGCTTCCTTGATTCAAAGGTTCATGCTTGGTCTCTTGGCCTACTTTACCTTGCTTTGATGTGTGGGATTACTACTAGAGTCATCTAGATCATCAAACCCCCACAAGCAAGTCTTGAATCAAGATTTCCTCATTTCTAGGGTTTGTGCACCTCTTTGGTAAAATCTCAAGAGATCGTTTTTGCGAAGTGGATCGACCGATCGTCGCTAGAAATAGGTCTCAATATCTTTAGGAAGGTGTGCTAGAAATTTGGTCAAGTTTTATTGGTTGAATCAAAAGTTGGATCAAATTTCGTTTTGGATTTGGGTGGAGTTTTTCAATACTGGACTCTACCGGTCCGACCGGCCCTTCAACGGCGGTTCGACCGCCCGTGTTTTCAGACCTTGGTTTGCGGGTCGAACCGCTGTCCACCGGTCCGACCATTGGATAGTTCTTGGTCGGACCGCTCCTTGACCGTCGGTCCGATCCGCCCGTGGTAGCCGGTCGGACCGCGTGTCGATGAAGAACATTGAGTTCTTTTCTCCTTTTGTGTCGTGTGCTTGAGGGGATTATCAAATTCAACACAAGGCTTCCGTTGTGTGCTCACTAAACTTCTTAGCTTTCATAGCTAAAGGAGTAAAGTACGTGTTGGTTTTGATTTAGGTGAGAAAGTTTTGAAAGCGCCTATTCACCCCCCCTAGTCGCCTTTCCGGTCCTACAGGGGGAGATTGAAAGCATCTAGGCCCCTAAAAATTGTATTTTGGTAATTAATGACATTATGTGAATATGGGACTAACATGTTTGTTGAAGTGTTTACAAGGCATAGTCCCAAATGACAAAGTGAATCCAAGGAGCTGCATGTCAAAGAATGTTTAAAAGATGGAGTTGATCTCAAAGACAAGGTATAAATAGACTAGGACCCCTTTTGATTTTACCGGTCTTCGGAGTATGAAGGAAGACCGGATTATAGGATAAATGTCGTACTATTAAGGGGGAGCTTGTCTAGTAGCTTGAAAGCATCTCATTTATACCTTTGGATCAACTTAGGATCATGCATGTTCTTTTGGTTTGGTTTAAAAAGAAAATCATTTTTCCAGAACACAATCGGAAGTTCCGCAATGGTATGAGCGGAAGTTCCGATTAATCGGATGCTCCGAAAAACTGCGGCTTGATTTTTCCAGAGAGCATCCTTTTCGGGACTTAACCGATTTCTCGAGGTGCGGAAGTTCCGCAATGAAATGAGCGGAAGTTCCGATTAATCGGATGCTCCGAAAAACTGCGGCTTGATTTTTCCAGAGAGCATCCTTTTTGGGACTTAGCCAAATTCTCAAGCACGGAAGTTCCGCAATGAAATGAGCGGAAGTTCCGATTAATCGGTTGCTCCGAATTATGCGCGGTCGTTTTTTCCCAGAGAGCACCCGTTTTGGGACTTAGCCGTTTTCACGAGTGCGGTAGTTCCGCTGTGTAAAAGCGGATCTTCCGATTAATCGGAAGAACCAAAATCCTTATGGCGGAAGTTCCGCACATAAATCCAACGGCTAGTTTAGAGCATTTAATGCTCACTGTGATGACCGTTACAGTGCACTCGAGTGAAGGCGGAAGTTCGCACTTTGTACTCTGAAGTTCCGATTTCCTGAGTTTTGCACGATTTTACGCATAACGGTCATATTTGGTTGTTGGGGTATAAATACACCCCACCAGCTCAGGGCGTGTTGTTGAGCATTCATTCAATTCATTTGAGCCTTGAGCACTCCTCTCACTCCTCATTTACTCTCTTTGCACACATTTGTGAGGAAGTGAGCAAGAACAAGACATTGCATTCTTAGTTGATCCATTGGCTCTTGATTGTCGTCAAGTGAAGTTCAAGTTCTATTCTCTTGGTGCTTATCGGCACCTAGGCGACTTAAGCGAAGGTCGCTCGGTGATCTCTTCAAAGAAGCTTGTGAAGAGACCCGTTGCCGTTTGTGATTGGTCGGTGTTCACCAACTCCGGAGAGGAGGAAGAACAACCAAGTGATCGAGGGTAGGCTCAATTTGTGGAGCCGGCTTGAGTGGTCAAGCTTCCTCAACGTGGACTAGTGAAGATCGACAAATCTTCGATACCACGGGAAAAACCCCCTTGTCCTTGTGCGGTTAATTCTTGTCTTTACTTATTGCACTTACTTTTGTAGAGCATAGATTGTGATAATTATCTTTGATTAGAGTATCTTGCTAATTTCGGTAATTTGATCAAGAAAATTTAGAAACCTCCTATTCACCCCCCTCTAGTCGGTTATCCTTGATCCTACAAAAGGTCACCAAGGCGGTATTTGGTATAATTACCAACATACCCCTTCTCGATCTTTTCGCAAAGACCGAGTTCCATCTTTGTGAAGCACCTCCCATGCTTCGCCACGTGTAGGTTGATCAATGGCTCTCATCATGTCGGCAAGTCTCTCCCATCCGGCTCCCACGGAACTACCATAGCACTTGCAGACCCTGCGCCGCTTGATCCAACCGATCACCGAATCGCCGTCCGGTCATCATTGTCCATACATGCCATGCTTGACTCCATTGGCTTCACCCGGCATACCCGATCGTTCTGGACCTCAGCTCTCCAAGCTTAGTCCCGATCATCCTCGCCGTTGACCGTCGTTGACCACCAAGCAACCTGCACAACAATAGACAAGCAAATCGAAACAGGAACAAGTTCTTCACAACTTGACCCACGTTAGTCGAACATGCATCATGCAACACATTTGCCTTTGAAACTCATGACTTTGACCTAACCAACGAACAATGCCGCCACGATGGGCGGCGTTCAAGTAACAACCGGTCGAGATCGCCCCTAGGGCGGTCGACCGCCCGCTCCGGTCGGATCGCCGACCATAGGCGGTCAGACCGCTGAAAGGACTTAGCCAATTTTCAACCCCTGAAAATCCGAAACCTACTGGAAACTTTAAACCAATAGAACTTTTTACTGGAGACTCCAAAAATTATGGGACTAAGAGCAATGGGATCCCCTCACTTGCCTACACCCTCTATTTTGACCCGACTGTTCGACCATTTACAGTCACGGCCCGATCACGCACATGGCCGTCCGACCGATTTGGGACGGTCGGACCGCCATGCTATGGCGGTCGGACCGCCCCATCGAATGCACGAACAGTTACGAAACTTTGTCGAAAACCCGTGAAACGACAAACCGTTAACGCCATTGCCAATTGTCACATCATCCTAAGATCTGGAGCATATCCCCATGATATCCACAACAATGCATGTTGATCCTGTTCTCAAAAGTCTCAAGAACCTCATTGTGTCTGGTCATTAAGTATTTGATCGACCGGTCCTTGTTCTGGCAATCTTCTTGCAGCTTGGCAATTATGGCTTCTTTAGCCATAACTTCTTCCACTTCACCGAATCTATCAAACATGATAAAGAGCAGAATCAAGTAAAAGAGAAAAGGCCAAATGGTAAAGAAGGAGAGAAGAAGATACTCGAAAGGGTGCTTACTTTCTAATTCAGAGTTCCTTTTCTCCAAAAGCTTTATTCGCTGGGTCAGAGCTCTGACCACAGCGAAATTCTCCAAAAAATGCTACAAAATATCAAACTCCTTTAGGTATTTTTCTAAGGGGAAGGCTATTAAAAGTGGTGGTGGAAGATTACCTCAATTACTATATAATTATATTCGGCAAAAATTGAATCGACACTCGTCTTTGTTTGAATGTCCAAAATTCTTCCCCATGCTTAATTAAACTCTTCATCTTTGAAGATTCGGAAGCGATGAGGAAAATAGACATTACGAGAAGAACTCTCAGCGGGGTTAGAACCTGCTGAGACTCCTCAAGAACCACCACTTCCACAGGTAGGGTTGGAACCACCTCTGCAGGTGTGGTTGGAACCACTTTAGTAGGTGTGGCCGGAGCCACTACTAGTTTCTGAGCTGGTGCTATCACCTGCTCGGGGGCTTGCTCGACCTCTTTAGGAGTTTTCTCCTGAAGGGTGCCCTGGTCGTCATCAACCGGAATACCAGAGGATTTACAAACGACAAGAAGAAAAAGAGGTTCAAGACTCAAAAAGACACCAGAGGTAATTACTTACATAAGTCTTTATTTCGTGTATACATACCTGGTCGCTTTCTTGGTCTTAATTTTGAAGCGCGCCGGCGCAAAATCCATCGCGCTTGCCTTCCTCTTCTTTACAACCAACTTCACTTGTTTTGGTTCAGTGGGATTGGATATATCCACTACATCCTCCAACCAAAGGTCGGAAGAAATGCTCTTGACCAATTGGTCGAGAACAAGATCCCTGATCATAGGGTCGGAGGGTGTGGTCTCGTCGGTCTCCAGAACAGTTGCCACAGTAGCAACCGGCAGGTCCTCAGCGACCACATTAGAGTCCACGACAACTGCCTAAATTAACAATCAAAGTTAGTTAGGTGATGAAAATCCTTCATCTAGAATAGACATTTCTGTTCAGTTACCTACCTCTATAAGACCACCATCTTGAATGGTAATAGGAGTGGTCAAAGTGTCAATCGGCTCACAACTTTCAATGGACTCATTGATCCTCAGTCCGACTGACTACACATTAAAGAGGGTTTATGGTAAAACCGATTGAAAAATATATAAAGATGAAAAGTGGTTGATATTTTTACCCTAAGTATCTCAATCATCTCTTCTACGGAAACAATCGCTAAGATCCGAGGAAAATCAGCCTTTTAGCCAGGCTCTCCAACGTAGATCATTTTGATCCGGCTTTTGATCTCATCAAGAAACAAAGCTGCAAGGATAAACAAGAGACTTTAGGATCACAAAAATAATTGACCAATGTAGGCAAACTGGTTGGAATTCTTCATAACTTACCCTCATTGGTGTCTTTGGTCGCACATCATGACCAATATACCAGAGCATCGGATATGCTCGGGCCTTCAAGGGATGATCCGACGCATGGAAAAGTCCTTTACTATATGACAAGACGTTAAACCCATGACATTAATGAGTTGGATGGCTTCAACCAATCTGCCCACTTTTCCCTCTTTCTTTGTAGAGGAGCGTCATTCTGGATTCTCGACCGCCTTCTTGCCAGTATAGTAAAGGCTGTCTTTCTGAGTGACCGTCATGTAGAACCAGCTTTTCTTCCATGACGACCACAAAGATTTTGAGTACATAGGAATGTACTCATCAGCTTTTCCGTCGTGGAGGCTTAAGGTGCACTCTCCAGGCATCCTAGTCGTCTTCCCCGACTTCGTCACCCTGTAGTAGTACTTGAAGAGATCCAGAGTTGCGGGAATCTCCAAGTACGCTTCGTAGAGGTAGACGAAGACGCCGAGATTGGAGATGGAACTGGGAGTAAGATTCACCAGTTCGACTTCGTAATGCTCCAAAACTTTGGGAAGAAAGGAGTGAACTGGGAGCCTGAATTCGCATTCGATATATGCGAGGAAAACAAGAATTTCCCCATCTTCACCGCTCGGAGAATGCTCTCCGGCTACTGATCTCCAAGAAATCAAATTCTTGTCAAGAAACAACCCGATCTTCTCCAAGCTCTCAAGCTTCTTCTCGCTCAAATCAGAAGTCGACTAGTTGGTGATACAATCTGACATGGCAGAGTTTTGGATGGGCGAAGAAAGGAGGTCGTAGAAGGTTGTAGACAAAGGGAGGTAGGAGACAATTTTTTCTCTCAGGAGATGAAAATGGAAAGTAAGAGGTGTAAAAACCTAAACCCTGCGCTAAGAGATTTTATAGCTGCTATTCTTGAACCGCAATCGGGAGTTACCCCAAAGTCTAACGGACAAAACCTTTTGTCCAACGTACAAAAAAACTCTTCGGGTTCCAAGGCAGTTTCTCAACTTTAAAATGAATACAAATCACCTTGTGTATCACGGCAGTGAATGAGGGTCTGCTCGATACTACTTCATCGGGAGAAAGTGTTCACATAACTAATTCATTTAAAGTTCAGGGGCTAGCTGACAAAGATTAAAATCTCTATGTATTACTTTAATACATAATAAAAGACCATATATCTTCATGGTCGTAACCCCTAAGGCTCACGACATCCGTGGTCGTAAGGATTCCAGAGGCTATATCGTGGATACCTTACTCGGATGAGGTCCTGTACCTAGTCCCTGACCAGATGACTGCTCGTAGAAGCAATGAACTGGCATCCGGATCTGATACCAAGTATATTCCTCACCGTGTGATGAATGGAACACATGTCATGTTTGTTCCATTCAGAGCGACATTTCATAATCCAGATACTAGCAACAACTACCCTATGATTAAGCGTCTCACGGGCACACAACCGTAGAACGGTTGCGACTTCATCAACCGTTGCCTCGCTCCGACCAGTCGCGATGCTTCCAACAGGCGCCACTTACAGGAGTAACTAACACCACTTCGTCAACTACTTAAAGAAGAATGCAAGTGGCAGAAGAGGCTGATCTGGAAGATTAATAGATAATTGGATTGCAACATCATAGCAAGCATTACGCTTCAGTGTAATTAGGATTAGTCTACTGCCTAGATGAAGTTATACCTTGTAATAGCCAGTTCATAGCAATAAAGAGTAGCCACATTCTCTCCCAAGAACTCTTTGCCATTTTCCTCTATTTATTTCATAAGATCGGCGACTTGATCGTCGACATCTTTGTAGCCACAGAGCATGTTTGGGTAATAACAGATCAGATCTATTACAAGAAAGATTTGTTGTCTCTGCCGGCGTGTGCTTCTAAACATTGTGTTTGACTTGTTCTCTTTCATCGTCGAACGTCAACTGCATGTTTTTCTGTCTTTGACCAGTGCTTGTGTTGATCTGTCTTCGACTAGTTCATGTGTTGATCGGTCTTCGACTTGTTCTTGTTTATCGTCTTCGATCTGCATTTACTCTTTGAAGTGCGTGAATCTTCCGAGCCGGAGGGTGGAATAAATCGGTCAGTTGAATCCTTTCGACTAGGTGAACGCAACTCCTTCGACCAGATCAACTTCACCGTCTTCGATCGCGAGCTGTGTTGTTCACCCGGTTGTCGACAATAGCTATGACTGGCAGAACAGATCAGAGTTATTTTCGACCACTACGACTAGGAGACAAACTCGCACGAGTACGTTGGATTCGGTTGCCAGTTGAATTGAAAGTAGATATTCTTCGATAATTCAAAAGAAGACACTACAATCATTCAACCCCTCTGATTGTCATATCCGATCCTACATCGTGTCGCTGACTGATCCATCAATCAGCTAATGGTAAAGAACAGTACTCTACTACATTATCTCAACCGTCCGATCGAAATCCAATAGTTCATATCAAGTGTTATCGTGGTGCAGTAAAATTGGGTACTATGCTACAAAAAAAAAATGCTATATTACCATGCAGTAGTCACTACGGTAAACTTGCATTGTTGTGTACACAATACATCTCTGCAGTGCTGTAGACAATCAGGATCCTACCGAAACATATCCTAAGTACTTTAAGCAACTAAGATTAATTAACCTCAACCTGTCGACTTTTCGTCATTTAGACTGCAATTTCTTCCCCCCTCTTGTTAGGGCCCTAATCTGGACAGCGATTAGTAATCCTGTACGCGTCACAGTGACCTGTCGCACAAAATGATCTGATTTGTTAGCAGCGTATGTACAAGTTGCCAACCATTGGATAGTCCCACTAACTACAAGTTATATAGGCTAATTGCAGGTTTATCATAATTTCATACAGTGATTTCTAGGCTGTTTTGGGTTTTTATAAAATTTAAATTAACAAACAACTCAAACCTTCTAAGAAATAGAAAAAATACTATGTTTATATATGATATCACGTTCGATTCCATCCGTGGCTGTGCTTAAGCATGCCCTGCATCTCCTTAAACCTCCCCGTTTGGAATATTTTTGTGTGTGAATTGAACTAATTTTTTATGAAATTCCTATGAAATTCTTGCGTTTCACCCACGCCCTAAAGGTGATGACATTGACAAGGCGCTAATTACTAGATGTAAGCAAAATTTGGGCTGACTACAGTCTAGGCCAGCCTAGCCCAATATTCACAGCCTACAAAACTGGGGCCGGCCTGAGCTGTTCACAGCCTACTTAGCATCGGTTCACTGTGTAAACAGTTTTTAATGCAAATAGTATTATGACACAGTACCATAGCTAAATACCGGATTTTAATTTTTAATCGGACGATGGAGATTGATTCTAATGCACATAGACTCTGGATTTTTGATCGGAGGGTGGAGATCAATCCTAATGCATATGCACAATAGATCATCTACACTGACTTTTTCCATGCGGAGGATCCTAATCTTGATATGTTGTCTATATTTCCTCAGCTGAGGTACGCAAGAATTTTTCTTCAATCCTGCAGAATTTAAATGGTTTTTGGTGAAAATCTTGTGAAAATCCTACATTCCAAACATACACTTGAGTTTTTTCAAGAATAAGCAGAAACTCTGCCGATGTACTAAAGAGGGAAAGCAAACGTACAAAATTCAGAGTACAACTTGGCCAAGAAACGGCCTGACAAGTGAATCAACCAAAGGTCAGCAAAAAACACTCAAAACCACAAACAGGAAGCAACGAGGATCAACATCAACCCACTTAAGGGTTTGTTTGGATACATTGTGATTCGACTTAATCCCTTCGAATTGACTCGAAATTTGAATTAAAATCTTTTTCAATCCGAAGGATTGATTCTAATCTCTCTATTCAAACGAGCCCTAAGACGGATCTGAATGCTCTGTAGCACAGCAGAGAATCACCGTAGGAACAGTGATATGAAAGAGGGCTTCTCTGCCACAATATTATAGTGATATGAGAGAGGACTTCTCCGCCACAATATTGTAACAAACACTGTAGCACAACAATGTTTAGATTTTGTTGTACCGATCATCCTCGTCCATTCGCATTTTATCCAACGGCTCAGGATCATTAATGCAAAAACAAAAACACTCACCGCTACAAAACAGATCATACATGACGTCTCATTACATATGGTTCTTTGAAACCGTCTGTGTTATACTTATCACAGATGATTTTTAATAATATCCGTCTGTGATATATAGTGATGGTTAAAATTATCTGTGATACATAATTATCACAGACGGTTCTTATTAATAACCGTCTGTGATGTCTTCGAATATTACAGATGGGTTGTATCTAAAACCGTCCCTGAATCGTCACAAACGGTTTTTATCACGAACCGTCTGTGATGTCTTTGAATATTACAGATAGTTTTTATCATGAACTGTCTGTGATTATAATCATATCACAGACAGTTTTGTAGACAAAACCGTTTATGATACTTTTGTTTTATTGAGCGCGGAAATGAAAATTTGGACTTAATGGGTGGGTTACCAAAACTTGCTTTATATTAACCGAGTCTCCTCACACTTCACACATCCATCTCCTCCTCTGTCATCTCTCCTCTAACCGAGTGCTGCTGCCTCGTCTTGACCTTGCGCCCCGGCCTCCCCTGAGCTTGTCGCTCGCGGCCTCCTCCACCTCGCCCCGGCCTCGTCGTCGTCGGCCTCCCCCGACCAAACAACCCATGGGCTCCCCCGACATCGTCGCCCCCGGCCTCCTCCACTTCGTCGCCCCGGCCTCCCACGACCTCGTCGCCCCCGGCCTCCCCCAACCTCGTCGCCCCTAGACAAAGTAAACCCCCCAAAGGTCATTTAGGGTCTCAAACCAGCCTTCGAAGTTTCAGCACCTGTTTTCGCTATTCATTCACCGTTCAGTTTGAGTTTTCTTTCATTCCAGATTGTGTAATCAATCATATGCAGATACTCGGGTCCAACTGTCCAGCAATTGATTGGTTTGTCTCAAAATTTGATTTTTTTTGTAATACAAAAAACTATCACAGTCTGTTCTAAAAATTATATGTGATGACCTCATATCATTACAGACACATAAATTTAGACGGTTTAAAAACTGTCTGTGATGATGATTTTAAACCGTCTATGATGACTCTCTCTGTAGTAATAACTGTACATCCACCGTTGCTAACTGCAAAGGTGGAGGATCTCGATCTACTTAAGATATGCCTAAAAGAATGACAAGAGCTAGAAAAGCTCCAACTAACCGACCGCCCTTTTCCTTATGTCCTCTCTTAAAAAAACATATTTCAATCTAAAAAACTTTTTTTGGCTTCATTGTGTTATCACCCAGTTTTTTTTAATAATATTTAATTTAAAAGATAATTACAAAATAAATAATCGACTTTTTTTTACAAAACTAGGTCTATGTCGCCCGTTAGAATGGCGATATGCTCTTGTCACCATTCTAACTGGCGACATGTATGTAGGCACATGCGACATGTGGACTCAATAATACAGAGAGGTCCCTGTCGCTAGTTCAACTGGCGACAAGGACATGTCGCTATTTCAACTAGCGATAGAGACCCTCTGCACTGTTTATTTACGGACTATTTCTGAGCATATATTTTGTTAACAAATCACACTGATATTACATAACATTAGCATAACGTCATAACATATTTTGTCGATAAATCACAATGACATTATATAACACTCAGCGCAACATCGTCGTATATTTTGTCGACAGATCACAATGATATTACATACCATTCAACGCAACATCATCACATATTTTGTGGATAAATCACACTGACATTACAAACCATTTGCAGTGAAACTGGGCACACCTTTAACAAATGTCCTATGAGAAATCCACAGGACGAAGGAGACATCGGTAGTCCAAACGTCACAGCGGGGACCTCATCCGGCCGCCCCACTCGAGGAGGTCCACATGGTGGACGTTGAGGTCGCGGCTACGAGAAAGGTTCACCCTATTGAAATATGTTGTGCCCAATGCTTTGTAATATCACTTTGATTTATCGAATAACTAGGTAATGATGTTGTCGTGAATGGTCTGTAATGTCAGTGTGATTTGTCCATAAAAATATGATGACGTTACGTTGAATGTTATTAACGTCCTTGTGATTTGTCGACAAAATATCTGACGATGTTGCGCTGAGTGTTATATAATGTTACTGTGATTTGTCGACAAAAGATGTTATGACATTATGTTGAATGTTATATAATATCAGTGTGATTTATCGATAAAATATATGCTCGAAAATAGTCCATAAATAAGTAGTGTAGAAGGGTCCCTATCGCCAGTTGAATTGGCGATAGAGACCTGTCGCCAGTTGAATTCTGGCGACAATTCAAATGGCAACAGATCTCTGTCGCTAATTCAACTGGCGACATAGACCTCTCTGTACTGTTGAGCTCCCCTGTTGCCGTTGCCTATGTTCCTATCGCCAATTGGAATGGCTACAGGAGCTCTGTCGCCATTTTAATTGGCGACAGAAACTTAGTTTTGTAAAAAAAACAACTATTAATTTTTATAATTATATTTTAAATTAATATTTTTCAAATTTTTTATCATCGCCCATACCATTTTACGATCTTTTTTCACCGGACGGCCATTACCAGGATCGTGAAGTGTTGGTGAGCACGTGACGGACTTCAAAGCCGGTGACGCGGTAGTCGCCCCTTCCTATCCCAATGCGGCGATTGCGAGGACTGCACGTCGGACCACAGCAACATGTGTTCCACTTCCATGTTCGCAATGATGCCGGCCATGCCAAGGGACGGAACCACCCGCTTCAGGGACAGCTCCGGCGCGCCGCTCTACCACTTCGCCGGCATACCCAGTTTCAGCCATTTCTATATCCCGTATTCATTCCGTGAGCGAATCGAAAATTATCTGCTTCTTTACAACTCTACACAGGATATTAAACATTAGGCGGTGCAATCAGAGCGTACACAGAAAAACTAATAATTGAGATATCGCAGAAAAAACACTCAGTATTCCTTGTCTGCTCAAATACAACAATCCACCTATCTATTATAATATCACTAAGTGAAGTCACAATAGGTTTTCCTTGTACCAGCTGATATACGGACACATACGGATGGATATCGCTCATCCCGTTTTCTATTTCATATTTTTTCATCAGAGTTGGAGTCGAACACAAATAGTACCGAATACCCATTTACCCCTTCCGTATTCATCTCGCAAACTTTCGTCCGAGAGTTATCAGGTTCATTTGTACCCCTACTGCGGTGTCACCCACATGTGGGCTTGCAAACTCATGAGCTATTATATTAAGATAGTTATGCAATTAATATCATGAAATATTATATTAGAGTTAGTTACCCAATTAATATCCATTTTTCACAGCATCCGTGCAACCCTGTATCTCAGGGAATATAGACAGAGACATAATCACATAAGTAATGCACTGACATACAAATTCGTGATACACGCAAAAGGATTTGCGGAATCTGAGAACCAAAATCAATAAGAATAGGAGTAGCTAGGAATGCGCGTAGATACCCAAATCAACACCATCTTGTATATACTAGATACCTAGGCGCGCCTTGAACACAAATAAAAAAAGAGAGTAAAAAATGAGGGGTAATTTAGAGGAGAGCAAAAAATAATTAATTTCAGTATACTAATTTGCAATCAAATATTCCTCACCAAACCGTACATAAAAAAGGCTATGGGAGAATCAATTCGTGTACAATAAAAGGGACCTCTGAAAAACATAGAATATCTACCATGTCAACTCTCTTAAGAAAAATATGAATTAGGCCAGCAAAGGCCGGGTACCCACTGGTTGTGGTTATCAGTATCCCTGTGTAAACCAGGCCATCAAAACTTCAGCAGGCTGCATGCAAAGGACATCAGCAGACAGGCAAGCCATTCAACAGCAAATTAGCAAACCTAAGCACTAACATTTCTTGGTCGTTCCCTGTTTTGCATGGCCTGCAGATGCACCTAGAATTTAAGATACTTGTTTCAAACAGACTAAATTTGTTCAAGTACTTAGCCTTACGCAGCCTGCGCAAAAGCAAATATCAAAACAATGCCCAGTGTACTTACATGCTCCAAGTTGAACAGGTTAGAACACTTGCAAATTCTTGTATACATGACCTTATAATCGTGTACGCCTTTGGAATATTTGCTACTGTAGATCTAGAATTTGCAAGTTGGACAAGGCACGATGACAAATTCATCGAAAATAGTGGGAGCAAATAGACATAATCGTAGCACTATCGAACCTATTTCAATTGGCACCATGTATTGACTCTGAAGATAGGATAGGATAGGATAGGATGTCTCAGACTGTATACACACAAATGACGCATACAGTTGCAGAAATCGTGCAACTATGAGAAAATCATGCAGCAAACTGGTTGTTTTGGCATGGAGGCAGCAAATAGCTTATCTGAAGGAGAGGTTCACGTATGTATTAAACATTTTATATCAATGCACTATCGAATGGCAATATCATTTCTTTGAAAAAGAGGTCTGCATGCATGGTAAATGTTAGAAATTAATCTAGACTTGCTAAGTATAGGGTGTTAGGATCCATATTTAGTTTTGGTTTCCTAATGTGAGTCCAAATAGGTTTCCTACTAAGAAACGAATTGGATCAAAGAATCCAATTGCTTAGCCTATATAAAGACATCTATGGTCTTGTAACTTTAACAACAAGAGCAATAGAGCAATAGAAAATCAGAAAAGCTGCTGTTGTTCCGGCGGCACAAAAATTTTGTTGTGTTCTTGTGTTCGCGTTCGAGCGTTCCATTGCTTTCGCGTGTGTTCGTCTTTGGTTTGGGCCAACAATTGGTATCAGAGCAAGGTGCGAGGAGGCGAGGTGCGAGGAGTAGCTGTGCGGCGCAGACGGGCAACGCGTGGCTCGGTCGGGTGACGATGGTTCTCGGCGGTTGCGGCACTACCCCTCGGGCACACGAGGTGTGGCGCGTTATGTCGCAGCAGATGCCGTCCACGCAGAAGTTCGTGGACAGTGATGACACCTCGGACACGACGGCATCCAAGGCACCAGCGAAGGTGAATTCGGTAACCTTCCAATACCCAATGCTTACTGAGACCAACTATGGCTCTTGGGCGATGAAGATGAAGGTGTTCATGCGCGCACAAGGGGTGTGGGTAGTAGTGGAAGGCAAAGAGCTGGTCGATGAGCGCAAGGACCAGATGGCTCTCGTCGCCATATTCCAAGCCGTGCCCGAGGCCATGATGATGGTCTTGACCGAATATGAGACGGCTAAGTAGGCTTGGGACACTCTGAAAGAGATGCACGTCGGCGCTGACCGCGTCAAGGAGGCACGAGCGCAAACTCTCATGAGTGAGTTCGACGTAATGAAGATGAAGGAGACTGAGTCCATCAATGACTTTGCCATGAAGCTGACCACCATCGTCAATGAGATTCGTGTCCTCGGAGACAAGATGGAGGAGCGCACCGTCGTGAAGAAGTTTCTTCGTGCCATGCCCGAAAAATTCTTGCCGATAAGACTCCCCTCGTCGGACACCTCCGGAGCTCCCCCGCCTCCACCAACCGTTCGATAAGACTCCCCTCCTCCCCCTAGGGCTTTGCGAAGCTCCATCCGATCGCCGCCGCCGCGGTTGGCCCCTAAGCCCGACCGTCCCCGGCCACCGCAAGCACCTCCCTGTCGCCGCTCCGATCTGCGACGCCACCTCCCTTGACTTCCCCTCCTACCCGGCATCCCATTTTGGTCATCCCCAGTTTCTCCCGGCCGCCGTCCACCGTCGTCTCCAGTGCATCCTCCCCGTTGCCCTGCACCCCTCTCTATCGATTGCTTTCTCTGTGGCCGAGCCCCCTCCTAGTGCAACGACAATGGTTTGATCAGCAGCAGTGTCTGAATTTTTTGCCTCCTCTTTTGCTTCCATAAAGTGTTGCCGAGGCCAGTTATGGGTTGAGCTTGAGTTATGTCTGGTGTATTGCTTCCCAGTTGCTGCAGTGATTGCTGTCAATAATTGCTGCAGGATCTTGGTTTCTTCAGGCCAAATTAATGAGTAAGCTGGAACCATTGTTTGTTTGCCTCATTAGTTCCTTGATTGATTATTTGCTTCACTAGATCCTGATTATTAGGAGAGCAGTGATCTTCAGTATTCAGTTGATCTAGCAATTGTTAGAAATATGTGTATAATCGGGTAACCGAGAAGTTGTGCAGTAGTTTGTGATCTGGCATCCGGAATCATATGTGCATTGTCCTGGCAACTAAAGATTTGTGTGTCTGTGTCTTGATCTGGCAGTGGAGGTTTTTGGCAGTAATCTGTGTCGCTAGCATTTTGAACTCCCTGTTTCTCCTCCCTGCTCTGCTCTTTCTGTTCTCCCCCTCCCCTCTGTTTTCCGAATTTGGACAGTGACTAATTACCTCTTAATTGCTGCCAATCCTACTGCCAAATAATTGATGATCCTTCTGGCCAGTTAATGTCTAAAGCTGGAAGTATTGAATTGATTTGTTTGTGATTATTGCTTCTCTAGTTCCTTGAATGGTTTAGCAGTGATCGACATCAGTAGAGGTATCAATGACTATTGGTAGAGATTGAATCTCGCGATTGAGTAATCTGCGTTGAAGCTGGCTTTGAACCTCGTGGAGTAATATGTCATTTCGAATATCTGTGATTGATCTTGCATTTGAAAATCTGTGTTTTATCGGCAATCGAAATCTCTGTGTTCCATCTGGCAACTGAGAATTGTGTTCTGGTAATTGAAGATCTGTTTTGAGCTAGCATTTGAATCGTCTGTATCAATCTGGCAATTGAATAGTTGGAAGTGAAATTTGTGTTGAAATCACTATGTATAATCCGACAACTGAGATTGTGTGTTGATCTGGCATTTGAAATCTGTGAATAATCTGGCCATTGGAAAATCTGTTCTTGACCTGATAATTAATGTTGGTGGTGTAATAAACTTGCTATCTTCCAAATCCGAAGTGGAGTATCCCTGCTTAAGCTCATTCGACCTTACCCTCCTTTGTATTATCCCTCCCAGCAGTGTTCCCCCGCCATATCCTCTTTCGCTCAATTGGTCATTTGACTTTTTCAAACATCCCCGTGTCACTCAATCCCTTCTTTCAAGCTCTTCCTCCGCTATCTTATTTCAAGCTCTTGTGTTTTATTTGGTCTTTTGGAGTTCTTTGGATTTATTTGGTTTTTCAATCGTTGTCGCGTAATTATAAATCGAAGCCCAGAAGAATCAACGACTCGAGCAGAGCCAAGATTCAAGCAAAGACGCAGACCAAAATTTTGAACCCCTGTCCGAGAAGGCCTTGAGTAAGATCAAGACCGCGGTAAAATAGCCCAGACGAGTCAACACTTTGACCATGTCGAACCTACATTTTATGCAAATTATGTTCTTTTAAAATATCAAATTGCGTGCTTTAATTTCATATGCAAATGTATGTCAAACACCCTAAGGTTGTCAAATGCCTATTTGATGATTAAATAGTTATTATACCATTTCCTTGATAATTGAATTCCCAAAATACTTGTTACCCTAGTAAATATATGGTAACCTACTAGTTATAGGTTGTACTTAAACGCCATGCTAGTCTTGTTTAAGTACCGGGGTATTACTACCCCCAAATCATCATTTTTTAAATCATAACAATTGTTTTGGGCTGTCATTGGGGAGAATGACTGAATTGGTTGAGATAATTTATTTTCTACTTCTTCAAAAGCCTAAAAACTTGCTAATACCCCATCTGAGCGGATGGAAGGATGGTGGGTGCCGTCGAACACGAGAATGGTTGGTATGTGGTATGAACCGCCCATATAATCTTAAGGACTTAATCCTGTGATGATCTCCTATTGCAAAACAATACAACCATAAGTCTATAATGGTGTCAATCTGGCTAACTAATTGGTGTCCACCGGTAAGCGCTGCACCATTGGAGGACCCCCCATCGTCGTGAGCCCACGAGGCTACGGGTTGGGGTATGCGACTTGCGGGACCCTAGGCGTAAGTCGTATGGCGCAAGAGGGGGTCTGGGTAAGTGGTTGTCGGGTCCCACGGGAGCGAAACCCTACTCAAGTGAAACCTTAGCGGGTGTGGCAAATACCGAGGGATGCTTTGTAAAGGCCTTGTGATAATCTCCCCTTGATTCACATGTCAAAGGTAACGCGTGTATATATCAAGACGATTATCTCTTGTAGGTAAAGATGTACAATCTCTGCAGAGAATAAAACTGTTCGAACAGCTGTGCCTACAGTCACGAGCGGGCATGCGGAGCTTACAATAGTTAGTTCTATTTCAAAAACCTTTGTGGGTGGGTTGAAAAACGTGCGGGGCTCTCGTAGCTCTTGAATTGGATTTTTCCTGGGTAATCCTACCCAGTCTTGATAATAGGTGGGTGTAACCACCATAAAAAAATAAGCATGAAGGTGGAGGTAGCCTCTACTGTTGATAATTACTGCACAATTAATCTCTTAAAAAATGAAATTTTGTTAAAATACTAGGTGATAGAAATTTGTATGTTATGATATTTGAAAATGTTTGCTTTACGCAAATAAAAAAACCCGAACCATCCTTGTTAAGTCTTGTATGTATATTATTGCATCTGCTGTGTTGGCTCGCAAGCACGGTAGTTGTGCTCACCCTCGTTCTTTCCCCCAAACCTTCATAAACAGGAACCCTGGAGCTTTCGACTATTACGAGGATCCAGAAGTCTGAAGACCCAGGAGTTATTGAAGCGTAGTTTAGTCCTCAGCTGTTCTAGTTTTACCTCAGTCTAGCTGACTCCGTCGGTTCTTGTGTGCCTCCTATATTGTCCGAAGTTTCGGATAATATCGGGCGTACACGGGTTCCCTAGTCACTTGCCTGTGGAGAGATGTGCCCTCACCTCTTTGCTTCCGTTGTTGCTTCCGCTATCTTTTGTAATGTATTCATTTGACATGTTCGGCCCTTATTGTAAAAATTAGTCCGAAGCGGTCTATGTAAACTCTGATATGTAAATTAATGAATGGTATGGTTCTACACCATGTATGATTTGATTCAACAATGTGCCTGTAAAGTGCTATCTACTGATACAGGAAATAGCACAGTAGTTTCACAGAGGAATTCGAATTGAGAAATCTGGGTACCTACACAAACCAACAAAATTACTAATTAATGGAGTACCAAGATATGACATATCTATACTCTTATTAACTAAATGATCATCCATCTATAGCATCTAATTAATTCATGAGTAGTTGAATCAATGCCACTTGTTTACTTCCATTTTTTGAGACGAAAATGCCAAAAGATTCCACTATTTAATATGGTGCTGTACGAAAACAATCACCTATAACATGCGAAAAGAGAAGTAGTTGCATATCAAATAGTTTATGCAAAATGAGAAGTATTTGCATATCAAGTAGTTTACCTTGGTAATAACTTAATATAAGTAATATTTTTTTATCGGTGCAACTGTTTATTTTACTAGGAAAATGGCTATAGTACAAACATATAAAAAATCGTCTCTACTTAATTTCTCGCTGCCTCCCCATGCATGTCTTCTCCACTTAACTACTCCCACTTATAGAAGTGATTGATGATGAAAATATACATAAAGTGCATATCATGTTTTCTTTCGTTTTTTTACACCCCAATCATCCTTGTCTTACAAAGGAGCTTTTCTCCTCGATGCATATTTTCCCATCGATCCCTTGTTTGTTTGTGTGGTTGAAGGGGAACATAGAACATGCCACCCTACTACCTAGCCACCCTCACATGCCACGAATCTTCAAAAGCTCTACCAAGATTAGATTAACAAAACCGTATATTATTTTCTTAAGACAACATGATCTTTTGAGATTATGCTCACTAAACCCCACGATAAACAAGAGGGAATGTGCCCACTTACCACTCTGCAAGAATCTTTATTTGTTTTATATATCTTAGGCAAAGCTATATGATTAATTAGTCTTTATAAAAATACAGAACTTGGGCCCCAAGCTTTGATTTTGCTAATTTTGGTCTTTCATATTTAATTTGTAGCGTCATCATTCTTGAAAAAATGGACAAGTCTTCACAAACATTTCAAGCTGTTGGTGTTTACCCTTAAATCTTCTTGACTTAATTGTCTTTCGTCGTCAGTGCCAACTTATATGACAAGTGTATATATATGCTTGTTTAACCAGGTAGATAGATACCTGGTTTCCTCTCTGTGTGTGTGTGTGTGGATTCTGGAGCTGAGTATACAGAGTTGCCAACAGGTCATATGTTAACCTTTTTGTAATTCAGTTTTTCCCTTGAAATACATTTGTATATATGTTACTAGTCTCTTGAATGGAGCATCCAAATTAATAATTACAATTAAGCCCTATATTAATGTATCTTAATTTATGTTTATTATGTATGGACCTGACCCAACCTGATCAAGAGCCCATGCTGTCATGTAGTGGGGTGGGGGGCGAGACGGATATTACCAGCAGGATCCGAAGCCGGATTCTGGCGGGACCGGATTCGGGAAGGTATTTTACTATCTGGACGGATCCATGACTAGATCCGGATCGTTGAATCCGGATTCGGGATAGGATACGGAGCAAGCAATATCTAGTAAATCCGGGACGGGAACTGAATATCGGGAGGTTTCTTAGCCGGATATCTGCCAAACAAGTCCTCTGAATGTTGGCATAACCCATCCCATATAATTCCCCTAACCCTAACCCGAATGACTCAGCCTCCACATGCATCCTCCTCCCTCCTATCCTGTGCCGCTTCCTCCACCGCCTCCCCATACCACATTATCACCGCCCCCTTCGCCGCATCCTCCTCCTGCGCCGCTTCCTCTGCCCCGCCACACACATCCTTCCCCCTCTTGCGTCGCTTCCTCGTCGGCCGATCCCGTATGGTAAGGTCGTTGCAAGCCATAGAGATGAGCACATCGTCGATCTCATCCACCGGGGGCCATAGCTGCCGCCGCCTGGGGTGTCCCTAAATTTGTTCATAGTAAAATTTTAGCTCTTTGTGATTCAATATCTCGGGAAATAATCACACTACATGCTCTGGATCGGAGACAAAGTATGTCAATAAAAGAGACTTTCCCAATCATGCTAGACAAATAAACTTTAAACTTCCATTCAATAGATCAACAAAACAAAGTTCACAAATAAGCAAACAAACATCAGTAACAAACAGAAACAAGAGTATACAAGCCAAAACATTGGCTAATCATCATTTGCTGTACCAACTGTCGTCCATATAATCATGCCATCGCACCTATACTTTCTTAATATTGTGTTCTGGTTGAAACAACTATGGTTTGGTTGATGTTATGTATGGTGATTGATCAGTACTCATGTTATATATGATTTGGATTGCTATCATTAAACTTTTTTGCTAATTAATGTTTCCAAGTGTATGGTTTCGAGCCCTGATTGTTCTTTGGTGTGAGGTTCCAAGCTGTGTGAAAGTTTATCATTTATGTATTTATATTGTTATAATTGTTGAAAAATAATCCGTTGTGGGTTTTATTCTATACACTGGTGCACTTATACTCTATGTGTACCCGTATTATCCTTATATACATTTATCCATTTTCGATACGAATTCGGCGCGTATCCGTCCCGTTGCGGCACACACACACGGCCCTACTGCCATCCAACGCCATGCGGATATATGGGCCCAGCTACCAGCGAGCACTGTGCCGCGCGGGAGCCACGGCCGGGCCCCACATCCACGGACGGTGCCGATCATTCGATCTAGCTTCTGGAGCCGCACTGTGCTGCCCCATGTGCGCTCGTCCTCCGCCGCGTCGCTACCATCCAAAAACGACGACGGCGACGACGACTGGCGTGTCAGGATAAAGAAGGGGGGAGCATCCCGGCCGACAGGTCATGGCTGTGTGTGGGCCACGCGAGCCTGACCTAGATGGCTAGCTAGCAACGTGCTGCATAACCATGTGTTCTGGACAACTGTTCGCCTTTACTAAGCTACATGCATCGATCGACTTTGTTTGCAGTGGAGTTGTTGCTAGCTAGTAGCACACGCACAATTAAGTCTGCTCAATTGGGAGTTCTTGTTACATACAATACACCGGCCTATATAGATTTCTATGTTAATATATCAATAGTTATGGAGTTTTCGAAAAGAAAGACAGAAAAAAAGATATCTAGGTTCCACTTCCCTCCGTCGATGACATATATAATAGGGACTTCTACGCATGAACAAAAATATTAAGAATAATATGTATACTTTATCGTTCTAAAAAACTTATTACTTTTGATATAAGTTTTGTTCACACATACTAGATATTTTCCTATTTCTAAGATACTTCCCCAAACTGCCCTTATTAACTCCACATTTTTTTCTCCCAAATGCGTGCGATATTGTTGAAGAGTATTTAAGCCAAGTTTTATCTATGATATAATGACCCAAAATTTCACGGAGTACTGATATTATTGGTTCTCTGTGTACTTGAATATTTTATTCATATTTCTTAGGAGAGTTTTGATTGCACACATAGGATATCTGACGACTAAATAATGTATACCGTATATTAGATAGTAGGTAAATTAAATTAGTAGGTTATTTGCTCAAAACATTTGGATTTGTCTGCTATACCGTCGTGTCTCACCGCATTCACTCTCAACCATTTTGCTACGTCCAACTCAGTTAATTTTTTTTAAAAAACGGTGACCATGCATGGTGCACGTGTTTGTATTTTATGTACTTCACATATTTCCTAGAAATTAAATTCCAAGGAGATAGGATTTTTTTGCTACCGACCTGGCATTCACGGTTAGATTTTGCATCAAGATTCGTGTTCTTTCTCCTTCCTAACAACTTCAAAGACTTTTAGCTCAAAATTCAAAGACTTTCAACTCAAATTTTCTCACTTCCATCTCAAATATTAAACTTAGAACTTTTTTTTTTGAAAACTATCTATATCGTAGTTGAAAACTATCAACTAGAATTCGGTAACTTTCAACTCAAATTCGAAGACTTCCAACTCAAACTTTCTCATTTTCATCTCAAAATTTTAAACTTCAACTCAAATTTCAAATGAAATATATCAAATTTTAACTAAAAAATTTCACGTGCTTAGCTACCCCAGGCATACACATATTTCCCCTTCCAACATTCACTACCTATGCTATAAGTGCGAGTGGTTTGAGTAGAAATTTTATTTCATGGTAGATTTATGCACAAATTTTGAAGTATATTAAGGGTCTAATTTACAACCACCCACTACTCTGCTACTAACAACAGTGTTTCATAATTTGTGCTATATATGAGTTCTTGAGAGAACATGTATAGAAGCAATGTGAATTGGTTATTATGATACAAAAATAACACAATGTGTTAAAATAGCTATGCTTATTTAAAGTAGTTAACTTAATGAACTACAATTCATAGGAAAAAACCACTAACATCTATATATATATATATAGCCAAACAAAACATTATATCAATAGTTATTGTTAAAGCATATAGAACTAATTAATACAATGAATAAGTCTAATTTACTCCTTTGAAATCTACCTACTAAACTAGAAAACCATCTATATAACCCCATAAACTATGCAAAACAGCCACGTTGTTAGCCACGTCATCCGACATAGTGGCAAAACCGCCTCAGGGAGTTATTTAGACGGTTTTGCATAGTTTAAGAGGTTAGAGAGTTATTTAGATGGTTTTGCATAGTTCAAGAGGCTATTTAATTAGACGGTTTTATAGTTCAGCGGTAGATTAGACACCCCAAAGTTCAGGGGGGTTTAAATTAGACACCCCAAAGTTCAGGGGGGGTTTAAATTATACTTATTCCTTAATACAATATTTACATACCGTCGTCTACAAGTGCATGCAATTTGTACACAACAAACGATCAGTATAGTATAGCATATATGGACATTTCAGAATTTGTCCACTTTAATGTACACTTTGATCTGTACAGAGATTATACATGAACAAACTAGAGTGCTAGCTAGTTCCCTTATTCTTCAACACAAATTAAAAAAGATGACGTCAAGATCATCCAATGCGTATATGCAAATACATGGAACTTGAATGTACGTACACTTTGATCTGTACAGAGATTATACATGAACAAACTAGAGTGCTAGCTAGTTCCTTATTCTTCAACACAAATTAAAAAAAGATGACGTCAAGAAGATCATCCAATGCGTATATGCAAATACATGGAACTTAAATTCTGGCCTAATTGCATCCATTGGCTCAGCTCATTGTGCGTATCCCTTTCCAAGATGCATCTAGAAGGCCCCCCCAGCACCACTTGGTTTCTTATAGTATTGTAGACATATCATAGCATGCATTACAATATTGCGTGCCGTGCCACATCAAAGTGAGCACATTCTCCTCCCTTCTCACCAATCAACCATATACTTTCTTTTTAATTACTTGCCATGGTTAAAAACAAATCCACTCGTCAGCACCACGCATACATCACTAACTCTGCCTCCTGCCATTGTTGCCTAAAGAAGCACATCCTATGATAAAACCCTAGGTACAAATACGGCATGAAAACTTTTACTACCTAGTTAATTATGAACACAAGGGGGTTGGCTATATATAGCAGCAGATCATTTACTTACTCCATACCAGGTTTTTAACTTTTAACCTAGTAGGGCAAGTACTGGCCTTTTACATTTACACCCTCAAAATTAACTCTCCTTCTCCTGGATTTAATCAACCGGCTTTGCATGCATGTGTTTCCTCCCATGTTGCTCTTCTATCTCTGACATGCATATACTAACTGGTCCACATTATGTGAAGAGATTAGAGAGAGACAAACAGGTATAGGACACGTACATGAGGAGGGTAACTGTCAAGCCGGGTATGTAGAATCACTGTCTCCTTCCTCCATATCTTGTGCCCTAGCCAGTGAAAACTATAGAAATTGACTTTAGTTACTAACCCCCATGCATGCATGTACAATGCCATATTTTACAAGAATGGTGGACACTGGACACCAACCAACCGAACAATCAGCCATCTCACTACTGCCAACCCCCACTGCCGTACCAGGAGAGGCCGGCGGCGTGCTCCTCGGTGAAGAAGCCGGCACCGCTGAGCTCGTCGGTAGCGCCGCCGAGGAGCCCGTCTTCCTGGTCCAAATGCGATCCGTTGTACAAAGAAGGGAAAGAGGAGCTCAACGCACTCGAGGGGGCCAGGAACGAGGTGAACCCCGTGAAGCTCGGTTGGTGGTCGAAGGCCGCACCGGAGTACGGCGACACCTCCTCGTTGAACACGGCGCTGGAGTCGCTATCCGTCGACCCGTCCTTGTAGACTGCGGCGGCGGCGGCTGCCGCCACGGCCGCGGCCGACGGCCGCTCCTCCGCGGCCTCCTCTAGCTTCACCGCTATCTGCTTCTCCACCTTCTCACTCAGCTCCCTTATCTGAAACGAACATGGACACGGCGTGTTGCTCATTTGATCGATCGAAAGGAGACGTTCCACATGGGCATGGAGAGTAGCTAGTGCAAAGGCAATAGGTAGGATCCACGCGTACCTCGGCGGCGAGGGCGTCCTTGTCGCGGCGGAGAGAATCGCACTCTTGGCGGAGGGCGTCGTGGCGGGCGCGGAGGGCGGCGAAGTCGCGCTCGATCTGCTTGGTCTTCCAGCGCGCGCGGCGGTTCTGGAACCAGACGGCGACCTGCCGCGGGTGGAGGCGGAGGTCGCGCGCGATGCGGGCCTTGCGCTCCGGGTCCAGCTTGTTGTCCGCCTCGAAACTCCGTTCCAGCGCGCGCACCTGCTCCGCCGCCAGCCGCCGCTTCTTCCCCCCGAGCCCGCACGCGCCGCGCCCTCCGGCGCCGCCGCCGAGCTCCTCCTCCTCCTCGTCGTCGTCGTCGTCGTCGTCGTACGCTCCCACGACGACATCGTCGGGCTCCGCGGCGCCGTGGCCGTCGACTTCTTGGCGCTCCATGTACCTGCTTTCTTCTGCAAACAAGAGATGGGGAGAGTAAATTAATGGCCATGTTGCATATGTTACGTTACCAAAATCCGAACATATCCTGTTGTTAATTTGCTGTTTCAGTCACCTTGACTCACACGCATATAGTACGCATAATTCAATAGTTAATTTCAAAATGCATAGTGGCTAGCTATATTCTCAAAATTTAGTACGAACTGTTGATCTGAGGAAAAACACACAAATTAGAGTCCCAAAACTAAGTACATCTTATGCATGCAAGCAGGGAAGTGTATATAGACCGGAAATTGTTTGTACCTTGTTGATCCGTGGTTTCTTGGCTTGCCATGGAGGAGCCTCTGTAGATTGGCCTCTTCATGTGCTTAATTCTTGAGAGAGAAATGAAGAAGAAGAGAGATGGATCTGAGAGGAACTGGCAGGAAGAGAAGAAGAAAGCTGAACTTCTTGAGAGAGAGAGAGAGAGAGAGAGATTGGATCTACAAGCTGGCACTATAGAGAGAGAAGTAGTAGCTAGGCAGGGAAACAAATTGATGCAACAGGCCAAGGAGGTGTATAAATAAACGCATTGGTTGGGTTGGGCATGTGGGTGGTGCCAAGATGGCATGTGGCAGAGATATTTGATGCCTAATATGTTAGCACTGACAGTCAGAGGACTATCCAGTTTATCGTTTTCCTTTCTCTTTGTCTAGAATTGATGCAGTGCTTGACATGTACACCGCGTGTCGTAGTTTTGGGATGAATTTTTCTTTCTAAAATCAACTAGCCTCAGTTCATTCAGGAAATTATATACACTTTAAATCCTCAAAGTTTCGCATTAGATTATAGAAGTAATTAACAACCTGAAAAGTATATATCATCATGCATCATCTTACATTGTAGTAAATTTCAGTCGTAAAAAATGAAAAATAATGAAGTTTATGTGCGTGTAGTACACTGGAACATTCTAAATTTGTTCTCATTTCTCTCCTAGTTAGCAGAGAACTTTGGGGGTTGAGCTCGACCTTAGCCACCGAAAATCCCCTTGGAGCCCTTGGAGGTTGCTGGAGTTAGGGGAAGAAGCCGAACCCTTACATTATGGCTGTTCATGGAGTGGTACTGGTACATACCTGCATGGTTTATATTCTTGTATCCACACTGCACATTAACATTTTTTGTTTTTTTAGAACGGATCAGAGTATTATGTTGAATCATGTAGTGATAAAAAATATGTTATCTTGTGCCATATCTACAAGAAGGAACCTAATTAAGTATATACCTAACCTAGAATTCACGGGCATGCCATGCCACAAAGTATCTTGATGGGTTAGATAATCTAACCATGCATGGTTAAGGATGCCTCTAGTTAATTTAGCTAACATGCAATGGAGCTCCAACGAATACAATATTTCTCCAAACTTTTTTTCTTGTAAAATTTTAATATCGCAAAGAAGACTAGTGAGTGTGTGGACTATTACTAATATTTTTTTTGTCCAACTTCATTGCCCGCACAAGCAAGTATAATGTCACAAATACTACTAAGTCAATTATAACAGCTGGGGCTTGTACAAAAGTCATAAATAGACCTACTCAAATGCGAACACAATTAAGAATACAGAATAAACTTTTAAAAACATGTTTTTACCATAATTAAAGACAATTCTAATATATATGTACTACAAAGTAAACTTGTTTGTAACATTACTAATGCATCAACTAACTTTGTACACCTCTTGGAATTCTAACATAACTTAAGTAAATACTCGTTATTATTATTATTTTGCAATGAATGGTGTCTAAAATTAAAAAGACATTGAATGTTGGCAAGGGCACATGTAGGCATAATTTCTTAGCTTAAACCTGGGAGAACTAAGCATGTAGCTCTTTAAAAAATAAGTTGATTGCATTCGGGAGAAAAATAAAAGTCAAATTCAGGCCTTTACATTGATTTTGATCCACACCGTACTTTTTCACTGTTCCTTTTAACCGGTTCTCGTTTTCATTTGTTATGATGCTTACCTTGTGTTAACATCAGTCACATGTCATATATAACATGCGGCTCTAGTATATAACTAATAATCTCGTCACAAGACTGCATAATTCACCTGGCTAGTCATTAGTTCACATTCTTCCACTATCACAGAACGGATATTTCCTCACGGTTGAAAATCGTCAGTAAAATAGGAAAAACCGTCAAGTTTAATTTTCCTGACGGTTAACCGTCAGACATAAATCCCGTCAAGCCTAGGTGGTCGGGGATGTCCAATTTATCTGACGGTTAACCGTCAAGAAAATTAAACCTGACAGTTTTTCCTATTTTGCTGACGGTTTTTACGAATCGTCCATAAAATACATTTTGTTGACGGGTATTCACCATCAACAAAACTTAACCTGACGGTTTTTGGAACCGTGCATAAAATGAATTTTGCTGACGGGTAATAACCGTTAAGAAAATTAAACTTGACGGTTTTTTGGCCGTGCATAAAATGAATTTTGCTGACTGGTAAAAACCGTCAATAAAATTAAAATTGACGGTTTTTGACCGTGCATAAAATGAATTTTGCTGACTGGTAAGAACCGTCAACAAAATTAAACCTGACAGTTGTTTTTCCCGTCAGAAAAATGTAATTCTGACAGCCCACTAACAGAAATTCTCAATTGATCACATTTTCATACAGATGCATCATAAATCCACAATACACATCCATGCATCATAAATCCACAAATATCCATACATCATCACAATACACATCCATGCATCATATAATCCACAAACATACATACATCATCACAATACACATCCATGCCTCCATACACAAATAAGAAGTTCAAGCTTATCATTTCAAGCCCAATACCATCCATAAGGTTCACTTGCAGAAAGCAACATCGTAATCCACACAAAAGACATCTAAAAGTCCAGTACTACCATGTTCAAGTAATATAAAGGACTAATGTCACATACAAGTAATATAAGTCCATCTAAAAGTACAACAATACCATATTCAACTATTCAAAAGAGCTAGCAAGTCATCAAAGATCATGAACTATGCCTTCAGAGAGAGGCAAGCACACAAGACAAACTATATATAGGAGCGAACGTATATAGCAGCCAACTATATTACCTAATGTACCTTCGACCACCACAGCCATTCTCTCTTTGGCAGTTGAAGTACAACGCAGCAACAGGCGAGCCGAGATTGTAGATCTCCGTGAAGTCCCTCGTGTTGAAGTTTGCTCTCCACCTTGGTGCACAGGTGGTCTGCCTGCCTGCCTGCCTGAACAGGATGGACACAAAGCGATGGATTCCGGCAGTCAGACGTGGGCTCTCATAGGGGACTATTTCATTTCCTGGTGCATACAATATGAACATATTTGGTTAATGGAAGTACAATTCACTATTGTTTGATTTACATATAATTCATCTATGAATACAGAGTATCATTCGACACAATATGCAACTAGAAATCTTGTAATCAGATTAAGCGTTTCTACGATAAAACATAAGCAGCATGTCCACAAAGCACATTCAACTATATGGCAGGAGGCTGTCGAGATGAGGTTATGAAATATAATTACCCGTAGCAGGCTGTTCTTGCAGGACCTTTTCTCTGTTTATGAAATCCCAGGCACAGTCAACCATAGCATTAACAATCTTGCCAACAAATCTAGCACGCTCACCACCTGAAGCACTACCCTGTGTGCCAGCTCAAATAAATTAGAATAGATAAGCAGACTTGTTCAAATAAATTAGAATAGATAAACATACTTAGATTTCAAAAGTTAAAGACAAGTACCATAGTCCATCTGTGATATATTCGTGCATGGATAGATGACCCTCGAAACAATGAAAAGGCAATATAGAACTTTCAATTTGCAGCAGGCCAGGGTCTTGCGTGAGAAACATTTAAAAAAAATGAAAGTGAGGGATAAAAAGCAGTAAGTGTGGTGTGCTTATTCAGCCATGTCAAAATGGAAGCAATGTGATGCTTACAGAGATAGAAGCGATATCACGACAAGGTACTCTTCGGTTGAGGAATGCCATCTGGAATGCCAGTATGTTCAAATCCTCCATAAGAATTACTTCCGGTGGGTGTTGCATCAATAATATACGTCGGCAATAATACATCATAATACTCAACACAAACGTAACATACAAAACATAGTAAAGCACCAAATTATGTGATCTAAATGCTATTTATATATATCAAACAGATCTTAACCAATTAAAATTTTTCTATCAGGTTTGCAATAGTTCTGTTGATGGTCACCACTACATGGGAACGTAGGTTACCAAAATGATGAGCAAATGGGACACACTAACTTTTTTTTCCAGACTTCCAACGTACAAACAGCTGTATGCAACATCACACATCTGATTTCCCAAAGTAGATAGTTCCCAATCAAGTACACCAATTACTTGATCCTATAGAGAAAAATAGATAATCATCTTACAAAAGAATTAATACTATATTACTATGTACAGTAGTTAGACGATTATGTAAATACTTGTGATACCAAAAATACAAACCTCTGTTGGGTGAATCACCATGAACAAGACCAGTTCCCAATCCTACCGATGAATCTTCTTCTGGTACATGTTCTTTCAACCAATGAGCTAGATCAAGCATCTTCTGATAACGTGCAGGCTTCCCGTCATTAGTGGAAGAAAGATATTGCCTCTCCCATCTTTCTACTTAAACCAGGAAACAATAATTATCTTTAAATGCAAATGGAATATCACAGCTATCATTAGTCGTAGCAAGACAACTATAATTCATTATTACATATATACTGCAACATCAATGCCGTAGCAAATGATCATTTTTTAGAACAATGATCGGTTAATTAAATAACTCTTTACTGAGATGAGCAATCACTACTACAGAAAAACTCATCACGAGCGGTTCATGCGATCATCACGAGCGGTTTTGAACCGTCGAAATTTTATGTCTGTGATAATAGGCGGTTATCCTGAGCGGTTCCAACTATGAACCGTATGTGATTACGTAGTATCACAGATGGTTCGTGGTTGGAACCGTCTGTGATAAGTCTTTAGACCTAATTAATTTTTATCGTATTTTCAGCTAGCCTCAAGGATTGCTAGCCATGCCCTCTGAAAACTAGCAAGCAGAAACATATCACGATAATTGTTGACAACTCAAAGTGATCATTTAATTCAAAATCAATTACAATGTAGCTTGTATTGAGATTTGTGTATTTAATGTAGGAGAGGCGTCGTACTTGTTGCCATCTGTTAGCCAAATCGTGCGTCGCAACTAGTAAAGGCAAGTGCATGGTAAACAGCGATCAATGATCGATCACTGTGATTCTTTATCTTTCAGTACCATTATTGTTGTGCTTTTATTTTATTTAATTGCAAACAATGAATTGGTATGATTATATCTTTGTTGATAAACATGATGAAAAGTTGGATATGATGTTTATGATGGAGTTTGCATGTTTGCATTCATAAGCATCTTGGCATATGAGCAGGTGATCATGATTGATCACAACTCCACGGGAGTGGAGGAGGTCCCCGATCCTTATGGAGGAACGGGCTTGAGAGTGAATGTTGTCGCGAGCATTCACTCATGCTATACCGGTATACGCGAAAGAAGTGCATGTGGACATGTAGATTAGATTTGCATTGATACATGAGATTAATGGATGTGAATTAAAGAGAAGATAACTGCATGAGAATATTAATGAAAGTACCTGTAACGATAATGAAGTTATTGAATGTGGTTGATTGATTATTGTTCGTTGTTTATGGATGTGTTTGCTGAGTCGTGGACTCACCCTTGCTCTATTGTTGTCTTTAGGTGATCTTCGAGGACGCCGTAACTGAGAGCGAATAGAGCACATGGACCACCTATGATCATTTACCTTCATAATCTTTTCATTCAGAATTGGATTACTCCTGGACATGTTAGAGGTTGAATAAAGTTTAGGACATCATTTTGGACTAGATTATTTATTTCAATAATTTGGATTCATTGGTTGATGCTATTTTGGACTGTTTAGCTGGTTATATTCCCCTTGCTTATTTATTGTCGTTTGAACCATAATTATGCATGTTCTTTTGTGATCCATGGATATGTTTATTGTTGTTTTCTGGTTGTAATGTTATAGTGTGTCGCTAATTATTAGCTGAGAGAGTAGTGTGGTGGCATTCTAGGCTCAGTGTTGGGCTGGGGTGTTACACATACTTAGATTTCAAAAGTTAAAGACAAGTACCATAGTCCATCTGTGATATATTCGTGCATGGATAGATGACCCTCGAAACAATGAAAAGGCAATATAGAACTTTCAATTTGCAGCAGGCCAGGGTCTTGCGTGAGAAACATTTAAAAAAAATGAAAGTGAGGGATAAAAAGCAGTAAGTGTGGTGTGCTTATTCAGCCATGTCAAAATGGAAGCAATGTGATGCTTACAGAGATAGAGCAGTATGCAGCAAGGTACTCTTCCAGTTGAGGAATGCCATCTGGAATGCCAGTATGTTCAAATCCTCCATAAGAATTACTTCCAATGGGTGTTGCATCAATAATATACGTCGGCAATAATACATCATAATACTCAACACAAACGTAACATACAAAACATAGTAAAGCACCAAATTATGTGATCTAAATGCTATTTATATATATCAAACAGATCTTAACCAATTCTAATTTTTCTATCAGGTTTGCAATAGTTCTGTTGATGGTCACCACTACATGGGAACGTAGGTTACCAAAATGATGAGCAAATGGGACACACTAACTTTTTTTCCAGACTTCCAACGTACAAACAGCTGTATGCAACATCACACATCTGATTTCCCAAAGTAGATAGTTCCCAATCAAGTACACCAATTACTTGATCCTGTAGAGAAAAATAGATAATCATCTTACAAAAGAATTAATACTATATTACTATGTACAGTAGTTAGACGATTATGTAAATACTTGTGATACCAAAAATACAAACCTCTGTTGGGTGAATCACCATGAACAAGACCAGTTCCCAATCCTACCGATGAATCTTCTTCTGGTACATGTTCTTTCAACCAATGAGCTAGATCAAGCATCTTCTGATAACGTGCAGGCTTCCCGTCATTAGTGGAAGAAAGATATTGCCTCTCCCATCTTTCTACTTAAACCAGGAAACAATAATTATCTTTAAATGCAAATGGAATATCACAGCTATCATTTGTCGTAGCAAGACAACTATAATTCATTATTACATATATACTGCAGCATCAATGCCGTAGCAAATGATCATTTTTTAGAACAATGATCGGTTAATTAAATAACTCTTTACTGAGATGAGCAATCACTACTACAGAAAAACTCATCACAGACGGTTCATAACAGTCATCACAGACGGTTTTTGAACCGTCTGAAATTTTATGTCTGTGATAATAGGCGGTTATCACAGACGGTTCCAACTATGAACCGTATGTGATTCTGTAGTATCACAGATGGTTCGTGGTTGGAACCGTCTGTGATAAGTCTTTAGACCTAATTAATTTTTATCGTATTTTCAGCTAGCCTCAGGAATTGCTAGCCATGCCCTCTGAAAACTAGCAAGCAGAAACATATCACAGATAATTGTTGACAACTCAAAGTGATCATTTAATTCAAAATCAATTACAAAAGAATATTTCAAGTATATATTGTCGCTAGAGTTACAAATTGAATTACAACCAGTCAAAGTGAATTACAATATTGAATCAATTGTTTCGAGGTTGTTCATCGGTGTCGATGGCGTGAAACTCTCCGGTGGTGTTAACTATGTCTGCCTTGATGAAGACGCAGAGCTCCCCTCGAACGTGCGTGACCTGGTCCATCTCGAGTGCATTTAACTCTATGTTCAAGCCCTGTCGCTAGCAGGAGTAAAGTAGTAAGCATATATATTTAAATTTATAATTAGGAAATAATTATTACGAGATTAACAAACCTGGGGATCGTGCATCCTAGAAGCAATCAATAGCTGCATATGATGGCATACGTAGAATGCGCATAGGTGATCTCGTTTTTGCTGGCGGCACTGCAAAAATAGAATTACATATATATGTACAGTCAGTTCGAGACGCAATATTGCGGAGTATGATATATGATTATTGTGTTGTAGCGCGTATCAGAAATCGCATCCTGTGAGTCAGTGTGGCGCTCGTTCCCTTGTACAAACCTCCCTCGGCAACATAGCTGATCAACGCCCAACATGATTCAAAAAAGTTATCCTTGTTCATTTCAAACGAAGGAAGACTACAATAGAGTTATGTGCGGAGGAAATGAACATACATATCGAGTATTCCTTTAAGAAGGGTGAAGTCGTGATATTTGTTGAGTAGAGAATCAAGGTACAATACTATGTTCCTCTTTGGCACAAGAATCAGAAGAATACAGTGGAACCTACTCATGTATGTCGCTATAGTCATAAACCTATGTTGAAACGTAATTTGTATAACAAATATTGACCTCCAAGTGAATCGCATCTTTAACCATTCGTTGAACCGACGGTTGTGCTCTCTCGTTATCCAAACCTCCGACCTGTCTGGATTCTGTTGGCGTACCATGTCTTTGTGCTCGTCGATGTACGGGGACACTTGGGTCATGTGTTTCAAGACCGTGAAATGGGCCCGCGCGATGTATCTAGATCGGGAGTGATTGCTTTCCTCCCGATGGTCCCGATACCTCCGCCTCCCCTCGTGACGAGATAGAGGCACACCTATCGGTTCCACCTGAGCCATGTAGTCGACGCAGAACTCAATGACCTCTTCTGTTGCATAACCTTCGATGATATCGCCCCTCGAGATCGATTCCGCACGTAGGACTTCGAATTCCCATGTATCTCTCGAAAGGGTACATATGACGTAGGAACACAGGGCCGCATATCTTTATCTCTTTCACAAGGTGAACAATGAGATGGACCATGATATCAAAAAAAGACAGAGGGAAATACATCTCAAGATGACATAGAGTCGTCATCACCTCGCCTGCAGAGCGCCGAGTCCTTCGGGATCGATGACCTTCTGAGCAATTGAGTTAAATAAATAACACAACTTAAAGATTACCACTCGGTCTTTGTTTGGCAAGATACTCCTAATTGCAACAGAAGCATCTGTGTTATCAGCACATGACAATCATGAGACTTCATACCAATTAATCTTAAATCTTTCATGGAAACAAGTTTCTTAATATTGGCAGAGTAACCGGACGAAACTTTCACACCATGCAAGCTTTGACACAGTTCATTTCTCTCGGCCTTGGACAAAGTGTAGCAAGCTGGGGGAAGGTATGTTCGTCCTTTATCGGTCTCTTTCGGTGCTAACTCGGTTCTTATGTTCATATCAACCATGTCATGCCGTGCGTTAACACCGTCTTTTGTTTTGCCACTAATGTTCAGTAAGAGACCAATCAAGCTATCACATACATTCTTCTCCACGTGTATGACGTCGATGCAGTGGCGAACTTCTAAGTGCTCTCAATAAGGCAAGTCCCAAAAAATTGACCTCTTCTTCCAGATGTTTTTCTGAGGGGTACTTAATTTACGTCCCTTTCCAAGCACAACATCGATATCCTTAACCATATCATATACCTCTTTTCCTCTAA
The DNA here is from genome assembly GCA_036346395.1 of Hsuehochloa calcarea. Taxonomy (NCBI): domain Eukaryota; kingdom Viridiplantae; phylum Streptophyta; class Magnoliopsida; order Poales; family Poaceae; genus Hsuehochloa; species Hsuehochloa calcarea. The sequence goes on along the minus strand of CM070611.1, from coordinate 13,926,161 downwards.
AAGCCCTTGGAGCTGAACCGTCCTCATTATTTTCGTCGAATTATTTCTTCATCTTACGGTATGGGTGAATCCTAGGAAAGAACCTACGATGACGTATATACACAGTTTTGCGCGAGTTGTTCAGCCATACACTCTCGGTACCATCTAAGCAGTGCGGACAGGCTTTGGCTCCTTTTGTACTGAACCCCAACAGGTTACCAATGGCAGAAAAATCATTGATGGTGTAGAATAACATGGCGCGTAAAGTAAAGTTCTCTCGTTTGTACGCATCCCATACTTGTGCCCCTTCGTTCCAAAGTGTCACAAGATCTTCCAGCAATGGTGCTAGGTACACATCAATATCGTTCCCAGGTTGCTTCGGCCCTTGGATAAGTAGTGACATCAAAATGTATTTTCGCTTCATACACAACCAAGGAGGAAGGTTGTACATACATAGATTCACGGGTCAGGTGCTATGTCGGCTGCTCATGTTACCGAAAGGATTCATTACGTCCGTACTCAACCCTAACCTTATGTTCCTCGGTTCCGCACCGAACTCTTCGAAGCTCCGATCGAAGTTTCTCCACTGGGCAGAATCAGTAGGGTGTCTGAGCTTCCCATCTTTCTTACGCTCCTCCGAGTGCCAACGCATCAATCTTGCCTCCTTTCGGTTTGCAAATAAACGCTTCAAACGTGGGATCACGCATGATACCACAACGCCTTAGCAGAGGTCCTTGCTTCGCTTTAGCAAGATTCTTACGCTTGTATCGGGATGCTTTGCACACGGGACATACATGCATGTCTGCATACTCTTTACGGTAGAGGATACAATCGTTCGGACATGCATGTATTCCTTCTACTTCCATTCCCAATGGACAAATAACCTTCTTAGCTTGGTAGGTCGTGTTGGGCAACACGTTTCCCTCCGGAAGGATGTCACTAAGAGACCTAACAACGCCAGAAAACTCTTGTCGACCAACCATTGCTTGCCTTCCATTTCAGCAGCTTCAAGCACGGTTGACAAACTTGTGTATTCCGCTTGCGCCTAGGAACAAAGGTTTCCCCGAGTCCTCCATTAAGCCCTCGAATTTACAAAACTCTCTCTCACCGTAGTTCCCTTCTGCATCGCGTAGCATGTGATCCAGATTGTCATCATGCGACCTATCCTCATCAAAAGTACATTCCATACCCTGCATATCGTTGACTTCCTCGGCGATGTCGTCATTACTGACTTCTGGTATAATCTGCTCTTCACCGTGACTGCTCTAACATGTATATCCTTTTTTGAAACCCCTTCGTATTAAGTGAGATTCGATCTGCGCCGGGTTGTTAAACATGTTCATATTACCGCAATCAATGCATGGACAGTACATAAATTTTATCCCCTTCTTCAACATATCCTGCTCGGCGGCTCTTCTAAAAGCAAACACACCATTAATATACTCTTCACTCACACTGTTCTCAATGTACATCCAGTTTCGGTCCATCTACACGTATACGCACGTAACAAATTAATTAGTGTTAAATTATATTAATAAACCGCAAGTACCCTTCATAATGACCAAACACATTAGTGATTAGTCTAGAGTAAATATAAAGGGTTACAGATCGTTACACATGAGTGATTAGTCTAGAGTAAAAATAAAGGGTTACAGATCGTTACACTTCTCTCCAAGGTGGCGCAATGTGGGAGGAGGCAGCAGAGGTGCCGCAATTGGGGAGGAGGAGGCAGGGGTAACAGCTCAAAACGGAATGGGCAGCAATGTGCATGGAAGGAGGCAGCAGTAGCAGGGTGGCGCAACGGGGGAGGAGGTAGCAGCAGCAGCAGGGTGGCGGCACCTCAAATGGAATGGAAAGGGGGCCTGTCGGGAGTATCTAATTTATAGTACTTGTATATCACAGACGGTTCTTGTAAAGAACCGTCTGTGATAAATAAGTATCACAGATGGTTCTTTATACGAACCGTCTGTGAAGTATCACAGACGGTTAACGAAGAACCGTCTGTGATAACCGGGGGGGGCGCGCTAGCGGCGTGGAGACGGAGCGACGCGGGGGGGAGAGGCGACGGAGGGACGCGCGTTGGGGTGGATTTGGGGAATGGACGCAGGGGGGAGGGGATTTGGGGAATGGACGCGCGGGTGGCAGGGACCGAGGGATTTCGGCGTGGAGAGGCGCGTGGTATTTTTTTCCCACGTGCGACGAAAATTATTAACCTCACGGTTCAAATCGTCAGGTTAATGTATTTTACCGATGGTTATAATAGAACCGTCAGTACAATTAACTTGACGGTTCAAACCGTCATGTTAATGTATTTTGTTGACGGTTCTATTATAACCGTCAGCAAAATTTAAATTTTCCTGAGGGGATACTATTCCCGTGACCAAAATAATATATCTTAACGGCCAGTGCGGGCCCGTCAATAAAATTGGCGACCGTCAGGTTTTGTAAGTTTTCTAGTAGTGTTCAATTCAATTCAGCCCGTACGTCCAGTATCGCACATTTGCACTAGAGACCCTTGTATTTACACATCTCCTCATGTAATTTGTCTAAACTAAAACCGGCCACCTCCATCCATCCCGTATACAGCTAAAACCTAATTGACATGGAGGCTAGCTGTTCCTGTAAAACTGAGCAAATTCTAACATAGAATAGAATGCCGATTTGTTACTGTAAAATGTCAGCTTAATTAGCTGTGACGCTACAGTGAAGCCCCTATTTTCTGATCGTTTCATGTGGTGTCGAAACGTGGCATCAACATGTGTAGCCGGGACGCAACCACCGAGCCGGCATTCGCAACAAGTGCACCTGATCAGGAACCATACCGTGACCCTACCCGAATTGTAAAGTCAGAGGACTAAACAATTAGGTGCTTAAAGTGACCCTAATCTAGCCTAGGTACATATATAGCCAGAGCTATACCTCTTAACACCAAAAGTTACACACACAATTAGCTATCCAGGTAGATCGATCGATCGATATATGCTTTGCTAGTTCTACAGCTAAGCTAGCTCTAGTTCCTTTCACATCATTTTTTGCTCGAGCAAGAAGAGGCCTATGATTGGCTATACATGCATGCATGCATGTCCATGTAGATGTTGGAACAGCTAGCCAAAGCATCACCAAATTGGGACTGACAAATCATCTTTTCTGGCCATCGATCGACGCGAGTTGTGCCATGCTTATCGCTCAGTTGTGTGTGACTGTTCATATATATGGAGAAGGAAAAGATGCATGGTTTACTACAAGTAGAAAGATCAATGACCATATGTATATATGTTGAAGGCTTGAAGCTGCATATATGCATGCACTTGCTTATCTAGTCCCAGGTAGATTAATTAGCCAGGCATTCGAAAAGGCAGGCTATTTTGATGGGCCGTACGTCGTGCCAGCGGCACGAGCACTGGCCATGGCCACTCGATCGTACTCACACCGCGACAAAATGTAGCAGAAAATGTTCACTGTTTGCGATTTTTTCTCTCTTTCAAGTCGACAGCCGCATATGGAGGCAAACATGCGTGCCTCAATTCGATTGGGAGCAGCTATACATACCATGTCCATATGATATATAACAATTAAAGGAGCAACAGTCTGCGTCGACTCTACTATCTGAAGTGTAACTTTCTTTGGGCTTTATCCAGTTGGGAGTGGTACTGCGACGTGTAGTACGACGTGAGAATGACTCATAGAGCAAGAAATTACAGATAAGTCGTCTGATTATCATGAGATCAAAATCTACATACATTCGTTGTTCGATCAAAGGTTATTGAGTGCTCGCAACATAATTAAGCTTCCCACCGGCTAGCATATTCCTAGGTTCTATGATCTCCCACGCTAATCAAACAGCCCAGATTGCAATCTCATATTCTCTTTATAGGTATTTAAGCGAACTCATCGCCCGATATATCCGATATAAATATCTTCGCATAAAGTGCTCGAAAAAAAAGGGGAAATTAAGAATGATCGATCAAAACTCGAGGGAACTGGCCCCTCAAAATTTGCAAGAAATGGAAACCATCGGAAATCGGGAACTAGGGCACAAAACTTATTGCATGGCCGAGAAGTCACGAGCACTTAATTATGACAAAAGAAACAAAGACCTTCAAGAGCACACGCTTACACAATGCAATTAGGACCTCTTAGTCATGAACTGTGCGCCTGCACAGACATCAACGAATTCCAACTCTGTCTCTATCAGCGTATGTACCATCGTTTTTAATTGTAGCCATAGATCATGCTTATGCCTAAAAGGTTAATGTTTGAGATGTTTTATTTTCCCCGATTAAATTTGAAAATTTCTAACTACTTTTCCTTTTTCGATTAACGTGAAAATTTCAAACTTTCTATCCTCCAAAGAAAGATTAACGTGGGGCTTCGCCTCCAATTAGTAGATTTTAAAGATATATATATATATATATATAAAGTGTAGGTTAGTTCCTAGGGTTAGTATATAGGAGATGAGAGTGACAGACAGTGTCGTGTTTCTTCCACGTCGTTATGGTGGCCCACGAAACTGACATGCATGTCCATTGGCTGCAGTGGAATCCCTAGCTACGCAGTGCATGCCATTGCCATCCATCCTCCATCCACCACACAAAAAAGAAGAAGATAAAAACACTAAGGACAAGTGGGCTGTGATCGAGCTGCGGCTGGCTAGTAACTAAAGCTGATTAAAGTGATGGAGAGATATTGGAAGTGAGAGAAAGCGAGGTCTACGATGAATGTGACGTGTGCCTTGAGAAGAAAAAAGATGGCCTTTTGATCGATCACCTTTCGATCTTGTGTGTGTGCACACCTAAAAGCTGACCCCCTAGCCTTTGTTCCCACAAAGAAAACAACGATAGAAATGAGCTAGGGAAATATCAGGTACATCTAATTTAAGTTATATATATATATATATATAAGGCTAGCTCTTAATTAACTCCTTTTAGTTATCGTCTGCTAGCTAGCTTTGAGTGCTTGTTCGGTTAGAGAGAGATAAATCATAAAATCATGGAAGAGAGAGACCAAACTAGAAGTTAAATTTATGGTGGTGTTAAGGTACATGAGTGTACTTTGTTAATAATATGGTGAGTGTTCGTGGCACAAAAATTACAGGGGGGCATATCCGGTGTTTCCGTTGCATATGCTTCCGCTGATCCCGCCTCAAAGCGTCACGTAAATGGTGACACTTTTTTTTTTTTAAAAAAAAACTCTTCTTGTACGACTAAGTCTCCCGCTACTGCATATACTTGTATGAGCTACTCACACCACCATGAATTGCGCCGGTTGTCAGAATTCCGAGTATTGGTGAGGGATTGATCACTTCTACAGTACGCTTAGGCCCGTTTCGAACACACAAAAAAAATACAAAATATATATATATAATAAATAGTTTAATTTTCCTGTTCCATACATGGCCTGACAACACTTTTTTTTTTATTACAGATAGTCTGCCCATGCACAACCAATCTGGGCCGGACAATCTGCCCATGCACAACGTTGCAAACTATGTAAGCTGCATTCGAGTCAGCAAATTGTTCTCCCGCACCCCAAGAATAGATGTCAGCATCGATCTGACGACGAATGGCTGAGATAGAGAAAGCTAAGCCTGTGGGCGCTCAAAACTAAGAGCTGATGACGCAGGCACGGAGGAGGCAAACAAACTTCACAACCATCAGTGTTTTTTATATATAAAAACATTTTAAAATAATATTTTAGATTTTTTTGGGTACTAATTAGCTTCAAAAGAGGCTAAATTAGAGGGGGAAAAAATAAACTCGTCTTTCTCGAGGGTTGTGGCTAAGGCTACTGATCTGATCGATTAGTCGAGATCGAGTAGTGACCGGCCGGTGAGGTGTGTGCATCAGTGCATGAGACTTGACATGAGTGGGCACTGCGAATCCTGTCTCGTCGGCAACTACATGTACAGAAGCTAAGCCGATCGAGCAAGCTATAGCTTAAGCTGAATTGGATGCCGACTCCTCTGGTTTGTTGCGTTCACTGATCTCCCTCTGGGATCGGATGTGACCATGTGAGACCGCGACGTGTGCGCAACAGAAGCACTGAATATTGAAGCAGTGCCTTGATTTTGAGCTCAGATATCAGCGCAGGTGATGCACGCATTTGGTTTTGAAATTTTTTGTATATGCTAGCTGCCTGGGCCATTGTTCTTTAGTAATTATATTGTGTGGCATAGGTATGCTATGAATGTCTTGATATTTATTCGAGGGGGAAATGGAAAAAAAAATCCCATCTTCGAAAAATGCTGCCGCAATCATGTCTCTTTGAAAAATACCACTCTAACCGTCTAGTACTTTTAGAAATGCCATTATGATCAATACATGCTCATTTTCATCAATGTATTTTTGTATGGACGTGAGTGCCCCTCAAAGTCAAAGCATTCGGATCAATTTAAGCAACCGACCCGTCTAGAGAACAGGAGTGCGACACGATGCGTATGGAAACAGAGGAGAAGGCGCATGCGCGCCTTCGGACTAGAGAAAGCGGAAAGCTGGAAAGGGAAAGCGGAAAAGAAGGTAGGCTTTTCGAATTTGGTAAAAACTCAAATTCAAAGAAAAAAAATCCAGATTTTTGAAGCTTTGGGTTATTTCAACACCTCCTGTACTTCCTTCCGTATTTTTGTATGGATGTGAGTGCCCCTCAAGCCATCCTTGTGCATTCGGATCAATTTAAGCAACTGACCCGTCTCTCATTCCTTCCCCAACACGACAACACATACACAGACCTACAATCTACAGGCGGAGGCGAACCATGGAGGAGACCCCGTGAGCGGCGGTCGTGTAACATCCCAAAAGAATCCAAAACTTTGGTTATATACAAACATCAACTTTAAATTTTTTTTTAAAAAAAAATACAGAACACATAAAATTATATAATAAAGAAATTCACAATAAACTACACTATGTCCGGATTCTCCACAACGGTTTTCATAATTTTTAGAATCTGTTTGCTATATTTAAAATTTCGACAAAGCATCAGTCTCTCTCAAAAATTTCAAACCCAATTTGAATTTCCTGCTCACCATTTGGGCTGTAACTACCGTGTCTCATTTACTCGCGCCTCACTTCAGCCCAACGCAGCCCAAACCAGAGCACCCCGCTCCCCTCTCGCTGACGACGTGGCCCCACTCGTCAGATGTCTTCGTCCACCTCTCTTCGCCTCCACGCGCCAGTGCCTGCTCCGCCAGCCCCCGATTTGCTCCCGCCGCCCACTGTTTCGCACTCCACTTGCTCCCATTGCCTCCTCCTGTGCCATGCGTCACCGCACCCACGCTAGCAACTCCTTTGTCGCCACCTTTTCCTGAACGGGAGGAGACGCTCGAACGCCTACGCGTTTTCTCGCTGCGCCCGCCATTATCTCGTCGCTCATATCGCGATCTACTCACTGCTACTTAAGCATCCATTCGCGTCACCATCTCTCTAGCTCACCCCTCGTTCCATCTTGCGTAATCTTTGAGCTTCTAGCTCTCTTAATCGCCGAGAACGAGTGTGTCGTCCTCGACGCTGGTGAGCATGCCCCCAACCGCCATTGCCTCTGGTGAGCTTCATTGCCCTCGCCACCTACGTCACCATGCACCCCTTACCTCACTCATACTCTTTCTTTGCTTATTGTAGCCCCAGGAGCTTCGTAGCGTAATCGCGCTGTCATCTTCTTCATCTCCGGAGCGCACCCTAATTCGGACCTTCACATTCCTGGCGCTCTGGTGAGCTTGAACCTCACCTAACCACGTCATAACGCGTTCCATACTCCACTAATGCTTCTTCCTCGCTTGATGTTGACCCAACCATAGTGTGTCACCGAATCGAGCTTCTTCCCTAAATTCGGCTGCCGTAGACCCTTTTTCTGTTCGCCGCCACCTGGTGAGAGTCGCCGGCTAATTCCTTTTACCTTAACCTTGCTTAGCACGCCTGTGAGCTTATGCGTGGCTCCATTTCAGCAATCCATCACCGAGGAGACGTGTGAGCTACCACCGCCACCGCTGCCCATCACTGCTCCAAGCTCTCTGGCCATTCCTCGACGCCATCAACGCCCTTGGTGAGCTTCTAGTAGTCCCCTACAGCTATTACGTGTGTTAGCTTGGATGATTAGCTAGTGTAGCGTAGAGTTCATTGTAGCCGATCACGGCGTTGCCGCGAAGAGCGTTGTCGCCACCACTCCAGTGACCACTGGTGTCCGTGCCGCCGCTGCTGATAGCATTGCAGTAGTCCTCTGGAGCCAATGCGCACCATCTTTCGCCGAAATATGCTCCATTTGCAAAAGCTATCCACCGTAAACCCAAGAGCATCCGCCGCTTGTCGCCGGCGTAGCGTCGCCTCCATCCATCTTTTTGGCCATTGCCACCACCCAGTAGAGTCACTGTCGAGCTTGGAGTCCATTTTGCCATTTCCCGAGCCAAGCCGTTGCGCCGTTCGCCGCCGGCGAGCTTGTGAAGCTAGCGTAGTGTGCTGCACTCACCTCTCCTTCTCTAACCCTCACTCTGACTTGTGGGCCCATGTGATTAGGATTAGTTTAGCACTAAATGGTAGAGGTTATAGTTACTAAGTCACTAATGTGTGGGAACATCAGGAAAGATAATAAAAAATCTAATTTAAAACATATTTAGTAAATGAGTCACATACTATTTTCGGTTTTAAAACATGTTTTAAAACCAAGAGGCTGATAAGTGGACCCCACGTGTCAGAGGATTAAAATCAAAATTAGGTTGAATTATTTAGTTAATAGTTAATGAGTATATGACATGTGGGACCATCATTGTCTTCGTAAATAAAATAAAAAATCAAAAACCCAAGAGACTAACATGTAGGGCCCAACCCACATGTAAGCAAATGATTTTTGGAAAAATGGAAAATCCACCTTAAATATAAAGGAAATGCACTTTCTCTGTTTGAAAGTATAAATTTCAGAAAATACACTTTGGACGATACCCTTTTTGTTATTTTAGGATTTTTCAGACCGAGCAAAATTGGAATGTTAATAACTTTTGCATATGAACTCCAAATGGAATGAATATTTTCTATAAATTCATCAAAAATCATGATATATCTTCATATGAAAGAATATTTGGATTTAGTTACCGTTGAATTTATTTTACTATTTGTGATATGTTTTCGGCTCTTTCGAATAGACGTCGTGATGCGGATCTAATAATCCTCAATTAATTAAATTATTTATATGTAATTTTTATTATAGATAGCAATATGCTCATGATAGTCTTGAGTATATCCCTTATCGTTCATAAGGGAGAAGTTTAAGATAATCGGTTGTAAACCATCCTACGACCACCCTGTATGGTCGTAAGATGTTCTACAACCACCTCATGGTCATAAGCCTTTTTACAACCACCTCGTAGTTATAAGCCTTTCTACGACCAGGTCAATTAAGACAACCCTTTAGTCAGCAAAGTCTACAATATATTGGCATAATTGACTAGGGAATCTTATACGTTGTGTAGATTAATACAGAGTAGTTAATATATCTTGTTATGCTCTGGGATAACTGCATGTACTACGCCTCTTTCTTTCATGATAACTGTCAGGTGATGCGGGGTGTCATCTCTCTAACAATAACTTCCATCAAGGTGCGCATTACATGAAATGTTGAGGCGCCTCTTGGCTTAGAGTAACTGCCGCCCTTCATGCACTATATAAAGGCGAAAGTCAGTGGACATTAGGGCAGATCAGGAGGAGACATTGTGCATTAGTTTTCTTCTTGATTGTAAAGAGTATAGTCAATACATCAACACATGAGTATGGTTGTTATTATCTGAGGAGAATGACTGAACCTGTCTAAATCCCTTTGTATTTCTCAGCATGGTTCTAATTCTAGGAGACCCCCAAATATTCATTCGTAAGATCGATACTAGATCATCGACAGTTGACGCCGTCCGTGGGGATCTTCCAGTTCTTCCTTTTTAATAAGTTTTCTTCATTTTTTCTACTCTGATGCTTTCATGGCAGGAGAGTGGAATGAGGAGAACTGGTTCGATTTGGCAGACTACGTAGAACTCGACATGGATGCCTGCTACAAATACGAGCAGAGTATTATTTCGTTCGACGGTAATGTTGCCTCCAAGGATTTTCACCAGACCAAGTAGACCTTGTCGCAGAAAGTTGATGAGGGATATTTTTCACCCACAACATTAAGTCCAGATGAGAAACCAGATTCCTCAGAAGGCAAGGGTCCATCCGACCATGATCAGGACTGCACCAAGACAAGTACAGAGCATGGTGAGAATCCCCCTCCAAATGTTCGAGTTCGTCCGAGGCTGTCCGATCTCACACAGCAATTCCTGGAATCCATCATTCCAGTACTCAACTAGCATCTAGTTATCGTCACCCTTCGGTTGCCCCCACGAGGTGTGTGGTTGAGCCCGCTTTTCTTGCGGATTCGACTATACACTCGCAGGGTTCTCCTTCGATAGGAGACGGTTATAACTCATAATTCCCCTTCTTGAAGGGGATTTCTCCAAGGCGCGAGGCGTTGTTGTTCGACTACTCCTCAAGCTAGGAGGACTCAGGCACAAGTAGAAATCATATCCAGGAGGTCTTTGTCCTCCCCTCAAATCCTAATCTCTCTCCGAGAGACAGGACTAGGGATGCTCCCCCTTCGCTCACTCACTTCGGGCTCTTGTGGTGCTGGCGAGGATGCCTCCCACGGTGAACAGGATCAACACCTTCATGAGTGTGGGAGAAATCCTAAGAATAATCACTCTCCACTGAGGCAAACTCAAGCAGACTTAGATATGGATGATCCTGAGACTATCTGGAGGAGGAGAATTGCATCCCAGAGAACTTTACCTGGGTGCATTCAATATCGGTCAGAGGAAGGTCAAGAACTTCAACGTCTAAATGACCTAATCGAGAATCCAACTCAAGAGCTTGGACGAGCGCCAGGCTACAACCTCTTCACTTAATATATCACACGAAGGCTTTAGGGCGCAATGGTCAGGCTTGAGCAAACTCGCCAACATCATTCTAGTGGTCGTACAGGAATGACTCCATCGAACACCAGTCATTCGAATAACTCTCCTCATGGAGAACGACACGACAACAGTTTCGATCGCTCCCCTAACCACAACTCCCATTGAAGAAGAGTTCTTCAAACATCAGGTGATGGATAAGCTCCTAGAGGATGTGATCGTTCACTACTTCTGCCTAGGAATCTGCAATAGCAGATGAAATACGAGTAGTATTACCCTTGTAGGACTGAGACCTATCACATGTCAGGTCCTCCTGCCACTAGGTATCGTCGTGTACGATCACCTGGTGACATCATCCCTTCTTTCCCACAAACAAATCGCCGTGATGTTATTACAGGACGTCGGACATTCTCGCCTGAACTTCGAGCAGTTCGCTGGCTACCTCGATTTCGACCGGTGAACATGGAGATGTTTGATGGGTCACAATATGTCATCGAATTTATGTAGATCTATGTGACCACTGTTCGGGTAGCAGTTGGTGGAGAGCACATCATGGCAGATTACCTTTCTACTGTGCTCGAAGGATCTGCTCAATCGTGGTTGTTAAACCAACCATTAGAGTCGATCTATTCGTGGCAACATATTTGTGATCTACTATTGGCCAATTTCTAGGGCACCTACAACTATCCTAGAAAGAAGGATGACCTGCACAGAATGAGACAGAATACCCATGAGACCTTACGCCAGTTCATCAAGCGTTTTAGTCTAGTTCACAACTCCATACCTAAGGTTTCTGAGGAAACATGAGGGTTTTGAATGATCGGAGGAGGCAAACAATGCCTTCGAGGATGTCAAAAGTTATCTTACGAGTGCTCCTGTTATGGTTTGTCCAAAACCAGAAGAGACGCTCTTAATATGTCTAGCTGCCACACCACAGGTAGTGAGTGCAGTACTAGTTGTCGAACGTGAAAATGTTCAACGACCAGTTTAATACGTAAGTGAAGTTTTACACGGGCCTAAGGAGCAATACCCTCAACTCCGAAAACTGTTATATGCCCTCCTTATATCTTCAAAGAAACTAAGGTATTATTTTCAGACGCACATGATAATTGTGTCGTCTGAGTTTCCCTTAGGAGAGGTGCTCCTGAACAGGGAAGTAGCGGGACACATGACAAGATGGTCTGTTGAACTTGGGGAGTTTGACCTTCGTTTCATGTCCTGAACGGCCATTTAATCCCAAATCTTGGCAGATATTATCACCGAATGGACAAATCCTAAACCTGTTCAGGATCCCAAGTACGAATCCCACGACCAATAGACAATATGCTTTGATGGGTAACTTACGCTAAGTGGCTCGGGGGTTGGGGTGGTCCTGAAATCTCCTACAAGAGAGACCTTAAAGTATGCTATTCAATTAAACTTTTTGCCACTAACAACGTGACAGAATACGAAGGTTTGTTCGCTGGCATACCAGCAGCGAAAGCGCTCAGGATTCAACGACTACTTGTGAGAGGACGCTCTCAACTAGTCGTGAATCAGGTCAGAAAAGAGTACCTGTGCTCTAATCCAACCATATCTTGGTACTTATCAAAGTCAGGGTACATTATATCCCTCGAAAGGATAATATAACACCCCAGCCCAACACTGAGCCTGGAATGCCACCAAACTACCCTTAAACGTCTAATAATCATCAACACACTAGAAAATTATAGCAAGCAAAACAATAATAGAACTCGTCCACGGGTCTCAACAAAACCTGAGTAAAGATTGATCAAGCATGAACAACTAGGCAAAGGAAACATAATCAGGTAAGCAATCCAAAACAGCACCAAACTAATGAATTCAAAGAAAACAAAATAGACTATTCCAAAACATTGACCTAAATTTTATTCAATGTCTAACAAGTCCTAGAGTAATCCAACAATAAGGAATAAAATATTCTCATGGCAATTAATCACGTGTTTGAAGTAGAAAACTATCCCATGTGCCCTATTCGCTCTCAAACCTGGCGCCCTCGAAGATCACCTAAATATAATAGAAGGGCAAGGGTGAGTTCACGACTCAGCAAATACATCAATATACAACAAACAATAATGAATCAACGGTATCCAATAACTTCATTATCTTCACATGCACTTCTATTAATATTCTCATGATGTTCTCTTCACTTTGTTTTCACACCCATTCATCTCATATCAATGCAACTCTACTCTATATGTCCACATGCACTTCTTTTTGCGTATACCAGTATAGCATGAGTGAATGCTCGCGACAACATTCACTCTCAAGCCCATTCCTCCTCAAGGATCGGGGACCTTCTCCACTCCCGTGGAGTTGTGATCAATCATGATCACTTTCTCATATGCAAAGATGCTTATGAATGAAAAAAAATACAAACTTCATCATATTCATCATATCCAATTTTCCTCATGTTCGTCAACAATATAAAACCATACCTTTTCATTGCCCGCAATTAAATAAAAATAAATGCACAACAATAATGGTACTGAAAGATAAAGAATCACAGTGATCATCATTGATCGCTGTCTACTATGCACTTGGTTTTACTAGTTGCGACGCACGATTTGGCTAGAAGAAGGCAACAAGCACAACGTCTCTCCTACAATAAATACTCAAATTTCAATACAAGCTACAACAACAAAAGAATATTCATCAATCAACAATGCTCCTACACGTCTCCAAGTCTACCACGCTTCCCTGGTACCGAACAGTTACCTCTTTGCTGCTCTGGTACTAAAACGAGTGCAACCTGTGACTCAAAAGTCCGATCATGGCAAACCTCCCAGTTTTGGATTCTTCATGAAATTCTCCATATTTTCTTAAATTACTAAGACTTCTAATAAAACCACCTAACCCTCCGTTTTTAACCCAGCAGATTGATCTATTCCCCCAACAGACAGTAGTACTAAAAAATTCATAACTTATTTATCCAAAGTCCAAATGAGGTGTTCTTGGAGCCGCTCGAAAGCTTATCAAATTCCCCATATAAACCTAGTTGGTGAGATTTCTATATTCGGCCATCTTCTACCCTTACCAAACTAATTAACAGAACAGATAATTCTCGTCACGGTTTTTGGACAGCTGCACTAAACCCAACGTAACTTTCAGTTCACAAGGCCAAATATTATGATCTTTAGCTTTCTGGAAATATTGTAAAAATATCTACAAAATTTGTTATGGTGAGATCAACTAATTCTTCCATTAAATAATCAATAATGACCGATTACCAAAATCTGTCAGAATTAAACAGAACTGCAGAACTGCAGCGCTACAAAAATAATATCTCCCAATCCGCTCATCCAAACAACTTGATCCAATACCTACGGAAAGCTAGCGACGTCGCCCACAAATTTCTAGGTGATGTCAAGATCAGGAACTGCACTTATCTACCTCAAGAACGTCGGCCAATACTGACTGTCATAAACAGATCTATTACCAACGTCGCCAAACTAATCAAATACACCACCAATCGAATGGGGATCGGGGTTACCCTTGATGAACCGCTAAAGAACGTGAACCCGGGCTGCGATCCCTCCCCTTCTCTTCTCCCTTCTTTCCCTCCCTCTCTTCTTCCTTCCTTTTGTTGCTTGGCCGGCAGCACACAAGAACGGCAGGGCTGCGCCTCGGAGGAGATGGCAACAAGTGGCCAATGGGGGGAAGCTACTGTAGCAGCGACGGTGGCACTATAGCAGGTACGGTGTTACTGTAGCATATTAGGGTTTTTGTGGCTTTATGCCCCCTCCCTTGCTTTCAAGTGGGCTACCAGCCTCCAGTGGGCCACGGGCCTCTAATGCCGACTCTTTCCCCGCGACTATGGGTTGGCAGCTCAAAACTCTCTCAAAATTCTGAATTTTAACTACTACACTCAAATTTCTTAATTCCAAATTGTCGATGTTTAAGCGGGATATTACAAAAATTTCCTCGCTGACCAGTTGGCTTGAGTGTCTTCTTCCTTATCACAAGTACAGAAAGAAGTCTTCTTGGAACAGCTCCAAAAGCTATCTTTGGTGAAAACACCATAGACATATCCTATTGAGACAGCCTCTCTGGAATACGAGGATACCTGGATGAATCCCATCTATGAGTATCTTCAGAAGGGTTTAGTACCTAATGACGATATTAAAGCTGATCGTTTCTCCCAAAAGGCAAAAATGTATACTTTGGTCAAATGAGTCCTCTATAAACGAGATACACAAGGGGTTATCATGTGATGTATATCGCAGAGAGAAGGACTAAATCTCCTTCACTATAACATCCCAAATTTTGGCCTTTTAAAAAATATTTCAAAATAATTAATTCAAAGATTTGGATTTGCAATTGGAGTTCCTGCTAATTCAACAGTCTTTTTGAAGCTTTAAAAATAAAATAAATCATTTGCAATTTATTGGATTAATTTAAAGCTTAATTTTAATTTTTAGAAAATTAAAACATTTTAAATGATTAAAATAAACATAAATTAAATTCAAAATTATTATTTTTAAATCTATTCAGGTTCCAAGGATTTTTGTGGAATTTTCTTGGAATTTTTTGAATTTATTTTATCTTGGAATTTTTCTATTTCTTTATTTTCTCTATCCAACTCATCGTCTCCTACCTCCCGACGTGAGTGCAGAGCGTATGCTCTCTGTGTTTTGTTCGAAAGCTTCAACACAACACTCCAAAAATCCTTTCTTCACACTCGGAGCTCCATTTTCAATTCCATCTCAAGCATAACGTTCCCACTAACCTCGCCCTCATTATGCCTTCATCAATTGCACATTTGGCCCATCAACCACAATTAATTTTGTTGTTTTCTTCCGTATCCAAAACCGTTGCCCATAATCACTCGCATTCCCGTCGATTCGTATCACAAGAAGGGCTATAAATTGGCATGCCATCACCTTATCTATCCCTTTGCATCCCCTCAAATTCTCAGAACCCCCATAGGTCCATCGGCGACGAATTTTGCATTTTCCGAACGTTGTTCATCTCACCCAATTTGTGAATTCTCCAGCAAGTTTTTCAATCATTTGATCGCGTCACATTGTGTTCTCGAGTATGGTGAACAATAGCCCTCAACAAATTTCTTGTTTCATGCAATGAATTGCTAGAATTTTGACGTTCTTCTTTCTAGGTCAAATTCGCTCCCGACGATCAATCTTCATCCTCGGTGCATATTTCTTCGTGTGAACCACGCCACGGCGTGTTCCAGACCATCCCCTTCCTATTTCCCCCATCAATTTAATTGATTAGTCTTTGTGGTTTGCCGTCGTCGACGTCACTCGTTTCCGGCCGTCGGTCACCGTGGAGGTGTTGCCTCGGCCATCCTCTGGACAAACCGCCCGCAACTACACCATCCTTGGGTCGAGGTCATGCCCGTGCTCACCCTCTCTTCGTCCTGAAGTCTTTGGACCGTCGCTGCCTCCATACTGCCCATGCGTGCCGCCACCCAAGGATGCACCACCACTGCTGCTGTGCCTTTCCGGTCGAGCCGCCACCACCTACGGGTAGAGGAACTTCGTGGGGTTCCATTTTGGTCGTTCCCGGTCGCAGCCATCCCTTTCCTCTTTGGTGCCGACGCCATGGTTGTGAAGCTCTGAAGCTGCATTGTTCGTTCTATGAATGGCTCCTTTGTGAATGAGTTTCCTTAAGTCTATGACCATGAGGACCCACTTGTCATTGCCTCTTCCTTTTTCTTTTGCTTCTCTATTATTTGTCTAACCAGTGGTCTCTCTTGTCATGGTGTTCAGTAATCCTTCACTCATCTGTAACATGTGCTCTGTTGTTTGTTCAGTCAAACTAAAAACAAGATTACCAGAACAGTGGAGCTCCAGAACACTAAATTTCAGCATTTTCTATCTATTGCTTTCTCTCTTTCTTTACCATCTTGGTCCCTCTAGCCATAGACTCATCCATTGTCTCTTTGGTTTCTCTGTTAACTCACTAGAAGATGGACCCTCCTTGTCATGCATACATATGCTTTGCTCTTCTCCATAAGAACAGAAAACAACATTTCCCGTAACAGTAGACAACTAGTTAGTTCCAAGTCCAGTAGCTTTGTGCTTTGTACATATCCATTTTTGGTGAGAATTGATTTATCAGAAATTCGTTCTCTTTGATACAACCTCCAAATCTGTTGTTTCTTTGTCTTAAATTCATCTAAATTCATTCTCTAATTTTTAGTATTTATTTTAAAATTTTAGTTTTTATTTAATTTCTGCTATTTATTTGGTCTGATTTGCACGTGTAGAGTCCGACGTCGCCAACGCGAGTTTGGATCAATAGGAAGCGCTTACCTCCAACGTCACCGAAGGTGAGTGTCCTTTGACCATTTTGAACCTATGATTTGTAAATTATATTTTCAATTTTAAATTATTATGCATTGCTATTTTATTTAAATGATAAGTTTAAACTGTAGTTTGTTAGTTAAAACCTAAAGATTGTTAATGTCTTCCTTGATATTGGTTATCCTATACATTTCTAACCCTAGTGTAGAAATTTCATAATATTGATTACAACTTTGCGGAATAGTTTTGTAACGATAGAATTGCTTAGACATGCTTTACAACTTTATTTAACCTTTGGGGGGAGAAAAACCATTATTACCCTTTATGCTTTGTTTGGAAAATGTATAACATTAGGTAATGTCAGTATTTGGAAAATAAAATAAAATGATAAAAATCTATTTAGACTTGGGCAGATGGTAAGATCAGGCGAGTGCAGCTCGAGCACGAGATCTTGTAATGTGTTAGTCCCGCCCAAGTCATATTAAGAACCCACGTTTGTGATTATCCAAACTGAGCAATACCGTACAACTACATGTCCTAAATGGGAAGGACCTGGCTGAATAATTTACTATGTTCTAGCATTACGCCCGCAGACTGTAGATGGTAGGAATTACCTAGGATGTGCACACGAAGTAATTGACGTCCATGTCTGTCGGGGCTTGCGTCGGGCGATGTTAATAGACGTCCATGTCTGAGCAGGTTATCTCCCACAACGGTGAGCTTCGGGTCGCTGGTAAATGATGTCCAAAGTTGGGGTTAAGCTCATCGGGTGAACTAACGTTAGGATAAAGCATTGTAAAAGCCTTGTGATAATTGTTTAGTCGCACACCTTCAGAAGTGTGTCACACGGAATTATAAACTGATTATCTCGTGTGAGTCAAGTTGTACAACCTCTGCAGAGTGTAAAACTATTTGAATAGCTGTGCCCACGGTCAAGGGTGCGCAAGGTGCGTTTTCACATGGTAGATTTTGGTTTTGTTTTTAAAAGAGTAAATTTTGGGAACCGAGAGCAGTTGGGACTCTCGGGTAGTTTCTGGCAGCTAGAGCCAGTTGGGCAGCTAGATCTATATCCTTTTAAGCTTGGTGGCTAGAGCCTTGATGCTTGTGGTTTGTAGCTAGAACCTCCACTTGTGATACAATTAATTTATTTATCGAAACTACTTTTGTCAAATGTGCTTTCTGAAAGATGTTTAAACTTAAAAGATTGCTTTATGCAAAAGAACCTATAAGCCTCATTTGATAAAGCTATGCATATGCATGTTTCCCCAGACTCGCAGAGTAATTAAATCTCATAAGCCTTCAATGACACAGGGGAGGACTACGACTACTTCGCATGTGGCTTTGATGAAGGACACCTGGAATACTAGGTTGTGCTCCCCAGTCAAATGCCAGTGGGCAATTTGATGGGCCATCACTCAGAGTTTAACTTTTGTTATTTCCGCTGTTGTAAGACTTAAGGTCTTTTGACCACTTTTGTAATAAACGGCCATAAGGCCGACACTCAGTTGTTTTTTAATGTTATTTCATGATTGAACTTGTTATCAATGATGTTTCTACTATGTGCACTAGCTACTGATCATGGGACTGGTGCAGGAATACACAGAGGGTTTAGATTCAGAAATCCGGTCCCGACATTCACGAAATACACAGAGGCCATTGTGGAACTCATGCTTCTTACAGAACGCTGGTTGGAAAAGCCTTTCGATAGGGTTTCTATTAGCCAACAACCCTCCATGTTGACAATGAGTTGGTTGAAAAGTGTGTATAATACCAGTTTAATACCAGGCAAATATACCAACCCGCTCAGGCATTGCAAACCATGCCTGTCTCTTAACCTTTTGTAACCTGTGGTCTTGATATCCTAGGATCATTCCCAAAAGCACCATGAGGCTTCGAGTGTTGGAAATATGCCCTAGAGGCAATCATAGAGATGATGATATTTCATTATGTTCATGATTTTGATAATATGTTATCGTGTTCCTTAAATGAATCATTTGTTATAGATCAATAAGTATGTGACTTGTTGGTGGAACTCTTTAACTTATATGATGTCATTCTAAATGTATCCCTGGTCGGAACACCAGTGACTCTATGACTAGCACATGTATTGATTGATGACCTGGTTTCACTAGTCATGGATATGGGGATATCAAATTAATAATGTGAGCACATGTTAGAGAACATGGGGTTGGATAGACCCATCATTGAGATACTATTGAGATTGTTACGAATCTTTGTGTCATTAGTTAGTCTCAAGTAATGATGATGTATAATCCTTAGACCTGAGATCAGCATGGTTCCCTGCATGCGTAATAGGACCCTTAGGGGTTGCCAAACGCTACTCGTAACTGGGTAGTTATAAAGGTAGCTTTCGACAATGCTATGAAACATGCGGAGGGATATGACTGGTCGAGACGGGATTTGCCCATCCTAACATAACAGGAGAGATGTCTCTGGCCCCTCGTGGTGATCGGATAAAGAAAGTGCATGACCATGCCACTAGTGGTCGAAGTGTCGACCACATGAAGTTATCCGACACTCGATCGAGAAAGAATTGAACAGTCCATGGATCGCAAGTGATGATGACCTGGTCGTAAGGAGTTACGAACTGGTTGGGACCAAAAACGATCTGGTCTTATGGAGATAAGAACTGATCGCAAGTGATGATGACCTGGTCATAGATCATGCTACATCAAGGTTCGTCCGCTATTCTATGTGTATTTCGGAATCATTATGTGCTGCTAGGTACCGCTAACGATTGGTGGTCGAAAAGGAGTTTTCGAGTCATAACCGTTTGCACATGAACCTGTAGGGTCACACACTTAATGATGCGGGGTGCCCGATCTTCTCGACGTAGAACCTCTCGATAACTTGTGTATGCTGACGAACCACCAGCTGATCCCCCGCGCCAATGCAGGGACTTGCGACTCTATGAAAAATTCGCCCAAACACACACTTGATTGAATCCTCGCTGAACACAAGAGAAGATCGTCAAACCCTCAATTTCCAGCGGAAAACTAAGAACGACCCCTTATTCTCCACGCCCAATTCCCTCTGTTTTGGCTATAAGCACAACAGGAGAATTAAGCAAAAGCTTTGAAAATATATTAAATATGGTCTGAGCTTACAATGGGGGTCTAACCCTCAATATATAGTGCCCCTTCTCCTCCTCATGGCTGGCCAAGAGGCCCTACTCCTATTCTAATTCGGAATTAGAACTCCTACTCCAATTCCGACTCAATCTAAAACAAAAAGGAAACTCTAATTTTATAACTATCATATTGTTTTGGTCATATCTTTTGACACAGGACGAATTTCGAAGTGAAGGAGGATCCATTGGATCGGGCTTGAAGTTATCTTTCCAACAAGCCCAAGAACACTCTAATCGGACTCCGTTTGTGAAAGTTATGACCGTTTTACTCCGAACTGTTCTGCTAATTCCGAATCCGAATTTGATGCTGATTCCGAATCCGAATTGAATCCAAACCTTCCTATCTTCAATTTCATTAATTGAAATGATTTGAATTCGTGTGAAACTTGAGAAAGAGACTCTTGTGAACCTTTGAAAAGTCATGGTATAGCTTGATATCCTCCCAAGATGTTGTACAAGCCACGAAATCATCAACTTTGTCAACTCTCGCGCGTTGGTCGGTCTGAATGTGCAGTATGTACTCGAATAGCCATAACTTGTGGTAGAAAGCTCCAAATCATATGCCGTTTGATCTATTGGAAAGTAGACTTGATAAGCTTTCCAAATATATATATTGTGTATGCTAGATCCTTCTGAGTTTCTACGAAGATCATCTTGAACTTGAGAAGTATCGTATTCTTTGTCTTCCAATTAACCTTCTTCTTCAAACCTGAAAACAAGCGATGACCCGCTATTAGGTAGTATAGTATTCTCAACTAATTTAAAAGGAAATTCAGGGAACATATTCACCTGTTGGATAAGCTTATCTTGTTTTTCAACTCTCTTAGTAAGCTCACGTTGTTCTGAGGTATTTAATGAATTGAAAACACTATATGAAACAAGATAGCTAAGGATGTCCGCATCATCCTCCCTTTCTTCAAAAAAAGCCATCCTCGGCTTTTGATAGCCTGAAAATGTGCTAGACGAAGAAAAAACGTATATGCATGGTATATTTATGAATCAATTATTGTGTTCTTGTTGTTGTTTTGCACAATCGATAGCTCAAAATCATATTTCAAATTGCCCAACTGACTCATATGATAAAGTTTAACCTTCCTAACGTCAAAGTCAACTAAAGTGGGTGAAAACAAATTGATACCATTCCAAGCTTCAACTGCGCTACTCTGATTAGTTATACATTTAAGAGATAAAAAGTAGGCATCATATTGCGTTCTAAACAATAGACGCTTGTATTTAAACCCATCTTAAAGATATCATGACATTGTTCAATAGATGGTTTGCGCAAAACATGTAATTGTAAATCAACAAGATTATCATAGGTAATGCATATTTGATAAACTTGAAACATGTTGTCTACACCAACATCACCAATCAAATTGAATTTATATGTGTGTATGTAGCTATTTACTAGTGATCTTAAGTGTGAAATTTCAAGAACCTTCTTAATCACACTAGATAGCTCTTTTGGACTATCGAACATGATATAACACAAAGAATCATTAAGTGATATTCTAGTAAGGACTTCTGTATGAGTAATCAATTCCATATTATGCAAATGAAGCATATCAAATTTAGAACTTGGAATCATCAAAGGAATAATGGAGTTCTCAGTTTTACGCACCATGGCTTGATGATCTATCGATTTAGTACCAATAGTGTTACCTTGATCGTCCTTCTCAGTTGATGTAGGTGCCACGAGTATCGTAATGTCATCCTGTAACCACGGGGTAGCCGGCATTCCCTCTCCAACCATGGTTATCTCTTCATCTTTCTCTTCCAATGGTGAGGGCCCTTGAATGTCCAACTCCTCATTTGCTTGGTCCACCTGTACAATGTGAGATACAACACTAGAAATAACGGCTAAGTTGTTAGGGTAAAAAATAATCTTACTTGTCCTATCATCTATCTCCCTCTTTTCTTTTGGTGTATCTCTCACACTCTCAATTGGGATGCTCTCAACCTCGCATATGGTGGAATCACACATCTCACTCTTTTGATCACTCTCACTCAATTTGGCTATGTGGCTCTCAATCTCACATAGGTTTTGATACATCTCATCCTTGTAAGACCGTGGGCCAGCAATGGCACAACTACCACCAACCACGACCTCCTCACGTGCTGCGGGTTGTGACGAGGCAGCACTACTCATCACCTCGATCGAAGAAAAAATTCCATACTCGATCTTCTTCTCAAGTAACACCCCAGTGGATGAATAAGAACTAAAGAGCCGGCGCAGATTTAATTGATGTGCTTGCATGCGTTTAAGTCTCTTTTCTGCCTTCATAGCATATTTCACAAGATCTTGCAGACTACGAAAATATTCATCTTGAAGTGCAGCAACGATCTGATAATTCAAGCCTACTTTGAAGTATGTCTTTTCTTGATATGCACTAGTGATATTGGCACGGCGCATTGCATGATTCAACTCAATATAGTAATCTTGGACAACTTTGCATCCTTGTGTAATGCTCTCCACGTGGCGTAGTAGTTCCCGCTCATAATAGGATGGAACAAATTCTCTTCTCATGACCCTTTTAAATGCACCCAAGATGTAATGAATCGTTTTTCACTTAGTTGTTGCCACCAACTAGAGGCATAGTCCGTAAAAAACAAAGTGGCCACTCTCACTTCCTTGGCTTCTGATTCGAACTTATGGGATTCAAGCTCGAACTCCATGTTTTGTACCCACTCAAGATACTCATCTGGATCATTACTACCATAGAAGGGAAGATACGTATACTCGCGATCTACCATTTTTAGCAGCAAAGCAAAGAATATGTATGTAGGTGTAAGTGTATCTCTCAAACTCACTTGTCTTACCGAATTACATTCTTACCTTTCCGAAGTGAATTGAGGTGACAAACTCACACTTGATATGACAGGTTAAAACAACGTGAGAAATGAGCGAATTTCAAGAGCAAGTCAAAACACGACAACGGGTGTTTTGTGGAGCTTGGTATGGATACCTACTTAATTTGAAAATTATAAGTATTGTAAGGCTAAGTAAATATCCAAACTAGAAATCAATGCCTAGTTGCCGATCACAAAGATATAAGTAAAAATCAAAGCAACTCACACGCAAAGATATTGGAACTTAGTGCAATCAAGGAATGAGCTATGTAAAATATAAGTGAAGAACAAAATAGCTCGTATTGCACAAGTTATAGAAAGACGCTAGCTAGTTGTAAATAATGAAACTAGGGCACAAGATTGCACAAAATATTGATATTCTAACAATTGAATCAAGAATGAGTGGGGATTTTCGCTCAAGTTTATGGTTCGGCTATGCGCTTTCTTTTCTCTTTTCTTTTTCTCTTCTTTCTTTTTTTCTCTTCTCTTTTTTCCTTCCTTTTTTTGAACTATTGCCAAAAATTCTTGTTTTACCAAAAACGAGCAAAAATTCTTTCCCACCTTTTGATCTTTGAACAATTGCAAGAACACAAATATTAATATGCAGCCCTAGGCAGCGATTTAGCTAGTCTTAAATAGGTTCAAAGTATTCACAAAGGATTGAAAGTTTCACAAAGGATAAATTGATGTCTCACTTCTTTTTTGGTGTTATTATTTTTTATAAACACGACTAAAAAATCAAACTAGGCTCAAATAAAAAGCAACGCAAGAGAATTCAAGATCAGCAAACTAAACTTGCTTCTAATGCACAAAAACTTAACAAAACTCACTAGAATAACAAATTAAATACTACAGCGGAATGAAATTTTTTTGTATGGCTTTTTCGTGTATAGGAAAAAAATTAGATAACTGGATAAAGATCCTACCGAGTCAACGGAGCTCTGATACCACCTAATGCAGGGTGCCCGATCTTCTCGACGTAGAACCTCTCGATAACTTGTGTATCCTGACGAACCACCAGCTGATCCCCCGCGTCAATGCACGGACTTGCAACTCTATGGAAAATTCACCCAAACACACACTTGATTGGATTCTCGCTGACCATAAGCGAAGATCATCAACCCTCAATTCCCAGCGGAAAAGCAAGAACGACCCCTTGTTCTCCACGCCCAATTCCCTCTGTTTTGGCTATAAGCACAACAGGAGAATCAAGCAAAAGCTTTGAAAATATATTAAACGTCGTCTGAGGTTACAATGGGGGTCTAACCCTCAATATATAGTGCCCTTCTCCTCCTCATGGCTGGCCAAGAGGCCCTACTCCTATTCTAATTCGGAATTAGAACTCCTACTCCAATTCTGACTCAATCTAAAACAAAAAGGAAACTTTAATTTTACAACTGTCATATTGTTTTGGTCATATATTTTGACACATGAAAAATTTCGAAGTCAGGGAGGATCCATTGGATCGAGCTTGAAGTTATCTTTCCAACAAGCCCAAGAACACCTTAATCGGACTCCGTTTGTGAAAGTTATGACCGTTTTACTCCGGACTGTCCTGCTAATTCCGAATCCGAATTTGATGCTGATTCCGAATCCGAATTGAATCCAAACCTTCCTATCTTCAATTTCATTAATTGAAATGATTTGAATTCGTGTGAAACTTGAGAAAGATACTCTTGTGAACCTTTGAAAAGCCATGACATAGCTTGATATCATCCCAAGATGTTGTACAAGCCACGGAATCATCAACTTTGTCAACTCTCGCGCGTTGGTCGGTCTGAATGTGCAGCATGTACTCGAATAGCCATAACTTGTGGTAGAAAGCTCCAAATCACATGACGTTTGATCCATTGGAAAGTAGACTTGATAAGCTTTCCAAATATATATATTGTGTATGCTAGATCCTTTCGAGTTTCTGCGAAGATCATCTTGAACTTGAGAAATATCGTGTTCTTTGTCTTCCAATAAACCTTCTTATTCAAACCTAAAAACAAGTGATAACCCGCTATTAGGTAGTATAATATTCTCAACTAATTTAAAAGAAAATTCAGGGAACATATTCACATGTTGGATAAGTTTCTCTTGTTTTTCAACTCTCTTAGTAAGCTCATGTTGTTATGAGGTATTTAATGAATTGAAAACACTATATGAAACAACATAGCTAAGGATGTCCGCATCACTTAATGGGCTAGTATTTGTTTTGGATGGTGATCCCAATTAATATAGGCCACGAGTTCCTAATGGGCCTCAAGGTCGAGACCCATCATGGATGCCTATATAAAGAGGGGAGGTGGCATGGGGTGGGAGGCGTAGGATGATCTTTGGAAGAACTCCCAAAACCCAAATAGCCACGCTTTCTCAACCACGCTGTCGGTGCTAGCACTCCAGCGCGTGGTGATCCTGCCCCGTACGTGTGGATACCTCGGAGGTATTGTTGCGAAGCATCAGAACTAGGATGATCCGCGACTCATTACGATCATTGGAGTCGGAGGAGAAGTCACGGGGCGAGTACGACCAGTCGGGGGAGCTGACGTGCGGCGAGTACGACCACTCGAAGGAGGAGACACGTCGTAAGTACGACTACGACTGCGTCAACACGCTACGACCACTCTACTTCCGCTACGAGTCGGCGCGTCTAGCGGTAATCTCGTGATCTATTTATAGCGGTGGTTCCTTGGTTGCGCGGTAATTTTTGTTTGTGCTATCGTAGCCTTGCCCGTAACCCAACATCGAGTTCCTTTTTGTGGCTATTGATACGTTCACAAAATGGATTGAAGCCGAACCTATGATTGGAACAACAACAGAAGCAGCCAAGAGGTTTATAATGTGAAGTGTAATTACTCGATTTGGTGTTCCAAGTCGAATAATTACAGATAACGGCTCACAATTTTTGAGCGCAAAATTCCAAAAATTTTGCGAAGAGTTGGGTACCAAATTGTGTTAAACCTCTGTTGCCCACCCACAAAGCAATGGGGCAGTCGAAAGAGCGAGTGGCAAAATTATGCAGGGAATCAAAACTCGAGTCTTCGACCAGCTTATAAAGCGCTCGAGGGCTTGGGTAAAAGAATTATCCTCAATATTATAGGCAATTCGCATGACTGCCAGTCGGGCTACAGATGAAACACTATTTTTCCTAATTTTTGGGGTTGTAGCCATGCTTCTACCGGAAATAAAGATTTTGACAAGGATCAAAAATTACAACGACTGTGTCCAGGAACAACTTCGAGTAGATGACATCAACCTACTCGAAGAGAAAAGGAATCAAGGCTTAACCCGTTCAACAGTTATTGTAAGGTCTACGCAAATACTACGATCGTAAGGTCCAGCCTCGCAGCCTTACTGTAGGTGATTTGGTATTGAAAAAGAATCTGTCACAGTCTAATCGGAACAAACTTCCCCCAAGTGGGAAGGCCCTTACAAAGTGGTCGAAGCTATGCAACCAGGCTCGATACGACTTGCAATTTAAGCTTTCATAGTTCATTTGACTACTCTTAATACGCTCGATTTGTGTAGCATTCAGTTTGTGCTTTCTTCATGCTTTGATGATTTCTTTGATCATTTTTTTTCACAACAACTTGGGTTTCTTTACACTGGTCGAAGGAAGATACCATTAGCTAGTAGAAGTCTTTTCTCTCTGCATGTGGTCTTGCCCACTAGAAGAAACTTCATAGCATCAACTTGCTCCTCACTTTTGCCGTCAAACACAAAGAAACTAGGTTAAACAAAATGTGGTCGAAATAATTTAAAGCAAGCTCTTTTCGACTTACTTTATTTTTCAATCCGATTTAAAATAAAACTTAAATGTTTTCCTTGAATTTTAGGATTTTTTTAAAAAATTTCCCTATTTATTTTAAAGGAAAAATAATTTATTTGCAAATCTAAATACCAATGTTAAGTTGGAAATACTTTTTTAAGTTGGAAATATCCCACGGAACTTCTATGAATTTTTCCATAAGTTTTGGGCTTTATTTGCCATTTTCTGAAGGCTTATCTAATTTGTTGCAATTGCTTGAAATTCCAAAAATAAAAGTTCTCTCTCTCTCCCCCACCCCCTCTTCCTCTATAAGAAACCATCACCTCTCTTTTTCCTCTCGCCTCCCCATTTTTCTCCCTAGAGTGCAGGAGCTAGTGCTGCCTTTCTTCTCCCCAAACCTCCATCACCGCGCATCCTCTCCTCCACGACCGGCCACCCTAGTGCCTGCCGCTGCCCGTGCGCTGCGTCACTGTGAGCCGCTCCTCCTTCTATCTCCATTTCCCCCATTCCCCTCCTCCCTCTCCCTCTGTGCCTGTCGCAGTTTATCGTTGAAGCCACACGACCGAAGCTCCTTACTCCGAGGATTGCACCGCCGTCGAAGGTCCCCCGTCGCCACTGGCTCTGCCTCGCCGTGTTCTACCCAACGCTCCCCTCCTCCTCGTCGGAAGTCTACCAGAAAGCCCACGCCGCTGTGAACCCGCATCACCTCGCCGCCAGCCAACCGTCCATGCCCTAGCGCCGATGAGGTGAGCACAACGCTCCCCAGTCCTTCCTCCTCCATTTCCCCCACTCTCCCCTCCTTTCCCCTTTCTCTTTCTCTGCCAGGAGCCGCGCCTCCCACCTTCTCCTCTTTCTTCTTCGGCGCTGGCCGCACCACCTCAACACTGAACCTCCCACTCTGGTGATCTCTCGCCGCCCTAGCTGTGTCACCCTGCGCCCCTCCTCCTCCTCTTCCATTTTTCCCTACTCCCCCTTTCCCGCTTCCTCTATTTTCGACACACTTCGCGTTTAAACCCCTCCGGCTGAAGCTCGCTCTGCTGTCAAATCGACCGCCATCGACGACTCTCCGGTGACTTCGTCCACACCTCCAGCAACGCGCCACCATGTTCTACATGAAGGTCCCTTCGCCTTCGCCAGAACCCTACCAGAAAGTCGACACCGCCTTCACCGACACCTCACTGCCGCACATCGCCTTACCACCGGCGATTCTTGGCCGGCTAGCCACCGCCATGGTGAGCCCGGGACTCCCCTCTCTCTCCTCTACCTAGCGCCCATCGCTGGCCGCCACTTCTCCACCATTCGCCGGAATGGCTAACGCCCGAGCTGCCGCCAGCTTTTCACTAATGAGGCCGCCCAAGTCGCGTCCACCTTGGCGGCACATCAGCCTTCTGCCCATGTGGCAAGCCCACATGGTTGCCACCTCATGGCTGCGTGTGCACTTGTGAGGCAAGCTGCACTATTTTGCGAGCCTGGTCCACCATGGACCGACACATTCTTGTGGACCCGGTCCATGGACCGCGGGCCCATGTGTCAGTGCCTCAAGCCTCTTTTCAGTTGAGAAATAATTTTGGCCAAAATAAAAAAAACCTCACTAACGTCAACATGACTGAATAAAATGATTTTCCTTTATAAAATCAATTCCACAAAACCTAAAATCCCTAATTTCATCATTATATGTGATTTCAAACTTCCGAGAGCCTGTTCCCCATCGTTTGAGCTCTGATTTCAACTATTCAAATTTGTAAATTCATCTAAAATCAAGATCTACCTATATATATGTAAATTATTTAAT
This sequence comes from Hsuehochloa calcarea, assembly GCA_036346395.1. NCBI lineage: Eukaryota > Viridiplantae > Streptophyta > Magnoliopsida > Poales > Poaceae > Hsuehochloa > Hsuehochloa calcarea. Next base: position 13,897,430 of record CM070611.1, on the reverse strand, counting down.
TTGGAGTTCATTTGAATTTAGTTGAATTTTATTTGATTATTGGCTCGTTTTCGCGTATATGTTTCGACGACTCCGGGAAAAGTAATCTTTTTGAAGAGTTATATCCTCAAGAAAATGAGCTAGGCAAGTTACATCTTTAGATCATATTTTCGCCCAGTATTTAAAGTTATTTAAATTCTATTTTAAACCATTACTACATGCTTATTTATATTTTGTTATTTAAATTCCTGTTGAAAATTATAATTATGCCTAGATCCTTTGTATCACCAATCTTGACATTGATTCAAACATACTTTGACACCTTAGATGAAAATCTAGTTTATGCAATAGTCTGAACTAGAACAGTTTGAAAAAAATTATGCTTAGTCATACTTAGACCAAAATATTTGATTTGGGAATATACAACCAAAGATCTAATGTTGTTTAATATTTTATCCGTGACATTGGTTTATCATGGAAATTTACAAAAACTTTGAAAACTAAAATAAAAGGAAAAGTTGGTTTGTACTTAGGCGAAATGAATGGTTGGTGGGTGCAGGTTTATGCACAGGCTCAATTCGAGAATATATTAAGGCCCATGGGTTAATTTGAAAGTCGCCCAAGTCAGTTAAGTACTGGTTTTCGAGCCGTATCTTGCAAAGCTCCACCATACTACCACATGTCCTGAATGGGCAGGACTAGGCTAAATAATTCGCAATGTTCCATTGTAGTTGTGCCATGTTGATGCGTGAGTATCAGAATAACCTATTTTTTATATTCCCACATGGCGCAAGAGGGGGCTTAAATCCGGCGAATGGTTCAGGCCAAATAAAGAGAAACCTTAGTGAGCACGACTACTATGGGTTAGTGCGTTGTAAAGGCCTTGTGATAATCACTTAGTCGTACACCTACGGAAGTATGTCAGACGAGCATTATAAGATGATTATCTCTTGTGGATAAAGTTATACAACCTCTGCAAAGTGTAAAACTATTCGAATAGCCGTGTCCACGATCATTGGCATGTTGAGTAAAGCCACTCAAAGTTAGACTCTGGTTTTGTTTTTAAAATAGAATTTTAACAAATGTTTTAGGATGGTTAATCCTTGTGAAAATTGGGTAGTTAGCCATGTGATATGACGGCATCCGTCATCATAAATGTATAGAGGTTATCATACTATAAAAATTGAGAAATTAGAAAATGAATTTTAGTTATAGAATAACTGCCTTGGAACTTAATAAATATTTAAAGAAAAACTGGCTTTTTGCAAAAGCAACTCTATAAGCCATCCTTTGTTATGTCCTCATGCATTATAATCTATTATTGGGTGTAACTTCAGGAGTACATTCATTTGTACTCACCTTGCTTAATAAAATATTGTTCAGATGAGGAATACTATGAGAAGGATGAGAACTTGGACGACTAGGCTACGCCCCCAGATGATTGCTTGTGGTGAATCGTGTGGTCTACCATATTACTTGCTTTTGCTGTATTTTGCTTTATGTCTTGTGTCCTTTTTTAATGAACTTGAGTAATTATGAATGAATTGCGTGTTATGGTTATGCTATCACCTTTTGCTTGATTGTGTACACTAGCTACTGATAATGGGACTAGTGTGGAATACACAGAGGATCCGGGATCCTTCGCTCCTGAGTTTGACAATTTGATTAACCTGATCGGAGGAAGTAACACTGCCTAATCGAAGTCTTTCCTCTCTGCACGTGGTCCTGCCCACTAGAAGGAACTTCCTAGCGTCGAGCTGTTTCTAACTTTTGCTACCAGTACAAGTAAATCGAGTTCAATAAGAAAGGTCGAACGAATTTTTAAAGCGTACTCTTTTTCCACTATTTACTTACTTTATATCATTAAACTAAGCAAATAGTCGGGGTTAGGATAAAGTTATAAATATGACTTCAATTCGTAGTCTTAAAGGTTCAATTTTCTTTTTCATTTCTTGTCTTATGAGTTACTAACTACTCGTTGAGATAATTTGTAGGAAAATAAAGGTTTATATTCATAAGCAAAGATCATCTTTACAATAATATTCCTTGTTACAAACTACTATAATGTGGGAGATCCGATTTGCATCTCCTCCGCAAACTTCTTGCTAACCTGTTGCACTTCTTCAATCAGTCATACTGCCTCTGATTTAGGTTAGTTGAAATCGGCTTCTATTGGTTGAAGGCTGAGGTTACGGTCATGTTCTTTAAGCTTTGCCAAGGCATAATTTGGGCACTTTCGACCGTCTCTCTTATCGAGTCAGCTTGATTGGCCTTCAGAGTTGTTGTCAATCCCTGCAAAGTTCTAACTTGTTGTCCAATGACACTCGTATGGGCAATCATGGTGTCTCCAAGATGAGTGACTTCCTTAGCACCAAGTCCTCCAAGCACATTATTAAGGACGGAAATGTTGACTTGAAGATTGATCTTCGTTGACTTCATCTCCTCCTGACAACGAGTCGTATCTTCTTGGAGTCGGTTTATTTAATAGGACCAGTCAGAAAAATACTTCCTAAAGGACTAGTAAATAAAATTGGTCATAGGTAAATAATTTCTTACCTACTAGCCGAAGATCAAGTTTCTTGACGTCATTGTCATGGGAGGCAACATTCTTTGTGCACTGCTTTTCCTACGACTTTATGCACTTGTCTTTTTCTTTGTTGATACGGGTGAGCTCGTTGATTACCAAGGTCTTTGATTCAACATTGGTTTTGATCTTACCCATACCGACCTCTTTTTCTAAAAAGAAAAAGGAGTAAGAGAAAGAAAAAAGTCATTAAGATAAACAGTTCTAAGTATAAAAATTTACTATTTATTTCATCTTGAAGATTCTTCAGCATGTCTTCTTTTTCATCCCTTAGCTTCCGCGCTTCAGCTTTTACATGGTTGAACGCAGAAGTTAAGGTCCTTTCGTCATCTATGGACTCCCGCCCCCCGAAGGTTAAAGAAGACACGATTATTGGCTGGGTGGTCGAAACAAATTAAGACTGCTCATATCAAATACTTACAATCTCACTGCCAGTTGGTAGAGCTCGGCTTCCTTCTTCTTTAGCAACACAAATTGCCTATGGTCTTCACCAACGATGGCAATTTATTTAGGAGATCTCTGAACGAAGAAAGACAGTGAAAAAAGAGAAAATCAAAATGTGGAAATGTTTGGCACCGAGTACTTACACTAATGGTTAACCGAGCAAAATTGTCATACACCCTCTCGGGATCATGAAGTTCATAAAGTTGCTCGACTTGGTTCCACCATACTTTTTGAAGACGTTCGTCATAAAAAATATGTACCCTATTCGGAATGTCCTTAGGGTGTGGGACTTGTGTCATGAGTCTTGAATGAATGAGATTCGAAAGTTGGCGGGTCGAAGAACTCAGGGAAGAGGTCGGCGAAGTCTTCATCGTCTTCTTCTTTGTTGTCGGCAACCACAACAACTCCTTCTTGAGGACCAGGAGGAACGTTTTCTGTGACTTCCTTCTCGACACGGCAGTCGGAGGTTCCTCCTCCTTGTCTGGATGTTTCTGGCGATCATACGACCAAGTCCCTTGTTCGATTATTGATATCCTCAATAGCCAGCCTGATCACCATAGCAACCGGATTTTCTGGCGTCTTTGCCTTCGGCTCTACAACCACCTCAGTGATCGTAGTTGCTTTAGCAGCAACAACTTCCTCCACTGCAACCACAGGGACAGAGGTCAATTCCTTGACCACATCTGTTGTTGTCTCTTCAACTGTAGGAGAAGCAATGGTTGCCTCTACAACTGCAGGAGAAACAACTGTGGGCCTCTCAACCGAAGCATCCCTTGGGGCTAGAGAAGTAGGACTAAAATTGCGGAGAGAAGAAAACATGTCAAATTGTAGAAACAAAAGGTAATTGCTGTTTTTATGCTTTTGATTTTTACATACCTTGGCTTTCTAGACACAATCTTGAATCCAGAAGAAACCTTTCCCAAGGAATATTTCTTTTTCTTCTTCCCTTCGATCGCCTCAATTCCCGTGACACCTTCAGCCTCTAGAAGGCTTTCAGTGCCACGAGATTGAGAGGTCAAAGCTTTTTCGACCACGTCTGGTTGAAAGTTTGGTTTAGGGATTGGGATCTCCACGACCACTTATGGTCGTAAATCTTGATCGAGAGCTACAGCTCTCAAAGCTTCTTGCCCCTCTTGGTGATCAAAACTTGTTTCGACCACTTGAGGGATAGCACTCGCCTCGGCCATAGGTTATGTTGTTAATGTATCCTTCAAAAAAAATACAAAGCTTTTCTAGTTCTCCTTTTCTAATTATTTGACAAAGCCATGAGAAGCGGAATCTGAAAAGGTCTTGTTGTTATAGTAGAATGGTACCTTGGCCTTGGGGCTTTGTGCTTAAGCACTTCGACTGCTCCTCTTTTCTCTGTAGCAACCACATCCGCAAACAATTTACTGAAGGAGCTTGTTGGAGGAGGAGTTGAGTTTGAGCCTTCGCCCTTCTTGTCGACGACCTTCACAAGGCAACACCTTTTGGTCGGAGGAACTCTATCTTCCTCTGGCCCCGTTTCAATAGCACTCAATTCAACCTCTTGGTCATCTTGACGGTCTGCCATGCCTACTTTATGCAAAAATCAGAAAAGGAATATTACTCAATGGTCGAATTCTACGACCACAAAACCCTAAATATGAAATCTATTTTTGATTCCCTTTAGGAGTTCTTTCCTTTCCTCCGCGGACACGACTGCCAGGATTCGAGGAACCCTTGTAGTAGGTGTTGGAGCTTTTTCACAAACGAGTTTAACTCGAGTGTCAATCTCTTTTTGTAAGAGATCTAAAATTGCAAAGAAAATAATCAAATATCAAGCTCGAAATTAACCAAGAAGAGCTAGGTTGATTTTTTTTTACATTCTTTGAAATCCCTAGTTGGGTCGGTAGTCCCCAAGTGCATCCACATGGGGTGTTTGCAGTCAAACAGTTGTTGGAAACTCACAAGCCAGTAGAAGCTTTGGTATGCCCAAGTCATCAACTACTAAGTGTGCACATGAAAGTGAAGCTACAGATAGTCATATAGTTTCCTCAATGCGACATGAACCCTTTAATGACTGTGAGGAGTACATAGGCATCAATGATGAGTGCTTATATGGTGAGGGTGATCCTCCTACTTAAAATGGAACGATTGATCCTCGTTAGTGATCCAATTGATGATCCTCATGTTAATGATCCAATTGATGGGATAATTGAAGAGCCTATTCCTAATCCTAGTGTAGCTAAAAATCCTCCTGATGAAATAGAGATAAATGACGAGACCGGTGGTGAGCGAGTGATTGCGAATGATGATGCCAATCCTATAATAGAGAAGGGTGCTTTATTTACATATATTAAAGTGTTTAGAAGGGCACTTAATTAGGCAACATGCTATTAAGGAACAGTTTGAATATACCACTTGTGAGATTGATCCAACATGATTAATTAGAAAATGTAGATATGAGAGCTATAAATGGAGAATTCATATTAACCTAATCATACTTAACTTATCAAGGCAAATATGGCTCAAACTGACAAGCATGGTCACATCATCAAATAGGAATTAGCTACTACTACAACATTCATATCAAAGATAATTTATACTAAATAACCATGCATAAAGTAATTGTACAATAGTAAAATAATGTGTTATACAGTAGCATATATGATCAATATGTTCAGGGACATGACATGTCTCCTTGCCCAAAGTCACCAAACACTCCACCAAATCCTTCAGTTCCTCTGGTTTTGAACACGAGTTGACAACAATACGAATTTAATGCAAAAACAAAAATTATGAAAGAGCGAAGCGGTGCCAGGGTGATGGAAAGCGTCGAGGTAGCAACACTAACATAGTTTGTCCAGTACATAACGGATAAGGACTCAGTCCAAAACAGGAAGGAAAGGAAAAGCTGCAAACAATGGGAGTTTAAAAAAGGAAAGTTATCAAGAAAGAGCAAAAAAAAATTCAGTAGACCAAAAATTGATTTTAAGCTCAATAAAATGCATGGAGTTCAGAAAAATATGAGGCTAATTTTATTAAACGCAAAATAGTTTTGTGGATTATTTTGATTCTTAAATTTTATGAAAACCTGGAAAAATCTTATGCTGAAATTTTGGGATGTCACAACAGATGTCCCAAAGCCAATTTTACCTATACGTATGTAACATCCCAAATTTTGAGTTCTTTTGAATCCTTTAAAAATAAAAGTAACCTTTTGAATTTTCTTGGTTAATTTAAAACTTCATTTGAATTTTTAGAAACCAAGACTATTTAATGTGAATAATCTAAACTTAAATGAAGTTCAAAACTACTTTATTTAGGTTCCTTGAGTTACATAGTATTTTACAAAAATTTCTTGGATTTTTTTGGAGTTTATGTGGTATTTCTTTGAGCATGATTTTATTTAATCCGTTTTCTAAAATTCAGAAATCCTTTTAATTTTCAAAAATTCTTTCGAGTCAAATATCTCTCTACCAGCCCATTCCTTCTTATGCTCGCCTAACCCGTTTTTGCATCAGCGACCTAGCTCTCCCGCCTCACCAGCCCAACCCACTCCGGTCGATGCCATGTGTCGCGTCCGTGTCCACACCCGTTGTCGCTGTCGTGTGGGTCCCGCCTGTCAGTCGCATCTTACCCATTTTCGTCTCTATTTCCAACACAGCTTCACTGTCGCGTCCGTTCCAAACTACTCGTTACCGCTTTTAGAACCCCGTCGCTCCCTCATTTTCTGCATCTAGTGCTGCCCCACACCTCGAAGCCCTAGCCGCCACCTCGGTAGTTTCCTCGAAGTCGTCGGGAGTAGAGCTTCAAGTCCCGGGCCCGTAGCGCCTGCCTGTACGCCATGTGGCCACCACATGTTGCTTGTGTGTCATCCCGAGCCAAACCCGAGACTCAAGTCTCCATGAACTTAGTTCACCATGGACCATTCACCAACACGTGGGCCCCACTTGCTAGTTCCAATTTCGTGAACCCGGTGCACAATCCGTCATAACCCTTCTTCCGTGGACTTGGTCCATAAACCATGGGCCCACCTATCAGTGATTGAATTTATTTATTTTTAGAAATTTAATTTCAGCCGAAATCTTTTTCCTTGCTGATGTCATGCTAATGCAGTAATCGAGAATTTTCTTTTCAAATAAAATTCTAAAATACCAAAATAATGTTTTCTCTCTCTTTTCTTAGATTTAAATCTTCGGAGAGCTTGTTCTCCTTTGTCCAAACTTTGATTCGGCCCGTTCGAGTTCCTAAATTTGTCTAAAATCAAGTTCTTTCTTTCAGAGTTATTTTATTATTTTATTTTGAATTTATTTGTGTTTCGTTCATTCTCTCTTTCTCTCTGTATCTCGCGTGCCCGTGCGTTTGGATGACCTTTTTTATGGAGCATGAGCTAGATTTGAAGACCAGGGTGTCGTAATCCTTTAATCATATTGAACATATATTTTTAAAAGTATATTGTTTTATATTAAACTTTATACTACATTTATATCAACTGCTTTTGGGAGTAGTTAATCACCTATTTGTCATTATGCCACCATTGATTATTTGAATACCATAAATCCTTTGTTAACATAGGATGGTTATTACTAGTTGGATATATTTGTATCATCAACATAGGTTATGGTAGAGATGCTTAGTTATATGATGGGCTCGTGTCACATGATCAGTAATGTTAATTTGATTTAATAATATATAGAATTATGTTGTGATGCCACTGTTGTGCAACTGTGGTGCGATGCTACTATTCTACAAGTTGTGGTTATAAAATTTTGTATCATGGTGGAGATTGTCATTGGTTTGGTTAAACAAAATGGTTTTTGCATAAGGGAGTGATCGTGCAGTAAAGAACGTGTTGTTTGCACATTGAGATGAGGTGATCTTGCCTGAGTACTTGTCGATGACTTAATCTTGTGCTCCATTGAACTGAGTCATATCGTACAACCACATGTCTAGTATGGGATGGACCTGACTGATTAATTTGCAATGTCTCAGTTTTGGTTCTGTTGTGGTGGTGTTAGTTACGAGATAGACATATACTTACAATGGCACAAGAGGGATGGTCTGTCTGGTTGTCGATGACATTCAGTGCTAAAACTTTAGCGGGCAAAACTGGGTTGAGATGGAGCTTAGTAAAGGCCTTGTGATAATCGCTTAGTCATGCACCTATGGAAGTGTGTGAACGGACATTATAAGTTTATTTATCTCTTGTGGGTCAGGCTGTACAACTTCTGTAGAGTGTAAAACTGTTTAAACAGTCATGTCTCTGGTTATAGACAATGCTTGTGGGTTTCACACGAGGTATATAGTTTTTATAAAAATGATTGGAAGGTGAATGAGATGTTCACTTGGTGAATGTAATGTTCGCTCGCTGGATGGGATGTTCACTTGGCGGTTTGGTTGGGAAGTGAATGGGAGATTCACAGGTTGTTTCAAAGCCAATTGTTTATTTATTTATTGTCTTCTCAATTACGCTTTTCAATCTACTTATTGTATTTATCGTCAATACTTGCTTTCTGCAAAAGAATCATATGGCTATTCCTTTGATCAAGTCTTGCATGAATATTAATTGTATATTGTTCCCTACGACTTGGTGAGTACTTTTTGTACCCACGACTGTAAACATTGCTGTTCAGTTGAAGAAAGCCAAGTTACTCAAAATTCCTACAAGGAGTTTTTTAAGACTTTGCGAACTAGGATGCGCTCCCCACTCGATTGCCTGTGGGCATGTCGAATATTCGCAACAAGCTTCTTTTCCGTTGCAAGAGTTTCATTGGTTTCTTAAGCTCCGCATGGCAAGTTAAGTAAATGTTGACCATAAGGTCCACTTATTAATATTTATTGCTACTTCGCTACCCTTTTAGTTAAATTATTGATTGGATGATGTTTCACTGTGTGAGCTAACTATTAGTTATGGGACTAGTCCAGAATACACAGAGGGTTTCGAATGTGTTAATCCGGGTCCTGACAACACATTATTTGGTTGGTAGCCAAACCTTATCCCGTAGCAAATGGCCCGAAATGGATAGGTCTGTTTGGTTGGTAACCAAATCTTGTCACGCTTTGACATACTTCAAGTTAAGCAAGTTTGATCGAGTTAGGCATCTATTTGGTTCATAGCCACACTTGTTGTAAGATTCCTTTTCTACCAACCGGGTTCCTTGCGTCAGTGACTAAAAAAAGTATGGCAAGATTCTTTTTTACAAGCCAAAGTATGACTTCAATTTTAATAATCTAACCTTAGGGGAGTGCCTACCCTAGTGTATGAACCACGCAGGCCATAGGATCGGTGCCAAATAGTAAGCATTATTATTATAATTTTCGTCTCTACTAGTACCTAGCTAGTCATGCACAACCAATCCGGATTCTGGAGTAGCTTGCATGCATGTACATATGTCCAAATTAACGACATGCATGTACCACACTAGAGTGGGCCAGGGTCATATATAGCTCTAGCGTCAGGCCCATCGATCGATCACTGTTTCTTGATCGTACTACCTGTGCAGATGCAGGACGCGACCAGGGAGGGAAACGTATACCATGCATTGGAGAGAAAAAATAATATGATCTACAGTATCCTACGATATTGTCTCCACCGTTCAGTCCAAAAATGAACCGTCAAGATTGATGCTACAGTACCAAAAAGTGTAAATAAAATTGATACAGTACCCAGGGGCGTAGCCAGCGCTGGGCCAGGCGGCCTGGCGCGTTTTAGCCCAAATCTCAAATTTACACTAATTTTTTCAGCTTTTATTTGGATTTTCAACTGGTTTTGTTAGCTGGGTCTGGCCCAGCTCCGCCCCTAACAGTACCTGATACATTAAATATACGTGGCCACCGTATATTTATATTGCTATAGAGTACTTACTATTTATACAGTGTTTCGGGTAGTAGCATCCTAAATCCAGATACCGCGACCATTGTTTCCCTTCAATTCGAACAGGAATACAAAATACAACTCACGCTTTGATAAATAATCTCCCTCCCACTCACACGATAATAAACGAACGAGAGACAGGATCAATGATCTAACGAGTACAAAACCAACACCACAGGTTTTTTTTTAACGTTCGGGATTTTTCCTATCCGGTTCTTATTAAAGAAGAACAAATACCCTATCTAGCAAAACGCACATAAAAATTAGCATTTAAACCGTGACGAATTAGGAGCCCAGTGCTCCCCTGTGCCACGGAGCCTCCGCTTAGCCCTCAAAATCCCCTAGCGAGACAGGCGTGTTGAGTCCCTGGCTCGAACACAGCGCACACTTCTCAGAAAACCAACACCACAGTTGGAATCCAAATACAAAGATAAGAACTCTCAAAAGAATCTGACAAAGAAACATCACACAACCGCGGGATTAGACCCTCATGGCGACTCGCTAATTAAACTCACGTAATATCAAAACTAAGGATTACATTACATGGCGCACACCCTGCCGCTATATATATATATATAATACTTTCTACTTTCGTATAGTTACTCCCATCTCTGACTGATATACCACTTAAAAAAATTTAGTATACTCCTTTATTACTTTGAGTATACTCATATACTAATTATAAGATACTCTAATACGAATCATACTAAAAAAATTACAAGAGAGTACATAGTTTTAGTATATTTTATAAATACCTTCGTATTCTATATAAAAAGGAGTATATCTAAAAAAAATTGAACATACCATTCTAAAAAATGTATAAATACCACATAAGTAATCTTATATATTCGTATACTACACATATAATTGCGCAAGATACCCCCTACGTTGTGAGATACAGAATAGAGAGTAACTACACCCGAGAGTAGCAATACCAATTTTGACCGTTGGATCTGAATTGAACAATCAAGATTAATGCGGACTCCCACCTCTAAACCATTTAATCACTTTGCATGCTCCCACCTTCAATGCACCTGCATTAATGCGTCTTCATTAAACATCATGCATGCTCCCACCTCCAACGGTCAAGATTGGTATTAACACCTTAGCACTGAATTACCTATTAGCACTAGATACGTTATATATATATATATATATATATATATATATAGAGAGAGAGAGAGAGACACACACACACGTTGGCATGCAGACTCATACGAACTCAACAAAAGAAAATAACATGACAGTCCTAAAGATACAGCCGACCATGTATTGTTTGGCCAGAAAAACGAAAGGCACAGAGGCCAACACTAATCGGTTGTTCTGATATCCTTCCAAAAACCAGATTGGTTTTCGTGAGAAACAAATAAACCGACTCAAAGTTACCGAATTGGATATAGCCTATATTTGGTAACAATGCCATAAAAAAATTTAGTAACACCAACGAAATCTAATCTCACACATGAGCAATCAGAAAAAAAATTCCAAACCAAAACAATCCAAACAACATTCATTTTACCAAATTTTAGTTTTACCCAAGTTTTAGCTATGCTAAGTTTTACCTTGGTTCATTAGAGGTGGACCCAACCTAGATCACACAAAGAAAGCCACGAGCGGGGCAAAAGGAATTACAAGCGCCGGCCCTAATCCAAACAGATTCCATGAGTTTACTTTCCTGATTTCTTATCCTCCAATCCGATTGATTTTCGTGTTATCTCCAAGCTTTCCTTTAGCAAACGTATCTGAAAAGAACTCGTTGTTTGTTTGTATTTGTAACAAGATAATGTGCATTCAGATCTCTTTTGGCCTCCTCCTGGATCCAGGGGGTATGGGTCATGGGTGTTCAGTTGAACATACTTTTTTGTGTGAAATATCTTGTATTTAATAGGTATATTATGCATATATATTGATAATTAGGCTAAATACTTCACACATTTATATCCCAATAGATTTCATTCTACTCCCACAGCCCCCCTTCCCAATTCATCTCAAATAGTTTGCCTCAGCTCGCCAACCGTACAGCTTTCAGTCCATTCGGAGACACCCACTACCTCAAACCAAACCCTAGCCTCTATTTATCGCTCCCCCCCCTCTCTCAGACCATTAGGCAACACTGTCGTACGAGGCAACCAGGTGTCAGACGAGGCGATTTGGTGCAAGCAAAGGCGAGGATGGCTCCTAGGCTTTGACCGAACCTTGGCGGCGGCGTGTGAAGAGCAGGAGCGCGTTATCTAGTCACTAATATAGAAAAGGTCATCACATACGGTTCAAAATCGTCATCACATACGGTTTTTTAAACCATTTGACTTTATAGGTCTGTAATGATATGAAGTCATCATAGACAGTTTTTCAACTGTCTGTGAAAAAACAATCACAGACGGTTATAAAACAATAACCGTCTATGAAAAAAGCTATCACAAACGGTTCTGAACAAGAACCAGCTATGAGAACCATCTGTGATAGCTTCTTTCACAGACAGTTATTATTTAGAACTATCTGTGATAGGTTTTTCTATTGAAAAAAATGAATTTTGAACTAAACCAATCAATTGCTTAACAGTTGGACCCAAGTATTTGCATATGGGTGATTACACAATCTGGAATGAAAGAAAACTCAAACTGGAAGCCCAATGAACAATGAAAACAGATGCTGAAACTTCGGAGGCCGGGGTGACGAAGTGGAGGAAGCCGGGGATGACGAGGTGGAGGAGGTCAGGGCAACGAAGTGGAGGAGGCCAGGGGCGACGAGGTCGTGGAAGGCTAGGGCGAAAAAGTGGAGCAAGCCGAGGGCGACGATGTCGGGGGAGTCTGTGGGCTATGAGGTCTGGGGAGGCCGGCGACGACGAGGTTGGGGCAAGATGGTGGAGGCCGCGGGCGACGAGCTTGAGGGAGGCCAGGGCGCAAGGTCAGGGCGAGGCGGCGGCACTCGATTAGAGGAGTGATGGTAGAGGAGGAGATGGAGGTGTGAGGAGACTGGTTAATATGAAGCGAGTTTTGGCAACCCACCCATTAAGTCCAAATTTTCGTTTTCCGCACAACAAAATAAAAGTATCAGAGACGGTTTTGTCTACAAAACCGTCTGTGATATGATTATAATCACAGACGGTTCGTGATAAAAACCATCTGTGATGATTCACAGACGGTTTTAAATACATGTCGTTTATGATATTCGAAGACATTATAGACCGTTTGTATTTAAAATCATCTGTGATGATTCACAGACATTTATTGGCAAGAACCGTTTGTGATAATTATTATCACAGACGGTTCTAAGCATCGCTACATATCACAAATGGTTCTTATTGAAAAACTATTTATGATAACTACAATATAGACGATTCCATAGGAATCGTCTGTGATGAAGCATACAATATAGCTTGTTTTATAGCAGTGAATATAGCAAGCGCTAAGAATGTGGGTGACGAGCGAGATATAGCCGGGCCTCATGGGAGCCGTGGCCTAGGGAGAGAATGCGAGTCAGTAGCCCAGGCTACCTAGACATGTCGATAGCAGCACCCCATTCCTCAATTCCTATGTCCTAAATTTCCGAATCAATATTTTTTTCTAAATTATTTATAATTTTCTCTAAATTCTTTAAGGTGTTATCTCTAACAAGAAAATTTTGTACTTTGATTTTTTTCTATTGTATACCTTTGTTTTTTTCATTAAATATTATTTTATTAACTCCAAACACCTATCCGAAAAATCTTGGGTCCGCCACCGCCTAGATCGAACTCTTTTTGCTGCAAATGCACACATACATAGCTTGATTCCCCTATGTGTACGCGTTCATCAATCATCATGCATCTCTCTTCCCTGCATGCACACCAGGGTTTTGATTAGCAGCCGAAAACTGACCAATTTAAAATCGGTTCTATCGAGTACCTGGGTAAAAGTCCAAACCAACCAAAACCGGCTAAATTTTTTGAATTTGCTTCAATTTAATTTAATATAAGAGGCATTTGATTCTTTTTTATTTCAGCTTCGAAAAATTCAAATTTGATTAAAAAGTTTTGGCCGAATTTTTTTATTTTCGGCGAAATCGGTTCGGCCGGTAAAAAAAAACCGGTAAGCAAAACCCGGTGCGCGCAGCTTCTGTACACACCACTACACCAGGGTGCCCTCGTGCCCACAATCCAACACATCCGCAGCGCGTCTCTTTGCCGTTTTCACCGTCTTGTTCACGAGAACCACAAGAAACACTCGTAAAATCAGTGGAGGGTGTCTAGGCGGCATCATCTACCAGCTCTCTTCAGTTGCTGGACAGAAGGGCAAGATAGGGATCCGGATCGCCTGCATACTACAGAGGTCTATGGTATGAATAAGTTTTATTAGAATGTGAACAGTAATAATATGGTATCAGAAGCATTGTAGCAATTGATCTGAACCTTTAATTTTTGATCGGACGATAGAGATCGTTTCTAAAGATAATACACTGTAGATTCTCTATATTGACTACTTCAATACAGATGATCTCTTTTCCCAAGGTAAGGAGGTTTCTGACGTAATTGGGCTCATACGAACATGTGCCTCTGAATTCTGATACTCCTCTCAATTATTTTTTCAGTGCATTTCAAGGTTTAAACTTTGCAATGTTTAACCACCAATCAATCTAACAATATATAGGATCGATGGCACAAAAGTGGTACCATTATGTTTGTACTTGTAACTAGGGATTCAAAAATCGCCGAAAATCGGTCCGATTATCGGTTTACCGGCGGGTCCCGGTATAAGTTCAAACCGGCGCCGAAGTTTTTGGTTTGATGGAATTTTGGCCGAATTTGATTGAATTTTGGCCGAATTTGATTTTTTTAATTTAAAATTCAAAAATTCAAAAAAAATTTTTGAAAATTTCGGATTATCGGCCTTATCGGCCTTACCGGCCACTCCCGATATTTTTTTTGAACCGGTATTGAAATCACTGGTAACTACTTTCATCGTTATCATCATTTTGTAGCCATTAACAACATATCGTAAAAGAAATTAACAGCCGTCAAAGTTCAATCTAGAAGATCGTGCAAGTCAAACCGCGCCTTATAAAAATCAACGGATACAAATACTCGTTGTTAAATATTTTTAAATCTAAATTTAAACAGATTTACTCTATTGGTGGATATGATACTATGATGCAGTTGACCTGTGCGAGCACCAACCACATTTACAACGAGCGAAACCGTCTGTCAGGCGAGTTAACTGCGATTTTTTCTCGCTTTAGCACTGTTGTGAACTGTAATTACAGAAGTAGAGTTCGGCACGAAGAAAGTATAGTTTTCACACCGTATCCGCACAGTGGCAGGCCAGATTCAACCTGGACGTGACATGTGGAGAAAAACGGTCCGTGACCGGTCGGATTTTGCACGTTCGGTCCATGACCGGTGGGCATTGCGCCACGTCGCTGAGGCCAATCCGTGGCCAGCCGCACGTGTTGCATCCGTATAGTGGCCGGCGCGGGGTGATCCTATCCCACCTTGCCCACAGTGCTCCACCCCGACAGCGCATCCGGGTTCCGTGTTAATAATTAGTCGTAACTAGTTTCGTGTTAATAATTTTGGTTTAATTAATTTAGTGGAAATTAATTAATCATAATTAAATTAATGGTATTTAATCAGTTGTCATGTAAACACGTGTGTATTATGTAATGTTTGTAGTCGAACCGTGCGCATCATGTAAATCACAAATCACAATTTCCATTCCGAAATATGGTCAATTTTATCTATGAAAAGTTACATTGCAACTCTATTGGAAATGTCGATACTCCTTGTTCTCTGTTTTCATGTGGATATAGTGTAGTAGTACACACATAACATACAAATATAGAAAAACAAAATATGCATACAAATATACCAAAATATAACCGCATAACACGGGATACAATATTGCTAACTCGTCTGAACCACTACTCTCTGCTCACTGCGTCTGCATCCGTGTGCACGTCCTAGTTTTGCGCCGAGTATATCCCGTGGGATACGTCAGCTGGTCCAGAGAGCGTGTATCGGATCGGAGGGGGTACGGAGACCGTTGAGTGCGCAGAGGATACCAGTATGCTGAGTCGGGCCCAGCTAAGTCTGTGCATCGTCGATGTCGTCCTACTATAACATGTCAATCCAGGGGCCACCTGTAATTATGTCATGAACATAGGACTCCATAACTTCATTCCTGAATTGTTCACCCCTAAGGTACGCTGTCTGCAACTCTGGTCGTGCAGAAGAGCTCTAGCATTGAGCGTACGGTGTGCCAGCAAACTCGGATGAGCTCTACCCTGCATACTGTGCAAACCCTATGTGCGGTCCAAACCCTTGCGCCGTGTACTACTCCCTTGCAGGAGTTAGGAGTCTCGTATCCTCGTCAATCGATGGATTGCCGACACCCCCACGGTCAACTGAAGGCTACAAGACATAATGATGTTAGTCAAAATAAATACTCCGAACGTAAAATGAGAAACTCGTACTTCTCGGATGTGCAGTACAGATGACCGAGGGGGAGTGCCAATCTCTGTACGGGGTGCATACGGAAGAAGTGATGCATCCCGATGGATCTACGACAGAAGAACGACATGATGTTAAAGGAACGTAAGGCATAAACAAAAAACAGAATGTAGATTTGTACAGAACTTACCTCCCTGCCGATCTGGCTCACGGATGACCGATGGGTTGCGCTACGACATCGGCCGGACTCACTAGGTCGTGCTGACCTATGAGGTGAGTGTGGTCCCCCTAGTTAGTGCCCAACGCGGAGGACGTCGCCCCTAGAATGACTGTAGCTCATGATCTTTATTACGCTCTTTGACTCCGCCAAGATGTACCAGCCGCTCCAACCGGATGGAGAGACAAAACAGGTTCAGTTACGAAGAGTACAAATATCATCAATGAAACGACCAGAGGTTCTAAGTGTTTTACGCTGTCGTTACGCCATGAGGTGCTGTGTTGATCGAACGAGTGGCTTAGGATCTCTTGGTGCATCACTTGCTCTGGACGCTCTAGTGGAGGATGGGTGAGTCTAGTGCGTGACCGTGGTATGAACCACTCCATGTAGTCACCGTATCTCCGTACGTTGTACGGTCGCTACTCCTCCCAGACCTCGATGTGTGCCATCCCCGTCGAAGACGTAATCCGATCGTGCTGGACGGCTTATCAGGCCTTAGCATGTCACCCCGTCCTCGATTGTCTGCATTCCGAAAGGATTAATGTTAGAAGAGATGATATAGGTATGAAGTGTAAACATTACTCGGACGGAGTTGGACTCACAAGTGGACGACTTGCTGCAGCATCCTGCCGTCGGGAGGGGGCACGACCTGGTACAAATCGAACTGTCACATGTGGCGCGTAATGCTCCTCCATATGTGCACAGACCAGGTGTCATGTCGTCGCCCATAGTCTGGCGTTCTGCGTGCATTGTAACGACAACCCGTGTGGTGCTACCGAGCCCACGAAATGTGGGCTCCATGGAGTCCACATGATATAGTTGTGGTGCAACGACTCGAACTCATTGTGGTACAACGAGTAGCACATCGTCGGTCTGTTCTTTGCCCAGCGTAACTACACGGTAGTTGTCGAGACCCCGGCTATGCAACTTCGTGACCCTTTGTACATTCTGAACTAGTCCCAGATCAATAGCTAGTTCACACAGTTGCAACATTGGTGTACTTGTAACCATACCACACAGCTAAAGAAGCTGACAAAATAATATTACTTAGTAGCAAAAGTACTTTATAGTCAACATTTTACAGAGTTTGCCACGTAGGGCTAAAGGGAAAAGGTACACTTGCATCGGAAATGAGCAACTCGTAGAGGCCATCTGACATGCCCACAGGCAATCAAGTGGAGGACGCGACCTAGTTCGCATAGTCTTCAGAGTAGGCTTCCTCGTAGAAGTCGGTGTTGCCCAGTTCTTCTTCAGCGACTGATGAACAAGTGGCACAAGCCGTGAGTACATAAAGTACTCAACAAGTCGTAGGGAACAATATCCAAATAGTATTCATGCAAGTCTCGACAAGGATAGCTTTGTGGCTATTCTGCAGAAAGCAATATCGATAATAAATACAGTAAGTAGATTGTAAAGCACGATTTAAAAAGTTAATGCATAAATAACCAAGTTCTTTGAAACAACTCGTGAACACCCTATTCACTTCCCAACCAACGACCAGTGAACAACCCGTTCACTTCCCAACCAAACCATTCTAAATTTTTTGATAAAATCTACCCCTCGTGTGAAATCACCAGACATTGTCCACAACCGGGGACACGGTTATTGGAATAGTTTTTAACACTCTGCAGAGGGTTGTACAGCTTGACCCATAAGAGATAATCGTCTTAATATGTACACACGTTTTCTTAGACATGTGAATCAAGAAGAGGTTATGATAAGACCTTTACAAAGTTACATTTTGACTCGGTTTTGCTCGCTAAGGATTCGCCTAGATCTAGCCCCTCTTGTGCCGCTCATCAACCCAAATAGAAATGAATCAAAATATTGCTATTTAGTTGGCCAGATCCACCCCACAAATAGACTCGTGGTTATACGGTATGGCTTAGATCAATGACGCACAAAGTTAAGTCCTTGGAGACTACCCGGGCCAGGCAACAACATCCCAAAATCATTCCCTTTACTGCACAATCACTCGCCCGAGTATAAAATCATTTTTTGTTCAACCCGACCAAATGACAACCCTTGACATGGCATAACAACTTTTATAAACAGTGACCGCACCACAATTCCATGGTTCGTTTAGTCAA
Source organism: Hsuehochloa calcarea (assembly GCA_036346395.1). Lineage (NCBI taxonomy): Eukaryota > Viridiplantae > Streptophyta > Magnoliopsida > Poales > Poaceae > Hsuehochloa > Hsuehochloa calcarea. The sequence continues at coordinate 13,878,854 of CM070611.1, read as the reverse complement.
ATTTATCATCATTGAATCGTGTGATCGAGAGACCATCGCATAACTAAAGCATGACTAAGCATAATATGCACCCATGTTGGTATTATAATAATGTCCAACTAAGCCTACCCAACATATTATGTTCAAGGGTACATGTCAATATGTCATTCACAATTATCCAATGAGGCTTAATGGCAATTAGACATTTAACTATTCCCAAAACCAGTTATTATAAAATTAGAAATGCATGTTGATATAAAACAATATAATTTTATAAACTGGGTACGACATGATCAAAAGCCCACGACTTGTATTCGTTGAAGAGTTGAGAAGCTTCGGTCGTCAGGTCCAAGAACTCTTCGAAAATACTAGAATCTATACGTGCGAAAAGAGCCAAATAAATAAAATAATTATAAATAAAATCCAAAGATTACCAAACTAGAAACAAAAGAAAGGTACTGAATTTAGATGAAGTTAGAAATTTGAATAACTCGAATCGGAGCTCGAACGGAGGAGAATGAGCTCTTGGAGGGAGGTTCAACTAGTCGAAAGACTTCGACTACCTAGTCAAAGGAGGTTCGACTACAGGTGGTTATAAGAAGGTTTGATTACCTAGTCAAAGGAGGTTCGATTGGTCAAAAAGTGGTTCGACTGGTCGAAAAAGGTTCGACTGCTCGATGCGGTCGAAAGAAGGATTCGACTGCTCGACGTAGTCGAAAGAATAAGAGAGAGAATAGGGCTCGGGGACTAAGAGAGAGAGAGGCCGGACAAGGTGGGTGGATGGCGAATGGCACTGGGGAAAACTCATGGTCGAAGGCGAAGGACGGCGACGAAGGGGTCGGTCGGATTGAAGGAGAAGAGTGAATGTGGTGGCTCCTGCAAAACAAAACTGAAATTGAGTGAGGGGATTGCGTCAAGGAACTCTGGGGTTCGAATTGACCCGGGTAGAAGAGGAGGGAGTTGCACTGGTGCGGCGAGGTGGCACCAACGTGGTGCGGAGGTGGCAGTGAGGAGGTGCACACTGGGTAGGCCACAATCTTGCGAAACCAACGGCAAAGACCACGTCGGTGGAGAAGCGTTGACGGCGGTGGCACGAGCTCCAGCCGGCGGCGGTGAAACTCGAAGCGCGGCGAAACGAGGGAGAGAGAGAGAGAGAGTTGAGGGGAAAAAAGGGGAAGGAGGTGGTCCCGGTGCTCCATTTTTACAGGAAGGAGGAGTAGCGGAGAAGCTTGGCCGGAGCTCTGTACGGCACGAGACATGGCGATGCGACGGGGACGTGATGGGAGCTGGTTGGGAGTAGAAAGAACAAAGGGGGTGGGTGCGGCAAAAGAGGGGAAATTAAATGCGCACGCTGCTGAGGAAATCAAGGGAGAGAATCGTGCCGGGGGCTACGACTTTCATCATAGTGGTGACACACGCGAGCACTAGTGGTATGGGAGTGGGGAAGGAGACGGTGACTAGACGAAGAGGAGGCTGACAGGCGGGACCCACCAGACAGAGAAAAGGGGGAAAGAGAGACCTGGCTGGAGGCTCTGGTCAAAAATGAGAAGGTGGTCGAAATGAGAGGGTGGTCGAAAACGAGAGAGCAGTTGAAACCAAGAGGGTGGTCGAAACCGAAAGGATAGTCGTAACCGAAAGGATGGTCGAAACCAAGCAGATAGTCGAAACCAAAAGGATAATTCGAAACCAAGAGGATAATCGAAATCAAAAGGATGGTCGAAACCAAGAGGATGGTTGAAAATGAAAGGGTGGTCAAAACAAGAGGATGGTCGAAACCAAGAGGAAGGTCGAAACCAAGAGGATGGTCGAAACCAAGAGGATGGTAGAAACCGAAAGGATGGTTGAAACCAGAAGGATGTTTGAAACTAAGAGGATGGACGAAACCGAGAGGATGGTCAAAATCGAAAAGATGGTCGAAGCCAAGAGGTTGGTCGAAACTGAAAGGATGGTCGACAACGAGAGGGTGGTTGAGAAAGGGTGCTGGCCCTCTTATAGCCGAGAATAGGAGCGGGAGGGGGAGCAGCTCGGGGCAGGTGGTGTTAGGGCGCGGCAATGGGGCTCACGGTGAGGCAGTAAGGCCAAAGAGCAGGTGCGGGAGGAGGTGGGAGCAGGAACGGCCAATGGGAATTAGACCAAAACAGATAAATAAGATTTTAAATACCAGAGAACTCCAATAAACTCAAAATAAACTAAATTTTCAATTAGTTAAGTTTTATTAATTCATATTAAATCGCTTTTAATATCAAAAGTTTCCAAGTTAAGCTTTAACAATTCAATAAAACCGAATGGTTATTTTGATTTAGAAAATTTTTAAAAAGCCCTGAAAATTGAGAAGTTATAGCAGTCCACCGGTAGCCCATGGTGTGCCCGTTTACTGGGTCCTGCATCTCAGGGCACAGGTGCACTGCTCTTTCGAAGGACGGCCGCCCAACGGGGAAGTACTCCCAAGTCTACAGCAGCAGGAGCACATAGCAATCGACAAGGTTGGAATTGACACCGATGTTGCGCTTCGAAGCGTCACACAGCCCCCTATATGTGGCGCACTGGACGGCTGATCCTAAATTACGTATAAATACGGAGAACAAATTAATGGACACTAAATAACAACAACCATATTAAGTACGACTAAAATAGCTATGACTAAAATAATGAAGACTAATTAAATATCATAAATGAACATGTGTTACATAATGATCACATCTACATTAGTCACTGCTGAATTAATTATAATTACCTAAATATCACTAAAATAAATACGCCAAATTTATTACCACACATTAAAAATAACAAAATTATTACGGCTAACTAAGGCCACTAAATTAATTACCACTAATTAATGACTATAATTTAATCAAGTCTTATGAAATACGACTAAATTATTTACGACAAATTAATGACTTCTAATTTATTAAGACTTAATTCCAACTAACTTTTTTGAACTAATTAATTGAGTAAAACAATGTTGCGAACACACTCTCATGCGATTAAATACACGGTGCGAGAGGGTGCTGGGGAGGGAATCGGATTCTCTCCTGCACTTATCTCCTTGTGCATGCTTGCATATATGAACAATGAAGTGATGGAGGTGATGGTTGAGCGGATGGGCGTGCGGGTGGTTGGGGTAGCGGCGCCCCGGCCACAGGCCAGACTCGGCGACGTAGCGCAATACCGGCCGATCATGGACTGTTTTTTTTTTCGACTGCCGGTCATAACCAGCCGATCACGGGCTGTTTTTCTCCACGTGTCGTGTCCGGGTCGAATCCAGCCGGCCACTGTGCGGATGTAATGTTAAAACTATAATTTTTTCGTGTCGGATGCTACTTTTGTAATTACCGATGGCAATAGTGCTAAATCGGCGAAAAAAATTCGTTAGCTGCAAGCAATAACAGAACCGCTGCATATCCAGTCCAGTGGCCGCAGAGTTCATGGGCTCGACCTCGTGTTGCGCTCCGCTTGTGTATTCTGTTCGATGTCGTCCACCCATGCACACACAGGTCGTCAGGTGTAACCGGGCCGTTATGCTCGCTCTTGGGCCTCCTATGGGCAATAGTGTGACATCCCCTGAACAGCAGAATCGTTGCGCACCATTTCTAAAGATGAGCACGTCTCTCCTTTCTCAAACGAATGCTTACACGAACGGTTCAGACTTCGGACGAACCCACGTATTCTTTTTTTCAGAAGTGCTAAACATATGTCGGATGGAATTAGTTATGAAATCAGTCGTATTTCTGGTCTTCGATTTTATTAGGAGATTCGTGCTCCGACCAATGGGAACTTCCTTTCTGACGATGGTGGTGGCGAGTCAGGGTGGTGGTTTGCCTCATTAGGGTTAGGGATTTGGATTCGCTGGGGCCAGATTCAGAGGAAGGCTGGGGCGACGAAGATGAAGGCAAGTGGCGGCAACAGCGAGATAGGAGGAGGCGGGTGGTCGCAGCGGAAGGGGGAGGAGGAGGTGGTACTGGCAGGGAACGGACTCTTGGGTGGCAGCAGCACGCTGGGCGGTGGTGGGGGTTGGAGGAGGCAAGAGGAGGGAGCCGGCTCGGGTCGCTAGGATGGAGCTCAGGAGGTAGGAGGTGTTCGATGATGTGCCAGGGCGGCACCGAGAGGCCTGTGCCTCTACCTGCCCGTGTTGAAGGAGGAAGAAGAACAACGTGCTCAGGTGCATCGACATAGCGCATGAGAAGGCCCATCGGTGACTTGGCCCAGCCTACCAAGTCGATTAGATTTCTAACCCCACACAATCAATTTCAAGTTTTAAGACTAATTCCTCCCTCATGTGGTGTTGTAACATCCTAATTTGTTTAGTTTTAAAATCTTTTTGAGTAGTTTAGTCCATTGAAAAATTTTACTAATTTTATTTGGATTTAATAAAGCTTAAATGAGACTTGCAAAATATCAAAATAATTTAATATGACTAATCTGAACATCAATTAATTCCAAAACTATTTTATTTGAGTTCTTTGAACTTGAAAATATTTTTCAAATTTTTCTAGAATTTTTTTGAGTTCATTTGCTATTTTTAATTTGCCATTTGAATTTTCTGGTATTTCTAAAATGCAAACATATTTAAATGTCAGGAAAATCTTTCGGGTCGATTTCCTTTTTGTCGGCCTATTTCTTTTTTCCTTCCTGGCCTATTTCCCCTCAACTTCTTTGCGCGTGCGTGCCCAGCACGGTCCACCTCGCCCTCCCCCTCTCGCTACCGAGTGGATCGGCCTTGTTGCTGCCGTCTTCTTCCCGTCCTCGCCTCGGTCTCCCTGCCGTGTCCGTCCCTGACACGCAGCGTTGCCGTCCCCGTTCTGGATCTTCCCCTCCGCTGCCTTTAAAAGCCACCCTTGCCTTGGAAATCCTAGCCCTAGTCGCCCCTCTCTAGTTCGTCGCCATCGCCATTGAAGCCGACGGTCAAGCTTGTCGCGCCGTCGCTGTGTAGCTTCTCTGGCGGTCCTGTTCGTGTCAAAAGAGCCGCCCTGACATTACCAACCCTGGGAGAAGCCAATCGAGAGAGGTGTGGCCGTTGCCGGGAATTGAAACTTTTTCTCTTCATCTGTCATCGCCGTTTAGCTATCAATTGCGTCACCGTCGGTGAGTTGCAAGCACTGTTGTACACCTCCCAAGCTTCGCCTTTTCGCGTTCTATCTTGTGCGCACCTCGCCACCTTCGCGAACCCTCCAATTTGTTGCTGTCATCGTCGCCCGAGCTGCTCCTCCGCCTTGAGCTTTGCCACCGCCGCTGTGATCGTCTCCTGTGAGAATTGACTGCATCATTGTGAGATCGAGGAGGCCGACTAGAGGGGGTTGAATAGGCGGTTTTAAATTTTTTTTTGGCTAAAACCAATTTATAATAAGAAAGCTAATAACAATTTGGTTTTGCACAATTAAAACCTAAATCAACTAGGCTTGACTAAGTGCACCAACAATATGAATACAATTGAATGAGAGCAATCATACAAAGATATATAAGCAATTAAAGCAAGTAATATAAATTGCTCAAAATAAAGTACAAGAACAAACCATAATGGACACAATAATGTTTTACCGTGGTGATTGGAGACTTGCCGGTCTCCCCTAGTCCACGTTGAGGTAACCCCAAACGAATTGGACTGCCCCACGAATTAAGCCAACACCTCGATCCACTCGGGGTTGCTATTCCTCCACTCCGGAGATGGTGAGCACCAAACCACTCACAACCACACCGGGTCTTCTCACAAGCTTCTTGAGAAGATCACCCGTCACGATGCCTCCACGCCGTCTAGGTGTCGGCAAACACCAAGACTAACAAGTCTCAACTCTCACTTGAACTAATCAAGTATCTAAGCTCAAGTGGATACACAATCCACTACCTAAGGCAACACATGCACTTAGGGTTTGCTCTCCAAGCTCACTAAGTGCAACACATACACATAAGAGATGAGGGGTTTGCTCTTTGCTCAAAGAATGAATATAGGCACCAGCAACAACTACAACCAACCAACCAACCAAAGAGGGTATTTATACCTTACACATAAAAACTTACCGTTAGGGGAAAGATTCCTTCGAATCAGAAGTAGGCTAGTCTGACCGCCAACTAATGGCCGGTCAGACCGCCCAAGAGCCAACGACTATAAAACTAGCCGTTAGACTCACTACCGGTCGTACCGCCAACTAATGGCCGGTCCGACCGCCAAAGGGGAGGTGGTCTGACCGCTCAAGGAAATGAAACAACATTTTCAAAAAGTGCCTTCTCTGGAAAAATATACCGCTAAAGACTCAGGTACTTCTGCTCTCTGGTAGTACCGTTTAATTAATAGTGATACTACCACACAGAGATTCGGCTCAAGAGGCAATCAGTCCGACCGCCCAACACATGGTGGTCCGACCGATCTGATCTTGGCCGATCGGCCGACACCGGCAATCGACCGCTGACCACGAGAGACTTTGCACTTTTGCTTCACTCAATTTATAAATTCATTTGCCAATTTGAGTGTAATTCAAACAAGAGTTATAGGTGAGATTCTCAACAAGTTACAAAACACATTTACCAACTTTTAGAATCAACACCACAAGGAATGAGTTTTAGAATCAATATAAAACACATGACTTTGACCCATGTTAGTCAAAACATGCATCATGCAACATATATTCCCTGAAACTCACGACTTTGACCTAACAACCGAGCATCGCCACCACGAAGGACGACGATCCAAGTGAAAACTGGTCAGACTGCCACCTATTGGCCAGTCAGACCACAATCTAGAAAAATCATCGACTATGACAGGAATGTACCTTTTTTCACCAACTGACGGAACCCTAGCAGGACCAACAGTATCCATATGAAGCAACTGTCCCGGTCCGTCAGTCATGACCATAGTCCTGAAGGGTGTGAGGCAGCAACTTACTTGCCATGCCTACAGGGCGCACATACAACATCTTTGACGGCTTTAAGTTTGGGCAAACCTCTCATGAGCTCAATGTTGCTAACTCGCGTCAGATGATCAAAACCAATGTGCCCCAAACGACGGTGCCAAAGCCAGAACTCAGAAGAAAAAGATGAAATCAAGCATTTAAGAGAACCAGCAAGAGCTTCAGAAAAGTCAGCTCCAAAGATTCTAGCAACTCTAGTAATCCCAAAAACATGCTCAGCAGTTGAATCAAGCACCCGACAAGCATTTTTCTTTAATCTAGTCCCATAGCCATCATCAAGAAGTTGAGAGACAGAAAGCAAATTAAAGCTTAGCTTGTCCACAAGGGCGACGTAATTGAGGATGAAACTGTCGTTCACCCTGATCGATCCCGTTCCTTCAATCCGCTCTTGTTTATCATCTTCCTCCAAAATGAAAACCACCACGAAGGACGACGATCCAAGTGAAAACCGGTCAGACCGCCCACCCTGGCCGGTCTGACCGCCACCTATTGGCCGGTCAGACCGCCAATTGGGATTTAGCCAAATTTCCTCTCTGGAAAACAGAAACCTACTGGAATTTTTAAACGAATAGAACTTTTAACTGGAGACTCCAAAAATTATGAAACCAAGTGCAATAGAATCCCCTCTCTTGCCTACACCCTCTATTTTTGGCCTAGCTCAAAACCTCACTTTCTGAAGTTGGCCGGTCCGACCGCCTCTATGGCCGGTCGGACCGCCCTTAGACTGGTCTAACCGCCCGTTCGGCCAGTCAGACCGCCAATGGCCTGACAGCACAGCAACTTTGCCAAAAACACGTGAAACGATAAACCTTTAACGTCATTGCCAATTGTCACATCATCCTAAGATCTGAAGCATATCCCCATGATATCCACACGATATAATCCATTGTACGTTGGATTTTGTCCAAGGTAGCTTCAGTTTACAAATATATGATTAGCAAACTGTTTCTTTCCATAAATGATCTGATAAACATCTTTTTGGAATATTGTGTGAAACATGTTTGTTGTGGCAGACCTTGGAAATCTGAATTGATTAATGTGCCTCAAAATAGTATATTGCTCACTTTTAATTCTTGACACATCAAGTCCAATAAATTGATTCAGATCAAGAGCATCATCCTCATTCTCATCCTCATCATGAGATGCCTCGTAATTTTCATTGATGCTATCATTGTTCTCACTGGATTCCTCAACATTCTTCATTTGTTCATCATCAATCTCGTCTTCGACGGGAGCTTTCCCTTTTGGTGAAGGAGGAGCAGCCGAGCGACTGACAGTTATCTTGCGCGGCATTGTCACTGAGAAAAGATAGCAATTATTAGCAAGGAAGTTCAAGGAATAAATTAACAAATATGTCATAATTCCATTTATGTCACTCTTCTCTGTCACTGGCGGTCAGACTACTGATCGTGTGGATATCAGAGAAGAGTATGGCCGGTTAAACTGCCATGTTACAACCGGTCGGACCGCTTGTGAAAAAAGGAGGTCTGATTTTGGGATTAACCCAACAATTGCTAAATTTATGCAATAGCATAATGGATACTCATTAATCTTCTCACAACCAACTTGCAGGCCCGGGATTTACCACAAAATTAAGTAGACCTTCGGATTTTACAACAAACCCTAGAAGTTGGGGCAAATCACAATGTGAATAAATTGCAAGTATGTAATACCACGAAGGTGATTCGGCTTATTAGAAAAAGTTTCGGAAGAGGGAGCTAATCGAAAAACCAGAATCATCTTTTCACCGGGGGGTTTTCTGTGATTTCACGGCAACCTGGGCCTGGGCCACGGCCCAGGAGGGGCCCATGTGGTGGCTGGCCATAAGAGGGGGGGTTCCCACCCCCCAAACCCTAAACTCCACATTTCTCTCCCCCTCCCCCCCTTTGGAGCCGCCGCCCCCTTCGCCCTTGCTGTGCACCGCCTTGTACGTCGATTTTGGATAAGATGCGTTCGTTTTCTGTCCTGTCCATCTCTTAGAAAGTTGTAGGTATTGTTCTTAGCTTTCCATAGCCACCGAGATCACGTGATTCCGCCTTATTATTTAGGAGATATGATGTTTTTAGTGCGCGCTATTCTGTCTGTCTGACGAGAAAGATCTGTCGGCTTGATCCTAGGTTTTGATTTAGTTAGAGGCATTTCCAGAACCTCCACCCAAATAAGTTATTGTAGCCCTTTAAATTATCTTTCAAAGCTGATAAATATCATCTCCATTGGATCTGTATAATGAAAGTTATGATATTTTCTTTACCACTGTTCTGAATTTTGGGCAGATAATTGTTAGTGTTTTCATCTATTGTTTAGACTACTGTAGAGGCCGAATCTGGGGTTTTTCCCTTATAGAGTTTTATTCCTGGGAACGTTAGCGTTCTTTTGGCACTGAGATCAGGAAAATCCGATCTGTAGTTTGGGAGATATGAATTTTTGATTACGAACTATCCGGTCTGTCTGAAAACTGAGGTCAGTAGGTTTGTCCCTCGGTTTTGTTCAAATTAGGGGCCGAATCAGAACCTTCACACAACTAAGTTATTTTAGCCCTTAAAAGTATCTTTCCAAGCTGATAAGAATCATTCTTATTGGATCAATAGGTTGAAAGTTACGCCGTTTTCTTTATCTCTGATCTGTATTCTGGACAGACGTAGATGGGTTGTGTTTAGCTGTTAATTAGCCCTCTGTTTTGGCCGAATCAGGGGATTCCGCCAACTAATGTTTTGTAGCCTGATCTGTTAAGATTCAGTGAGCACTGGTTTCAGGTATTTTGGAGTTACAGATAATTAATGATGATTTTTCTAGTATCGCTGCCAGTTTAGCGGTAATCGGGCTGTTGGGTAAACTTGGTAAAATTGATCCCGTTGTTTGGGTGGGAGAGATAGAGGGGATGGAAGGGCTCTTGTAGCAATGTCATACCTTGTTATTCTTATTTCGATTATACATTTGTGTAGGCGGTGAGGCGGTGAGTGGAGGGGCATCTTCGTGTCCTCCTATTAGTCACATCGCGGAAGGCAAGTACCCTATGCTGTTTGGTGATGTTTCCAATTGTTTGCTTGATGTTGGGATAAATTGTGAATGCCTTTTTCTATCCATCCTGATGTTTATTTCATTTCAAGAAGATGATTCTTGTGATTAAAGAATTAGCATTCATTTCAGTTGTTGCATTCCATTACATGCAACTAACTTGTGTGGCATCCTTGATATATTATGTTGTGTGGGAATGTATACTCATACTTGTTTACACATGTTGTTGAATGCCATGTGTCTTTTCCACTAATGTGTGTTATTCATTCATACCATGAGAAATTATCATATTCATTCATAAAATTCATTATGACCACGGAGTGGATTCTTTTAGTAAGTCCCATCAATTCCAAGATGGGCATTTGAAAGACCCATCAATTCCAAAGATGGGCATTTGAAAACCCACCATTCCAATGTGGGTAGTGTTGACCACCATTCCAATGTGGCAACTTGGACACCCGTATGAAACGTTCTTCATACGGTGATTGGGTCCCCGTGCTTTGTGAAGTACGGGCTTAAGTGAACACCGACGGTGTATCACTCGCTATACCCAGATAAGCGTGATTAGTCCATTCCTTCAATGCATTCTTTCATTCCATCCATTCATGTATTCATTCCATTCAATCATATATGTGTTCCAAGATTTGTTCGTAATTCAACTGGATTGTGTTGTCCACTCTATGTTTGATTATTCTTGTATGTACTTGCTGAGTCTTCGACTCACCCTTGCTTTGTATGTTTTAATTAGGTAATTGAGGAGAAGACAAGGTGATTTGGTGGGGTAGTTCGGCACACTGCACTTCACTTTTATCCAATCAGAATAATTATTATTACCTTTCACCAAGCCAACTTGTTAAATAAATTTCAGTTTGTAATAATCCAACTTTGGTATTGCTTGACTGCTCGTGGTATTATATCTGTTTATCCATTCTTTTCCATGAATCTGGTGATCGTTTATTGTCATTCTTTAGAAATTATTGTTGATTGAATCTGTATAATCCAGCTTTAATGCTATTCTTAGTAGTTTGATAGTTTTGCGTGACATCTTGGCTTCCGAATAGCCAGAGTGTTACAAAGTAGATAAAGATGGTTTACCGGCTTAGATGAAGAGGAGAATCAGGGAAGAAGTTAAAGATCAAATTTGCCAGATTTGGATGAGCTCTCTCACCTAGGGTTCCAACGCTTTTGAGAATGAGCATACCTAAACTCATATTAAACCGTGGAATGAAGGGAGGAGGTGAGGGGGATAGATTGATTACCTCAAACCACAAGAATCACAGCCGGAGAAGGAGATCTGGGCTGGAGATGGAGTGGCGGCTGGAGGAGGAGAGGAGGTTGAAGCCTGGGTTGAAAAGATGAAGAGAATGAGGAGAAAACACAACTTCGGGCTTGAGTTATAAGAAATTTCATGCAAAACCGGTCTGACCGCTAGGCAAATGGCGCTCGGACCGGTGGGGCTGGCAGTCGGACCGCTGAGGGTGGCCGGTCGAACCGATTGTATCTGAAACTGACAAACAGTTTCAGTCAAGATTTTGAGAGAAATAGAAATTTGTTGTATTAACTCTAAATTTTCACACAATCAATCAAGCAAACATATTTGGAGAATTTTCAGCTTATATAGCCCTTCAAAAATCCAAATCATAAATAGTTTTTTTTATATAAATTAAGCTTTTCATTTTCGCAAATAAAACTCATTTTCATGAAATTTTTCAATACAAGCCAAAATAAGCAAATGAAGAATTTTAAAACATCCAATTTTATGTATGAGTCATAAATACCATTATGAACCTATTCATGGGAATAATTTTGGCTCATATGGTAAAACTCACTTAAGTGCTAGATTGTGACTACTTTGGTCAAAATAGTATTTTGGACGAGTTTGAAAATCAAATAATTTTTGCTTGATTGGTCTTTTTGAAATCTTTTGAATACCAATTTTTTTAAGAATAACCAACTCTAGAATTTTTCTTTTTGGGAAGATCTTCAAATTCCTTTTAGAATAGATTTTACATAAAAAATATAGTTTATGTCGAAAACAAGATACTATAATTTTAATTTTTGGCTAGAAACTCATTTCATTCAAAATAGGTTTTTCTAGAGCCAAAACGTTTGGAGAACCTTTGAAAAGCATTTGTATATATTTTGAAACTAGTTTATCAAAGAATTACTAATAATTATGAAATTTTTGACTTTTGGCTAAAATGCTCAATTTTGAAAAATAATACTAGCACTTAATTTATTTGGTCACACTTAGGGATGTGATATATATGAATATGACTCAGCACTCCTCCCTTAATGTGCCACAATCATCTTGCTCTAGATTTTAATAATGAATATTATGAACAAGAGCAAGAACACCTTTTATAAAAGATTTGTATGACATGCAACCTACACATGGTATAAAGTGCTAGATACTTCAATGTAAGTACTTATTACCGAAATGACATGATCATCCTTAAGCTTATCACCAATTTTGCACATGGTGGAATCCACCTTTTCATGTGAGCCAAACCTCCAATGTCTCTCTAAGTACCTATTAAGTTAGGCGCATTTTGGTACCCAATACTTGGTTGGGTCCACGAATGTTAGTCACAATAGATTTAGGCACCCAAATAGCCCTAGTAATAATATTAGGTAGACTAACAATTCTAGCAAACGGATTGCCATAAATATCTTTCCTAAGCAAGTAATCATTATTATAAATAATGGGCTTAGGAGTGATACCTTTGGGACATTGTTCACCAATGTGTATCTTTTCCCGGCAATTGAAGAAAGTTGGGCTTTTGCTTCCCCTACTTGTCTTTATTTCTTGCTTCTTGCCGGTTTGCCTCATTTTTGAATGTCTAGTCTTGACATCCATTTGATTAGGGCACACCGAGGCATAGTGGCCCTTCCCATTGAATCCATGATATTTAACATTCTTCGTGTGTCTTGCGTTGTGCCTTGTCTTGCTATTCTATTTTTTCTTGGGAGTCTAGCCAATTTCACTCTTATCTTGCAAGAGTCTTTGTTTGCTCAATATATCGTCGAGAGTGGCCTTTCCTTTGGAGCTTCTTTTCAAGTCATTTGTCAATTTTGTGACTTGGGCCTTGAGCTCTTTGTTTTCCTCTACAAGGTTAGTATCACAAGACATGGAGGAAATATGAGCACCTAATTTTGAGCAACAAGGCATATATAGCAAATCATCACAAGAGGTGGATATGCTAACCTTAGAGGAAATGCAAGAGTTAGAAGTTATACATGACATATCATCTAATAAATTACATGCAATGCCTATATCCACCTTAGACTTATTGAGATCCTTGAGAAGGAGAGTCTTATGAGCCTCTTTTAGCTCTTCATAAGAATCCTTGAGAGAAAGAAATTCTTTCTTCAAGACCTTGAATTTTGACTTCTCCTTGCTAAGGTATTCATTAAACTCTTCTAACATATCCATCAACTTATCATAAGTAGGCTCATCATTTTCATTTACCTCATTATTACCTTTATCCATAAAGTAGTGAGTTGATGTGGATGGAGTTGAGTACTCGTTATTGTCGGAGCTAGAAGTTGAGCATTCTTCTTCCGACGTCCTTTCTTTTGTGCAATCATCACTAGTACAGGTGGACATTTCATAATGATCTTGAAGGTATGTCCATATTTCATGAGCGCTCTTGAGGTTGCATATGGCATCGAATATCTCTATAGTTAAAGCACTAAATAAAGCGTTAGTAGCTTGAGCATCAAGATGTGAGCATTTATCTTCCTCAATAGTTGGAGTAAGAGGATCCTTTGGAGGAGAAAAGCCCAGATCTACAATCCGCCAAATTTTAGGGCTTATGGCCTTAAAATAACAAGTCATGCGGATTTTTCAAATATCATAGTTTGTGCCATCAAAAAAAAGTGTTTCACCTAGGTGCACTATATCACTAGTGGCCATACTTTACTCTCTAGACGGTTAAGGTTAATGAAATGAGAGACCAAGCTCTGATACCACTTGTAAGATCGAGGAGGCCGACTAGAAGGGGGGTGAATAGGTAGTTTTAAAAATTCTTTAGCTAAAATCAATTTATAATGCGGAAGCTAATAACAATTTAGTTTTGCACAATTAAAACATAAATCAACTAGGCTTGACTAAGTGCACCAACAATATAAATACAATTGAATGAGAGCAATCATACAAAGATATATAATCAATTAAAGAAAGTAATGTAAATTGTTCAAAGTAAAGCACAAGAACAAACCACAATCGACACAATAATGTTTTACCGTGGTGATTGGAGACTTGCCGGTCTCCCCTAGTTCACGTTGAAGTAAGCCCAAACGAATTGGACAGGCTCCACGAATTAAGCCAACACCTCGATCAACTTGGGGTTGATCTTCCTTCACTCCGGAGATGGTGAGAACCAAACCACTCACAACCACGTCGGGCCTTCTCACAAGCTTCTTGAGATGATCACCGGTCATGACGCCTACACGTCGTCTAGGTGTCGGCAAGCACCAAGAGTAACAAGTCTCAACTCTCACTTGAACTAATCAAGTGTCTAATCTCAAGTGGATACACAATCCACTACCTAAGGCAACACATGCACTTAGGGTTTGCTCTTCAAGCTCACTAAGTGCAACACATGCACATAAGAGATGAGAGTCTTGCTCTTTGCTCAAATAATGAATATAGGCACCAGCAGCAACTACCACCAACCAGCCAAGGTGGGTATTTATACCCTACACACAAAAACTAGCCGATGGAGGAAAGTTTCCTTTGAATCAGAGACAGGCCGGTCTGACCACCAACTAATGGACAATCGGACCGCCCAAGAGCCAACGGCTATAAAACTAGCTGTTAGACTCACTGCCGGTCGAACCGCCAACTAATGGCCGATCCGACTGCTTCACCCCGGTCCAACCGCTAAAGGGGAGGTGGTCTGACCGCTCAAGGAAATGAAACGGCATTTCCAAAAAGTACATTCTCTGGAAAAAAAAATGTACCGCTAAAGAATCCGGTACTTTTGCTCTCCGGTGGTACCGTTTAATTAACGGCGGTACTACCGCACGGAGATTCGGTTCAAGAGGCAATCGGTTCGACCGCCCAACACATGACGGTCCAACAAATACAACAGTGGTCAGACCGGTCGACACTGGCGGTCAGACCGCCAGACCACAGAGAGACATTGCACTTTTGCTTCACTCTATTTGCAAAAAATATTTGCCAATTTTAGTGCAATTCAAACAAGGGATATATGTGAGATTCTCAACAAGTTACAAAATATATTTGCCAACTTTTAGAATCAACACCACAAGGAATGAGGTACATGGACTTAAACCATTTGTAAAACACATTTGCAAACTCAAGTCACATGCTACAAGAATCATGCATGAGCATCAACGGTTTGCAAAACACATCAGCAAATAATAGCACTATGCAAAGATGAGCTAGAGCAAGTACAATGAGCTATCAACACATGACTAACTCATGCTACTAGTCAAGATCCCTCTTAATAGTACGTCAACCTATACTAGCAATCCGGTCTTTCAACCAAATACCAGGACCGGTAAAAGACTAGGAACACATCGTTAGCCCTAGCTAGTCATACCTTTTCCTTAATCAACTTCTTGAAGCTTGATGACGTACATCTTCACTTCAAGTCTGGGTCCTTAACTTTGATAATCATCAACACATGATGATCTCTTTACTTCGGGATCTTGACTCGATGCTCATCAACTCATGATGACATCCTTCATCCCGAGTCTTGATATGTATCAACACATGATGCATTCTTTCACTTGACCTTCATCAACACATGATGGGACTTCACTTGACTTGATGATCAACTCATAATCATCTCACGTCTTCATCTCCCTGGAACATAACCTAATCATCCAACTCATGGAAAATATTAGTTCCACAATATGATTATCATTAATTACCACACCATACCATTAACTTATAATGGTGGGACAAGATACTTAAATATTTTTCTCTTTGGTAATTGATGATAATCACTTCAATTACACATAAATTGAATGTAGATAATTGAATGTAATACAACATGAGTATATATGAACTACACAAGTTTTATATACTCAAAAATATGTTTCAAAGTAGAGATCCCAAATATATGTGGAGAACAGAATATTGGTCAATAATAATGAAACCATAAAATATAGAGTGAACTCCCACTAAATGTGTGCATACACAAATATGTAATAGGAACATATGCACATATTCAAGTTAAACTTATGGTTGAGTTCATCCTATATTTTGGATCCGAGGAATGCAACAATATATAAGAAATATGATGTTGAATGCATACCTCGTTGAATTTCACCTTTATATCCAAATGAGATTATATACTAGATATAACAATAGAAATGTTAGTTTCACAAATAGATTTATCATTAATCACCAAAATACTCCATTAACTCATAATAGCGGGTCTAGATCCTTCACTCGTGTCTCCTTTGCCCGGATCCCAACTCTCGTTGTTGCCATCGAGCCGCCGTTCGCTGTAGTCCCTCGGTCCCAGTGTGCTATCGCCGTTGAGTCACCGTGGCACGCCACCTCTTCTCAATCCGGCACCATCACCTCTGTTTCAGCATCATCAGCACCGCGTGGAAGCCCACGTGGTGAACCCAAGCCCTAACCCAGTGACATGCGGGACCCACATGTCATCCTGATGCAATATTTCGGGTCCCACCTGTCAGCCATTATTCCCTATTTTTTGGATTTTCTTTTAATTTCGAAATTCATTGCCAACATCATGCTGATGCAATATTTCAGAATTTCCTTTAGAACGAAAAATTCTGAAAATTTGATAGAGTGTTTTCTTCCTCTTTTTTTAGATTTAAATCTTCCGAGAGCCCGTTCTTCCTCATGCAATCTACGATTGAACCCATTAAAGTTTCTAAATTCATATAAATTCAAGCACTACTGTCCTGAGATTTTTATTTATTTTTTTGACTTTATTTGTTTCTCTGTTTTTTGTTTATTCGGGTTTTCGCTTTCTTTTTGCGAGTAGACGTTGATACTTTGGGAGCTTTCAGGAAGGAGGAATTCATCAAGTTCAAGACTAGTACCAAGACTTGTTTCAAGGTAAGTTGTATCTTTGACCATGTTGAACCACTTTTATTCAAAATCTTGCATGTTATTTCAAGTATTTAATTCTTTAAAAACGTTAGGATTAGCTATACACCTATTTGTTTATATCCACCTTGCTCATTTTATTACCAAGATCTTTTGTTACCCTAGTTTGGTTAATTATTAGTAGGTATCATTATATCACAAACGTGGGTTGGTTAGATACGAATAGTCTACTTAGTCGTGCAATGGATTATTGATATCATTTTGAGTTGCAAAACTAAACTTGACTAAGTGAATATGGAATACTTCATGGAAAGCTGTGTGCAATATATTATTACTCGTTGATGGCATATGTTACACTTAACCAACATGGTGGACAAAGATTTAGACCGAGACAAGTGGATGAAATTGTGATATGGTGGAGCTGTGTGCGCTTGGGAAAATATGAATGTGGTAGTTAGTAGTAATTGGCAGTCGCGCCTTGGTCAATTAAAGATATAACTTTGTGTGCCATTGAACTGAGCCATAACTATACGACTGCATGCCTGCCTGGTATGGGACAAACTTGACTTAGTAAGTTATGGAGTCTTGACATTGATTACTCAAGAAGATAGGTTAAGTTATATGCTAGGGTGGACATGTGATTATGTTTGTGTGACGATTTACATTTATGAGCAGTTCGCCGTGTCCAGGTCTAACGATATGCGACAGGCCAACAACGTGTGTGAGGGTTTGGTGTTGTTAGTATGCACAACGGGAGGATCAATTGTCAAGATAAAGTTTCGGAAAGGTTTTGTTATGATTTGTGCTAGCTACACTGGTTATATCTTGTATGTAAAGTGTACAAACCTCTGCAGAGTGTTAATCAATCTATTCGAATAGCTGCGTCTGCGGTCATGGACATGCTCGGTGATTTCACACGATGGGTATATTTTCATAAAAAACACTTGGGAAGGGACAGCTGTGTGGCTAAACTCGTATAGTTGTGTGAAAGGAATTAATTAGGCTTTGTGTTCTTTGTGAAAATAATTGTTAAACTATTATTGTTTATTTGTTTTAAAGTACGCTTTCAATCTATTATTTGTATTAAATTGCAAATGTTGTTTTTTTTGCAAAAATAACCATAGAAGTTGTATCCTTTGGAATAAGTTATCATCTATAATTGCATTATGTGGTACAACTTGTTGAGTACTAGGAGTACTCATTCTTGCCGCAATTATTCTGCTGAAGTGGAGGAATCTTCGCCTGCTTCTGAGGAGGAGTTTTACGAGGAGGGTAATCGCTACGTCTTGATCCCAGTCGGTTGCCTATGGCAAGTCGATGAGTTGCTGCTGGAGTTGTTTTTGTTCAGTTGCCGTCTCTTTATTTAGTGTCACCTTGCGTAGCTTAATAAGTGTAAGCTCGAACATAAGGTCACAACCGTTATTTATCAATCAAATTTGTCGTTTATCCTTATATTCGTCTTGTGTGAAATTATATTCATCTATGTTGACACTTTATGCACTAGTGTGATTCTGAACTAGTGTATTTTACACAGAAGGTCTAGATTTGCATATTTGGATCCCGACAGGTGTCAACCTAGAGACTGGAGGCAGCGTGCAGTGTCTGCGACCTAGCGAGGGGCGCTAGGGCGGTAAGGGCCGAGGGGCATCATGCGTGGGCTTGCCTGTGAGCTGGCTGAGAGGCTGTCACCCGTGGACGGCGTGGTAGCTAGCGGTCGTGGGCGCCATTGGGCCATGGCACACGGTTGCGTGGGCGGCAAGATGTGGCGGTAGCCGGCGCGGCGAAGCAAGCACCCAGGGTGTGCATCGCCATAGCGTGAAGGCCGTAGCATCAGAGACCCGCGAGATGACTCCTACTCAAATCCTCAAATATAAGTCCAAAGGCAAAGGTAACTTAACTAACTAAGCAAAGGGGAATTAAAGAAATTAGCTAAAAATGGAATGTATTGTGATTTGTGATTAGGAGATTTGCTAGATCTGCAGAGCTAATTTAGCGTTGCGTCGTCTGGCTCGACCCCAAATATAGACAACAAGTTGAAATGATGCGGTACCTAGAGAAGCGCAAGTAGACGTTGTTCAAGTTGTGTTTTCGCGGTAACCGGTGGCCCTAAAGTACAAGTTGGTATTGACAATGCACAACCACAATGTCTAGAAGGTCCAAAATCAATGCAAGAAATTGAAGGTATTAGGGATTCCAACCCAGATGTTCACATTGCATGTCTTGCTTTGCTATCGGATAATACCATTGGTTCGTCCCGCCCGACCTAAATTTTAATTCTTGATCTGCCAGTGATGTTGTGTGTAGCAACCAACAGCGAGAGAGTTGGACGTGGTATCAACAAATTGACTGATTTTTGACACGAAAATACTCGAATAATGCATAGTCCTTCCACTTTTTTTGAACAAGAAATGGTGTACTAGATGTCGAACTTTGGTGAGAAGCCACGTTGTAAAATGCTCCCGCTACTATGTAAACTGGACCATTTGGGGTTTTCTGGGAAACTACACTACTACAAAAGAGGCTATTCTGGGCGCCTCATCACAGACGGTTTCCTAGAAACTGTCAGTGTTGTAGTTATCATAAATGACTATCTTTGTTACTATCGATGGCTAAAATCGTCTATAATACGTAATTATCACAGACGGTTTTTAATAAGAACTGTCTGTGATAATTCCCAGATGGTTCTTAACAAGAATCTTTTGTGATAATTGCATACATCATAGATAGTTTTTAAATATAATCGTCTGTGGTAATTCACACACGGTTCTTAACAAGAACTGTGTGTGATAATTTTGTATCACAGACAGTATGTGGTTGGAACCGTCTGTGATATGTTCAATGCTTCAGCTCCTACGCGATACGTTTCTTCGTGTCGCGCGCCGATGTTACGATGTGTCTCTTCGTCTCGCGCACTGACGTTACGATGTGTCTCTTCGTCTCGCGATCGCGTCACTTCGTGCCGCGCGCCGATGTTACGATGCGTCTCTTTGTCTTGTGCACCAGCGTTACTCCTTATTTTATAAGAATGATCATCGTGCGTCACGGTGAGGATGCACGGTATTGAATACATACGTACACAACTGGCTAGTACTGTCACACACCATGGTGAGCATGCTGAGCATGATGGCGATTTGATACATACGCAGCTAGCTTGTACCATCGTTCTTCCTCACGACGTCGTCGTCAACATCGTCGGCCGCGTGGCCACGAGCTCTCCTCAGCCCATGGCTGACCTCTACAGCCTGCTAGCCACATACGTATTTATATAGCTACCAAAATATGTACTACTATTTGTGGCGGCAACCAATCCATGTATGCATACATGTTACTGTTTTTTATATTATTTTTTAGAGAAACATGTCATTAATCTGACTAGCAACAACGCCCTTAATTTGGCCTTTTAATTTTTCTCTTATGGAGTAATTCTTGTATTAAATAAGATTATTCTGACGTCTTGAATTGTGTACGTATATTGCAATTGCAAGGCCATGTACATGGCGTCCAAGGAGCGTGCTGTGTGGAGGCATGTGGTGCTGGAGCAGGAGGAGGCAATGAAGTGGTTATACAACGAGCGTTACCTCTCCGTCGTCAACCACCTAGCCAACACCGGCAACTCGGAGGCCTGCTTCATCACCGGCCTTACGCTCGTCTTCGCGCACTAGGACATGCTGCACGGCCTCGTGTGCCTCGACTGAGCGGCCGTCGCCGGCCACAAGGCCGCGGCCTACGTGCTTGGCCTCTCCTCTACACGGCCAGCGAGGTGCACAACGCTGGGAAGCACTACATCAGCCAGGTCGAGAGGGAGTCGACCAGAAGTGCAATATGGCCAAGAGGACTTACCGGGAGTGCATGCAGTGCCAAAGGCTCGCTGCGAACACGGTCTAGGAGGCGACATGGAAGAAGATGCTCGAGCCGCAGTGCCAGGTGTTGGCGCTGCCAGAGGGTGGCCACCGGTGCACAAGCACCGGCTGCGACGTGACAGAAGGGTGGGCGACTACGTCGTCTTCCACAACGACAGTTGTAGAATTAGGTATGAGTATGCCAAGTTCATTGCACAGGTCTTGAACTACTTGTTGTAAAATTAACGGTTTTAGCAACTATAAAAAGAATCACAATTTCAGTTTGGAGTTGAAGTTACGTACAGTGTATGTTGAACAAACTATCATAGACGGTTTAGTGGAACAAACCGTCTGTGACATGTTTTACAAATAGTTCTAAACTAAAACCGACTATGATAATAGGATAATCAGAGACCGTTTGTGTTGAAAACCATCTGTGGTGACGACAGACTTTTCTAAAATTGTGCTTGTAGACCGAATGTCACATAATTTTTTTTAATAAGAACCGTTTGTGATATGGCACGTCGAAGAACACGACGAGTATGCCTAAGAAAGCAACCAAGCCCACCACGAAGCATGATTTTTTTGGGCGGTCGACCACGCAACATGAGGAGGATGAGACGGCAGCTATGGCCTACTTCATCAAACTTGACATACCGGAGTGAATGATTACCTGACGCTCTCCTAGCAGCCATGCTTCTTGAACTAAGCTATTGTGTAGATGGATCGAAGCTGGATGTACGTTGAGAACCGTGTGAATAAAAAGTACATTGATGTCGTGTCTACTTTTAGAAAACCTGCCGAGTAGGATATGTTGAAGAATGGGATAAAATTTATGTACTATCCATGCATTGATTGTGATAATCTGAAGATGTTTACCAACCCAGCGCAGATCGAAGCACACTTGATTTGAAGGGGTGTCAAAGAGGATTATACATGTTGAACCAGTCAAGGTGAAGAGCAGATTATACCGAAAGATAGTAACATCGTCGAGGGAGACAATGATATGCCGGATGTGGACTGTGCATTCGATGAGGGTAGGTCGCACGATGACAATCTCGATCAGATGCTACGCGATACAGAATGGAACTATAGTGAGAGAGAGTTTGGTAAATTCGATGGCTTAATGTAGGACTTGGGGAAACCTTTATTCCCAAGCTGCAAGCCAGAATACAAAAGGTTTTCATCTGTGCTTAAACTACTAAAATTGAAGGCAAGTAATGGTTGGTCCGACAGGAGTTTAACGTCGTTATTAGGTCTCCTAGCGGACATCCTTTTGGAGGGAAACATGTTGCCCAGAACCACCTACCAAGCCAAGAAAGTTCATTTTCCATTGGGAATGAAGTAGAAATAATGCATGCATGTCTGAACGATTGTATACTCTACCGTAAAGAGTATGCAAACATGCATGTATGCCTGGTGTGCAGAGCATCCTGATACAAGCATAAGAATCACTCTGATGATGGCAAGGGCATCGAGGTGAAGCAAGGACCTCCTGCTAAGGTGTTGTGGTATCTGCCTGTAATCCCCTGTTTCAAGCATTTATTTGTGAACTGAAAGGATGCAAGATTATTGTGTTGGCACTCGGAAGAGCGTAAGAAAGATGGAAAGCTAAGACACCTTGCTGATTCTGCCCAGTGGAGAAACTTCGATAGGAGCTTCAAAGACTCCGGTGCGGAACAGGGGAATATAAGGTTTGGGTTGAGTACAAATGGAATGAATCCTTTCGGTAACATGAGCAGCCGACATCGCACCTGGCCCGTGAATCTATATATGTAGAACCTTCCTCGTTGGCTTTGTATGAAGCAAAAATATATTTTGATGTCTCTACTTATCCAAGGGTCAAAGCAACCTAGGAACGCTATTGGTGTGTACCCAGCACCATTGCTGGAAGGTCTTGTGACACTCTGGAACAAAGGGGTATCGATATGGGATGCGTACAAATGAGAGAACTTCACTTTACGCGCTATGTTGTTCTGCACCATCAATGATTTTCTTGCCTGTGGTAAGCCGTCGGGGTTTAATACAAAAGGAGCCAAAGCATGTCAGCACTGCTTACATGATACCGAGAGTGTGTGTTGAACAACTCGCGCAAAACTGTACACCTGCGTCACCATAGGTTCCTTCCTAAGTATTATCCATACCGCAAGATGAGAAAATAATTCAACAGAAATAAGTAGGGCGGTTCAGCTCCAAAGGCTTTTAGAGGAAAGAGGTCTATGATATGGTTAAGGATATCAATATTGTGCTTGAAAATGGACGTAAATTAAGATCCCGTCATAAAAACATCTCGAAGAAGCGATCAATTTTTGGGGACTTACCTTAATGGGAGTACTTACCTTAATGGGAGTACTTAGAAGTTCACCACTACATCGTCATCATGCACGTGGAGAAGAATGTATACGATAGCTTGATGGGTCTCTTACAGAACATCCATGATTAAAGAAAGGAAGGTGTCAACGCACGGCGTGACTTGGTTGATATAAACAAAATGACCGAGTTAGCACCAAAAGCTAGAAACCGATAAAGGACAAACGTACCTTCCCCCAGCTTGTTACGCTATGTCCAAGGTCGAGAGAAAGAAACTGTGCCCGAGCTTGCATGGTGTGAAAGTTTCGTCCGGTTACTTCGCTAGCATGAAGAAACTTGTTTCTATGGAAGATTTGAAATTAATTGGTATAAAGTCTCATGATTGTCATGTGCTGATGACACAAATATTTTATGTTGCAATTAGAAGTATTTTTGCCGAACTAGGTTCGAGTGGCAATCATGAGGCTGTGTTATTTCTCTAACTCAATTGCTCAGAAGGGCACCGACCCCGAAGGACTAGATGCTCCACAGCCGAGGTGGTTACGACTCTATGTCATCTTGAGATGTATTTCCCTGTCATTTTTCGATATCAGAGTCCATTTCATTGTTCACTCTTGTGAAAGAGATAAATATATGTGGCCCTGTATTGCTATATCATTTGTACCCGTTCGAGAGGTACATAGGAATTCTCAAGTCCTATGTACGGAATCGATCTCGGCCGGAGGGCAGCATCATCAAAGGTTATACAACCGAAAAGGTCATTGAGTTCTGCGTCGACTACATGGCTCAGGTGGAACCGATATGTGTGACTCGATCTCATCATGAGGGGAGGCTGGAGGGTATCGGGCCCATCGAAAGGAAAGCAATCACTCCCGATCTGGATACGTACGCTGAAGCCCATTTCACAGCCTTGCAACACATGACCAAAGTGTTTTCGTACATCGAAGAGCACAAAGACAGATTACGCTAACAGAATCCAGACTGGTCGGAGGTTTGGATCATGAGAGAACACAACCGTCAGTTCAACGAATTTTTAAAGGTGCGATACACTAGGAGGTCATCAAGTGATGATATGATGCGATGGTTGGCACAAGGGCCAAAATTTACAATTGTGACATGGCAAGGATACGACATAAATGGGTACATATTTTATACGACAGCTCACGATAAAAAGAGCATAGCCCAGAATAGCGTTTTCCGTATAGATGCGTTTCATGAGCAGTTCAATACTACTGGGCCAAACATAATAAAACATGGCTACTATGGGTTCATAGAGGGGATTTGAGCGCTCGACTACGTACTTTTCAAGATCCCCCTATTTCGGTGCCATAGGGTCAAACTTCCACAGGGTGTGAAGGTCGATAAGTACGACGTCACTACTGTAGACCTCGAATGTGTTAGATACAAGGATGAACCATTCGCACTCACTAAGCAAGTTGTTCAAGCTTTTTATGTAACAGACCCGACAAATAACAACCGCCACAAAGTTCTTCATGGAATAGGACAGATTGTCGGATTTGTGAATGTCGTGAATGAGTAATAGTACAATTAATTTGATGAATTACCTCCTTTTAGAGACGACATCAGGCTCGAGAAAGCCAGTGAGGAAGCTGGCTTTATGCCCGTTCATCATCGTGAAGGGCCATTTTTTAAGGAAATAGCCAAGTGGAATGATCCCACACAGTGAACTCCTATTTCGAAATTGTTCCATTGTAATTAAGAAACTCAGCATGTAATTAAAAAATTATTCCATTGTATTTGATTTAGTAATTAAAAAATAATTCCATTTGTGATTGTATCTACTTTCTTGTTTTCAGAAGGTATGGCTAGCATTTCCTGAGGCTAGCCAAAAAAAAATATTTTTTAGCTACAGAGGAACTATCACATGCGTTTTAGTGGAACAAGCCGTCTGTGACATACTTATCACAGACGGTTCCATAATAGAACCGTTTTGTGATACTTATCACATACGGTTCTATTATGGAACCATCTGTGCAATCCCTTTATTAGTAGGACTCCGCTAGGGTTTTGACCCTTACTCCTCACTTGCCCGCCCCTTCCCCTTCTCCCCGTCGCTGCACCTTCTCCCTGATGAAGACGCCGACCCTTCCCCATCCCCGATGCCGATGCCGCGCCTTCTCCCTGACCCCGACGCCAACGCCTCAATTCTTCCCATATCCGCCAGTCCCTGATACTCCCAGACGCCGCCTTGCTGCTCCTTGATGCCACTCGTCCCCGCTGCTTCTGTGCATCCATCTCCCTAACATCGCCGGTCCATGCTGCTCCCGACGCCACCCTGCTACTCCCTTGTCCTCCACCCTTGTAGATATTTCCTTGTACCCCAAAGTTTACTGCTCGGTTATTGCTAGTATCCGGTGCTTGGTTTCCTGAGGCAACGTCTTTCGATGTGCCTTGCCCGGTTCTACTTGGTGGTTTCGATTGCCATCCACTTTGTGAGTTGTTTCTGTTTACAGGAGTGCTTTACTTTGCATATATGTGTTGTGCTAGTCCAAATCTGAATTTGGATTAATTCAAGTACTGGGAGATATTGCATTATACTGTTGTAGGTTTAGTTTACTACTCAGTGATGATTTTTTTGTCATATTGTCAAATTGAATTGATAACAAATCAGACTTGAGCTGCTAGGATTGCTTACTGTTGTTATATTATATCTAATAGCTTAGCTCTGTTGCTTTCTGTTTTCGGCTGTGATTGATCCGATCATGTTATTCTGATCCTGATATTCCTATGTTAGTCAATTGGTTTTCTTCTGCTAGTCGAGTGGCTCACATTGTTTAAATTAGTGATCTGTTTATTCTATCAAGTGATTAATCCTCAATCTGCTGACTGGTTTATGTTTTAATCAAGTGATTCTTGTGCACTGTTAATTGTATAACCTTCTGTTGACTAAAAGTAAATTTGCTATTTGAGATAATTCTTGAAATGACCAGTATAGCATTAATTATTATTAGATATGCAGGAATTAATTCTGAATATTTGCTAAAACAAATTTATTTACAACAATTCAGAAAATATATGCATATGTAACTTATATATTTTCTATATTTAATATGTTACCCAGGAGAAAATCTCCAAGAAAATTCAAACTAAAATTTTAGTCATTGGAATACTGCAAATTTCGTTATTTGGGTGTGTATCTTCAGAGATGGCGTCCGCATAGTATTCACCGTCGTCGCCGAACACGTCTCAGGCTCCAATGGATGTGCATCGCCATCGCCGAATGCGTATGGGGCTCCAAAGAAAGAGGTACCTAAACGAGATGGCAGAAGAATATCGAAAAGACATGCGGCCCGAATGACCATCACGGAGGTCACTGACGTTGGGGTCCCTCGGCATCCTAAGAAAGCAGCGGCAGCATTCCGGACCACCTGTGGGGTAGTTTGAAGGGAACGGGCCCCCATAACCACACTAAGCTGGAAGTCTCTGATGGACCAACAGAAAGAGCAGTTGTTGGCTAAACTTTTAACCTTATTCGAGTTCCCAGCAGATGTCCAGGGACTCGTGCGATGGCAGGCATTACTCACAATCGGAAAAGCATGGAATATCTTCAAGAGCACGCTTAGCATGGAGTACATGAACAAGGATCGGACGCCCTTCACGAAGTATCAATTCATGTTGGCGGATATATGGGATGCCTTTGTGCGAATGAAGACGACAGCCGAATTTCAGCAGCAAAATGTGGTGCAAAAGGCCCTACAAACAAAAAACACTCACCCCCACAGACTCAGCACCACTAGGTACGTGGGAAAAAAAATCCCACAATGGACGAGGGAGGACGAGGAGGTAGACTGGTGGGACGCCTTCCCCCGATTTGCCGAGATCACAGACGAGTGCGCTCGAAATTGGTTAAAAGGGAGGTCATCAAGCACATCTTCGGACGCCATCTCTTTCAAAAACCCAACAGATGAGGGAGTGTCTCAACGTCTGGTAAGATATATCGAACTACCTAGTTGTTAATAAGTCCATAACTTCGTAGGATATAAAATAACATGACGGCCTCTTGCGGTAAACATTTAGTACCTAATCTTCCCAAGGCTCCTTCAAAGCAGTCAGGGAGAGGGATATACTATCCACAACTCTAGGAAGCAAGGAGCACCCGGGTTGCACGCGAGGCCTTGGGGTTTACATACCTTGGAGTCAGGGATTCCCACACGACTCCGAGACGTATAGGAGTCGGAAGAGATCTAAGGTCGAGCGCGAGGAATAGATGAATGACGAGGTTAGATAACATCTTTACAGGAACATATGAATCAAGTCCTCAACTAGTCGCAAGCCTCCCCTGTTATTTTGAGAGCCAGTCCCCCTCAATGTCGGTGTAGTTGCCCGTCCACGCCACTTTCAGAACATGGCAACATCAATTACCTATCGATGACATCCAGGTAATGTACATCTCTGGAATGCTCCAAAGATAGACAAGTAGGATGCCTTAGCTAACTATGTATCATTTTGTAAGAGCCCACGCCCTGCAAGCTCCAAGTGGGGCTAGTTGGGTCCATTTCTATTGAGGCTGGGCAGGGGATGGCGTTTCCATGCCAGGAAGGGATAGTGTTGCATGGTGCCCAGCTAGCACAGGGTTAAGCCAAGATCCAGGTGGACATGGTACGTGATAATTTCATGGCCATACCACTGGAGAAGCCCCCGAACGAAGACATCATAGCACTAGGGGATGTCATCCACACTTTTGTCAAGTGGCCCAAGAGGGACATCCCCTGGACCCTGCAGTTCCGCGATTAGAACATGACCATGGCCCTCCAACAGAACCCTCGATGACTCCACCTCAACCTCTGCTTCAGAAGGCTGCCGCATCGGCTCCTGTGGAGACGACGCCGAAGATACAAGAAAAGTGTGCCAAGTCGTCTCCAGCGAAGAGCCATGGCAAGCGAGGTGCTAAGGCCAAATCGAAGAAGATTAAGGTGCCTGCAGTGCCGGAGATACAAGAAAAGTGTGACGAGTCGTCTTCTAGGAAGACGTGTGACATACGAGGCGCTAATGCAAAATCGAAGAGCAATAAGGCGCCTTGCGAGCCCTGGACATTCTGCGTCGGAAGGCCGTTGGTCCCCGACATACTATTACCCTACCCTGGATTGGGTTACGTGACTTTGCATGGCTGGTACATGCGACAGACCTATTTCCTCCACAAGTCGGTCTACTTCGTCGTGGGCTTCCAAGACTTATTCGAACTATTCAACCTCGACGCGTCACTTCTATTATGCTAGAAACTTTAAGTGTGTACAATTAAGTTCTACATTCACGCAATATCGATAAATGTTATAACTTATTGCTTATGGCCCTGTTTGTTTAGGCTTTTTGCCTGGCTTATAAGCAAAAAAACCTAAGCCTAAGTAAAAGGGTGCCTTTTTTATTTGGCTTATAAAAAGCTTAAGCCATTTTAAGTCTAAAAGCCATAAGCCAAGGAAGATGTGTTTTTTTTTGCTTTTACGGAATAGAATAACTGATTGCCACTAAAGTTCGCTAGAATTACCCCCAAAATGCCATTCGGTATATAAACATGAATCTATCTTTTTTTCACCCTTTCCCAACCCCTCCCGTCAATCCCCATCCTTTCCCCTCCCCTCCTCTCCCGTCGCTCCCACAGCCGCTTGCCCTCCATCCCTTCCCCCTCTGCTGCCCCCACAGCCGGTGCCTCCTGTCGCCTCCCCCGACGTCGCCGCCTCCCCCACCGACACCGCCTCCCATCTTCTCCCCCACCGGCGCCGCCTCTCCTCTCTTGTCCCCACCGCCGCTTTCCCTTCCTCCCTCCCCTCTCTCGCCTTTACCTGGCACCTCCGTCGCCTCCCCCGACGTCGCCGCCTCCCCCACCGACGCCGCCTCCCATCTTCTCCCCCATCGCCGCCGCCTACTCTCTCCTCCACCCGACGCCGCCGCCTCGCATCTCCTCCCCCATCGACGGTGCCGCCTCCCATCTCCTCCACTCGCCACCACCGCCCCCTCGGTTCCTTTCCCTCTGCCGCCTTCCCTCCCGTTCCCATCGCCATCTCCACCGCGGCCGCCGCCTACCCTCCCCTTCCAACGCCGCCTCCCTCCTTTCCCGTTCCTCTACCGCCTCCCCTCCCGTTCCCATCGCCACCTCGGCCGCCTCCCCTCCCTTCCCATTCCTCTGCCCCCCCTCCCTTCCCGTTCCTCCGCCGCCTCCCCAACGCCCCCACTGCCGCCGCCGCCTCCCCTCGCCTCCCCTTCACTAACAGACTGCAGTGCTCAAGTTCGCCGCCGAGGACTTCAAGGTCCCGCCCCAGACCTACGCCATCATCACCAACGGTACACCCCAGACCTATGCCATCATCACCAACATGTTTTCCATAAGAATTCAGTAGGATATTGCAACGGTACACCTGACCGAGGCCATAGTTTACAAAGTGATCATCAGTGATTGTGTTATGATTTGCAAGATTGATTTTCAAGATTGATGGCTGATCAGTGAATGTGTTCTGAATTGTATGGCCCAACTACTTGATTTGTATGAGTATTGTTTGGCCCAACCAAGTTGGGATAAGTGTATATGTATGCCTGTCATCTAGCTAGAAGCTGCACTTGAGCCGACTACTAGTAGTGGATTTGTATGAGTATTGTTTGGCCCAACCAAACATCCTATTTTATGCTTGCTTTGATCACCATTATGATTAAATCCAGTGATTGTGTTATGATTTTCAAGATTGATGGCTGATCAGTGATTGTGTTCTGAATTCTTATGGACATGTAGCAATGGAAGTTTTTGATCACTTTCTAAACTATGGCTGCCTGTCATTTGAAATGATAAGCCATTATGTAATTTGATCATTTGCTTAGTGTTGGGATATGATGAACCCTAAGGTTTGATTTGTTGGCCCGATCTTTCGATGAGACAACGACGCAAAGGAAAAACACGAGAAGCAATCTAGACAACGACGAACTAGACAATAACTAGAACTAAAGATCAGCAACTAGACACGACAATGTAACTAAATATTCAACAAGCAAACTGAAAAGAAAAAAAATTGCAAAGGCTCAAAGGGCTTGGTATGGATGATAGATGCGAATTTTTTTCTTTTGGCAATTTTCTGGACTCTAGGTATGAAAACGAATCTACTACTAGAAAACAGAAACTCTCACCAAGAAGCTGTAGCTCGATACCAATTGATGAACCCTAAGGTTTGATTTGTTGGCCCGATCTTTCGATGAGAACGATAAGTCCGGTAGGCGTCACTCAACTCTGACGATCCTGGCTATGAACACGCAAGGCTCGAAACCACGCAATCGCTGAACTGATTGACAAGTCGTTATCAACCATGCACGAATACCCGGTTGACCTGACCATGAAGGTCGATTCCTGCATACACCGAAGAAGCACGCAAGAACAAGATAAAGCAATCTGAAATTGCAAATAAAGATTGAAATATTAAAATTGGGATTTCAAAAAGCGGTATTATGGTTGGTCTAGTCGACACAAGCCAATACACGAAGTTGCAACAAGGCTAACTTTTAACTAAACAAAATCCAAGGAAACTAGAGGGGGTGCGTCCTCCTTAAATAGGGGATGAGGAGCCACAAATCTAAAATAAATAGAGGGGTGGGACTAAAGGCATGAATGACTGTTCATATGAACAGTAATCACGCCCCCAGGTGGGCCGGCGGCATATGGGCCAATTCCGGTACGATTACAAGGCCCAAATCGGCCCAAATTAGTGACATAGCATCTTATTTTGACGATTTCAAAGTCTATAGAAGGAATTTGGAGGTGAGGCTGGATCCGTTGGAAATATATCGTCGTTAGCTTTCCAACAAGCCCAAGAACACCCGAATCGGACTCCGTTTACAAAAGTTATATCTGTTTTAAGTTGGTGCTGTCAGGCTGATTCCGAACTGATCTGACCAAAATGTATCCAGCTTGAACTCCTGCTTGGCACATGTAGTAGCACCATGGCATGTACACATAGTACCATGGTATGTAGACGTAGCACCATGGCATGTAGACGTAGCTCGATCTAATTGGGTAATATGGCATTGCATTAGCCGAAAGTCCAATTGGAGAAGATGTTGGTGAAGTAAAGGAAGTAGAGGATGCAAAGCAAAGAGTTGAAGCGATGGTTGTATCCTTAGGGTCGATGTCCTCATCATCCTCCCTTTCTTGAATTTGAGTCGTCCTCGACTCATTTGTTTTCTCAAGTCATCACTCTCCGCAAAAGGTTAGTAGCAACAGAGGCAAAGAAACATGCACTTCTTCTAATGGATACGGAGTTTCTTTACAAATCATAGTATGACATTTAGATTCATGTTTTTCCATATCAATGGAATCAATTTTTGTAGCTAACATAACAGGAGCTTTCAATTTAACTTCACTTGGAGCTATAATCTTTTGATCAACTTGTGTCTTCTCCTTACTTGTTCACGCAGCTTCTTTCTAATTCATCCTTTAATATAGCAAATAGGAGACATTGGAAGCGAGTGATTTTCTTTTCTTTATATGTGAAAGTATAATGATTAGATCTACCGTGATGTTCAATATATCTATCATATTGCCAAGGTCTACCTAATAATAATGAGCATGCTTGCATAGGTACGACATCACAATCAACATAATCATGATATGATCCAATAGAAAAGTGTACGCGCACAAGCTTAGTTACCTTCAACTTACCACAAGAATTCAGCCATTGGATGTAGTAAGGATGAGGGTGTTGTGTTGTGGTCAAGCCAAGCTTCTCGACCATGTCTATGCTAGCAAGGTTGTTGCAACTCCGCCATCAATGATGACTCTACATGAGCGTTCCTTGATGACGAACTTGGATTGAAACAAAATGTGGCGTTGATTTTGTTCAATAAGTTCCATTTGAGCACTTAGCACACGTTGAACAACTAGGCTTTGGTACATGTCGGGCGCCTCATGGTTTATATGTTCTTCCTCGGTTTCATCACCAAAGATTGTTAGTTGCAACCAACACATGTTCTTCCTCAATATCGCTAGTGAAGTGTACTCACCATTGTCCTTGATAAGCAAAGCTCACGACTTGGGCAATCGCGCATCAAGTGCCTAAATCCTTTGCAACGGTGATATTGCACATCTCTAGATCGCCTGTAGAAGCAAATGAAGAAGCACTTTTGTAAGGGCTTGTACTTTTATGGTTTGCTTGCATCGAGGATATGTATAGGAGTTGAAGCGGCGGCGGGGTGCACGTCGAAGTGGAGGAGGATGCCATGTGATGTTCTTTGCCTTGGCCGACTGCAAAAGTTCCTCCAATATTGCCCCGAGCGAGATTGTCGACCACGCACTTCTCTCTCGCTTTGCAAGCAATATGGAATAAGCGGTTGATAGAATCATATTCTTTATAGTCTAAAATGTCACGAATTTCACGGTTTAACCCTCCCAAAAATCTAGCCATCTTAGCATCCTCGGTTTCTTCTAAACCACAACGCAACAAACCGCTTTGCAATTCTTGATAATAGTCTTCTCTGTAACTACTACCTGTCTTAAGCGTTGTAATTTATTAAGCAAATCACGTGAATAATATGAAGGTACAAACCTACGTCTCATTGCTCTTTTCAAAGCATTCCATGTTCTAGGTATGTCCTGATGAGTACGACCATATTCACTCCACCAAATAGATGCAAAATCTATGAACTCACTAGTAGCACCCTAACCTTTTATTGTCGGAAATTCATGGCATGCAAATTTTTGGTCCACAACTAACTCCCATGTGAGATAAGCATCGGGATCATATTTACCAGCAAAAGGAGGTATAGTGAATTTAATTTTACCAAGTGAATCATTATGGTCACGTACCTCACGTGGTGGCTCTCTTCGCATACCTTGTCGATTGAAGCGTTGTTGTCGGTGATCACGATCATTAATGGGATTGAAATCACCATCGGACCCGTGACGGCAACATATGGGTTCGCTTCATCTTCTACCTCATCGGCCCATGAGCGAGCAGCGGATGGGTTACTGGCGCGATAGTGCAATGCCGACAGCGGCGGGGCGCAATGAAGGTGGAGCTCTCTAGTTGCTCCACACGTAGCCAACGCAGCAAGTTAAATCGATGGTGCGATCTAGAATCAACTCCATACATACGAATGTTGATCCAGCATGCGAGAAAAGCGCCGCATGATTTCTTTTGTGCGAGGACTGAGCGGTGCATCTTCCTCATTGTTGTGCCTGCTATGCTCCCCTTGTGACGATGAACCTGCCATTGTTAGTATCAAAGCAAAGAACAAATCACGGTGTATATGTCCCTATCAACTACAAGGTTACGAGGCTCAATCAAGTCACTCACACTCAAGCTTATACCTAGTTCTTACAAGTTCTTACCAATACAAACAAGGAAGTGGTACAACCGGTGGTGGTTCGTGATACTCTCACTTGCGATCATTAACGATTGCGAGGAACGGCTTTCTTGAGTTAGTAGGAAGTGGAGCTCGGAAGGCTAGTATGTAGCAAAGGAATAGCAATTATTCAATTCAGTATGCAAAATTGAAAAGCATTTCAAAGTACTAGTCACAAGTGCTGATCCTAGTCTAATCAAAGTTTAGCTAATCAAAGCCCCACTAAGAGATGTGTATGTGCGCACGCATAAAGATAAATGTGACTTGATGTAAGCAATGGAAAACCTCACAACAAGTGCTGGGAGAGACGCTAACCAACTACTCAAACTCTTTTGTAGGGCACAAGATGGTTCACACGATGTAGAGCACAAAACAGAATAACGTGCAGCGTAAACAGCCATTTAGTTTAAGCAGAAAACAATAGTTAGTCTCAAGAGATGAAAAAGCAAAGTTTTATATGGCTTAAATATACTCGTTTGAAAGGTTTCGATGAGATCTACAACTTCAAAGTTGAGACGGACCCCAAATTCTGATGGGGAGACTAAAAGAAACGGCAAAAATCGAAACAAAAAACTTGTGACGCGAATTCGGAGCCGAAAATGACCGATTTTGGGTTCTCTGGAGGGAGACTAGTGCATTAAGTGGAAAGTATGCGACTCGTTGTTAGCTTTCCAACGAGTCTAAGAACGTCCAAATCGGACACCATATGAAAAAGTTATGCCCGTTTTACCGAAGGTCTCTCGGAAACGGAATCGTACTCGGACTGGAAACCGACTCGGTTTCAATCTTTAAATTGCTATATCTTTTGATTCCGTAGGCTAATCTTGCTGAAATGTTTTGTGCAAGTTTGTGGCTATATGTAGAAGGGCTCCACCAGTTTTCACTGATTTTGGTGAAAGCTTGCTTTTTTTTCTTTTTCTTTTTCTTTTCTACCACGGCTTTTGTTTTGTGTGGCGGCCTCTTTCTCCTTCTTTTTTTTTTTTGCCGGCTCTAGGGTTTTCCACAAGTCACGAATACGGCAAAGTGTTCTCTCTTTTTTTTGGTGCAGATTAGAGGAGTTCTAACCCACGAATTTTCTGTTTTAGATGCAAAAACTAAGAACCCTAAAAGAACGATTAAGCGACGCAAAGGAAAAACACGAGAAGCAATCTAGACAACGACGAACTAGACAATAACTAGAACTAAAGATCAGCAACTAGACACGACAATGTAACTAAATATTCAACAAGCAAACTGAAAAGAAAAAAATTGCAAAGGCTCAAAGGGCTTGGTATGGATGATAGATGCGAATTTTTTCTTTTGGCAATTTTCTGGACTCTAGGTATGAAAAACGAATCTACTACTAGAAAACAGGAAACTCTCACCGAAGAACTGTAGCTCTGATACCAATTGATGAACCCTAAGGTTTGATTTGTTGGCCCGATCTTTCGATGAGAACGATAAGTCCGGTAGGCGTCACTCAACTCTGACGATCCTGGCTATGAACACGCAAGGCTCGAAACCACGCAATCGCTGAACTGATTGACAAGTCGTTATCAACCATGCACGAATACCCGGTTGACCTGACCATGAAGGTCGATTCCTGCATACACCGAAGAAGCACGCAAGAACAAGATAAAGCAATCTGAAATTGCAAATAAAGATTGAAATATTAAAATTGGGATTTCAAAAAGCGGTATTATGGTTGGTCTAGTCGACACAAGCCAATACACGAAGTTGCAACAAGGCTAACTTTTAACTAAACAAAATCCAAGGAAACTAGAGGGGGTGTGTCCTCCTTAAATAGGGGATGAGGAGCCACAAATCTAAAATAAATAGAGGGGTGGGACTAAAGGCACGAATGACTGTTCATATGAACAGTAATCACGCCCCCAGGTGGGCCGGCGGCATATGGGCCAATTCCGGTACGATTACAAGGCCCAAATCGGCCCAAATTAGTGACATAGCATCTTATTTTGACGATTTCAAAGTCTATAGAAGGAATTTTGAGGTGAGGCTGGATCCGTTGGAAATATATCGTCGTTAGCTTTCCAACAAGCCCAAGAACACCCGAATCGGACTCCGTTTGCAAAAGTTATATCTGTTTTAAGTTGGTCTTTGTCGGGCTGATTCCGAACTGATCGACCAAAATGTATCCACTTGAACTCTGCTTGGCACATGTAGTAGCACCATGGCATGTACACATAGTACCATGGTATGTAGACGTAGCACCATGGCATGTAGACGTAGCTCGATCTAATTGGGTAATATGGCATTGCATTAGCCGAAAGTCCAATTGGAGAAGATGTTGGTGAAGTAAAGGAAGTAGAGGATGCAGTGCAGCAGGTTGAAGCAGTGGTTGTATCCTTAGGGTCGATGTCCTCATCAGGATAAGTGTATATGCATGCCTGTCATCTAGCTAGAAGCTGCACTTGAGCCGACTACTAGTAGTGGATTTGTATGAGTATTTTTTGGTTCCAACCAAGTTCGGATAAGTGTATATGCATGCCTGTCATCTAGCTAGAAGCTGCACTTGAGCCGACTACTAGTAGTGGATTTGTATGAGTATTGTTTGGCCCAACCATGTTGGGATAAGTGTAGCTATAAGAAATTTGGGAGGAGGATGAGGTGTAGGTGTAGGTGTTCCCTGTTCTTTTATTGTGGCTTGTGAGGCCAGGCCACTTACCTAAAAAGAGGAAGTTACCATTTCAGGATTTTGTTACAACAGCTGGTTATGTAGGTATGTACTACTATGACACTTACCTAAACAAAAAGGACAGGAGACAACCACTCCTGACTGGTTATGAATGGGTTGTAGAGCAACTAGGCGATGAGAGAGATTGTTACTCGATATTCCGAATGAGTAGGCATGTCTTTGATAGTTTGCATGAAACATTGGTCGAAAATTATGGCTTGAAATCAACTAGGACTATGACCTCCATAGAATCTTTGGCTATGTTTTTGTGGACAGTTGGGGGCCCTCAGTCAGTTAGTCAAGTTCAAAACCGCTTCAAAAGGTTAACAGAAACAATCAATAGAAAGTTTAGTGATGTCTTGCAATGTGTCTATCTTTTATCCGAAGATAATATTAGACCAATGGATCCGGAGTTCACAACAGTGCATCCAAGACTTCAAGATAATCGCTTCACGCCTCATTTTAACAATTGCATAAGTGCAATTGATGGCACACATGTACCAGTTGTTGTTTTAGCGGATGAGCAGGTTTCCACATCCTCCTGAAGGTACTATGCTTCTTTAATAATATAATTAAATATTATGACAGTCTTCCTATTTTTTTATTATCAATATTTATGTGTTACATGTATGTAGGGAAATATTACCTTGTTGATGCGGGTTATCCCAATCGAAAGGGCTATCTAGCTCCTTACAAAGGACAAAAGTACCATCTACCATAATTTCGTCATGGTCGGCAACCAAGTGGAAAATATGAGGTGTTCAATCACGCTCACTCGTCCATTCGCAATGTGATTGAGCGTTCCTTTGGCGTGTTGAAGATGAAATGGAGAATCTTGTTGGCTTTGCCAAGTTACAAAATCAAGATTCAAACAAAAATGATAATTGCATGTATGTCACTACACAACTTTATCCGAGATAGTGCTTTACGTGATGAGCTTTTCGAGAGATGTGATCTTGATGAAGATTATGACCCAAGCGATACACAAACTGGATCATTTGGAGGGCACCGTGTCAATGGATCAGCAATCGATGATAGAGATATGGGTGTATTTCGTGATAGCATTGCTACTTCTTTAATGGCCTCACGAGAATAAAAAGATTACATTATTATGATATGATCGGATATTATTTTGTTTGGTTGGCTAATATATGCCTTTCTATATTAATTTCTTTCATTACGCAATGTCCATAATTAATATATGCACGAACAAGCAAAACCTTTTTTGTTTCATATGTACTTACACGTATCGTCATAGTTACAAATCCCATGAAAAAATAAGTTTAAATTCATCCTTAAAAACATCCTTCAAACCCTCAAGGGCAATTCAGACTTTTTATCCTTCTCACACAACTCAATAAGCCAACATCCTATAAAAAGCCAGATTACCAAACACCAAAGCTTGGCTTAAAAGCTGGGGGTGGGGCTTATAGGCCAATTAAGCCAAAAAACCTAAGCGTAAACAAATAGGGCATATGTATAGATACATGATGCAACAAGCCCGGCGATCGCGAGAACTGGTGTGTTTCCTTGACCCACAGTTGATCTTTGAGCAATGCGTCACCCAAGACGCATCCTATATCGAGAAATACATAACGAAGGGGTTGCATGCTCATGGCAACAAAGACTACATACTAGTTCCCTACAACCAGGAGTAAGTGCTTCACTACATGCTATACAAATTTTATTTGTACATTATACGCAACACGAACTTAGTTTTAATGACTATAGCGACATATATAAGTAGGTGGCACTATATCCTTTTAGTCATTGTACCAAAGTGGAACAAAGTAATATACCTTGATTCCCTAGTTAATAAGAACCACAATTTCACCCTTGTGCAAAAAGTACTCGACAGATATGCTCATTTCCTCTATACGTAACTCTATTGTCAGTTTTCCTTCGTTTGAAATGACCGAGGATAACTTTTTGAAATCACGCAGATCGTTCATCGCCTATGTTGCTGAGGGAGGGAAACACAAGGAACCGAGTGCCACACTGCGACACAAGATGCGATTTCTGGTACCTGCTACAATACAATAATCCTATATCACATTTTGAAGCCTGACCTCTCGAACTGACTATACCTATATATGTAATTCTATTTTTTCAATGCCGCCAGCAGCTACAAGGCAACGTATGCGCATTCTACGTTTGTCGTCAAATGCAGGAAATCATGAGTGCTAAGACGAAGGATCCAGAGGTTTGTCATTCTTGTAAAAATTATTTTCTAATTATCAATTTAAATATATATGCTAACTACTTTACTCCTAGTGACATGGTATGACAATCGAATCAAGTACATTCGATCTGGACGAACTCTCAGGCATTTGAGGACAGCTTTGCACCTTCATCAAGGCGGAGATCATTAGCTCGAAAGGAGAGTTTCACTCCGTCGACACCAATTAATACATGTTCAATTATAATTCACTTTGAGTTGTAATTCAATTGTAACTCTAGTGACAATACATGAATATTCTTTTGTAATTGATTTTGAGTTTTAAATCACTTTGAGTAGTTCTTATCAAATCAATTGTGATTTATTTGTTTTTTGTTTGCTTGTTTTCAGAGGGCATGACTAGCATTTCCTGAGGTTAGCCGAAAAACAGAAAAATATATTTAGGTATAGAACAAACTATCATAGACAGTTTTGTGGTATAAATCATCTGTGATATGTATCCAATAACAAATGGTTTGTACACATAACTGTCTGTGATTTCCAACGTATCATAGACGGCTACGACCAATAACCGTTTGTGATTTGTAGGAAGGATATCACAGATTGTTCTTTTAACTAACCGTTTATGATATGTATCCAATCACAGACGGTTGATACATATAACTGTCTGTGATGGTCGACATATCACAGACGGCTTCAACCAAAAATTGTCTGTGTTATGACTTATCACAGACGGTTCAGAAACCGTCTATGATGACGGTTTAGAACCACCTGTGATTACCCTTTCTATAGTAGTGCTAGCTGACTGTGTCCTCTTCACCATCCCAAAACCAAAAGAATTGGCCATCGTTTGGTAAGTGATGATAAACAAATCATCACATTCACATGCATGGTGAGGTGGGCGCGCATTAGTACATCGTGACGCGCATCATGTCGTCATTCATCGCTGCTATGCTGAGCTGCGCTATGATTTAATGTGAAAATTTTATAGAGTTTTTCTGAACATGTGATAATACATTTGAAGTTGCGAGTGATTTGTAAAAAACTAAGAAGAAGAACATTTAAATAAAAAAAGTGCTCAAATTTTTGAAAGTGTTAAATAGTGTTATACCTAGCATTTCAAATAGTGTTCATATAGTATTGAAATTAATTTTTTAACCAAATTAGCCGGTGCTAATCCTTGTTGGTGCCCCTAGGGCCAGACGAGGCAGTGTTGTGGCTCAGGAGCATGAATAAGCTATGTGTTATATTCTCGTTTGTCTGTAGTATTATTTTTGCAATTGATTCAAAGAAAAAACCATTTTTGCTAATTTGTATACCAACAATGCCAAACACGCTAAAATATTTGTTCTGGGTGTCTCTCTCCTACCCGTTTAACAATTCGTGCCGACCAACCTGAACAGCTTTATGACCAATCACAAAGACAAGATTGATAAAAGAATAAAAAAAGGGTAAAAAGAAAAGACGAAAACACAGACCACCGCAACGACTAGTTGCCGAAACCGGACTGGCCACACAGACACATCTGCACCGTCCATGCCTGATCAGACTGATGTGCGCTCGGCACGTGTCCCCATGCCCCTGAAACTAGTCGTTGGGCACGTTCCTGCCTGCCTGGTCCCCGCTGTAGTATCAACACGGCCGCCGCCCCAACGTTCGGAGGCCTACCACTCAATCCGACACGTGGGTACTACAGCTTGTTGGGCCCACGTGCCAGTGAGGATTGCCGTGCTGTCCATGTGCCCGTAGGCAGAGGGAATCAACCCTAACGGTTAGAAAAAATATTAAAAAGAATTCAAACTTCCAGCTGTTGCCTAACGGGAAATAAAGCCATCGCCGCCTATAAATACCTCCTCTCCTACACCCTTCGTCTACCACTCCTCATCTCATAGCGACAAAAATCTCAGAGCACTTTGCCTTCTTCTTCCTCCTCGAAGCCGAAGCCTTAGCACCGCTTAGCTAGCCACCAGCCAAGCAATAATGGCCCGCCTCGTCGTCCTCGTCGCGCTGCTCGCCGCCGCTGCCGTCGCCGTCACGGCGCAGGCCCCCGGCTCGTCCCCCGTCCCGGCGCCCAAGATGGCCCCGCTGCCTCCGCCCCCCAAGATGGCCCCGCCGCCGGCCAAGGCTCCCACCGCCGCGGCCCCGTCGCCGATGTCCTCCCCCCCTGCTCCGCCGGCGGAGACCCCGGTGGCCGCACCCTCCACCGCCCCGGCCTCAGGCCCCGCAGGCGCTGGAGCCGCGCTGTCCCCCGCCGGCGGCGCCCTGGCCCCAGCCAGCGCCCCCGCCTCCGAGAAGAGCGCCGCTGGTGCCGTCTCCGCCGCCGCCAGCTTCGTCGCCGTCGCCGGCGCGGTGGCCGCCGCCGTCGTGTTCTAGAATGGTTCTCAAGAAGTAGCGTGATTTTGCTGTTGCCGTGCTGCTCTGCTGTTGATACTGTACTCTGTTCTTTTTCGCGATTCTTTAATTTATTTGTTGATCCGAGGCTGAGGGGGCTATGGATTGAGATGTATGCATTTTTACAAGGGAGATGATTCGATGGTTATAATGAGATTACATTCCTATATTATTTCATTCTGATTATCTCCACACATCAGCAAGTGAAAGGTGGAGAATTTGATTCAGCCAATCAAAACATGAAAAAGATAAAAATCGACCATTTCTTATTTTGCTATTTACAAAAAAGCGAAATAATTAATAACCATTCTATGAACATTCTCTAATATTCTAAAATAAATAAATAAATAAATAAATATTAACCTCTTAAGGACTTGTGTAAAATAGTACATGAAAATAAAATAATTTAGAGTTTTGCGGAGGGGCTAGACAGTGCGAGGTATGAAAGGAACGTGGAAAAAGTGGATTCTAGAAACCCTAGCAGTCTTTTCTTATTTTTTTATCCAGACACCGCCGCCGCCCGCGTCCTATCTTGTCGCCTGTTTCCAGATCGCCAGCCGTTCTCGCTGTCATTTTTTCTGTTCTCTTTCTCTCGGCACATGGAGGCTAACACCGGTAGATGCCGTTCGGCCGACGCGTGATCGCCTGCACGTGCTCTGCCTTCCGGCGCTAGTGCCCCTGCCTGCATGCTCTTTGGCTGCTC
Organism: Hsuehochloa calcarea; assembly: GCA_036346395.1. Taxonomy (NCBI): domain Eukaryota; kingdom Viridiplantae; phylum Streptophyta; class Magnoliopsida; order Poales; family Poaceae; genus Hsuehochloa; species Hsuehochloa calcarea. The sequence continues at coordinate 13,837,467 of CM070611.1, read as the reverse complement.
GGTGCCTGTCGGCTACCCGCACATGTGGAGATTCGATCGCCTGCCCGCGTGCACGAAGACCCGACTGCCACACCACGTTCGTGTTGCCTTTGCCGCATATTGCAGGGCTGCATGCATGCGGTTGTGAGCCACCTACAGCTTCCAGAGTAAGTATAATCAACTAGTTAACATTGCATGCTCGGCTATTAGTTGGCTTGCTATATGCTGCTACATCTTGGACGTGGAATCATGAAGCTTGGATTAATACAGGAGAGAGAATAAAGCAAAAGGGATTAATTGCTAGAAAAAAAAGAGGAAAAGATTAGGAGAAAAAAAAACAGAGATCCGAATTCGAGTGGGTGACGATCTGTAATTTTGTGTTCTCTCTGTTTTCCAGGTTAATTAGAGATTATAATCGAGATTAATTAGAGAGGGTTCTATAATTTTTAGTCAAAGTGCCGACTAATAGATCTGTTTAGCTTTCTTTGCTACATTGAGCGATTTATTCGGGTACCTTAATGGTGAATTTTGGAAATATCATCTACTAGTTAATTGTAGATAATTTTGATATCTTCCTATAGAATATTTAATCATGTCGATCGGACAAGTAGAATTCGAGATATGAATTTTGGAAGACTGCTGTCTTTGAGGTTGTCGTCTTTAGCGTTGTTTTGGTAGACTGTAGATTAAAAATAGTAAATAGACTAATTAGAGTTTTTGATCTACATGAAAGATGTAGATAATTGTCTAAGGGTTCTGTATAATCCAAGAACTCGAATTTTGGTCAGGTAAAACAAAAGTTATGAATTTAGTAAGACCCGCTGTCCCGAAGCTGACAGATCGGTTTTCTGGGCTAGAAACGGAGGGTTAGATGATTTAATTAGGAGTCTTGGTAATCTAAGAAAATGAGAAGAATTTTGTGTAGAATCCAGAACTGGGTGGTTTGTCGTGATCGGACCTTTGAGTCAAAAGTTACGTTCGTTTTAGTACCTAGACAGCAATGGGTAATTATTCGGTACCGAAGAAGCGTGGTATATTTAGGGACGGGTAGGAGCGATATCGATTGATTGCTATTCTTGATGCTGTAGCTTGTATTAAAATTTGTGTATTTAATGTAGGAGAGGCGTCGTGCTTGTTGCCATCTTCTAGCCAAACCGTGCGTCGCAACTAGTAAAGGCAAGTGCATGGTAGACAACGATCAATGATTGATCACTGTTTTCTTTATCTTCCATTACCATTATTGTTGCGCTTTTATTTTATTTAATTGCGAGCAATGGAATGATATGGATTTATATTGTTAATGGACATGATGAAAAATTGGATTTGATGAGTATTATGAAATTAAGCATGTTTGCATTCATGAATGATCACAACTCCACGGGAGTGGAGGAGGTCCCCGATCCTTGTGGAGGAACGGGCTTGAGAGTGAATGTTGTCGCGAGCATTCACTCATGCTATACCGGTATACGCGAAAGAAGTGCATGTGGACATGTAGATTAGAGTTGCATTGATATATGAGATTAATGGGTGTGAAACAAAGAGAAGATAACAGCATGAGAATATTAATAGAAGTACCTGTGATGATAATGAAGTTATTGAATCTTTGTTGATTTATTATTGTTCGTTGTATATTGATGTGTTTCTTTGAGTCGTGGACTCACCCTTGCTCTTTGTTGTCTTTAGGTGATCTTGAGGGCCTTGGATCGAGAGCGAGTAGAGCACATGGATTAGATCCATACTTCAATCACATGATCATTTGCCATAAGAACCTTTCCATTCAATGTTGGATTACTCTTGGACATGTTAGAGGCTGAATAAAGTTTAGGTCACATTTTGGACTAGATTATTTATTTCAATGATTTTGAATTTAGCAGTTGGCGCTATCCTGGATTGTTTACTTGATTATATTTCCCCTTGCTTATTTACTCTTGCTCGATTCATAATTATGGATGCTCTTTTGTGATCCAGGGATATGTCCATTGATATCTTCTTGCTGAAATTTTATAGTGTGTCCATATTTATTAGTTTAGAGAGTAGTTTAGTGGCATTCCAGGCTCAGTGTTGGGCTAGGGTGTTACAGTTGGTATCAGAGCGGGCTTTAGGTCCGTGGTGAATAGATTAACAACTTAGGCAAACTAAAATTGTTAAAATTTATTTTAGTTTTAGTAAATCAACTAAAATTTGTTAATGGTTAATTAATCTAAAATTTGACACACTAGTGCACAGTAGGTTAGAGAGAGTTACGATCATCGTTTTACGCTTCCGTTATGTTGTTTATTGATGCATGATTTTATTTTGACCTTTGAACTCATTGTGTATTGTTGATTGTGGTTGATAGCTATGCCGAGGGGTAGAGGACGTGTTCGTGGTGGCCGCGGTCGTGTAGGTCGGGGCCGCGGGAGAGGGTCCGTGGAGCCACCTCCCAGTGCGATGAGTCGATGGCGAGGGGTTCTTTGTTGACTCGCCTCGGTTGTGGTCGAGATGAGACCCCGCTTTCTTGAGAGAGTTGGTGGGAGAGATCCGTGCTCTTCGTCAGCGGCGCCGAGCCTATTCTTCGCGGCATCTGTTGTTGCTCTGTCGCACCTCCACCGGTTCTGGCGCGGATGATACTTCGAGTGGATGGGGTTGAGGTTGGATTCGTTTGTGGTCGGGCACACCGTCGAGCGTGGTGGTTGCGCTATATGGAGAGGCGGTTTGGAGCTTTAGAGATGTCCTCACATCAGAGGGTCCGTTTTGTAGCCTTTCAGCTGAAGGGGCAAGCAGACATTTGGTGGGAGGGTGTGTTGTCTTCGAGGACCGCCACTCAAGGGCTAGTCACTTGGGAGGACTTTGTTGATCAGTTGAAGGAAAAATTCTACCCCTACTCTTTTGTTGAGAAGATGGAGGTTACCTTGTCGACCTTTGCTCAAGGGAAGAGGTCAATTGCTGAGTATGAAGCTGAGTTCAACAACTTGGTTCGCTTTGTCCCTTGATGTGACGATGATCTTGAAAGCCAAGAGGTTCCGTCGGGGTCTCAATTCGAGTCCGACATGTGTTGGGAGCTACTCCACTCGTGACTACTGACTCTGTTGTGGAGCAAGCTAGGGGCATGGAGTTGGAGATCTGACTCACAAAGGCGACAAGCCTCTGGTGGGTGGTTGCTTCGGTGGTGACCAAAGAGGAACTCTAGTGGGGAAGTGGAGTGCATCACGACCGCTTTGAAGAAATTCAAGGGAGGACCGCATCCTCCAAGTCTAGCGATCGAGTCGTTCCTTCTTGGCGCCTCGTCCTTTGCAGTACTCGGCTCTTCGTCTGTCGAGGCGGGGTATGCTTTGCTTTAAGTGCGGTGATGGACACCGCATGCTGAAAGTGCTCTTGGACGGAGATTGCCGTCGGTGTGGCCGCCGGGTCACAAGGAGCGGGTGTGTCGCGAGAACCCGCTAAGCGTGATCAAGTGGGAGCTGAGCCATCTTCTTCTTGATGGGTCATGCTCGAGGATCTTTCGGATGATAGTCGCTCCTCTGCTACCGCCACTTCCTTGACTTTGGTGCCTCGGTAGGGTACTCTTGGTAGCCGCCACCTTCCGGCACCGCTTCAGTTGCCGACCGGCCTTACCGCACCGCCACAGTGATTGTCGGGGCTCGCCGCCCAAAGATCGTCTTCTTTCACCATGGCACCACAGGTGTCGCCATGCCCACAGTGAGTCCGCGGGTCGTCTGACGTGGTGACAGTACTTTGCTTGTGGATTCGTTTGATGCTTTAGTCCTTTTTGATTCGGGGCTACCTTTTACGTTTGTCTCGACGGCGTTTGCTAGGAGAGCGAACTTGAGTATCAGATGGATTTCTCAATCGGTGTTGGTTAGTTCTCACAGGGGTATTATTGCTAGCTCTCTTTTTTGTCTGGGTGCTCTATTGTCATTGATGGAGAGAAGTTCACGGCGAATCGATAGTTATTCGAATGGAGCCGTTCGGCGTTATCTTGGGCATGGACCGGCCGCACTCTTATCGAGCCGTGATATCCTGTTTACGTAGATGCGATCTCATGCGAACCCGTGGGGACACTTTGACCTTTCAGAGTGCGCCTCCGTGCTCTCTTCGATGTTGGTCTGATTTGTTCCGGGCGGTAGCGATGGCCGGGCTTCTTTAGCTCTTCTTGAAACCGAGTGTGGCCGCAGATTGAGGAGATTCGGTGGTTAGTAATTACCGGATGTGTTCACGGTGAGCTTAGGGCTTGCCACCTCGCGAGGCGTGGAGTTTCGCATTGATCTTGTTCGGTACTCGTCCCATCTCGATGTCTCCATATCGGTAGCACGTCCATTTCGGACGAGTTGAAGAAGCGATTGGACGATTTGTTGGCTAAAGGATTGATCGGCGTAGTGTATCGCCATGGGGAGCTCTGCTTACATTCACGAGAGAAGAAGGATGGGAGTTGGCGTATGTGTGTTGATTATCGTGCGCTTAATGCTGTAACAATCAAGAACAAATATCCATTGCCCCGCATTGAGGACTTGTTTGATCGGTTGAATGGAGCTCAAGTATCCTCCAAGATCGATCTCGGTCGGTATAATCAAATCTGGTCTTGTGAAAGATGTAGAGAAGACGCTTTCTCCACCAGGTATGGGCATTATGAGTATAAAGTTATGTCTTTTGGATTGACTAATGCACCTGCCATTTTTATGGACACCATGAATAACATGTTACACGAGTATCTAGATGACTTCGTGGTGGTGTTCATTGATGATATTCTTATCTATTCCAAGACTAATGAGGATCATGAGCATCACTTGAGGCTAGTCTTAGAGACTTTGAGAGAGCACAAGTTCTATGCTAAGTTGAAGAAGTGTGAGTTCTGGATTTCAGAAGTGAGTTTTCTGGGTCATGTAATAGATCCTCAAGGCATTGCTGTTGATCCTAGCAAGGTCTCTACAGTGGTGGATTGGAAGAGGCCTACTAATGTGAAGGAGGTGAGGAGTTTCTTGGGCTTGGCTGGCTATTATCGGCATTTTGTGCAGAACTTCTCTATCATCGCCAAACCGATGTCTCAACTTACTCAGAAAGGTGTGAGGTTCCAGTGGACTGATGAGTGTGAGCGCAGCTTCTGCACTTTGAAAGAGAGGTTGGTGATCTCTCCTATTCTCACTCTTCCCGAGCCAGAAAAGCGGTTCACAGTCTTTTCGGATGCGTCTCGAGTGGGTCTTGGCTGTGTTCTCATGCAAGACGGTAAGGTGATTGCTTATGCGTCGAGATAGTTAAAGAAGCACGAGCAGAATTATCCCACTCATGATTTGGAGTTGGCTGCGGTTGTCTTTGCTCTCAAGATTTGGAGGCATTATCTATACGGCGAGCCTTGTGATATTTTCACAGATCACAAGAGTCTCAAGTATATCTTCACTCAGAAGGATTTGAATTTGAGGCAAAGGAGGTGGTTAGAGTTGATCAAGGATTATGATCTTACTATTCAGTATCATCCAGGCAAGGCCAATGTTGTTGCGGATGCTCTTAGTCGCAAGGCGACTCCCGCAACTCTAGATTGCCTTATTGCTGATTTTGATCGCATGGGAATATCTTATTGTTATGCGGGCACATCACATGTTAAGACACAGTTGATCCTTGAGTCAGCTATTCCAGACCGTGTGCAGGAAGCACAACAGAGTGACCGGTTATAACAGGAGGTTAGGAAGCATCTAGATGAGGGCAAAGAGGGTGATTTTAGCATAGATGATTTTGGTGCTTTGAGGTTTAAAGGCCGCCTTTGCGTGCCGCAAAAGGCGGAGTTCAAAGATGATATCTTGAGGGAGGCACATCGCACACCGTACACCGTTCATCCTGGTGAGACTAAGATGTATCAAGATCTAAAACAGAATTTTTGGTGGAAAAGAATGAAGGTGGATATTGCTAACTATGTGGCTTCTTGTGGTGTTTGTCAGCAAGTGAAAGCTGAGCACAAGCGTCCTGCAGGGTTGTTGCAGCCTTTGGAGGTTCCCCAGTGGCCTTGGGATGATATCTCTATGGACTTTGTGGTTGCATTACCTCGTTCACCGCGAGGGAAGGATGCAGTTTGGGTAGTAGTGGATCGATTCAGCAAGTCTGCGCACTTCATTCCTATTCGCACGACAAATTCAGCGAGTGATCTAGCTCCTATTTATGTGCGTGAAATAGTAAGACTGCAAGGTGTGCCAAAGACCATCATTTACGATGAGGGCCCAAGTTTGTCTCCAAGTTCTGGGAGAGTCTACAGAGTGCATTGGGCACACAGCTCCGCCTTAGTACAGCGTTTCACCCACAGACAGATGGGCAATCAGAGCGTACTATTCAAACTTTGGAGGACATGTAACGGTCTTGCGTTTTGTCTTGGAAGGGTAGTTGGGAGGACCAGTTGCCACTTGCAGAGTTTGCTTATAATAATAGTTACCATTCCAGTATTAGAGCCGCGCCATTCGAGGTTCTCTATGGGCGGAAGTGCAGATCGCCGCTTTGTTGGGATGCGATAGGAGAGAAGGCGCTTTTAGGTCGGGTGGATTGAAGACCGTTGGCGTGTGGCCATGGTGAGGCGAATCTACTAGCGGCTCGGAGCGGCGAAAAAGCTATGCGAGATGTGAGGCGTGACTTGGAGTTTGCGGTGGGTGACCAGGTGCTCTTGAGAGTGTCTCCCACTAAAGGCATTGTCCGATTCGGTACCAAAGGGAAGCTTAGCCCGAGGTACGTTGGACCGTTCCCGATTATTGCAAGAATTAGAAAGTTAGCCTACAGCTTGGACCTTCCTGAGTCCATGCGTGGGGTTCACAATGTGTTTCACGTCTCGATGCTGAGAAAGATTTTGAGAGACCCAGAGCATAAGATATCATTGGAGCCGCTGACTATTGAGCAAGACCTCACAGTTGAGTCGCGTCCGGTGCGCATCCTAGAAAAGTCAGAGCGAGTGCTGAGGCATAAGACGTTGGTGTACGTTAAGGTGCTGTGGACTCATCAGTCCGAGGGAGAAGCGACGTGGGAGTTGGAGTCTCGCATGCGCGAGCAATATCCGGAGTTGTTCACGTCGGGTACGTGATATTTTGTTGTTTAATTTCAGCAGTGTAGTTTTCTTTGAGTAGAACAGCGAGTAGAATTCGGGGTCGAATTCTGTTAAGTGGGGTAGAATGTAATATTCTAAAATAAATAAATAAATAAATATTAACCTCTTAAGGACCTGTGTGTAATTAAACAAAATAGTACATGAAAATAAAATAATTTAGAGTTTTGCGGAGGGGCTAGACTGTGCGAGGTATAAAAGGAACGTGGAAAAAGTGGATTCTAGAAACCCTAGCAGTCTTTTCTTATTTTTTTTATCCAGCCACCGCCGCCGCCCGCGTCCTATCTTGTCGCCTGTTTCCAGATCGCCAGCCGTTCTCGCTGTCATTTTTTCTATTCTCTTTCTCTCGGCACATGGAGGCTAACACCGGTAGATGCCGTTTAGCCGATGCGTGATCGCCTGCACGTGCTCTGCCTTCCGGCGCTAGTGCCCCTGCCTGCATGCGCTTTGGCTGCTCAGTGCCTGTCGGCTACCCGCACATGTGGAGATTCGATCGCCTGCCCGCGTGCACGAAGACCCGACTGCCACACCACGTTCGTGTTGCCTTTGCCGCATATTGCAGGGCTGCATGCATGCGGTTGTGAGCCACCTACAGCTTCCCGAGTAAGTATAATCAACTAGTTAACATTGCATGCTCGGCTATTAGTTGGCTTGCTATATGCTGCTACATCTTGGACGTGGAATCATGAAGCTTGGATTAATACAGGAGAGAGAATAAAGCAAAAGGGATTAATTGCTAGAAAAAAAAGAGGAAAAGATTAGGAGAAAAAAAAACAGAGATCCGAATTCGAGTGGGTGACGATCTGTAATTTTGTGTTCTCTCTGTTTTCCAGGTTAATTAGAGATTATAATCGAGATTAATTAGAGAGGGTTCTATAATTTTTAGTCAAAGTGCCGACTAATAGATCTGTTTAGCATGCTGTTCTGTTGAACGATTTATTCGGGTACCTTAATGGCGAATTTTGGAAATATCATCTACTAGTTAATTGTAGATAATTTCGATATCTTCCTATAGAATATTTAATCATGTCGATCGGACAAGTAGAATTCGAGATATGAATTTTGGAAGACTGCTGTCTTTGAGGTTGTCGTCTTTCAGCGCTGTTTTGGTAGACTGTAGATTAAAAATAGTAAATAGACTAATTAGAGTTTTTGATCTACATGAAAGATGTAGATAATTGTCTAAGGGTTCTGTATAATCAAAGAACTCGAATTTTGGTCAGGTAAAACAAAAGTTATGAATTTAGTAAGACCCGCTGTCCCGAAGCTGACAGATCGGTTTTCTGGGCTAGAAACGGAGGGTTAGATGATTTAATTAGGAGTCTTGGTAATCTAAGAAAATGAGGAGAATTTTGTGTAGAATCCAGAACTGGGTGGTTTGTCGTGATCGGACCTTTGAGTCAAAAGTTACGTTCGTTTTAGTACCTAGACAGCAATGGGTAATTATTCGGTACCGAAGAAGCGTGGTATATTTGGGGACGGGTAGGAGCGATATCGATTGATTGCTATTCTTGATGCTGTAGCTTGTATTAAAATTTGTGTATTTAATGTAGGAGAGGCGTCGTGCTTGTTGCCATCTTCTAGCCAAACCGTGCGTCGCAACTAGTAAAGGCAAGTGCATGGTAGACAACGATCAATGATTGATCACTGTTTTCTTTATCTTCCATTACCATTATTGTTGCGCTTTTATTTTATTTAATTGCGAGCAATGGAATGGTATGTATTTATATTGTTAATGGACATGATGAAAAATTGGATTTGATGAGTATTATGAAATTATGCATGTTTGCATTCATAAGCATCTTTGCATATGAGCAAGTGATCATGAATGATCACAACTCCACGGGAGTGGAGGAGGTCCCCGATCCTTGTGGAGGAACGGGCTTGAGAGTGAATGTTGTCGCGAGCATTCACTCATGCTATCTGATATCTGTGAAAGAAGTGCATGTGGACATGTAGATTAGAGTTGCATTGATATATGAGATTAATGGGTGTGAAACAAAGAGAGATAACACATGAGAATATTAATAGAAGTACTGTGATGACAATGAAGTTATTGAATCTTTGTTGATTTATTATTGTTCGTTGTATATTGATGTGTTTCTTTGAGTCGTGGACTCACGCTTGCTCTTTTGTTGTCTTTAGGTGATCTTGAGGGCCGTGGTGAGAGCGAGTAGAGCACATGGATTAGATCCATACTTCAATCACATGATCATTTGCCATAAGAACCTTTCCATTCAATGTTGGATTACTCTTGGACATGTTAGAGGCTGAATAAAGTTTAGGTCACATTTTGGACTAGATTATTTATTTCAATGATTTTGAATTTAGCAGTTGGCGCTATCCTGGATTGTTTACTTGATTATATTTCCCCTTGCTTATTTACTCTTGCTCGATTCATAATTATGGATGCTCTTTTGTGATCCAGGGATATTTCCATTGATATCTTCTTGCTGAAATTTTATAGTGTGTCCATATTTATTAGTTTAGAGAGTAGTTTAGTGGCATTCCAGGCTCAGTGTTGGGCTGGGGTGTTACACATTCAGAGAAAGGTACTGACTTGAAATCTGACATTTACTTTTCCTAGTTGTTAAACCTCTTGTGCTGTGCCTTGCCGTCTCGATCATCACCTTCACATCCTCGTCGATTTCTTCAACCTGCGTAAACATTTGGCATGGTGAAGGATCCATTCACTAATATGGCATGACAATGGCACCATTTGCTGCAGACCTTTTGGGCACCGGATGGCAAGCTGATGAGTCTAAACATGGTTCTTTTCCTTCTGAATGAACTGCTGCAGATCAACTCTGATCCTAACGAGCCTGACTGTCTGAGTGTACAGGAAGCCCCTGATGGTGCTTGCAACGGTGTTTACTCTCCAAGAACTGAAAACAAGTGGGTGCCGTTGTTTGCTGCCCCTGGTTTTCATGGAGCTTATCTTATTTATAACTATTTTCTAGCAGTAAAATGATATGTACTTTCTTTCCTCGGATGATCAGTGATTTCACATTTGCAGGACAACAGTCGGTCAGTAGCTCTGTAATGCAAGTATGGTAGTTTCTCTTCTTGCAATTCTCGTAGTGACCAATCCTATGGTTTCTTTTTCTGGAAAACCCCATAAACAAAGGCAGGACAACCGTCAAGTCTTTGTGGACTATCTTGTGTACGTACTAAGTGTTGTAGAATTAATTTTCGAATATTTAAATAACCTTATCTTATTTTTCCAACATAATTTAAATGACCAAATTAACATAAATTCATGTAATTCTTCCAAGTCATTTAAAAAGAATAATATGCTCAACATAAAACACATATATACTAAAGGAATCTGCGTAAAGCTCGGATATTGAATATTTATTATTGCTCTCAGAAGACTAGTTGCACAAGATATAATCTTGGCCATCACAGCATAAAAGTCAATATCTCTTCATCAATCAAATTTGACAATCACAAAACAGATCTTGAGCCCAAAACAGCAGCTTAAACTTTCAACAGAGAATCATTTATTCAGTGTGAATAAATCGCAAAACAACACAGAACCTTTTCTGGAAGCAGAATCTCAGTGCAGAAGACTACAGAGATTACTCAACTATTTCAGCAACAAACCTATTCGACAGAAGAGAACAACAATGCTAGTAATTTGGCTGAAGTCTATTTCTATTATCAATTCAATTCCAGACTTGGACGATCATAGTAACCGGTCTTGGTATTTGGTTGGAGACCGGATTTGTGGTATAGGTTGTCGTACTATTAAGAGGGGTCTTGACTAGTAGCTTGAGTTATTCATGTGTTGATAGCTCACTGTGCTTGCTCTAGCTCATCTATACATGGTGCTATTGATTGCAAATGTGTTTTGCAAATAGTTAAAACTCATGCATTAACTCTTTGCAGCATGAGACTAATTTGTAAATATGTTTTACAAATAGTTGAAGTCCATGCAACTACTCCTTGTGGCATGTTGCTGATATTTGCGAATGTGTTTTATAAATACTCAAGGCTTATGCATAATCCTTGTAGCATATGACTTTAGTTTGCGAATGTGTTTTGTAAATAGTTTAAGTCCATGTACCTTATTCCTTGTGGCGTTGATTCAAAAAGTTGGCAAATATATTTTAAGAGTCTTACCTTTAACCATTGTTTGCATCGCTAGTCAATTGTGAAATGTGTTTTGCAATTGAGTTTGTTTTGAAAGCCAACTTTACATTTCTCAGGATAATCGGTAGTACCGATGTTATGTTGGCGGTACTACCGCACCACGGTATGACCGGAAAAGTGGTGCGGTACTACCGCAACCCGGTCGAACCAAAGTTTAGTTGGTTGTACTTGTTTTCCAGAGAAACACCTTCTGAGCGTGTTTTGCTCTGCTGTAAAGCTGTAGTATCGGAGTTCATTTGGCGGAAGTACCGCATCGCGGTACGACCGCATATCTTGAGTGGAACTACCGCATATCTTGAGTTCTGAAAAATAGTTAGCGGTACATATTCTCCAGAGAGGGTCGGTTTTGGACCTCTAAAAGAATCGGTAATATAGCCCTTGTGTTTCGGAACTACCGGCGAGCGGAACTACCGCATGTTCAATGGTGGTAGTATCGTGCTGCATTTCCAACAGCTATTTCATAGGCTTTTTTATAGTTGTTACTGTGCGTTAGAGGAAGTGCGGTAGTACTGGCCGATGAACGACGGTACTGCCGCCCGTGCTGATTTTGTTAAGAATATTGTCTCCAACGGCTAGTTTTGTTTGTGGGCTATAAATACCCACCTTGGCCGATTATGGGGAATGAAGCTGGTGCTATATTTATTCCTTTGAGCAAATAGCAAGCCCTCTATACTCTTATGTGCATGTGTTGCACTTAGTGAACTTAGAGAGCAAACCCTAAGAGTATGTGTTGCATTAGGTTGTGGATTGTGTATCCACTTAAGCTTAGACACTTGATTTGTTCAAGTGAGCGTCTTCGACTTGTTACTCTTGGTGTTGGCAGACACCTAGACGGCTTGGAGGAGTTGTGTCGGTGATCTTCTCAAAGAAGGTTGTGAGAAGGTTTGAGCGGTTGTGAGTGGTTTTGGGCTCATCATCTCCGGAGTGGAGAAAGAGCAATTCCGAGTTGATTGAGTTGTTGGTTCGTGTTGGAGATGGTCCAAGTGGTTGGACTTACCTCGGAGGTGTTGGCTTAATTTGTGAAGCCAGTCCAATTAGTTTAGGCTTACCTCAACGTGGAATAGGGAAGACCAACATGTCTCCGAACGCCACGGTAAAACGTTATTGTGTCATTGTGATTTGTTCTCTTGTGCTTTACTATATTACAATTTACATTTCTATAATTAAATTGCTTACTTATATTTGTATTATTGTTATTATTATCAATAGTCTTATATTGTTGGTGCACTTTGTCAGGACTAGTTGATTTAGGCCTTAATTGAGCAAAATTGAATTGATTTACAATTCTGTATAAAACTCAGCTTTAGCCAAAATATTTTAAAAACCACCTATTCACGCCCCCCCCCTCTAGTCAGCCTCCTCGATCTCACAAGTGGTATCAGAGCTTTGTCTCTCATTTATTAGGCTTCACCGCGCTAGAGAGTAAAGGATGGCTAGTGAGGGTTTCTCCTATGGTAGAGTATCACACTTTGATGGTTCAAATTATGCTCATTGAAAAATTAGAATGACCATCTTTATTAAGGCCATAAGCCCAAACCTATGGAGAATTGTTTATATGGGTTTTACTACTCCGATTGATCCACAAAACCCTACTCAAAGGGAACAACAAAACTTGCATCTCGACACTCAAGCTTTAAATGCTCTATATAGCGCTTTGAGTGTAGAGGAGTTAATAGAGTGACTAATCTTGAAAATGTTCATGATGTTTGGAGAACTCATATGGAAATTCATGAGGGAACCTCTACGGTCAAAGAAGCTAAATTGCATAGGTTAAAGCTCAAGTATGAGTTATTTACCATGTTGCCTCATGGGAGCACCAATGAGATGTATTCTAAAATGAACAATATAGTAAATGAGGTCAAATGTCTATCATGTGATTTAACCAATCTTGATATTATGCGCAAGATGCTTAGGGCTCTACCAGAGAAATATGAGACCTTGGTGATATTATTCCTCAATTCATCAGAATTGACAAGGATGACTCCTACCGCACTTTTGGGAAATCTTCTCACAAATGACATGTACAAAAGGACAAAGATGAGCTTAAGGAGATGGCCTCAACTTCAAGCAAAAGAATTCACGCTTTCAAGATGAGGAAGATGGTGGCACCGAAATAGAATTGGTCACTCTTATAAACAAAATGGAAGATCTCACGAAGAGACTTAACTCACATAATTCTCATGAAGAGACTTGACTCACATAAACATTCAAGCACATCTTCAAATACAAAGCACCACAAGACTCTAAGGTGCTACAATTGTCAAAAATTAGAAAACATTGCTTCAAAGTGTCCTTATGATGGGGACGATGAAGAAGAGCTCAAACCATCATCAGGAAAGAAGAAGGATTACAAAAGAAGACACTTTGTCGGGCTAGCCATAAAGGATGATCCATAAAGGATGATCCATCAAACCTCTCAAATGCAAATGAGGCTCTATCACTATTTGATATGTCTACATAGTTCATGGCAAAAGGTAATAATGAGGTAAATGAAGATGATGAGCCATCATATAATGATTTGATGGACATGCTAGAGGACTTGAATGAATACCTTGGCAAGGAGAAGTTAAAATTCAAAGTATTGAAGAAAGAATTTCTTTCTCTCAAGGATTCTTATGAGGAGCTAAATGAAGCTCATGAGCCCCACCTTCTCAAGTATCTCATCAAGTCTAAGGTGGATATAGACATAACATGTGATTTATTAGATGATATGTCATGTGTAGTTGCTAACCGTTGCATTTCATCTAAGGTTAGCATATCCACCTCGTGTGATGATTTACTTGATATTCCTTGTAGCTCGAAAATAGATGTTACTACTTACTCTATGCTTATTGAGACTAACTTTGTAGAGGAAAACAAAGAACTTAAGGACCAAGTCACCAAGTTGAGCAATGACTTGGAGAAGTGCTACAAAGGGAAGGCCGCTCTTGATGATATATTGAGCACGCAAAGAAGCTTGCAAGACAAGAGTGGAATTAGCTTCACTTCCAAGAAGAAGAAAAATAGCAAGACAAGACACAACATAAGACACACGAAGAAATCTGTCAAGTGCCATGGAAGCAATGGGAAGGGTCACTATGCCTTGGTGTGCCCAAATCAAATGGATGTCATGTCAAGACATTTAAAAATGAGGCAAGACGACAATAAGCAAGATAAGAAGACAAGAAAGGAAAGCAAAAGCCCAACTTGCTACAATTGCCAGAAAAAAGGACATATTGGTAAACAATGTCACAAAGGTATCACTCCTATGCCTCTTATCAATAGTGATCATTATTTGATTAGGAAGGATAAAAATAGCAATGTGTTTGCTATGATTGTTAGCTCACCTAAGATTATTACGAGGGCCATTTGGGAGCCCAAAAGTATTGTGACTAATATTCATGGACTCAACCAAGTATGGGGTACCAAAATGTGCTTAAATGCTTAATAGGTACTTGGAGAGGCATTGAAGGCTTAGTTTAGTCATATAACGGTGGATTTCATCATATATCAAAATTAGAGCCAAGCTTGAGGATGATCACTTTATATCATAATCCAATGTCATTTCGGTAACAAGTATTTACATTGAAGTATCTAGCCCTTATGCTTTCTGTAGGTCGCATTTCATGAAAATATTTTCAAAAGGGTGTTCTTGCACTTGTTCACAAACTTCATTATTGAAATCTTGATAAAGATAGTAAGTGGCACATTAAGGGGGAGTGCTAAATCATAATCATGTATATCACATCGCTAAGTGTGCCAAAATAAATTAAGTACTAGTAATGATTTTCAAAATTAAGCCTTTTAGCCAAAAGTCAAAAACTTTATAACTATTAATAATCCTTTGAAAAACTAGTTGCAAAATGTATACAAATGCTATTTAAAGATTTACCAAAGGTTTTGGCTAAAGAAAAACCTATTTTAAGTGAAAAAGGATTTCTAGCCAAAATTATAGATCATAGCATCTTGTTTTTGATAAAAACTAGATTTTTGTGTAAAATCTATTCTAAAAAGAACTTGAAAACCGTCCCAAAAGGTATAACCTAGATGTAACACCCTGTCTATTCGGAAGACAAGATGTCACCTAATAGGCCAACCTACAATTCAATTCATAAGATTAACGTCGCATTCAATGCTAAAAAGATGATTAATCAAAATAACAATCTATAGCTTAATAACAGTTCATCTATAAATTTAAACAAGAATTAACCAAAGCGATAATAATGAACCTCCAAGTGATAATTATTACAGTCCATTACATTATAAATAAAACTGAAGAAACGTAAATAGAATTTTAACGAATGAATGTTTTATTCGTAATGCGTGGAGCGTCTTTGGACTACACCCTCCCGCTAGCAACCGTTTCACTGGAATTCACCTAAAACAAATAAAAGCAAGAGTGAGTCGAAACTCAGCAAGCGCAACATGTACATTCTCAAAGAATACTGAATCGGAACAATCTACCAAGTAAATCATTTACTTCATGAATTTAAGAAAGCATGGTATGAATGAATGAATGCATTGAAGGAGAATGGACTTTCCACATGTTTATACCGGTATAACTAGTGACACACCGTCGGTGTTCACTTAAGCCGCTCTTAACCAAGAGCGGGGATCCAAATCCGTATGAAGAGCGTTTCATACGGAATGTCAAACGCCTACATTGGAATGGTAGGTCTTACATGCCCATATTGGAATTAATGGGACTTAATCAAGTTTCCACTCCGTGACAACAATCGAATTATGTATGCATGGAATGAAAAGCATAACTTGAACTTCAACTCAATGTATCATCGAATAAGGTATTGAACTCTACCACATCAAACTCAAATCACAGGAATATTCATAATTTATCAAGTTATCATGCAATCAACGAATTCACACAAATTAAACATTGCACTTGCCTTCCGTGTGGTGACGTGTTGTGAAACAACGAAGGTGTCCTTCCACCCACCGTCCCACCGCCTACACAAGCATTGCCACGTATTACGGATAATAGAATATGGCACAGCTACAAGTGTTCTACGATGCTCTCTAATCAACCCACACACCCCAATGGTTCAAGTTGACATCTACACCAAAAGTCCAGATTATCGATCTACGGGCAGTTGCACGAGAAAATTCGCCATTAATTATCTGTAACTCTAAAAGACCTGAAACCAGTGCTCACTGATTCTCAACTGATCAGGCTACAAAACATTAGTTGGCGGAATCCCCTGATTCGGCCAAAACAGAGGGCTAATTAACCGCTAAACCCAACCCATCTACGTCTGTCCTGAAAACAGATCAGCAGTAAAGAAAATGGTGTAACTTTTAGCCTACTGATCCAAATGGAATGATCTTTATCAACTTAGAAAGCTAATGTCGAGAGATACAATAACTTAGTTGGGTGAAGATTCTGATTCGGCCTCTAATTTGAACAAAATCGAGGGACAAACCTACTGACCTCAGTTTTCAGACAGATCGGACAGTTCGTATTCAAAAATTCATATCTCCCAAACTACTGATCGGATTTTCCTGATCGCAGTGCCAAAAGAAAGCTAACGAAACCAGGAACAAATCTCTAGAAGGGCAAAACCCCAAATTCGGCCTCTAAAGTACCGTAACATGCCGCCCAACATTCTGATCCAATCTGTAATTTCTGGAACTCTAATCCGACGCGACTCAAATGATCTCTACCGCAACAAAAATCGATCAAACAAATAACCGGGGTGCTCGTTACCCTTGAAGACCCGTAGCAAGACAAAGAACCACTCCCCGCTGGTCTCCCTTCTTCTTCCTTGGCCGGCCACACCACAACGAACAACCGGCGAGGAAACGACCCGCCGGAGGACAGATCGGAGGAGGAGCGCCCGGGGATCTTGGAGACCAACTTCGGGAGCACCAATGACCGGCTACCAAGGGAGGAGGCGGCGCCCAACCAGGAGGCGCGCCGCAATGGAGGGTGGAGAGGAGGGTGGCGGCTAGGTGGGAGGGATGGGGCGGCTAGGGTTTGGGGGAGTGGCGCCCCCTTTATGGCGGCCACTTCATGGGCGGCCGGCCCTGGGCCTCTGGGTCGCGAATGCGGCCCGGCCAAAAATAACGATAACCCCACGCTAATTGGAATTTCCGATGAAAACTATTTCTTTTTCTCCCTCGACTTCTTTCTTTTCTAGAATGCGATTAGGAAACTTTTAAATCTCGTTTCGACTAAATTCCAAACTATCTGAACTAAATTGGATTTATGAGTTATTACACTCTATCCCCTTAGAAAAGATTCGACCTCGAATCTACGTAGCAACCGAGAAAGAAAGATGAATAACTTAAATAATTACAGAAGTGAGCAGTCGGGTATTGTTCTCGCATGCGGGACTCCAACTCCCAAGTAGCCTCTCTTTGGTGATGAGACCAAAGGATTTTAACATACTTGAGGTCTTGTTCCTCGTAACCGTTCTGCTCCTTCTAATATTCTCCTTTGGTCGGGATTCGATAGTAAGATCTTGCTCAATAATCAAAGGCTCCAAAGGAATAACATGGTGCGGATCCCTCAAAATTTTCGCAACATGGACACATGAAACACATTGTGGACCCCTTTCATGGAGTCGGGAAGGTCCAAACGGTAAGCTAGTTTTCCAATTCGCGCCACGATTGGAAAAGGTCCAACATACCTTGGACTAAGCTTTCCTTTGGTGCCAAACCGCACCACACCTTTGGATGGCGACACTCTCAGCGAACCGTCACCCACTTTGAATTCCAAATCCAGCCTTCGACATCTGCGTAGCTCTTACGCCGACTCGAGCGTATGATTTTGCCTAACCGGCCACTCTAGTCCTTTGTTTTTGAACCCAATCGGGACCCAAAACTGCCCGCTCTCCAACCTCATCCCAACACAACGGGGACCTGCACTTACGTCCATAAAGAACCTTAAATGGTGCGCTCGAATCGGCATGATAACTGTTATTATAAGCAAACTCGGCCAACGATAAATGTTCTTCCCAACTTCCTTTCCAGGATAAAACACAACACCTGAGCATATCTTCCAATGTCTGAATAGTGCGCTCGGATTGTCCATCCGTTTGGGGATGAAAGGCCGTGCTAAGACGGAGCTGTGTGCCCATGGCACCCTGCAAACTCTCCCGAACTTGGAGACAAATTTAGCGTCCGATCGAAACAATAGTTTTGAACTCCGTGCAACCGCACTACTTCCCGCACATAAAGAGGAGCCAAATCACTTGCGAATTTGTTGTGCGGATAGGAATAAAATGAGCGGACTTCTTGAGCGGTCCACAATGACCCAAATAGCATCCTTCCCTCGTTGCGTGCGAGGTAAACCGACTACAAAATCAATTGATATATCATCCCACGGCCATACCGGGACCTCCAGAGGTTGCAGCAATCCCGCTGGCCGTTTATGTTCAGCCTTGACTCGCTGACAGACTCCACAAGATGCTACATATTGTGCAATATCAACCTTCATCCTCTTCCACCAGAAGTTTCTCTTTAAATCTTTGTACATCTTGGTCTCTCGAGGTGCCTTGTATCTGGCGTCTGATGTGCCTCTTTGAAATCTCATCCTTAACTCGAGCCTCTGGGGAACACAGAGGCGACCTTTAAACCGTAATGTACCAACCTCATCTATCTTGAAATGGCCTTGCTTGCCCTCAATACAACGCTTTCTCACCCATTGAAGCATCTGGTCATCTTCTTTGTGCTTCTCGCACTTGATCGGAAGTGCTAACTCTAAAAGCAACCGAGTCTCACTTTGGCGGTACCATAAAACAATAGGAAATATCCATACGCTCAAAATCAGCGATAAGACAAGCGACGGTAGATGGTGTCGCCTTGCGACTCAAAGCATCCGCTACCACGTTTGCCTTGCACGGATGATCTTGAATTGTGAGATCATAGTCCTTAATCGGCTCTAACCATCTCCTCTGTCTCGAGTTCAAATCATACAGGTAAAGATATATTTCAAACTCTTGTGATCGGTGAAGATGTCACAAGACTCGCCAATACAAATAATGGCGCGATTTTTAAAGCAAGAACCACTGCAGACCAACTCGAGATCATGAGTCGGATAATTCGCTCATGCTTCTTCAACTGTCATGACGCATAAGCAATCACTTTGCCCTCCTGCATAAGTACACAACCGAGACCAACTATCGACGCATCTGAATAAATGGTAAACCGCTTCCCGGGCTCGGGAAGAGTCAAAATCGGAGCATTCACCAATCTTTCCTTTAATGCACAAAAACTGCGCTCACATGCTTCCGACCACTGAAATTTAACTCCTTTACGTGTCAATTTGGGACATTGGTCTAGCAATAATGGAGAAACCTTCCACAAACGCCAGGTAATAACCCGCTAATCCCGAAAACTCCTCACCTCCTTGACATTGGTTGGTCTTGCCCACTCTACCACCGTAGAGATCTTGCTAGGATCAACTGATATACCATCTTGGTTGATAACATGGCCTAGAAACCCCACCTCAGAAATCCAGAACTCGCACTTCTTCAATTTGGCATAGAATTGGTTCTTTCTCGATGTTTCAAGTACCAACTTCAAATGTCGGCGTGATCCTCTTCCGTTTTGGAATAGATCAAGATATCGTCAATAAATCGACAACAAAATCATCGAGGTATTGGTGTAGCATCTTTTTCATGGCCTCCATGAAAGCTGCAGAGCATTCGTCGATCCAAAAGACATAACTTTGTACTCATAATGGCCATACCTCGTGGAAAAATTCGTCTTCTCGATGTCTGCTCCGGACACGAATCGATTGTACCACGGCAAGGTCAATCTTGAGAATATTTTGGCCCCTTCAATTGGTCGAAGAGATCCACGATACGGGGTAATGGATATTTATTCTTCACCATTGCTTGGTTAAGAGCCCGATAATCCACACACATGCGCCAACTGCCATCCTTCTTCTTGGTGAAAAGCACAGGTGCTCCCCAAGGTGAGACGCTACGCCGGATCATATCCTTGGACAACAGGTCGTCCAACTGTTTCTTCAATTCTTCTTGAAATGGTCGTGCCAACCGATAAGGAGACATCGATATGGGTCGCGTTCCCGGAATAAGATCAATCCGGAACTCCACTCTCCGTACGGGAGGCATCCCAGGCAGTTCCGCAGGGAAAACATCATAAAACTCATTCGCCACTGGTATCTCCTCAATACGCAATGAAGAGCCGATCTTTTCATTGAGGGACCAAAGCAATCCATAGGTTGATGCACGCGGCTAGGTGCAGACTAGCCAAGACGAACGCCGAATCGAGCGGTGCACTCCTGGAATACCGTTCTTCACGGAAGGAGCTTGCGAGTCACCGTCTTCCGAAGCAACAGATCTTGGCGGTATTGGAATAACGAGTCCATACCCAGAATGACATCAAAAGGTGCCAATTGAATCACTATAAGGTTAGCAGTGAAAACCTCCCCATCGATATCAATAGAACAGCCCGGACAAACAGTAGAGCTGGAAATAAGACCCCCCGGAGAACTGACTACCACGGACTCAGAGATGAGCTGCAGACTCAAACTCGCTCTTGACAAACTCGAGGACACAAGCGAATCGTAGCACGAGAATCAAACAATATGAAAGCATCATGCGAGTCAACTAGTAAAGTACACATCACCACGTCCGGTCGCCTCATAGTATCCGGAGGGCATGGCGTAGACTCTGGCGGCGTCGGGCGGAGGAAGCTCAGACACTCTGCGAAGGTGCCCAAAAACATTGCGGGAGCAACAGGGCGGCGGAGTGCGGCCGGAACGGGTTCCAATAGAACCTGCTGGAGGTGCTGAGGAAACATCAAGGAGGAATCCACCACAGGTGAGCGTAGTGCGAACATCGCTGCGGAGTTTGAACCGAACCACCGTGAGCGCTGGAAGATGAAGGCTGCTGGAGCGGGCTCCCACGATGATACTCGCGGGTTACATTTGCAAGCCGACGCTTTGTGGCCATCCAGACCACAATGACGACATGACCCCTGAAGGAACACTCTGAAGCTCGATGCTCCTCACCACACGGAAACATTTCATGCCTGTCACAGAGCAGGGCGTCTGGAAATGGAATGGAAGACAAAGGACGGGGCGCCAAGAGGAAGATCGCCACTGACGGACAGGACGAGTGTTGTGACCCTTCTGAAACCTCTTGGGAGCGGGTCGCTGAAAAGACCCATTCCCTCCACCAAAACTCCGTTTCTGCCCACCACTGGAATTGCCAGTAATGACAGAACTAACAGCAGCCTGACTTTGCGGAGCAGTACCTTTCTCCAACTCCATTCCTCTAGCTTGCTCGACCACCGAGCTGAAGTCACGCAGTCCTGTCGCCCTCAGAATCTGGCGATACTCTTGGTTGAGGCCCCGCCGGAACCTCTTAGCCTTCTCTTTATCATCATTCGCCACCGCTGGTACAAAGCGCACCAGGTTATTAAACCCAGCATCATACTCAGATACCGTCATCTTTCCTTGCTCAAAAGTCAACAGTGTTTGTTCCATCTTCTCAACAAAGGATTCTGGATAGAATTGCGTCCTGAATTTCTCCACGAACACTTCCCAAGTGGCAGGACCACAGGCTGGAGTCTGGAAGGCGAACTCCTTCCCACGGATGTCGACTTGACCCTTCAAGCGAAAAGCCACAGCAGCGCCCTGCTGCGCGCGTCGGCTCTAGTGCCCCAAACTGACGCTCCATATATCTCAACCAATCCGCAGCCTAGACCGGTGTGCGAGCTCCATCAAAAGTGTCCAAACGAAGCGACATCCACTCCCGAAGGTTCATCCTAACCTCGGGTGGAGCGATGCGACAACGAGTTCTCTGCAGGGTGCATTCTTTGCGAGAATGGCCGTCTGCGATTCTTTGGCGAGTAGCCGGTTCTCTCTCATAAGGTTACGGATAAGTTCGCATACACAATAGGAGGCTCTGCGGCCGGAGGAGCGGCAGAGGCAATCTCCTCCGTGGCAGCCTCAGCAACTTCCTCAGACTGAGAAGAAGACACGGCCGGACCGCGTCCCCGACCCCGACCACGGACCGGTGGACGACCACGGCCACGGCCTCTCGCCATCTAAACACCACCACACAAAAGATCAAACAATTCAATTATCAGAACATAAGGGAATGACTTGAAAGAAATGCAGAAGCAAAGTTATACCCAACCCTTCCTACTGTGCACAGTGTGTCAAGTTTTAAGTTAATAAACTGTTGACAAATTTTAGTTTATGTTGACAACCCTAAACTAGTTTTTAGTAAATGTTATCAATCTACTGATCCAAATGGAATGATCTTTATCAACTTAGAAAGCTAATGTCGAGAGATACAATAACTTAGTTGGGTGAAGATTCTGATTCGGCCTCTAATTTGAACAAAATCGAGGGACAAACCTCACGACCTCGGTTTTCCAGACAGATCGGACAGTTCGTATTCAAAAATTCATATCTCCCAAAGTACTGATCGGATTTTCCTGATCGCGGTGCCAAAAGAAAGCTAACGAAACCAGGAACAAATCTCTAGAAGGGCAAAACCCCAAATTCGGCCTCTAAAGTACCGTAACATGCCGCGCAACATTCTGATCCAATCTGTAATTTCTGGAACTCTAATCCGACGCGACTCAAATGATCTCTACCGCAACAAAAATCGATCAAACAAATAACCGGGGTGCTCGTTACCCTTGAAGACCCGTAGCACGACGAAGAACCACTCCCCGCTGGTCTCCCTTCTTCTTCCTTGGCGGCCACACCACAAATGAACAACCGGCGAGAAGCGACCACGGGAGGACGATCGGAGGAGGAGCGCCGGGATCTTGGAGACCAACCGGGAGCACCAATGACCGGCTACCAAGGGAGGCGGCGCCCAACCAGGGAGGCGGCGGCAATGGAGGGTGGAGAGGGAGGGGTGGCGGCTAGGTGGGAGGGGATGGGGGCGGCTAGGGTTTGGGGGGAGTGGCGCCCCCCCTTTATGGCCGGCCACTTCATGGGCCGGCCGGCCCCCCCTTGGGCCTCCTGGGTCACGGAATGCGGCCCAGGTTGCGGAAAATAACGATAACCCCCCCTGCTAATTGGAATTTCCGACGAAAACTATTTCTTTTTCTCCCTCTAACTTCTTTCTTTTTACCGAATGCGATTCCGGAAACTTTTAAATCTCGTTTTCGACTAAATTCCAAACTATACGAACTAGCTGGATTTATGAGGTATTACACTAGAGTTGGCTACTATAAACCTTTTGGTATTCGAAAGATTTCCAAAATGACAACCTAGCAAAAGTTATTTGATTTCAAAACTCATTCAAAATTCTATTTTGACCTAAGTGGTCACAATCTAGCACTTACGTGAGTTTTGCCATTTAAGCTAAAGTTATTCACATAAATAGGTCCACAATGGTATTCATGACTCATACATGAAATTTGATACTTTAAATTCCTTTATATGCTTAGTTTTGCTCATTTGAAGAAGTTTCATCAAAATAAGTTTCATTTGCGAAAACAAAACCTTAATTCATAAAAACTCCTTTTCCGACCACAAGTCATTAGCGGTTCTTTGCCGGACATAACAATTCCTGAATACACATAAAAAATGGTATTGAACGAACCTTATGCAATATGATTTGCGACTAGGTCGCTGTCACTTACGACCAGTTCGTATCTCCATACAACCAATTCATATTTAGTCACAACCAGTTTGTAACTACTTACGACCAGTTCGCCGACCAGTTAGTGATCATGTTCGATCAGTTTACGACTAGTCCGTATCTCTATACAACCTGTTTGTATCTGGTCAGACTGAACGACCTGCTTGTGTATTCTTCTTTTGCCTCACGATATTTGGTTAAACTTCATGTGATATAATTGTCATCCATAGACTGTTCAATACTTTCTCGGTCAAGTGACATATAACTTCATGTGGTCGACTCTTCGACCACTAGTGGTATGGCCATACGCCTCCTGTTATGTTAGGAGGGGCAAATCCCATATCCGACTAGCGCATCCCTCCGTATGTTTCATAGTATACCCAAAAGTAACCTTTATAACTACCCAGTTATGGAGCAGCGTTTGACAACCCCTAAGCGTACTATTACACATGTAGGAAACCATGTTGATCTTAGGTATAAGGATTATGCATCATCATTTCTTGAGACCAACCGATGACACATAAAATCATAACAATCTCAATAGTATCTCAAGGTGGGTCAATATAACACTATATTCTCTAATATGTGTTCACATTATTATTTTGATATCCCCATATCCATAACCGGTAAAACATGGTCATCAATTAATACATATGTTGGTCAATAAGTCACTAGTGTCCCGACTAGTGACATCCGATTATGGATACATTTAGAATGACATCATATAACTTAAAGAGCTTCACCAACAAGTGACATACTTGTTAATCTAAAATAAATGATAATTTATCTATGGAATACAATAAAATTTATTCTATAACTCATAAATATAGACGTGATACAATCATCTCTATGATTACCGCTGGGGTATATCACCAACACGCCCTCCTCCCCGTGGCCTGCTCCCACCTTCCCGACCTCCTCCCTGTGGCCAGCTCCCGCCACCGCCCTTGTCGAGGCCATGGAGGCGAGGTGTGTGGTGAGGGGGGAGAATGGGAGGCGCTCGGGTAGGGGCTTGGAGGGCGGCGCGGTGGTGCAGAGGCGGCGGAGGGCGTTGGCACTGACGCCGCCGAGGGGCGGCGCGAGGCAGATTTTGCCATGATCGGAGCAAGCTAGGAAGAAACGAAGAGGAGAGGAGAGAGAAGGGGAAGAAGACTTTGCCAAAATTATTTAAAAGAATAAATAATTGATTTTATCTTCAACTTTATGATAAATTATCAAGCGCAATGAAAATAGATGCATACGATAGAAATCATATCAACGATGGGCAAATGATCCATTTCCCGCTATTTTAAGTCCCTGTGATTCACTGTGCTTACAGAGATAAACAATGTATACAGTAGGACACGACAATGACTAGGAATTAAAGGGGTCGTGACTACTGTTTACGAACAGAATACTATTTCAGGAAGAGATTAACTGTGGTTACATACATAAGCATGGCAAGATCCTGGAGAATGGCTACAATACTTTGTCGCAAACAAATCCAGTGAATTTTTTTCCACCCATCTAACCAAGCATGTAGCAGACGTGTGGAGAACGAGAGATTGAACACAAACTACCATTGACGAGGATACGAATTGGCAGCGACGGACTTTTGATTCGAAACCTCAATTTACGAACAGTTTTTATTCAATAGTTTGGTGACGACGAGAGTAATATAGTGATATAAGTTTCGTCAACAAAAGCAACTCTGTACATCTAACCAAAGAGATTTAATGCAACATTCATATATATACTTTACTGCATTGTATGCCTTTAATAAACATGTACAACAAATTTGCTGGGACCCCTTTTTGCTTTTACTACAACCAGTGTTTACTGTACCGGTTGGATTTTTTTTTCGGAGGGCGCCGATAACCCCGGTTACCGCCGGTAACCGGAAATTTCGGCCAAATTTCGGTCGAAATTTTTTAAAAAAAATTCGAAAATTTCGATTTTTAAATTTTAAAAAAAATCAAATTCGAACATAATTCATGCAAATTCGAATTTTTTCGAACAAATTTTACCAAAACCGATTTTTCGCCGCCGGTTTGAATTTCTACGGCTACGCCGTAACACCGTTATTCAGTGATGCAACCGCTAAAATCGGCCGATAGATTTTTCACTGACTACAACATTATAAGATATTTATTATGATCTTTTTTTAAGATATTATTGTCATCTTAGCCAACTAGTACAGATACGTAGACAACCAAAATTAACAAATATCAGTTCCTTATTAGTACTGGAATGCTCCTCTTGTTTTAGTTATAACTTCTGATTGAAAAACTCCGATTCACGAACAGTTTTCACCAGTAGCTTGGTAACGACAAGAGTAATATAATACTATAAGTCTCACCAATAAATCTCTCAGTATGTTTACTAAAAGAAATTTACTGCATCGCTAAAAGAGATTTACTAACATCTCCATATAATTAATAGCTGCACAGTCAAGTGCCATTAGATACAAGAACCCCCACAGGACACATCTGGGGAGGCAGGCCGTACGATTCACAAGCCAATTTTGGTATCAACTGAAGCCGGCCTCCTGTATTCTCCCCAGAATCTCATGCACTGCAGCTGCAATCTCTTCCACAGAGCCAAGCTTGCATTCATCCTCCACCTACAATTAAGTCCAGACCAAAATTTAATCCTCAAATTAGCGTCACCAATCTACGTACCTTCTCACACAGAAATACAAAAATCAAATTTAAAAACAAACAAATAGACTAGACAAGAAAACTAGCTAGTGAGATGGTCACTGACCTTGTGGCTAAAGGTGTACATGACCATGGCATCAACCGTGGTCATGTTCAGATGCAAGGTGGTGAGCCCTAGCTGCTGGAGCCCGGCGACCAGCTTCAGCAGCTGCCTCGGCCGCCGCGGCGCCTGCACCTTGAGGCTGGCGTGTCCCTCCACCATTCTCGCCTCGATGTCGGCTGTCGCCGGCGCGGCCGTCGTCTCGGCCATGATCTTGCTGCCATGGGAGGCAGCATCAGAGGTGGAGTACTGTGGGAAGGTGAAGAAACCTGCGAAGGGAGATTGAGCTCCCTCAGTGGAGCAGCTGTGTTCCTTTTGGCTCTTTTGCACCTCAAGGGATTGGAGGAGCTGCTCAAGCTCCCTGACATAGTTGATAGCTCCCCCAACAATAGATGCTTGGTCACCCTAGCAAAATTTAAGAAAGCAAATCAAGATCAAAAGATACATATTCAGAAGTAAAATGTGATATGGAATATGCGCTGTATTGACCAATTTTCAGAATAACACGAGTAAAATGATTTTTTTTGGGTTAAATGGATACCGTACCCTTGGTGCGTAGGAAGGTGGCATGAGGGAGCGGAGCACGGCGAGGTACTCGTTCATCTGGCGCCGGCGGTTCCGCTCCACGGCAATGTGGGTCATCCTCTGGCTCTCGACCTCCTCCTTGTTCTTGCCAATCTTCGTCCGCCTCCTCTTCCGCCTCGTCGCCGCCCCCGCCTGCGCCGGCGGTCCGCACGCGACGGCCGCCGCCTCACCCTCCGGCGAGGCCCTAGAGTCCACCTCCCACTCTTCCACATTCTGCACAAGGGAGGTGAAGAAGGGATCCCACTCGCCGCACGGCACGCCGAAGCCGGACGCCTCGCGCCACCACGGCAACGTGTAGGGCGAGTCCTTGTACCCGTAGCCAAAATGGCCTTGGGGGTACACCACCGCCTCCAGCGCCATTTCCCAACGGTGTTGGCGGTATGAACGGAACGAAAGGCACACAGTACTGACACAAAGCAAGAAACAAACACACAACAGTACTATGGCACTGCCGCAAACGAACACACAAGACACAGGACAGAGAATGAGGATGACCTATCGGGAGGGAAGGGAGGTTTTATAGGCGGGGGAAGAGAGGTAGGGACAGACATGAAGGGCCCGCGTGGGGTGCCTGTTTTTTTCTGTGCTTAGGGGAATGAGACCCAGTGATTTAACAACGAGGGATCGATACAGTGCAGATGGGCTGGAGTGCTTCGTCTCGGTGGTTTCATTTCTCCCTGTGCCAGGAACACCAAGAGAGCTAAAATTAGTACGTACGAAACGGTGGTAGTACATTCATGTTACCTATGCGATATATCGTAGTTGAATATCTTGACGAGAAGATGTTCTACATACATACGCAGTTTTTTCGTATATAAGACAGAGATGAATATATGCGACAGTTTCGATACAGCACAATATAATAGACACAGATCGGTTGTACTACGTATGTTTTACGATGCTAATAAAAAGGCTCATTTCCGATAAATAAACTCATCACATCCCCTGGCCCTATGCACTGTGGCATTGGTCTATAGATAGATGCCCATTGGCTGCCAAGTGGGACAAATAGGAAGGTGGAAGCCGTGCCAAAATTTATAAAATGCCAATAGACCCTGTTCACCAACCCAAACAACGACGGATCAATCGCAGGGCGAGAGCAAGCGGCTGAAGTCTCAACGAAAAGTTGCTTACAAAATCTAGGGGAGAAGTTTTTTTGTAGAAAAATAATATAGGGACAGAAGTATTAGATTAAAAAAACATGAGCTCTTTTACTGTGAACTTAATTTAATACGAATTGTCTATTTTTTTATCCAATAGTTTAGATTAGTTATGATTTAATTACACTACACCTGATATTATAAGTATAGAATCTTAAATGGTATAATTGTAATTGCCATATGGAGATCACATAACATAAGGGTAATATTTACATCCCTAGTTGAAAAAGTCTATAATAGCCCTCAAAAAATTATAAATACAAAAAAATTTATTATGCAATTAACAAATCACCGATCAGATTCAATTTATACCACCATCATATACTACCAGGTAGAATGTATCATAAAATTTCTCACAAAAATAGTTGCATACACTGCAACTGGGCAATTATTTTTCATCCATGGCGGTGAAAATATACCGGAGGGAATCAGGAACGAAGCTTCATTTCATTTTTCAAGTACTAGAAGAAAAGAGAAAAGTAGTGCATCTTTTTAGGAGGAAATAAAAAGCTGACATATAATGGCGCTCGAGAGATATCGAGCGTGTGCAAGATCATCAGTAGATTCTGTGATGTAGCTGCATGCATGCCTGCATTGGCACCGGAGCCATCAGAAGATGCAAAATCCATCGGTTTCGGTGATCATTTCTAGTCTTCATCGTGCAAAATTATACTATACAAATTGAAAGGTTGCTGGCTATCTGTACATATCATGCGTGCATCTACAGCTGACAGCGGTGGACCTAGAATTTTATCATACTTTGAGTTAAATATATTTTAGAGTTAACATTAATTTCTACCCATGTTAGGACATAACAAAATAATAAGTCATAAATACTTTATTGATATGAAACTTTAGCAAAAAGGCTTCAACATAAAATATAATTAGAGAAACATTGTAAACCATAAATAATATAGCATCCTAGATATACAAATTGAGTACTTAAATAGTGAAGATGGTGTTGTTTTAGAAATATATTGAACCCCAAGAAATCTCTCTATCACATGCTCTTTAATATTGACGTACCTACACAAAAAGGTATACTTAATATAGTTTAGATTGAGCTCAATCATTAAAAAAAATGTTGTAAATTAATACCGTAGCCATTTTCTCTTCGGTGGATGAGGATGAAAGAATAAGTAAGGGAGTGAGTGGATGAGAGCGAAGAGATAAGGTATCCGATTTTTGTCCACCCCATCGGACGTGTGAATGGTATCAATTCACTTGCAATAATTTCATGTTCGATCTTGTCGGGCGTATCCCTTACAATAATTTCATCATCGATCTTGCAATGGATTTATATCCTGATACACGCTCCTGGGCGGACTTATATCCTGAAGCATCTTGACAAGCTTCCTGAGCAACGTGTACACCTCCTCATCTGAACCTACGGGTAACTCTGAAACCCTGATTCCGGACAAAAGCTCAAGAGTGACAGCTCCGTAACTGTACACATCAACTTTTGCTGTGATTGGGAGACCAGAAACCCACTCACGAGCAATATAACTCATTGTTCCTCGTACATGAGGTATGTTCCGACCGGACCTACCTCTGTTTAGCAACTTCACTGATCCAAAGCCCGTGATCTTAGGCTCAAATTGTTTCTCCAATAGAATATGTTGTCAGGTTTCACGTCGCAATGGATGGATGACCCATTCACTCTAAACACTCGTGATGAAGATAGGCCAGCCCTTCTGCAACACCTAATGCAATGTTAAATCTTTGCTTCCACACCCAACATAATGCTGTTTTTCTTTGGTAAATCTTTGGTAAATCCTCCCAATAACACTTGGCTATAGCTAGGAGGACTATACTATACTACTTGCACCAACCTCATTAGTTAGTCCTTATGACAGAGGTGGACAGGCTGAGTCATGATCACTGTGTGTACGTTGTGATTGTAGTGTGATTTTATCCTCCCGAGCAGCTAGCTAGCTACATATGAAAGCCAGGCGCCCCTTGTTGCATTCGGCGTTTGCAGCAGCTAGCTAGCAGCGATGCAGCATGCAAGATCTCTATAGTGGAGCTCGTGTGATGTTTCACTGCAAAGTATGTCTTTCACAGGCCTACTATATGGGCGCCCTTGTTTGATGTGATGTCTTGTATTTTTCCAAGCTCACAGGCCCCAGTTTTAACCCGTACTACCATCTCCAGTGTAAGCATGTCCAGCTTTATACCATTGCTCTGCGGCTGCATCTAGAGTAAATTGCATGGTAGATCCAGACCCGTTTGGAAAGAAAGAAAGAAAAACACGGTAAATTCATTAAGATTTCTATAGGATTTTACTATATCTTGCGAAATTTGTGCGTTCCAAACAGGGATGAATTATTTATGTGGATACATTCTCATGCATTGAGCCGATTAACTTGATCTCCAAACAGTCAATACTAGATCGTTCCTCACAATTGCAATGAACGATCGTATGGATACTACTGCTGGAAGCTTAGATATCTTAAATCTGGACTTGAAGTTCATCGATCTAATCTACGCGAGTTAGTCTAGGATACATGGTACAATCTACTCTCGCAAGGTTCCAAAACTTAGAAAAAATAATAATGAAAAAGTGCATGTGTGAAGGGCAAGAGGTCACGTATGTTTGTTAGTAATATTTAGAGGTGGGAGTCGGGCCGGCACAGCCCGTCCGGGCCCACCGTGCTTCGGGCCACGTCGTGCCGTGCCGGCCCACTTCGCCTCCGGTCAGGCCCAAGCACGGCCCAAAACCCATCGTGCTGGGTCGGTCGTGCCGTGCTAGCCCAAGCCCAGCCCAAAATTACTATAGACGGCGAAGGCGGCGATGGTGGTGGCGACCGCCATCTTCATTCCTTTCGTGCCCGCCTAACTAAGAACCTAGTTAAAATTGAATTAATTGGTAAAAACATGGGCACGTAAAAATTTCAGAAAAAAATTGAATTTTTATTGATATTTTACAGATACAATGTTACTGCCTCGTTAAAAACCTTACACCCCAGAGTGGAGTTCCCTGAGTAAGGAAAAGAATATAGTAACAACATACGTACATACTAACTACTCATCAATGTCGAGATCATTCATGCGTTCGAGGTCAGCATACGCCTGCACGATCTCAAGATCCTCCAGTTGATGTTGTTGCTGCTCTTTAGCCAATTCCCAGTCCTTTGCGCATGTGATTGCCTCCACCATCTTAGGCGTGAGGGATGATCTTCTTTCTTCAATTATTCTCCCTACCATGTTGAATGTTGCTTCTGAAGAAACACTGGACACCGACACCAGCAGAACATCCCGTGCAAAATGTGACAGCACAGGAAATATCCGCTTGTTGTTCTTCCACCACTCGAGCAAGTCTATCTTTCCACCGGAAATATCAGGATCGCTGTTTGCAAAATCATGCTCTAGGTAGTGGTTTAGCTCTGAGACAGAATTCCATGCGGGAGCTGCCTGAGACTAAGAGGACGAAGAACTGGACTTGCCCTTTAGCTTCTTCCACAAGTCGGATGTCAAGCTTTTCTTTCCTTGTTGCGTCTGCTGTGAGGCCTCCGATCTCGCGCTGCTGCCAAATTTGTCATAATACATGCGAAAAACACGAAAAAGCTCCTCTTTGACATGTGCGAAAGCTTCCAAGTAATCAAGACCGAGGCATTCACATATTCCCTCCATACCGATATGCAAACCTGGTAACTTTTTCGTAGAATCGAAAATGATAGCAAAGCAATACACGTGTGAAATAGAACCAAAATATTTAATAAATTTTTCCTCCATTTGTGCGACAGCATGAACTAAAAGTGGATCCTTCCTAGATTTGTCAATCTTATTTGCAATTAACCAAATATATTCTATAACTAAGGGAGAGGTAGGGTAATAAATACCAGATAACATCTTGGTTGCTTTATAAAAAGGTTGTAAGAACTCTCGAAAATGACTAGCAATCTGCCAATCTGAATTAGTAATTACTAGTTCATTGTCTTGAGAGTTAGCATTGACAAAAACGGATATGACATGTTCATACCCTTGTAACTTCTTGAACATGATATAGGTCGAGTTCCACCTCACATTCATGTTAAGGCCGAATTTTCTTGGCTCCTTTCCATTGGCTGCGCAGTACTCCGCGAACCTGGCTGCCACTTGTGGGGAATTTGTGAGGTAGCGAACATCGTCGCGTATATTGTTCAAAAATCTGTCAATCGCTTCCATACCATCTTGAACAACAAGGTTCAAGATATGGTATACGCATCTTTGGTGGAGAACATAACCACCAATATACGTCTGCAATCTTGGGTTGAGAATGTTCATAGCAGTCGTGTTAGCTGATGCGTTATCAAGAGTTATAGAAGCAATCTTATTATCTATCTTAAAATCATCAAGTACGTGTAGTATACGCTCAGCAATGGCCTCTCCCGTGTGTGATTCCTTAATTACCTTAAACCCTATGACTCTTTTGTTTAGCTTGTAATTGATGTCTAAATAATGAGCTAAAACATTAAGGTAGGCACTTCTCTGGTGTGATGATGTCCAAATATCTAAAGTTATAGCAAAAGAAAAGTGAACTTGTAGGAATAGTTCTTTTAGCTCTCCTACTAACATGTTGGTACTATGGGCAAAAGTCGTGTTGGATCATTTTTTCGAACGCGCGACTTTCACCAATCCTAATCGGTTGATCTTCTGCAACAATATATCTAGTAATTTCCTCACGAGTAGAAAGCGGGTTGTATACCTAAGTACTTACAGAGCCATCTGCCTCGAAGTTTAGCTGCGTTTGTACTCCTCCCCCTAGGCTCTGCGCTCCAATCTTGCGCAAGCATGCTTTGTAGTGCCGGTTCAAGTACCCTGTCCCTGCAGCTGCACGAGCAGATAATTTAGCTTGGCAATAATTACAGGTTACGATATCTACCGTTTAGCCGTCTTGGATTTCCTGGCTCCAGGTCATGTGCTTCCAGCAATTCGCCCTTCGTCCAGACCCGCCAATGTTGCCGTCCGTGGACGCAGGAGAGAACTTTGGAGGGCCCATTGGCGCCAGACCTCCCTGGTACTCCTCGTAGCCCTCCGTACCGTCCATATGACGGTCATCCATACCGTAGTCTTCCATGCTTGGCGAGAACTGGCGAGCATCAACGGGAGTCGGAGTCGGAGCCGGAGGAGGACTGGGGGAGCGGCGGCGAGAGCTTACACTAAGTTGCCCTGCTTTCCTTTTTGTGCTCCAACTCCTCGGTAGCATACTACTCGGGAGCTCCTTGGTGCTCCGACTCCTTGGTAGCATAATGGATGGATAGATGGTGAATAAATGGGGGGGGGGAGTAGTGGATGTTGAAGAAACGAGGAGAGTGGATGGATGATGAATAAATGAAAGTTGATTTTTGTATGGTGAAGAAATGAGGTCAGTGAGTTGATTTTTGTATCCACGGTGAGCACAGAGCACGGCGAATGTTTGGTGATTTTATAAGCTCGGTGAGTTGCCGAACGCTGAGTTTCTAAACATTAGCTTCCGAACGTTGAGTTTCTAAACGTTAGCTTCCGAACGTTGCAAAACAATGAACTGTGCTTGCCCGTTTGAAAGCTAAACTGATTTGAAAGAAAGCAAAGCATATTTTAGATTCCCTCTGTCTGCCCCCCCCCCCCCCCCCCCGTTTCTCTCTCTCTCTTTTCGTGTCGGTAGGATTCCACCCCCGATCTCTCTCTCTCTCTTTTCCCCACCCGCATGGCCCCGCAGCCCCACTCGCCCTCGCCCCCTCCGCCCCTCGACCCCTCCGCCGCCCCTCGCCTCGCCTCGCCCCCTCCCCTGTCGCCTCCCCCGCCTTCCCCCCGTGGCCCCATGGCCTCCCCACGCCTCCTAGCCTCCCCCCATCGCCCCTATCGCCCCCCTCCCGGCCGTGTGGCCTTGCCGCCCCTTATGTGGAGGCGGTGGACACCGCTGCGCGAGGCCGGCGGAGAGTGGAGGCGGGGGCGTCGGCGACGACGTGTCGTTCTTCGACTGAGTCCGTGGTGCCCGGCGACGAGCGCCGCGTCGGACGCGAGGGCGAGGAGACGGACGCCGAGCCCGACCCTCATTGTCCCTTCCCCATCACCTCCCCCTTCCCGGCCTCCTCCGCGGCGGCCCGGCGCCACGGCCGGCCGTCGTCGCTGCGGTGTCGCGCGCCTCATGCCAGCGCCCCCGTGGCGGTGGGATGCTGGAGGCACGACACGAGGCGGCGGGAGGTGTCTTGGCCATGCCCGGCCGTGCCAATCGTCTGCGTCGTGCGAGCACGCGGCATGATTTACCGTCTTGTCTTGGCCACCCAACAGACCGGCTTGCGCGCCCCCCACCATTCGACCGGGCGGCCGCCACCACATGTCGTGTGGGTCGGTGCCGTGCTTGGCCGTCTTGAGCCGGCCGGAGCTTTAAGTGGCCGGAAAAGCACGGCCTAGCTCCCACCTCTAGTAATATTTGTGTATACGATGTATCAAGGTTTTTAGGAAAGTTTGTTTTTTTGCATTTAGGTAGCATTTATTATGGATATTAGAATTTGTGTGGCATCCCTTCAAGATACATAGAATCCGTTTCCAATACGAATAGTCGTTTGCTCTCTATAAAAATGCACAAATGTAATCAGTTTTTTGAGATAAGATATAGAAGTGAGAAAATAGAAAATGCTGCGGCAGTCGTGCATCACAAAATTCTTTTTGTCTTTCTTGTGTGTGTGTGTTTTTTCTAGTGCTTGCGTTTTATCTACGGATCGGTTGATAATTGGTATTAGAGCCTTGCGCTCAATCCAGCGATGTCTCGATCATTTTACACTCACCTTCCAGGCCAAGGATGCCCAACGACGTCGGTGCACGTCTGGAAGCGGGATCCGCAGCGACGGCGGTGGAGAAGTGGTGATCCATCACGTCGTGGGGGAGACTGGTGGATCGGTTGTCTACCCGTTACTGACACGAACCAACTATGGAAATTGGGCTCTCGTGCTGAGGGTGAACCTACAGGCACAAGGCCTATGGGAGGCGATCGACCCAGGCAATGCCGACTACCGCAACGACAGGATGGTGTTGTCCACTATACTCTTTGCCATCTCGCCGGAGATGCTGTCAACGCTCGCCATCAAGAACACAGCCAAGGACACATGGGACGCCATCAAGACACTGCGCGCGGTAGTCCAATGTGTGCGCGAGGCGAAGGCATAGAGGCTACACAAAGAATTTGAGGCGATCAAATTCAAGAATGACGAGTTGGAGGATGACTTTGCGATGCGTTTCACCGACCTAGTCAACAACTTGGAGATACTCGGGGACATGCTAGAGGAAGACCGTGTTGTTAAAAAATTCCTCCGTGTCGTCCCGACGAGGTATACTCAGGTAGCGATCTCAATTGAAACGCTTGTTGACTTGTAGATGCTCTCGGTGGAGGAGCTCACCGGATGACTGAAGGTCATAGAAGAGCTCTACGACCAAGACAACACCAACGACGCCAGTGGGCACCTGCTCCTCATAAAAGAGGAGTGGCTTGCACGCATGAAGCAAAGCGAGCATGGCTAGGGCTCATTTGGTGGACAGAAGCGATGATGGCTATGGCGGCAATTGGCGCCGAGGCAAGCCGAAGAGCCACGGAAGTGGTGGTGGTGCCACTACATCTAACGGCAACCGGATGTGTCGAAGGACAAGTGTCGTAACTATAGCAAACTTAGGCATTGGGCCAGAGACCGCTGTAAGCCGCGGCTCAACGAGCAGGCCAACCTGACGTAGGTTGATGACAATGAGCCCATGCTACTCATGGCACATGTATGCACACCGTCTGAGGCCGCTGAGAGCATGATCAAGGGCATCATGCTCAACGAGGTGCACGCTGATGTACGCACATAGGACGTGAAGAGGACAACCATGTTGATGCATGGTACCTTGACACTGAGGCTAGCAACCACATGATGGGATGCAAAAGTGTTTTCGCCGAGCTGGACATCGATGTCACTAGCTCTGTCATGTTCGGCGATGGCTCGACCGTCGACATCCGCGGACATGGCACTATTTTGTTCATGTGCAACAAAGGGAGCACCACGCACTAACGGGAGTGTACTACATCCCTCGGCTGCAGAGCAATGTCGTCAGCCTTGGGCAGCTGGACGAGAATGGCTGCCAAATGCTGATCGAGGGAGGCGTGCTGTGCGAATCCAAGATCACCAGTGTCAGTTTCTCACCAAGGTAAACCGTGCGAGCAATCGGTTATATGTTCTCTCCCAAGACATAGCACAGACGGTGTGCGTGTCAGCAGGACTTGACAACGACGCATGACGCTGGCATGCCCGCTATGATCACCTCAATTTTGAGGCACTCTGGAAGCTAGCACAGCACGACATGGTGCGTGTACTGCCAAAAATCGACCATGTAAACCAAATCTGCAACAGGTGCCTGGCGGGGAAGCAGTAACGCACTCCATTCCCACAAGAGGCCAAGTACCGCGCGGAGAAACTCCTCGAGCTGGTGCATGGTGACTTGTGCAAATTGATCACGCTAGTGACACCAGGTGGGAATCGCTACTTACTACTCCTGGTCGACGACCTCTGCCGCTATATGTGGCTGACGCTACTGGCGGCGAACGACGAGGTGGCAGTAGTGATCAAGCACTTCCAGGTGGGCATCGAGGTGGAAGCCGGAGGAAGTGCTCCACATTGACCGTGGTGGCGAGTTCACATCCGCGGAGTTTGGCGAGTACTGCATGAATCGCGGCGTTAAGCGACACCTCACGGCGTCGTACTCACCGCAACAGAACGGCATTGTCAAGCACCGAAATCAAAAAGTCGTCGCAATGGCATGTAGCCTGTTGAAGGCAAAGGACATGCCAGGGGTGTTCTGGGGAGAGGCAGTAACAACGGTCACTACATCCTTAATCGTGTGTCAACGGCAAGATGCCCTATGAGGCGTGGTATGGGACACGGCCAAGCGTGCATTACTTCTGCACTTTTGGCTTCATTGCGTACGTTAAGGTGGTGCGACCGAACCTCAAGAAACTCGAAGATCGGAGCAAACCTATGGTCTTCATCGGCTACAAACTCGGATCCAAGGCGTACCAGGTGTACGACCCCATCGACAAGCGCTTGTACGTGACACGCGACATCGTCTTCTATGAGGCGACAAAGTGGGACTGGGGAGCCGGAGATCACGCAGCGACGACTCGCGGTGAGACATTCACCATGGAGTTCGTGTCTTACCTGGTCGCAGATGGTGAACATGTCGACACGCTAGGACACGCTACGATGGGTCGTGCAACAAGCATAGGGCCGTAGACGCTAGTGTCTATCCTGCACTCGGCAACGCCAGTGTTATCCACTTCGTGCCCAACGACAACAGCAACTCTGTCAAACTCATCAACGCTTGTCACTGCAGCACCTGTCGGGGTGGAGATCGTTTCATATCCTCTTAACGCCACGCCCCGTCCGACGACGTAGCATGGCGGAATCGCACGTTGAAGAATCTGTACAATTCCACATTAGTAGTTGAGCTCGACATCGACGATATATGCACCTCACGGCAGCAGAAGAGCCCGCTGGCTTCGCCAACACCGAACATCATCAATGTTGGGGCTAGGCAATACTTGAGGAGATGAGTTCCATCGCAGAGAATGATACGTAGCATCTCATTGATCTTTCTACTGGTCACCGCCCAATTGGCCTGAAGTGGATGTACAAGATCAAGATGGACTCGCACGCTGGCGTCGTTAAGCACAAAGCACATCTCATTGCGAAGGGGTACATGCAGCGGAAGGGCATTGACTTCGATGAGGTGTTCACGCCAGTCGCTCACCTCGAGTATGTGCATCTACTAATCGCACTCGCTGCCCATGAGAGGTGGCCAGTGCACCACTTGGATGTAAAATCAACGTTCCTTAACGACGAACTCGAGGAGGAAGTACATCGCGCAAACCCTGGCTTCTTGGTTGATGGCCACGAGGAGAAGGTCTTGAAGATTAGCAAGGCATTGTACGGCTTACGACAAGCGCTAAGACCGTGGAATGCTAAGCTCGACAGCTATCTACTGTCACTTGGGTTTCACCGGAGTGTGTTAGAACACGCTGTGTACATGCGTTGCAACGGTGCGTTGCGTCTTCTTGTGGGAATGTACGTCGATGACTTAATCATCACAAGGATGGATCCGCAGGAGCTTACCATTTTCAAGGAGGAGATGAAGAGCTTGTTCAAGATTCACGACTTGGGCTTACTCAGCTTCTACCTCGGCATAGAAGTACACTAGACCAATGGGTACACCACGCTAAACCATGCGGTGTACGCCTCGAAGATTCTCGAGAAAAGTGACATGGTAGATTGCAATCCATGCCATGTTCCAATGGAGGCCAAGCTCAAGTTGAGCAAGGTGAGCTCAGCTCCTCCCACAGACACCACGACATACAAGAGGATCGTCGAGATTATACGGTACCTGGTTCATACACGGCCTGACATCGCGTACTCGATTGGGTATGTAAACCGTTTCATAGAAACACCAACCACCGAGCACTTGGCAGTGGTCAAAAACATCTTCCGGTACATTGCTGGTACTCGAAACTATGACTGCCTCTATGGAAGGAAGGCGGAGGAGTCACGACTGGTTGGCTACAGCGACAGCGACATGGCCGGTGACGTCGATGACCGCAAGAGCACCCCCAGTGTGCTGTTTTTCTTCGGCCACACTCTTGCCAGTTGGCAGTCTCAAAAATAGAAGGTCATGGTGATGTCCTCTTGCGAGGCTGAGTATATTGCCGCGACGACAGCGGCGTGTTAAGGCATTTAGCTCACCGCCTACTTAGTGAGCTGAAGAACGAAGAAGCCGATAGCGTTATGCTCAAGGTGGACAATAAGTCCGCTTTCTCCCTCGGCAAGAATTTGGTCTTTTATGACCGAAGCAAATACATAGACACTTGGTATCATTTCCTTCGGGAGTGCGTCGAGAATGACAAAATTGAGGTGGAGTATATTAGCATCGGAGAACAGCTCACGGACATCTTGACAAAAATTTATCAATCACCATGCGCACTCCTACTTGCAGGATAAGAGACCAGCGTGTTCCATATAAGAAAACACCAAAAGAAAATGGAGACAGGAATTACACATCAGGCCCTGAAGTATTCTTCCCGGCTGACAACACGCGATTCTCTGGCCGCAGTGCCGACGTTTTCTGCACCTGTAAGCTGAAGAATAAGAACAAATGTCCCTTGCTGCTAGGTATAAAAAATCAAGACAAATTGATATTTACAAAAAATTATCTTGGCGTCGATCTTAACTGGGACAAGTCCAAGTGGAGAACTGAAACCGGTGACTGGTCATGTTTGCTGGGAAAGGAGTGAAACTAGGGGCAGAACACCGGATTGGCCTGTTGATAATTTTTTTGT
Source organism: Hsuehochloa calcarea (assembly GCA_036346395.1). Lineage (NCBI taxonomy): Eukaryota > Viridiplantae > Streptophyta > Magnoliopsida > Poales > Poaceae > Hsuehochloa > Hsuehochloa calcarea. The sequence continues at coordinate 13,797,906 of CM070611.1, read as the reverse complement.
TGGATCTACCGGTATTGGAGCTGATAAAAATAATTCCAACATGATTCTCTTCTCCCTCCTTTTTTTCCCCGCTCTCTTTTTGCTGCTCTGACACGCCTGGAATCTAATGTGGCCCGATTAAATCATTCTTTTCTGATGGCATGTCTGGTGATGTGAGTATGAGAGATGTAGTATTCTTATATCTGATAATATAGTTGTGTTTGTTTGTGAAAATCAAGCACCTACAATTTATATTTCCTATACTATTGTAACAACTAGCAGCATACTTTTGTAGATATTTGAATAATCTATACTGTTATAATAACCAGGTCCCAATAAATAAATAAATAAAATTTTATGGTACATTCTACTGGTAGTATATGGTGATAGTATAAATCAAATCTGATCATTGATTTATTATGGATATAATAGAGACGCTTTCAACTAGGATAAAAAATATTACTCTTGTGCTATGTGATCTCTACATGAGTTATTACAATTCTACCTCTATTGGAATTGTACTACTCATACTAGCTGGTGTAGTATAACCAAATCTCAACTAATCTGAACCATTGGATAAAAAATAATAGACGGTTCGTTTAAATTAAGTATATCATAAAAGAGCTCATGAATAAATGTTTAAATCCTTTTTTTTTTTTATCCATATTAATGACAGAATTTATAGAAAATTTCCCTTTACTTTTACATGTTTGAGGATTATTATGGTAATTTCTAGCCATGCATCCAAGCAAAGCTAGCTAGGAGGTGTCTTTAATCTCACTAATTACTTTTTTAATATATGGAATGCATGTATAATTCTAGCAATTTGTACACCATCTTCATCACTTTTCCACAGTCCAGTAGTGTACTTACTATCTACTTTTATGTAAAAGCATTGTCGTTGTACTATAGCAAAAGTGTTTAGGAGCACCCGCAAAATTAAGTGCAAAAGACCCTACCAACAAATAGGAGAAAAATCATGTTGTCGCTGCACTACATATTTTCCTTATTTAATTTTGTTGTAGAAATATTTTGTTTCTTCTACGAATATTTATGTGGCTCGATTTGCCTTTCTGCTTATATATGCATAAATAAATCAGGCAGTATGCCAGCGTCTTCTAGATGGGTGACTGGATAGGTATAAAATACTAGCTAGTGACATAAAACGAAACTAGCTAGCTAGTGACATGACAAGCAAATTTTGCTGTTTTGCTTCAATGAGCTGTACTCGAGCTCCCAGTTAGCAAGATCGATAGCCATGCAGTATGTACAATTTGTACACTACCAGTAGGCATCAGGAGGTTCCAATATAGGAGAATATTAACTGGCTACTCATTTGAGATGTTAGATTATAGGAGATGCATGATTTCTCATATTTAAAGAGAGATTTCAACTTGCATAAGTTAATCTAGCTCTCCGACCTGGATTACACGGACTAATTAAGAGGATCCCGACCTCTGAAGTTGTATCTGGTTTCAGAGAAACCAGAAATCCTTGCGCCGCATTACAGGAATGCTAATCTGTGCAGACAAGACTGTTAATTCATCTGTGCAAATCTGGGAGAAATCGTGTGTGGGGTAGGAAGGATTTCATTTTCTCATGGGTTCGTTCTAGTGTGAGATTGCAAAGTTTGGAAGCATTGCTCATCTCTGCTGTAGTGCCGTGTGAGTTTTGGTCAGCGACCTAGTGCCCCTACCTGCTTAAACAACTTCCCAAGATGGATTAGTTCAGTGTACCTGGTGCATGTGTGCATAACTACTGCAGCTTGGGATGTTTTAACTTGTTTAACCTTGATCGTTTCAAAGATTTTGGTTTACTACTTTACTTGATATGCTTGCAGAAATACAGTTACAATTGTTTCTTCAGAAGAAAAGGTTTCACTTGACATTGCAGCAGCTTAGAGACGTGGTGTCGTGTGCAATTGGAAGGTCTTCAGCTAGAAGGTCAAGGACAAAAAGAGCAGAACAATTGTCTCTTTTATGTATCGACATGTAGAGCTCAGAGCTACGAGATAGGGTCTCTATATATATCTTGTCTGAATATTCGTTTGGTGTGCACACACCAACATGCACGTAATGATATTTATATTTTAGCTAGTTTTGCGCAGCATATAATATGGGGTTCGGTAATTTTTGCCCTGTCAATTTGTATCAAAATTTGGTATACATTCCATGAAATCACTCGCGCATGGTTTGTTTAAGAATTTGACAAGAAAATGAATTACAAATGATTAGGAAAAAATAATTTGGGGCGTTGGGTGCCCACAAGAATGGTTGGATTGGCACTCCAAGTGTCCTAAGAAGTCAGATGGGGCGACCCTAAGCAGACCGTAGAGACTGTGGTTTGGTCTTAGTTTAGGTGATGAATAATTGGCATCGTTGTCGATGAGTTTGGGGAGCATATTCTCTATTTTATAAAAGATGGCTTGTTGTTAGGTGTTAGGCGGTCTGACTGGTCATGGGGGGCGATCTGACCAGCCATATCGGGCGGTCTGATCGGCGGTGATGGTTTGGGGTAAATAGACACTAAACACTTGTTTGGGAGTGTTTGAGAGTGTGTTCGCACCAAGTGTCATCGAAAATATAAACTGGATGTGAAACTAGTAGAGATTACTTAAAAGTCTAAGATGTGTGTTTTCTGATTTTAGAAAGAGGTCTCATTGGCCACACCATGGTGGTCAAACCTGTGCCCTGTTATCGGTGAGCGCGGTCAGACTAGCCCGATGGCGGTAGTCTAACCGACCTTGGAGGTTCAGCGCACAACGAGCTATGCTAAATTTTGGGATTTGGCCAAAAGTTATGGATTTTTTGCATATGTATTGCATGATGCATGTTTTGGCTAATGTGGGTCATGCTGCGAAGAACTTGTACTACGATCAACAGCAAGGATGATCGAGACTTAGTTTAGTGAAATTAAGGTCCAGAACGATCAAGAATGCTGAGTGAAGTGGTTGGTCTCAAGCAAGGCGCAAGATGGATAAGGACGGGAAGTTTGGTATAACGGGTTGCATCAAGTGGCTTGAGCCGGTGCAAGTGTTTAGGTTGTCCAGTGGGAGCTGGATGGGAGAGACTTGCTGGCATGAAGAAACCTAGGGGTGAATAAGAGCTTGGTCTATTTTTCATCTTGATCGGATTCAACACGTTTTTCTCTCCAATAGCTATGAAAGCTATGAAGGTTAACAAACAAGCACAGCGGATGTCTTGTATTGAATCAAATCAAAATCCCGAAGCATAACAACCAAAAACACGCAAAAACACACTGGTGAACAGAACCCAAGAACAATACCGGTTGTAACTATAAATAGTAGCGGTATTACCAAAAATTGGTGGTAGTGATGAACAGTAGCGGTACTACCGGATGAACAGTAAAACAACACGATGTACAAGACGCAGCCCTAAATCCAAATCTAAAATTGGCACAACTTTTGATCCATAACTCTAAACTTCATGAAACTCGAAACATACCTTCTTTAGGATGTCAAGAACCTATTTCACACAAAAATCATGAAGTTCATTGCCAAAGTTCCAACCTTTTTCTGTTTGAGTGAAGGTTGCTCCAAATCTCGTGCGTGGTCTCAAGGTGATAAATCATGTCATATTCCTGTCTACTAAGCCCGGCATACAGGAGATTGTTTGCCTTGTGGTTGTTAGCCAAGAGGGCTGCTGAAATCGGCGTAGCAACCTTGGGCAAGACGAGTGAGGCTCGAACAACCTCCCATACAGCTTGACCTTCACTCTGAAGGTAGACAGTCATGTGATTCTTCCAATAGGCATAGTTGAGCCCATCGAAAACATGAGACTTGGTGGAGTACTTCTCCATCGCCAAGTTCAGTCACCGGTTAAGATCAACAGTGAACTAACCGGGCTCTGGTACCACTTGTTGGACCGAAACGGCGACTAGAGATGAGGTGAATAGGAGCTCATCCTATTTTGCACCTTGATCGAATTCAACATGTTTCTCTCTCAATAGCCATAAAAGCTATAAAGATCAACAAGCAACAAACAAGCACGGCTGATATATTTTATTAAATCAAATCAAAACCACGAAGCATAACAACTAAAAAATGCAAAAATGCACTGGTGAATAGAACCCAAAAACAATACTGGTTGTACTGGTGAATAGTAATGATATTACCGAAAATTAGTAGTGCCGATGAAGAGTAAAAACAGCACGATAAACAGAACACATCCGTAAATCCAAATCCAAAATTTACAAAACTTTTCATCCACAACTCTAAACTTCATGAAACTTGAAACATACATTCTCTAGGATGTCAGGAACCTATTCCACTCAAAGATCATAAAGATCATTGCCAAAGTTCCAACCTTTTTCCATTTGAGTGAAGGTTGCTCCAAAACCGGTCTAAAATCAAACTTTGATCCTATAACTTACTCGTGAGTAAGGAAAGATCAAGATAACCTTAGATGCATTCCGACATGTCACAGCAACCAAGATCTCAGGAAGAAACCAAGGGAAAATCAAAGGATCAACAAAAACCCAAAATCACCAAAGAGAGAGTAAGAACAAGAAGAGAGTCATCTTGAAGAATTTTGCTCGGATTGATTGGAGATTGAAGTTGGTTTACAACCAATCCACCATGGAGGACAAAAGCTCCACACTTGAGCACTCGATCAATCCAACTCTCTAGAACCCTAACATCTCCTATCCCTAAACACAAACTAGGCTTTCTTCAATACAAGGGTTCAAGATTGCACAACCAGCACCCTCCCCTATTTATAGAGGAGGCTAGCTCCTAGAGGAAGACACCTAAACAAGCACCCGTTAAGCCCACACACAAACGGGTTTTACTTATCCACGCATTCCAAACACCGTCTTCATCTACTTTTGACCTAAACCACTTCTCTTTGCACCACTATTTAGGCAAAAGCAATCAAGGCGGTATTTAGGTGAAGTTACCAAAATACCCCATCTCGATCCTTCTCCAAACATCGATTACAATATTCATGAAGCAATCCCATGCTGCCACGTGTAGGTTGATCAACGACTCTTTATGTCAGCAAGTTTCTCTCCCATCCGACTTCCACCGAAACCACTATGGCACTTGCACCGACCCACGCACCACTTGATGCAATCCGTCGCGCCGAACTTCCCGTTCGGTCATCCTTGTCCATTTTGCGCCATGCTTGAGTATGCTGACTTCACCCAGAATCCTCGATTGTTCTGAACCTCAGCTCTCTAAGCTTAGTCCCGATCATCCTCACCGTTGACCTCCAAGCTTTCTACACAACAATAGACCAAGAAATCGATTTCGGGAACAAGTTCTTCGCAACTTGACCCACGTTAGTCAAAACATGTATCATGCAACACATATGCAATGGAACCCATGAAATTGACCTAACAAACAAATATCGCCGCCAAGCTGGCCAGCGAACAGAGTAAAATCGGTAATACCACCAGTGAACTATGGTCCTACCGGAGTGCGGTAGTACCGCTCGACAAATTCGGTCTTACCAATTCTCAGGGAAAAAGAAACTCCCAAAAATATGTTCTCTGGAAAAAACATACCACCAAGTAAAATCCGGTCATACCGTGCTGCGGTAGTACCGCTTCTCAAATATGGTCATACCGATTTTACCTGGTCAAAAGGATTACGACCACCTAGTCAAAAGAGTTATGACCACCTGGTTACGACCTCCTAGTCAAAAGGTTACGACCACCAGGTTACGACCACCTGGTCGAAAGGGTTACGACCACTAGGTTACGGCCACCTGGTTACGACCATCTGGTCGAAAGAGTTATGACCACTAGGTTACGACCACCTGGTCAAAAGGGTTATGACCACCTGGTCGAAAGAGTTATGACCACCTGGTTACAACCATCTGGTCGCACTGCGGTAATACCGCTCCTTTATTGCGGTCATACTAAATTTAATGAACTTTGAAGAAAACGAGTGTTTCATAAACCCTTAATATTATTGCCAACTGTATCATCATCCTAAGATCATGAACACATTCCCATTATATCCACAGATTGCTTCACAAGATTGGATTCAGTCGAGATGGAAGGATCGAGAATAGGTATTTTGGTATCTTCACCAAAATACCAGGTTGGTGACCTTGGAGAAACTACGACACATGAAGGCGCAAAGGAGAAGCGGATTAGGTCATGAGGGGGGCAAGATCATGAAGAGACATATTCGAGAGCACCGGATCATCATATGCTTTGATAAGCATGCATAAGTGAGAGACTCATTTATATGTAGGCTTAATGGGTGCCTATTACGGTTTATCTCTAGTCCTAGCCTCCGCTATATAAGAGGTGGTGCGTATACACTAACCAAACCTAAGAACTCTACTTTGAGATTTGTGGGACGGTGGAGAGAAGAGAGGAGGCTAGAGTTTGAGAAATGTATTGAGAGAAATTTAGTGAGATTGAGTGCTCATGTATGAGCTTGTATCCTCCATGTTGGAATGGTTGTAAACCATCAATTCCTCAAAATCAATCCAAGTAAATTCGTGCAAAGATAATTTGTCTCTTTTTCTGGCTCTCTTTCTTGAGATTTTGGGTTCTTTCATTCTAGGGATTTTGCCTTAGTCTTTTGTTGTGATCTAGCATGCTAGGACTTGTGGAAGTTGCTCTAAGGTCATCTTTAATTGACGAGCAAGTCTTTGGATCAGGTCATCTTAACCATCTTTAATTCACAAGCAAGTCTTTAGATCAGGTCAGCTTGACCATCTTTATTCGACGAGCAAGTCTTTGGATCAAGTTTAGGTTTTCACCTAGTTTTGAGCCCTTTTGCACTCAAACAAGAAACTCATGGAATCTTGACTATGATTGTCTAGATCTTCGATTGAAATAGGCTCTTGACCTTCTTGTTAAGTTGTCTTTGAAATATCAAGTGATTAATTTGGATTTGTAAATAAAAAGTTAGGTCATTTTATGGATCCAAAAATATGTTGATTTTGCTGTCAGTTTGAGGAGAGATCAGACCGTTCCTAAGAGAGGTCAGACTACCCGAGCGGTCTAACAGCCCATTACATGCATGGCGGTTAGACCTGTCGAGGGGGATTAAGGGTTGAGCTTCTTGTTTTCAGTTCATCTTTTCTGTTGTGATTCTTAGACCTTGATCTTTATAGTTTTGGGGGTAAAAAGAATTGAAATTTCAGAAGGAGAAAAGTGGGAACCTATTCACTCCCTCTAGTCGCTAACACGGTCCAATCTCATACCTATTCATTGGTTAATAAAAATGGAGGAGTCGTCTTCATTCCATTCGCAAGCCACACTCACCGTAGAGGAGGTGATTCCAGGTGGTCCCATGAGTTCCCCGTATATGAGCCGCATGCTGTCGCCTCAGCACTGGGGATGAGTGGCGAATCCCACCTCTACACGCTGATTCACCTCTTTCCGTTAGACCATGTAGACTGGTCGTAGACTTTGTGATGATGAATAATTGACGTTTAGATTGTATTGACATTTGCGGTTGTGGAAGTTTCGGTTGTTGGATTTTTCAGTGTGAGTGGTCGGATCATGTCTTGTATTGGGTGTTCTAATCGGTGATACTCGATGATCCTTTTTTACTGGGCTCAGAGTATTGTAGTTACGAGTACTGTAGCTTTGAGTACCGAGTAATATAGTTCAAAGTACTATAGCTCCAAGTACTGCATCTCTAAGTAATGTATTTATGAGTACTGTAGCTCCAAGTACTAAGTGCTAGTTTTCTGAGTACTGTAGATCCGAGTACCGAGTGGTAAAGCTCCGAGTAATGTACCCAGTTGTAATTCGAGGTGTGTAACGAGTACGAAGGACAGTCGGAGTTGCATGGTTGAAGGTCGGTAAGCTACAGTGACTGGTCGATAGTCGAAGCTATAGTGAATGGTCGATGGTCGAAGCTACAATGACTGGTCGATGGTTGAGGCTACAGTGACTGGTCGATAGTCAAAGTTACAGTGACTGGTCGATGGTCGATGGATTGTAGTCATAGGCTTCGTGATCGGTAGTTGTGGGCTTCGTTGTCTGTAGTCGTAGGCTTCGTGATTGGTAGTCGTGGGCTTCATGCTCGGTGGTCGTAGGCTTCTGGTAGGTGGTCATAGGCTTCTGGTAATTGGTCGTAGGCTTTGCGATCAATGGTCATAGGTTCGTGATCGGTGGTCATACACTTATAGTAAGTAGTCGTAGGTTTCTGATCGGTGGTTTTATGCTTATAGTAAGTAGTCATAGGCTACGAGTGCTTCAATTCTTGTATTCTTCGAGTACCTTAAGCACTCGTGTCTGGTCGGCCAGTGGTATGACCGGCATATACACATGGTAAGATCGGTTTTACAGAGTGATCTCAAGTTATTTTTTCAAAAGCTGGAATTTAAGGTCGTGGATGATCTGATTTGTGTTTATTGATAAATGAGAGTGTGCTATGCATATATAAACTGATATTTGTCAAGTTGGAGAACTTTTGCCAGAAAAACATTCTTTGATCCTTGTATGTGCAGGTTGAGCGTGGAGACGGTTATGGTCGATGACGAGGCAGTCCGAAACTAGGAGGGGGAAATCCAAGGTTCAGGTGGTTGTGGATATCACGGGGTGATCGTGCTCACGCTGGGGCACATGGAGATCAAAGGTGAATGCATGATGCGTGGTCAAAGCTACAGGAGGTGTCGTCCTAGATGCTTTGACGCATTAAGAGTTATGGAAGGCATTCATAACTTGAAGGTTTAGAGATATTAGACAACCCGGGATTTGAGAGGTTTCGGTTCCCCTAATTTTCGGAAGAGATAAGATTATGTGTCCGTCTTGATAAGGACACGGTTTAGGGCTCTAGAATAAAAAAGGGTGAAGTGGTTAAGAGTAACACGGGGCTTAGAGAGGCTTTTTTGCGACGGCTTTCGGCTGAGAGTTTTTCGGTGTATTAGTGCTAGGGTTTGAGGGGTGCCACGAGAACACTTTGTAGCTACAGAACAAGTTTGAGAAATAATAGATCAGATCTGCTCAAGAAAGATTAGTCATCATCGGCTGCATGTTCTTCTATCTTCGACAAGTTCTTGTGTTGATCGGTCTTCGACTTGTTCTTATCCATTGTTTTCGACTTGTTCTTATTCTTTGCAGTGCGTGAATCTCTCGAGCCAGAGGATGGAAGAAATATGATAGTCGAATCCTTTTGACTAGGTTATTGCAACTCCATCGACCAGATCGACTTCACCTTCTTCGATCACAAGTAGTGATATTCACCTGGTTGTCGACAATAGCTGTGACTGGCGGAACAGATCAGAGTTGTTTCGACCACAACGACTAGGTGACAAACTTGTACGAGTACGTTGTATTTGGTTGCTGGTTAAATTCAGAGCAAATACTCTTCGGTAAGTCCAAAAAGAATGCACTACAATCATTCACCCCCCCCCTCTGATTGTCGTATCCGATCCTGCACATTCACTAGTTAGCCATTGGCTTAACCTCCTAACCACACCTACACCAGGGTCCGCTATCTGTGGGGTGAAAGAAAATTCAAATCCCGATTTGAAAGTTGATTTTCCTGTTGAAAGTTCAACCTTTCAGTTTGGAAGTCCAAAATTTCAAGTTGGCAAGTTTCAAAGCTTTCCAGTTGAAAGTTTGAATTTTCAACTTTTTGCTTGAACTTCAAATTATAGTTAACTTTTAAAAATCTCTGTTGAAAGTCCAAACATTGGGTTGAATGTTTGGTGGTTGGATGGTTACGGTTTTATCGACTGGTGCAGATGAAATGAGGTTTCGGCAGCAGCCGCATGGAAGGTAGGCTTAGATAACATGAAATGAGGTTACGGCTTCTATCTCGCAGGACATGTGCGAAATAGATATATCCATTTACATATGTAAAAGCTCCATCCAATCTAACTATTCATGGAGATATAAATTATATATAAGACAATGATACGGTGCATACGTCCAAAGCAAGAAGAAAAAATCGGACGTTTCGCTCACACAGACCCACGAAGACTCACTCCATTTTCCCCACTTGCTCACTTTCTGCCATCTCCCTGTGGTTGGCTCCCCTACCCCATCTTTTTCGCAAGCTACTCCCAGCCACACATTCCTCATCCACACTTCTTCACCACCCATGGCTCTCACTCTTGCTTCCTGAGACTATCTACTACTCCAGCAAAATCTAGCTAGCCACCACTGTCGAGCTCTCCGGCGAGCTATGGCTCATTGCCCATCTCTCATGCGCATGCACGCGACTCCCCCCTCTCCCATGCGCATGCACGCAACCTCCTTCCCACCCTCCAAGAGCATGCCAAGGAAAGTCGGACTCTCCTGTCGCCAGCAAGGCCTCGACGAGTGCTGTTGAGGCTAGAGGCTCTCCTAGCAGTGTCGCCCTCATCCGAGGACGAATGATGTCGTCAGCGATGATTCAGTGGCGGCGACAAGGTCGTGGTGTGGCCTCTTTTCGTCTAATCCTCTGAGCTCATTCTAGGTTGTTGCAAGAGGTAAATCAAGTTGTTGTGCGATCATATTTTTAGTGTTGCGAACTTGTGTACATCCTCTAAAATTGATGTTGTGCCAATTTTTATTGCCTAAATCAGCAGAAAAAAAACTGTTACTCATGGAATTGATGGTAAAACTAATCTTACTGGTACACCGCGGATCGGACAGTAGTTGATAGTAAAGTTACTCTGCGGGAGCACTAGTACGATGGTAACAAAACTACCGGTAGGCACATGTGTACCTAGCCTATTTTTACTGCTAACTAACCTAGTGTTTACTGTCCTCTCGCCTGTTTACTGTGCGCAACGCTGATGAGGATTAAAATATCTAAATATTACTTTATTTAATTAAAGACCGCACGTTTTTCGTGGTCGTAACCCCTAAGGCTAATAACCCCTATGGTCGGAAGAATTCCAGAGGTTACACTACTCAAATGAGGTTATGTACCCAATCTCCGACCAGATGACTACTCATAAAAGCAATGAACTGGTACTTAGATCTGATTCTAAGTATATTCCTCTCGTGTGATGAATAGATCATATGCATTATTTACTCTAAGCCACAAGACGTTTACGGCCCTAAGACACTAATAGTAACCACCATACATTTATTATCTCTTTCTGATATCAACTATCGAACGGTTGATACTTCATCAACTGTTTTATTCTTCTGACTAGTCGCGACACTTTCAACATGCGCCTCTTCAAGGAGTAACTGCCACCACTTTATCAACTACTTAAAGGAGAATACAAACGGCAGAATACAATAGAGATATCAACCAATCCAATTCAAAAGATCAACAGGAAATTGGATTTTCATTTGAAGCAATAGCATAGCAATCAATACACCAAGTGTACTTAGGGCTAGGCCACTGCGTTGTCAAGGGCACCCCCTGTAAAGATCCAGTTCGCTGCAATAAAGAGCAATGTCATTCTCTTCTAAGAACTCTTTGCTATTTTCCTATATTTATTTTGTAAGATCGACGACTCAATCGTCGACAAACGCGGTTTACTGTTTTTTTTTCGAGCTGTATTACTTTAAGTGACATGCATTGTTACTGCCATAGGTATATATGTATCTAATTACTGATCCTATTGACGTGTTTTACTTGACACCAAAATGAGTTTTACTGTACGACAAACCTGTCAATATGACCACTCGATCACCGTTCGTTCGGACAAAAAAAATGCTCCCGCATGTCTTCCCGCGGTGCCACAGCAAAAAAGGCAGACGATACCATACATCCCACTAAATGCACTCCCCACATAACCGATCATAAAATCAGACCACCTCCCCCTCCCCACATTCGCCCAAATCATTATAGCTTCCCCCACGCCACCCCCACCACCATCTCCGTCTAACGACTCCCTTCCGATGAATCACATCGATAATGATTACTGGATGTCCCCTCACAGGCGCGGAGGAACCCAACTCGATTGTGCTCGTTCTCCGTTGCCAGTGCTGGTCAGATCTTCCTCCAGCACATGCAGACTCCCCCCAACGTTACCATGCCCAGCAAAATGGCCGATGCCCCAGGTTTCTCTACGCAAATGGCTACGTCACCGGTAAACATTGTACCCCATGCTGTAAGCCCCCCCAATCAGGATCCTCTCCTCCACCCCTCGGTCCTCACGCCCCCCCCCCCCAACTATTTCTCCAACCGAGCAAGATGAGGACACCCGACGCCGATCGGATGTACACCCACATATGTGTGTTTTACGGTTCTTTGTGCGCATTTTTTTTACTACCAGTCTATCATCCATTTACTGTGTTCACACTTTTCAATAATTTACTATTCTAACTAGTGTCATTTACTTATTTTTTTTGTTGTATATTATTGTGTTAACTGTGTTTCACTGATGTCAGGACAAGGACATCTCCGACCATATGATGCCCCAGTTCTACATGAAGTTCGATAATGAGGGTGTTCCTTACCAGTTCTACTGTCGGTACACGCGACATGCTAGTTTTGACGTTAGAAAGAACACGAGCAAGAAAACGATCAAAGAGTTATGTTGCACTCTAGAGGGGAAATACAACTTCGACATGCCGGAGAAGGCCAAATATGACCGACCACGCTATTTGGCCGAACCCCTCAAAATATATTTAAGAAGTTTCATCTTCACTGTTGTTGTTATGTATATATACAATTACTGTAATATTTGCTTTGTTTTACTATCTAAAATATAAAGGTATTAAGAAAAAACACATTTACTATTTTTAACAATCTATTTTACCGTTTCATGTATGCACTTTTACTGTCAAACTAACATCGATGTACTACCCGTTGAACATTACTCTAAGATGGTATGTGAGAGCACTTTTACTGGAAGATGCGTGTGAAAATAGTGACCTCTATTTTGTTTGAAATTATTGTACCTGTAACATATATTTCCGGTAGCATGCTTATAGTTTCATGTGTGTGAAAAACTCGCTAAGCATTACTTTTATTGATCACATGTGGTGCATTTTATTAATATTAGACGTGACGGCTGGCGTCTCCAGCGGGGGGTATCGAGGGTCCTTGCCACTATCTACACACGAAATCCGTGACACGATGATGATGCTTGAAAACATGTTCCGTGGGATTATTGTGGAATGCTACGCAAGTTACTCCGAGATGGGTCATCGTGCATCGGGGGAGATGGTGCGAGCGTGACCCGATAAAAAAATAAACACATGTGATTTGGTAGTAAAACACATTACAACTTTACTGTCTTATTCGTTATGTTTTATTATCAAACATACGAGCACGAAAAGAGTCGCATGCCGCAAAATATGCAGTAAAAATGATTCACGAATTATTGTCATGTCTCGTATTAATTACCGTCGAATCGAGTCCTGCACTGGTGCGGATATTTCTACCCTGCCGACTGTAGTTGATGGACCGACTATACGAGAACTGCGTGTGCAAATTTGTTACGGTAATAAACAAGTACCGCCATTGTGTCGGCACGAGCATCCTGGCCTGGCACAGTTTAGAATTCGGCGTGTACACACGCAAAAATCGAAAGCAAGTTTTGTCTTTGCAGGCGGGTGGGAGCCTAATGCTTTGAACCTACCTGCTAGCTAGTAGAGTAAGTCGCAGCACATACATACACATAGAAGCAAGCATGCTCTATCGAGCAAACAAATGAAGATGGCAATTATTGCATGAAGAAGAAGACGCCGCCGCCACCTTTATCGAGCATCTTAAGCTTAGCCCAGTAGCCGAGCCAGTAAAATCGAAATCGAAATCGAAATCGAAATCAAAATCGACTGAACTTGGAACCAAATTCGAGTCGATTCCACAGGATCTGTGGGCAGGTAGCGGCACGGTATATATAGCAATTCGAAGCTCGAGGGCATTTCCCCAAGTTTTACCCCCCACCGTCCGTAATTTTCTGGCCATTCATTAGCTACCGCGCGCGCGCGCGTGATCTTGATCGTTGATCTATGGACACGCCCACGATACACATAGCAAGGCGCGTCAGGTCGAGCTGCTAGCTGTGCTGCGGTGCGCGGAGCCTGATCACGGAGACGAGCATCTCGTGACGTGCGTGCCCCCGTCGGATCGATTCCGTATACTGACTGACCCGAGAGCTTCGCTGCGTGCAATAGTTCCCCGCCGTTCTGACTGACACTGCGGGCCCACGCTCACCTAGTAATTGATCGTACTACAATGTGCAGCTTTTGTTTCTTTTTAACACTGTCACAGTACGATATGGCCGTGCGGTCGTCCCGGCCGTCTGATTGTCATTCTTTTTTTGCTCTTCTGCGTGTTACTTGTCCATGGTGAGCTCCATCGATCTGCGTGTTGTAGAGGCTGGATGAGCTATAGTCTAAGATTTAAAAATCTTATTAGTGTAAAAGTTTATAAAAATATCTTAAAAAACTATCAAACATTCAAGTTCGATCCAAGAACAAGATAGCTTAGCCCGAGGCTTAGACCGTAATTGACTCCTCTTGGACATATGTAACATCTTAATTTTTTGAGTTTCAAAACATTTTTTAGTAGTTTAGTCCTCTGAAAAATTTCACCAAATTTCACTTGATTTAATAAAGCTTAAATAGAACTTTCAAATGTCAAAACAATTTAACGTGACTAATATGAATATCAATTAATTTTAAAAATATTTTATTTGACTTCTTTGTGCTTGGAAATATTTTCCATATTTTTTTTGGAATTTTTCCGAGTTCATTTGCTATTTTTAATTTTATATTTGGATTTTCTAGTATTTCTAAAATACAAAAGCTATTTAAAATCTCATGAAATTCTTTGGGCTGAAATCCTATTTTCCCCAACCCAGCCCAATTCAACCAGCCCAATCCCATGCGCAACCCATTGTCTCTCTCCCGCCGCTCGCCCGCACCCGATCCCACCTGTCAGTCGCACACGTGGTGTGCGCGACACAAATCCACCCTAGCCACCACCACTAACAAGTGAGTCACACCAAGTTACTGTTTATCATCCCTGACCTGGACTCCTTCTCCAAGTCCGTTACAACTCCGCCGCCACGTTCATCACGGATACCTTGTCACCGCCTTAAAAAGGACCCAAGGGCCTTCGTTTTCTGCACCCCGAGCTGCACTGCCACCCTACCCGCCACCTCGAGTTCATTGCCTAGCGATGTGATTGCACGAAGAAGAAAAGCCGCCGAAACCCTCGTCGTTGTGTTTCACCGCCGTCGGTGCACCTTAAGCCTCATCGTCACCACCATCGGCCTCACAAGGACCTGATCTACGCAGCCCGTCCCTTGTTTTCCCTAGAGCATCACCGAAATCCCGATTCTGTTGAATACCATGCATCACCACTGCTCAAGTCTCACCACCGGTCAACCCCGCCATCCCCTTGCGTCTGTGAGTGCACCATTGAGATCGTTGTCGCCTTAGCTACCCAACACACACCTCCATTTGCTCCGTTGTGGCCCCAAACGTCAACGACCTTAGGTCCCTAAGCCACGGCGTCGTCAAGATGATGTGGAGACCGTGTGTCAGCCACGTCAGTGCCACCCCAGCCTAGTGTCCACGTGTCCACCACGTCAGTGCCGCACCAGCCTTCACCCGTAACCGCATCAGAGCCAATCCACGTGGACTTGGTCCATGTTAGACCCACCCACTAACATGTAGACCCCACATATCAATCCACTGTTCCATGCACCCATGAGCCATAGACCAATAACCCGGTCCATAGATCGTGGGTCCCACCGGTCAGTCCTCTATTCCCTATGTTTTGAATTTTTTTTATTCTAATATTCATTGCTGCCATCATGGTAATGCAATATTTTGGAATTTCCTTTAGAATGAAAATTCTAAAAATTGAAATAGTATTTTCTTTCTTTTTTCTTAGATTTAAATCTTCCGAGAGCTCGTTCTTCCTGATACAAACTCCGATTGAACCCATTCAAGTTTCTAAATTCATCTAACTTCAAGCCCTACCTTCATGTGATTTTTATTTAATTTTTGGAGTTTATTTGTTGCTCTGTTTTGTATTTATTTGGGTTTTTTCTTTTGTTTGCGAGTAGATGTTGATACTTCGGGAGCTTTTGAGAAAGGAGGAGTTGATCAAACTCAAGACCAGTACCAAGACTTGTTTCAAGGCAAGTTGTACCTTTGACCATGTTGAACCCAGTTTTTCAAAATTATTTTGATTCAAACTATTGCATGTTATTTTAAGTATTTAATTATTTAAATGCTTTGGGATTAGCTATACACCTACTTGATTATATCCACCTTGCTCATTGTATTACTTGATATTTTGTCACCTTAGCTTGGTTAATTATTAGTTGGTATCATTATAGCACCAATATGGGTTGGTTAGATACGAATAGTATGCTTAGCCATGCAACGAGTTATTGATATCATTTTGAGTCGCAAATCTAAACTTGAGTAAGTGAATATGGAATGCTCTATGAAAAACTGTGTGTGGTATGTTGTCACTCGTTGAAGGCATGTGTTGTATTTAACCAATAAGGTGGGAAAAATTTTAGATCGAGGCAAGTGGATGAAATTGTGATATGGTGGAGCCGTGTGCACTTGGAAAAAATATGAATATTGGAATTGAAAGTAGTTTGGTCGTCTCGCCTTGGTCAATTAAGTACTTAACTTTATGCGCTATCGAATTAAGCCATAATTGTACGACCACAAGCCTGGTATGGGATGGGCCTAACTATGTAAGTTACAGATTCTTGACATTGATTTCTCATGTAGATAGGTTATGCTTTGTGCCAGGGTGAAGGTGTTATTCTGTTTGGGTGGCGATTCACATTTGTGAGAGGTTAGCCGTCTCCATGTCCAATGGTGTGCGACTGACCAACAACCTGTGTGGGGGTTTGGTGCTATCAGTATGAACAACAGAAGGATCAATTGTAAAGATGAAGTTTCGAAAAGGTTTTGTTATGATTGGTGCTAGCTACACTAGCTATATCTTGTACAATATATGCATAGTGTTAATCAATCTATTCAAATAGTCGTGTCCGTAGTCATGGACATGTTCGGAGATTTCATACGAGGGGTGGATTTTCATATAAACACTTAGGAAGGGACAGCTGTGTGGTTAAAATCATATGGCTATGTGAAAGAAATTAATTAGGTTTTGTGTTCTTTGTGAAAATAATTGTTAAACTACTATATATTGCTTATTTGTTTTAAATTATGTTTTCAATCTATAATTTGTATTCAATGGCAAGTGTCATTTTTTTTTGTTGCAAAAATAAGTATAGAAGTCATTTCCTTTGGAATAAGCCAGTATCTATAATTGCATTCTGTGGTACAACTTGTTGAGTACTTGGAGTACTCATTCTTGCTGCAATCATTCAGCTGAAGTGGTGGAGTCTTCGTCTGCTTTCGAGGAAGGTGATTGCTGGGTGTTGATCCTATCGGTTGCATGTGACAAGTCGATGGGTTTCCGCTGGAGTTGTTTCTATTCGATGTCGTCTCTTTATTTAGTGTCAGCTCTTCGTGGTTTAATAAATGTAAACTCGACTATAAGGTCTCAACCGTTATTTATTAATCAAATTAGTCGTTTATTCTTATTTTCGTCTTGTATGGAATGATATTCGGTATGTTGACACTGTGTGCACTAGCGTAACTAACTTAGACTAATGCATTATACACAAATAGTCTATATTTGCATATTTAAGTCCCAACAGCATATCACACGTATTAATGTTTTTTATTCATGATTAAGTTTTTTTTCCAAGAGGCGCAGCCAGTTAATACAATCCTCCTTAAAACTCAGTAACCGATCGAGAGGCTCTGCCAATTTTATTGCAGACGGTTGGCTGGGTTGCTGCTCTGGCTAGCTTGTATGTATTGATCAGGTTATATAACCTAGCTAGCTTGTACATTATAACCTTACCACTAGTCTACATGGCGATAGCCCAACAAGAGTATCTATCTGTAAAGGACTAAAGGAACCTGAGATAGTTGCATCACATGAACCTAGCTAGCCCTATGAGCCCATAATTGATAATTTGATTTATACACTCCACTAATAAAAAGCCTATTTGATCTGAATTTGGATCCTCTATCTGTCACTCACGATTCATGGCTTGGCGGCGCCATCCTCGATTTACATGCACTTGCCAGATTGGGCAGTCACAGTGGTTTGATACTAAACCTTGATACTAGAGGCCCCACAATGATTTAATTGTTGCAAGGATCTCTCATCTCTAATGAAAGGGATGACCCACAAAAATAGTATCAAGTCCTTCCAATCCACAATCCGCCATCCATTCCTCGATAGCGATTCCTTGTGTGATAATTTGGCAAAATTCAAAAAAATCATTATAACCAGCGAATAGAAGCATGAACTTCTACAGGGCATTACCAAACAAATGGCTTTAAAATTTTGCAATGGTGGCATGACCATAAAGTAACATATCCAATGCTATCCATATTAACACGTGATGTGAGACTTAAAACTAAATACTTGAAATATTGGAAAGAAATCCCATTCATATATGCATTTGCATTTATTTTAGATCTCGAGCTAAAATTCAAGGATTTGCTAATGATCATATTTCAAAGAGTTAAGCACAACGACCTCTATTACCACCCACCATAGGTAAGAAGACAAATGTGTGGGGTATAATCTGGGGTTCAGGTTCTTTCTTCGGGTCCAGGGGTTTAGATCTACACGGACCATAAAGTTATCCATCCTAGTATGCTTTCCACGGTTTCCTCTAAAAAAAGAATATTGGAGGAGAGAAGAACAAGTCTCATGAGTGAGATGGTAGATACATCTAACTATGAAAAACTGGGAACAAGCTTTGCACGAGCATAACACTCTGTAGATAATCCAGAGTTGGCGAATGTGTTTGAAGATCTGTACCTAGACAACGACACTTAGAACATGTATGTATGCAGAGTTATAGGTTGTACTCTTTTTCCATTGCTAAGGTTTTTTAGTTTTTACTTACCAAAGATTTTAACGAGGCAACCATGTAAACATTAATAAAGCTCTTTATTACATTTTCTATATATTTGTCTCTTTTTATGGGTATATAACTCATTTTTACCATTTTTAATCTATATTTTTTATTATATACACTTTTCTGGATTTTTTTAAAAAATCGGTCCGAGATGGGCTACACGAGGCAACCCAGGCCCATCGGGCTTAACATGCCCTGGTCGGCTCAGCACGTCCCGAGAGGCTGGCGTGCCATGCCTGGGTTGGCACCCCGGCCCTCAGGACGGCTCGACATGACCCGATTAGTTAGCTAGGCCGGCCAAGCCACCCATTTGATTAGGTCTGGATGCACGTTTATATGCTAAGAAAACACACTCGAGTAGGGTGTTGGATTTTCTATCACCTTGTACCTGTCATGATTGCAACACCGATGATGATTATTACTCAAGTCTAAAAAATGGGAGGGGTGTGTGGAGACCATGTGGTCTGGTCTTAATCTAGGTGATGAAAAATTGTCATCGTTGTCGAGGAATTTGGGGAGTGAATTGTCATTTTTCCAAATTATTGGGCTACTGTTAGGCATCAGCCGTCTAATTGATGGTGGTTGGGCGATCTAACCGACCATGTGGGTGGTTAGTTGGGCAATCTAACCGACTATGTGGGTGGTTAGACCGGTAGTGCAATATTTGGGGAAATTGGCACCAAACATTTGTGTGGAAGTGTTTAGAGATGTGTTTGCACCACGTGCCATTGAAAATAGAGACTAGGCGCCAAAGTGCATAGAGATTTGCTAAGAAGTCCAAAAAGGGTTGTTTTTTGAAATTGGGAAGTGGTTTGACCGGCCAGTGGTTTATTGTCAAATTGACAGCGGTCAGACCGGTCTCCTGTTACCGGGGGAGTGCGGTCAGACCAGCCGGGGCAGTCTGACCAGCCAAG
This sequence comes from Hsuehochloa calcarea, assembly GCA_036346395.1. NCBI lineage: Eukaryota > Viridiplantae > Streptophyta > Magnoliopsida > Poales > Poaceae > Hsuehochloa > Hsuehochloa calcarea. The sequence continues at coordinate 13,778,189 of CM070611.1, read as the reverse complement.
GGCTAGTGGCGGCTGTGTTACCGTCCAACGCAATTCAGGCATAGTGAGTTGTGCTAGATTATGTGCAATTGACGTAGGGTCATTGATTGGATGCATATGTGTTGCATGATGCATATTTTGGCTAACGTGGGTCAAGATGTGAAAAACTTATACCTGGAATCAATTTCTTGATCTATTATTGTGTAGGGACGCTTAGAGCCAACTACGGTCAACGGCGTGAATGATCGGGACTTGGTTTAGTGTAATCAAGGTCTAGAATGATCGAGGATATCATGTGAAGTGGTTGGTCTCAAGTAAGGCGTGAGATGGACAATGTTGACACTTCTTTTATATGAATTTCATAATCTTTCGTAGTGCCATTTCCAGTTCTTTTGCATCGCTAATGCTACGTATAGTGATACCAACCATGCATATTCGATATATATGTGCAAAAGTGTTGTATTGCAGTAAAACATAACTCATTTGGAGAAAGTCCACTCCAGAACCAGCAAATCAACGGGTTTCGAAGATATTTTCCAGAGCGCTCATTGACCAAGACATCTTCAAATACAAATTTGGAGGTTCTCAAGAATATGCTCTCGTAAAGATGATTGAAATGCATATATCATTTGCCCAATTAGGAGTTCGAACGGAAAAGTTATGATAGAAAAACCGCGCCTTTGACGGGTCGGCGAAATGACAACGTGGAGGACTCTATGTGCACGCCAATTTTGGATGTGAAATCAATGGTGGGACTCACAACTGATTGGGAAACTTATTCTCTTTCTTTCATATGCTTCCACAAAATTATTAAAGAATGGAAAGTCAAGAGATAAGGAAATTAAGAGATTCCATATTTGCCACGCAAACAACGGGTCATAATCTTTATGTCATCTTGCAACATGATTTTGGTAACTGCATGTAACATCTCAATTTTTCTAATTTTTTAAAAATATTTTTGAGTAGTTTAGTTCTGTGGAAAAATTCACCAAAGTTTTATTTGAATTAAAATAAAGCTTAATATGGACTTTCAAAAGTAAAATAATTTAATATGATTAATTCCAACATCAACCATTGTCAAAATTATTGTATTTGGATTCTATATGATTGGATATATTTTCTAGAATTTTTCTGAGTGCATTTGCTATTTTATATTTGCTATTTGGATTTTCTGTATTTTTCTAAAAATAAAAAACTATTTTAAATCTCAGATAAATTTTTCGGGCCAAATCTCCAGCCAAGCCCACTCCTATTCCCACAGCCCAGCCATTTCTCGGCCCTCTTTCGTTTTTCTTGGCCCGACCCACCACTCATTTTCCTTTTCCGCGCATGAGCCCAACCCAGCCAAGCTGCAGCCTTTCCCTTCTTGTTACTCTACCGGGTGGGTTCCAGTCGCTAGTGCCACATCAGCGTTCTTCTTCAACCCGTCCCAGACTCGGAGTCCACTATCTACACGTTTGCACCGCCAGCTTCAGTTGGGATTGCCTCTCCTCGTGTCCTATATAAGGCCTCCCTCAGTGTCAATTGCTTCACCCCGCCTTCCTCCCCCGAAACCCTAAGGTCTCCTCCCCAGTCTCATCTTTGCTGCACCATAATCGCCAAAGGACCACCGGCCATTGAAGCTTCTTCACAGCCGGAATTCACCACCGTCAGTGTATCTCCGCCCGAGCTTCCACCACCATTGGATTTGCATCAACGCGAGCTTCGCCGTGCTCTCACCATCTTCTCTCGAAGATCACCGAAGCACCATTTTCGTTTTCATCACCAAATCAGGCCGCTGCCCACTTTTCTGATCTAATCCTTCGGTGAGCTCCTTTGTTTTTTGTGCACGTCAAGATGTGCTCCATGTCCTTCTCATTTAATCCCCTACCCCCTTTTGGTTTCCTTGCCGCCGAGATGACGCCGCCATGCTTCTTATTCTCCGCTGGTCAACCTTGCTTTGTCGTCGTCCTCGTCACCCTCCAGTCACTTGGCCTACTCCGTTGAGTTCCTTGCATTGTCGCTGAGTCGGTGCTCATCTCCAATTTCTTTGGGCGTCACTCAACTGCCAAAGTCGCCGCAACCGTGAGGTTCCCATCACCGAAGTCCTCGCCATCGATGAGTCGTTGTCGGTATTGCCGCGCCGCTGCCACTCAAAGCACCTCCTTGCTCTTGGGTTTTCGTTTTGCTAGTTTCCCAGAGCTGCCTCACCGCTGTTCGTCGTCGCCAACGAGCTCAAGCCGCTGGCCATCTCTCGTCTTTGCTCCCTGTTGGTTTCCTCTCTCTGCTGACCTGGCTAGCCAACTCAGTCTCCACATCAGAGCCACCTCATCTCTTTGCTTGTGTGGTATCCTTGTGTGCAGCCCATGTGTCTTCCATGTGGCACACCAAAACCCAACCTGAGAACCCAGTCCATCATGCACCATCTCAATGCCAAGTGGGACCCATCTGGACCCATCTGTTAGGCCACTTTCTTTTATTTCTTTTAAGCCGAAAATCCTTGCTAAGGTCATAAATTCTTTTTTCTTCAGAAAAATAATTCTAGTAAATCTATAAATTATGATTTTCATAATTTTATGTGATTTCAATCTTTCAGAAGTCATATCTTCTTCATCCGAACTCCGATTGAGCTCATCCAAATTTCTAAATTCATATAAATTCGAGATCTATTTATTTGAGATTTTTATTATATTTTGGAGTTGGTTTTATCTCTATTTTTTATTTATTTTGTTTGCAAGTAGACGTTGATTCACCGGGGAATTTTGAGCAAGGAGGAGTACATAAAGATCAAAACCAGTACCAGCATCTATTCCAAGGTAAGCTGTAGTTTTTTGATCATATTGAACCTATGATTTCAAAATTATAATGTTTTATACAACTACATGCTATCTTTATATAAATTATTTTGGGTTTAGCTAGTACCTGTTGTCATTATGCCTACTTTGATTATTTGAATACCATGAATCATTTATCATCCTAGCATGGATAATTTTAATTGAACATATTTGTATCACCAACATGGGTAGTGTACAAGTGCTTAGTTACGATGGGTTCATTATCATATTTGTCATAATGATTAATCTTAACTTAATGATATACGGAATTGTAGTGGTTGACCACCCTTGCTAAAATTTGTGTGCCATGACAGGATATGTCATTGGTATTAGTTAAACAAAATAGTTTTCGCTCGGGCGATTGAATGGTGGATTGAGGGTGTGGATTTAATACGTTGTGGGTTGTGGTAAGATCGTCTGGGTAACTAAAGGACTTAATCTTGTGCGTCATTGAACTGGACCTTAACTGTAACACCCTGGCTATTCGGAAGCCAAGATGTCACGCAAAACTATCAAACTACTAAGAATAGCATTAAAGCTGGATTATACAGATTCAATCAACAATAATTTCTAAAGAATGAAAATAAACGATCACCAGATTCATGGAAAAGAATGGATAAACAGATATAATACCACGAACAGTCAAGCAATACCAAAGTTGGATTATTACAAATCTGGAAATTTATTTAACAAGTTGGCTTGACTGAAAGGTAATAATAATTATTCGATTGGATAAAAGTGAAGTGCAGCAGTCGAACTACCCCACCAAATCACCTTGTCTTCTCCTCAATTACCTAATTAAAACATACAAAGCAAGGATGAGTCGAAGACTCAGCAAGTACATACAAGAATAATCAAACATAGAGTGGACAACACAATCCAGTTGAATTATGAACAAATCTTGGAACACATATATGATTGAATGGAATGAATACATGAATGGATGGAATGAAAGAATGCATTGAAGGAATGGACTAATCACAGCTTATACCGGTCTAGCGAGTGATACACCCGTAGGTGTTCACTTAAGCCCGTACTTCACAAAGTACGGGGACCCAATCACTGTATGAAGAACGTTTCATACGGGTGTCCAAGTTGCCACATTGGAATGGTGGTCAACACTACCCACATTGGAATGGTGGGTTTTCAAATGCCCATACTGAAATTGATGGGTCTTTCAAATGCCCATACTGGAATTGATGGGACCTACCAAAAGAATCCACTTCCGTGGTCATAATGAATTTTATGAATGAATATGATGATTTCTCATGGTATGAATGAATAACACACATTAGTGGAAAAGACACATGGCATTCAACAACATGTGTAAACAAGTATGAGTATGCATTTCCACACAACATAATATATCAAGGATGCCACACAAGTTAGTTGCATGTAATGGAATGCAACAACTGAAATGAATGCTAATTCTTTAATCACAAGAATCATCTTCTTGAAATGAAATAAACATCAGGATGGATAGAAAAAGGTATTCATAATTTATCCCAACATCAAGCAAACAATTGGAAACATCACCAAACAGCATAGGTTACTTGCCTTCCGCGATGTGACGTAATAGGAGGACACGAAGATGCCCCTCCACTCACCGCCTCACCGCCTACACAAATGTATAATCGAAATAAGAATAACAAGGCATGACATTGCTACAAGCGCCCTTACATCCCCTCTATCTCTTCCACCCAAACAACGGGATCAATTTTACCAAGTTTACCCAACAGCCCGATTACCGCTAAACTGGCAGCGATACTAGAAAAAAATCACCATTAATTATCTGTAACTCCAAAAGACCTGAAACTAGTGCTCACTGAATCTTAATAGATCAGGCTACAAAACATTAGTTGGTGGAATCCCCTGATTCGGCCAAAACAAAGGGCTAATTAACAGCTAAACACAACCCATCTACGTCTGTCCAGAATACAGATCAGAGATAAAGAAAATGGCGTAACTTTCAACCTATTGATCCAATGAGAATGATTCTTATCAGCTTGGAAAGATAATTTTAAAGGCTAAAATAACTTAGTTGGGTGAAGGTTCTGATTCGGCCCCTAATTTGAACAAAACCGAGGAACAAACCTACTGACCTCAGTTTTCAGACAGACCGGACAGTTCGTAATCAAAAATTCATATCTCCCAAAATACAGATCGGATTTTCCTGATCTCAGTGCCAAAAGAAAGCTAACGTTACCAGGAATAAAACTCTAGAAGGGCAAAACCCCAGATTCGACCTCTACAGTAGACTAAACAATAGATGACAACACTAACAATTATCTGCCCAAAATTCAGAACAGTGGTAAAGAAAATATCATAACTTTCATTATACAGATCCAATGGAGATGATATTTATCTTCTTTGAAATATAATTTAAAGGGCTACAATAACTTATTTGGGTGGAGGTTCTGGAAATGCCTCTAACTAAATCAAAACCTAGGATCAAGCCGACAGATCTTTCTCGTCAGACAGACAAAACAGCGCGCACTAAACAAATCATATCTCCTAAACCGTAAGGCGGAATCACGTGATCTCGGTGGCTATGGAAAGCTAATAACAATACCTACAACGTTCTAAGAGATGGACAGGACAGAAAACGAACGCATCTTACCCAAAATCGACGTACAAGGTGGTGCACAGCAAGGGGAAGGGGGCGGCGGCTCCAAAGGGGGAGGGGAGAAATGTGGAGTTTAGGGTTTGGGGGTGGAACCCCCTCTTATGGCCAACCACCACATGGGCCCTCCTGGGCCGTGGCCCAGCCAGTTGCCGTGAAATCACGAAAACCCCGGTGAAAAGATGATTCGGTTTTTCGATTAGCTCCTCTTCCAAACTTTTTTAATAAGTCGAATCACCTTCGGGTATTACATTCTACCCCTTAACGGAATTCGACCTCAATTCTAACCGCAACTAATACCGAACGAATTTCCAAGGAGTTGAATTCAACGGATTTAACATGTACCGAAACAAACGGTTCGATATCGCTCACGCATGCGAGACTCTATCTCCCAAGTAGCCTCTCTCTCGAATAGAGAAACCACAAAGCAAAGATGTGAAGCGGCGTCGACCTAACAATCAACTTGAACTTTCTAGGTACACTCATCGAAGAGGATCAAGGTAAGACCTTACTCGATGGTCAACGTGTTTAACTTAATCTCAAACTTTGAATAGTCCTGCTGCTCTCTCTCAAGAAGAAGACGCACCTTACGCTATGCTTGGCGTATGTACCGTGACGGTCAAAGCGATAAGCCGACTTCCTAATTTCTTCTCTCGCCGGAAATGAAGAGAATCCAATCGAAAATAGAGAGTTCTCATCGCAACCACGCAATGTTAACTCTTCACCAAAAAGGTTAAATCCCAAATGTGACTATTCATCAGTAAAGCAATTCCACTTCCAATGAATCAATTTGCGAAAGAACACCACGAAAACCAAAAGAGAAATTTGCTTGAATACTCAAATCAAATATTTCTTTTACTCATCGAATGGAAAGATTCACCATGCCAACACTGCCCCAACTCAAAGTGCATAAAACACTTATCAACAGCACAAAACCCAAACGAGAAGCAAGGAAATGCATTATTTTCCGAGGAAACATCCTTTCTTCCGCTTCTCTCTTCGAGGAGTAAAACTTCTCTCCAATATTGGAATTCGAATTCATCGCATACCTCAAGAGATTAAACCTCTTAATTGAACATTATCAAATTATGCTCAAACTGAAATACATCATCCACACCATGGTGGAGAGACTCCATTGAATTTTTTTTGATTGCTCTAGACATCTCGTTCTACTATTCAACCTTAATTTGATTAAAGGCACCCAAAGCGCCACAAGATAGATACCACACAATCACATTACCTCAAATTTTCAAGAACAACTCAGAATCGTCAATACGCATGCTAATGTACTGCTTCAAAAGGGTCCTAGCATAAACAAATGCAAGGCCCAGATTTAACTTCCAAAACCTCTACAACAGATTGCTCTTATAACTGATAGTGAAATCATCGAATTAAATCTCCAACATTACCACCATTCTAACATACTCACTCATTGACATCATCAGAAATCACCCACACCATCTCGCAATGCTATCCAATTGCGTTACTCTATAAATTCAATCAAGGTTTCCATACCTCCGATAATCACCAACCTTTCAATCCTGAATTGAAGTTCTAGAATTTCACTATACCAGGTGTTAATCAGCCGTAACACTTTTCAGACTTACTTCGAAGCCAAACACTCCATGTGAATCAATATTTTTTTTCCTCAAGAGATACAGATCAAATCAATTTCACATTCTTCTACTCCTCCAATAACTTGGTAGCAAAATATCACCACTACCAAAACTTAACCACCACCAAACAGTTGCCAATAAACGCTTTGTAAAACCTTGCAACAAAACTTTTGGGTCTTTCTCAAAAGAAAGAGGCGAATAAGGACAAGCTTCGTCACACAGAAAAACGTTGTTCATCACGGCGAGCAAGAAACCATAAGAAATATTCGATAAAGGTGACTTTAGAAAACGAAAATTGAGTTCACAGTTGAGGAACACATTCCTCGTAAGATAATAGCAAATAACAACCGATAAGAAAACGGCATTACGATTGAAACTCGAAATCTTTTGAGTGAAAAGGGCAGAAAAATTTAGGCAATGAACTCATTAAACCTAGGTGGAGTCCACAATTGAAAACATGAGCCTCACAAGAAGAGAATGTCGGATCTATACAGATAAGAACAACGAGCATTCAAGATCAAAACGCTCGATCATCAAGAACCATTATAACTCGCAACAAATCGTTTTACGTGGCAAACTTCGTTTATCATAATTAATCGGGACCTCCAATAGGTCATGAACACAAAACTCGAAATTGAATCATTTTGGAAACATCAAGAAAGGTGGTCAAACTTTTTCTCTATAAAAGAATCAACCTTACTCTCACGCATCGATCGTGTCAATAAACCTTCTAAAGGAACATGACAAATCGGGTCATAAAAATTTTCAATATCAAATGGAATTGTAATAACAACTTATTCTAGAAAAGAATTCGTACGAAAACCACAAAGTTGAACAAACGTCACACCCAAAGACTACAAAACTCTAGAGAAAGGGATTTCGACACTTTTCTTTCCAAAGGAGGTTCTAAACTCCAACACTCCAAATATTCCAAAGAAATGAACATAGTCGAAATTTTCTTCAATGAACTTTGTGAAAGGAAATTTTCATTCTCCGAATCACAAACGGATAACCGAGCTACCCTTATCAACAAGAGAGATAGGGCTAACATAAAGAGAACGATCTTGTCAAGAATAATGTTCACAAACAAAGAATGAGAGCTCATGACGGAAAGGTAAGAAACTATTTTGAAAAACAAATAGGGTCTAATAGAAACCCGTAGCCCACAATCTTTGTTTGGGTGCAACCCCGACTTAAGCATAACCAAGCACTCCAAAAGGGTTTTAACGCTTTTCTTGTAAAAGAGATGCATCAAATTTCAACAAGCGAGGGTTCCAAAAGGAATAAATTGAGCCAATGCTTTCTCGTGTTAACGATCTTGCAACAAGAATTCTCATTAGGCAAACCATCAAACGAGTAAATGAGTCGCTCTTTTCCAATGAGAAAGAAAGAACAACTATGAAAATATCAATGTTGCCAATTTACAAAGATCATTCGTAGTAAAACAATTCGACAATCGAAAAATAATAATATTTTCGGAGTACCATTAAAGGCCTATTTAAACTCGTCTACCAACATCATGAACCCAAGAGAAATTCATCAATCGCCACCAGACAAGAATTTGTCAAATTCGAAAATCAAGGAAGAGAACGACGTACTAAAGCGGCCCAAGAGAAATATGCAAGATCAATACACACTTGATAAAGAACTTGCAAAAGAAGTCTTCCAATACCGAGATTCCAAACGAACGAATGAGTTAAATTTCCCCAACAGGGGTAAAACAAGTCTTTTGTGAAAAGAGGAATCTTGCATTTGAACTATGCTCACGTGGAGCAAAAATATCACAATAGTCGAAAGGGCAATATTTATTTCAAAGAACGAATCAGAGAACTGCTGGAGCTTGCCTTCTTCATTAAAACCCCAATTTCAAAAGAATTCACGAACTGCCAGGAACCACAACCAGGAAACCAGATATCAGTTCGAGAAAGGCAACAAGTTCATCAATGAGCTCATGCTCAATACTGAGCTTATGGAACAGAGGTAAGAAGTTCTCTAATATCATACTACAAGCAAGGTGTAGCCCGCAAAACCTGTGACATCAACCACGAACTCAAATGATCAACGCCCGCTAGCGAAACGCATAACTAATGCAATCAATTATGAATATATATATTTATATCGGATCATCTCATGACAATCATAGAATAATTTCATAGATAGAGGTTATCACATCATATCATGGTTTAACACATCATAGCACAACACAATTTAACAACGACTCAATACTCGAGTCACCACAATTAAAATGCGGAAGCAACAGTTTACCCAACCCCTCCTAATGTGCACAGTGTGTCAATTTAATATGTTTGAATGAACCACGGACCTAAAGCCCGCTCTGATACCAACTGTAACACCCTGGCTATTCGGAAGCTAAGATGTCACGCAAAACTATCAAACTACTAAGAATAGCATTAAAGCTGGATTATACAGATTCAATCAACAATAATTTCTAAAGAATGACAATAAACGATCACCGATTCATGGAAAAGAATGGATAAATGATATAATACCACGAGCAGTCAAGCAATACCAAAGTTGGATTATTACAAATGAAATTTATTTAACAAGTTGGCTTGATGAAAGGTAATAATAATTATTCGATTGGATAAAAGTGAAGTGCAGCAGTCGAACTACCCCACCAAATCACCTTGTCTTCTCCTCAATTACCTAATTAAAACATACAAAGCAAGGGTGAGTCAAGACTCAAGCAAGTACATACAAGAATAATCAAACATAGAGTGGACAACACAATCCAGTTGAATTACGAACAAATCTTGGAACACATATATGATTGAATGGAATGAATACATGAATGGATGGAATGAAAGAATGCATTGAAGGAATGGACTAATCACGACTTATACTGGGTATAGCGAGTGATACACCCGTCGGTGTTCACTTAAGCCCGTACTTCACAAAGCACGGGACCCAATCACCGCATCGAAGAACGCTTCATACGGTGTCCAAGTTGCCACATTGGAATGGTGGTCAACACTACCCACATTGGAATGGTGGGTTTTCAAATGCCCATCTTTGGAATTGATGGGTCTTTCAAATGCCCATACTGGAATTGATGGGACTTACTAAAAGAATCCACTTAGTGGTCATAATGAATTTTATGAATGAATATGATGATTTCTCATGGTATGAATGAATAACACACATTAGTGGAAAAGACACATGGCATTCAACAACATGTGTAAACAAGTATGAGTATGCATTCCCACACAACATAATATATCAAGGATGCCACACAAGTTAGTTGCATGTAATGGAATGCAACAACCAAATGAATGCTAATTCTTTAATCACAAGAATCATCTTCTTGAAATGAAATAAACATCAGGATGGATAGAAAAAGGCATTCACAATTTATCCCAACATCAAGCAAACAATTGGAAACATCACCAAACAGCATAGGGTACTTGTCTTCCGCGATGTGACGTAATAGGAGGACACGAAGATGCCCCTCCACTCACCGCCTCACCGCCTACACAAATGTATAATCGAAATAAGAATAACAAGGTATGACATTGCTACAAGAGCCCTTCCATCCCCTCTATCTCTCCCACCCAAACAACGGGATCAATTTTACCAAGTTTACCCAACAGCCCGATTACCGCTAAACTGGCAGCGATACTAGAAAAAAATCACCATTAATTATCTGTAACTCCAAAAGACCTAAAACTAGTGCTCACTGAATCTTAACAGATCAGGCTACAAAACATTAGTTGGTGGAATCCCCTGATTCGGCCAAAACAAAGGGCTAATTAACAGCTAAACACAACCCATCTACGTCTGTCCAGAATACAGATCAGAGATAAAGAAAATGGTGTAACTTTTAACCTATTGATCCAATTAGAATGATTCTTATCAGCTTGGAAAGATAATTTTAAGGGCTAAAATAACTTAGTTGGGTGAAGCTTCTGATTCGGCCCCTAATTTGAACAAAATCGAGGGACAAACCTACTGACCTTAGTTTTCAGACAGACCGGACAGTTCGTAATCAAAAATTCATATCTCCCAAAATACAGATCGGATTTTCCTGATCTCGGTGCCAAAAGAAAGCTAACGTTCCCAGGAATAAAACTCTAGAAGGGCAAAACCCCAGATTCGGCCTCTACAGTAGACTAAACAATAGATGACAACACTAACAATTATCTGCCCAAAATTCAGAACAGTGGTAAAGAAAATATCATAACTTTCATTATACAGATCCAATGGAGATGATCTTTATCATCTTTGAAATATAATTTAAAGGGCTACAATAACTTATTTGGGTGGAGGTTCTGGAAATGCCTCTAACTAAATCAAAACCTAGGATCAAGCCGACAGATCTTTCTCGTCAGACAGACAGAACAGCGCGCACTAAACAAATCATATCTCCTAAACCGTAAGGCGGAATCACATGATCTTGGTGGCTATGGAAAGCTAAGAACAATACCTAAAACTTTCTAAGAGATGGATAGGACAGAAAATGAACGCATCTTATCCAAAATCGACGTACAAGGCGGTGCACAGCAAGGGGGAAGGGGGGCGGCGGCTCCAAAGGGGGGAGGGGGAGAGAAATGTGGAGTTTAGGGTTTGGGGGTGGGAACCCCCTCTTATGGCCAGCCACCACATGGGCCCCTCTGGGCCGTGGCCTGTGCCCAGTTGCCGTGAAATCACGAAAACCCCCCGGTGAAAAGATGATTCTGGTTTTTCGATTAGCTCCCTCTTCCGAAACTTTTTCTAATAAGCCGAATCACCTTCGGGGTATTACATTAACTGTACAACCGCATGTCTTATATGGGCGAGACTTGGCTAATTGATTAGCGATATTTTAATTTGGTTCTGTTTGGGTTGTGTTTGGTGCAAGAGGGGGTCATGTCTGGTCGGTTAGACATTCAGTGTTGAAACCTTAGCGAGTAGAACCGGGTCAAAATAGAACTTTGTAAAGGCTTTGACGCGTGCTCTAGACTGCTTACCTAAGGTAGTGAGCAGTGGTATCAACGGATGCCAAACAAACTAGAGAAGTCGTGTTATGTGAAAAAAGATGTACAACCTCCGCATAGTATAAAACTATTCAATAGCCGTGTTACCGCATGTCTTATATGGCGAGACTTGGCTAATTGATTAGCGATATTTTAATTTGTGTTCGTCTTTGGACTTGTGTTTGGTGCAAGAGGGGGGGACATGTCTAATTGGTTAGACATTTTAATTTGGTTCTGTTGAAACCTTAGCGAGTAGAACCGGTCAAAATAGAACTTTGTAAAGGCTTTGACGCGTGCTCTAGACTGCTTACCTAAGGTAGTGAGCAGTGGTATCAACGGATGCCAAACAAACTAGAGAAGTCGTGTTATGTGAAAAAAGATGTACAACCTCTGTATAGTATAAAACTATTCGAATAGCCGTGTTCACAGTTATGGACGTGTCCGGGGATTTTACACGAGAGGTAAAGTTTCTTCATAAAATATGTTAGAGTATGAATGGAAAGTTCACTTGATGAATATAATGTTCATTTGGTGAATGGATAATTCACTTGGTGGTTTGTCTTGGGAAGTGGATGGCTAGTTCGCTAGTTGTTTCAAAATAATTGTTTACTTATTTTATTATTTGTTGAAATTACGTATTTCAATCTATTTATTGTATTTATCAGCAATGCTACTTTCTGCAAAAGAACCATACAGCTAACCTTTGGCAAACTTTGTATGAATATTATTTGCATACATTTCTCTATGGCTTGTTGAGTACTTTATATACTCACAGTTGAGTACTTTATATACTCACAGCTTTACGACTTTGTTGATCAGCTGAAGAATAACAAGCTGCTCAAGAGTTCTTTCAGAAGGATGACTATGAAGGTTTTGCGGATTAAGATACGTTCTCCACTCGATTGCCTACTTGTATGTTGATTCGCCTTTCCAAGTTTCTCGTTCCGCTGTAAGAGTTTATTTAGCCCTGCGTGATAAGTTAAGTAAACGTTGACCATAAGGTCTAGTTATTATTATTATTTATTATTTTGAGATCTTTTTAGTTAAATCGAATAAATAGATGGTATATCATCACTATTTTCTATGTGAGCTAGCTACTGATCTGGGTCTAGTTCAGAATACACAGAGGGTTCCTAAGATGCATTTTCGAGTCCCGACACAGCAACGGCTTCAAATGGAAAAACTCATGATGACATAGTTGTATATTGTTTCGTGTGATACAATTTAGAGTCCAAATTGACCCAATTTGATGTTTTGACATGGGAGATATTGGCCCCGCAAGGAAGGCTGCACAGAGAATCAGAGTCTGCAATAGAGTCAACTTCCATGGCTCGTGTGGGAACGAAGACGATGTTTTCAGAAAACCTCCATGAAAGGAAAGATGAAACTCTCCGTTAGCAAAACGGGAAAAAGGAATAACTCAATTACGAGTTCAGGAGAGAAATTTATGGCCTTTTGAAGGTTCGCTGCACAGAAGAAAAGCAGAAAACCGACTTGAATTTACATTGTACTCTGAATCAAATTAAATATCGGTTATTTCCAACTCTACCACATCTAAGACACGACCCTCCAGTCCCTTGGCCTTTAAATAGGGCCCCAAGGGTGCCATCCAAAGCATCCAATCTTCGAATTCTTCCCTCGCCACTTCGGGAGGTCGAAGCAATGTTCCACAATGTAATTAGATCTAAATTAGAGATTAGGCATTAGAGAGCGCTCTAATTAGCCTCTCTAATTAGGGTTATAATTAGCCTTTCTAATTAGAGGGGGGCTCTAATTTAGCTCTAATTAGGGATGGTTCTAATTAGATCCAGGATTCGGAGCGTCTACGCTGAAAGGCTGCCGGAGTCTGCAGCTTCTGTAATCTTCTCAGTTGTAAACATTCCTCTGTACTTCCTTTGTTTTCATGCTTTGCTACGACGATTGTTATATATTACATCTTTGACCATCCTATTGTGTCTTCTTGATATCATGCTTGTTTCTTAGGTGGTAATTAGATCGATTTAGTTATCGATTGTTTAGCCCTAGATTTAGGCGTGGTGTTTAGATCTAGTGAGCGAAACTATATCAAGTTGTACAAGACTTGCTACACTAAGATTAACCTTATCACGTGACGGTGAATCGGTGAAAAAGGTGGTTTCCATCAATTTAGCATTGCAACCTTTGATCTAGTTCTTCTGACCTTGCCCTAGTTTGATCGTTCTAGCTTTTAGTCTTATTACTCTGTGCCCAACTATCTTTTTGTTAAAGTTGGATTATATTTATCATTCTTGTCCATTTACCCTAGGTAGTTAGATGAATTTTAGATTGTTGAACCCTAGGCGAAGCTAGTCCATCCTCTATGGATACGACAACCTTGGAATACTCTAGATGAAAAGCTACAATTGATCTCATGCGTTTGCGGTTGCATTTGACTGCACGTAGTTTGCGTCAATAGACAAGAACGACAAGAATAAGAAGTTTGGTGTAACGGGTTGCATCAAGTAACTTGGGCCAGTGTAAGTGTTGAGGCTGTTCAGTGGGAGCAAGATGGGAGTGACTTGCCGGCATGAGGAAAACCATTGATGAACCTATGCAATGGCGAAGCATGACGGCGTAGAGGAGAAGCGATTTAGGTCATGAGGAGAACAAGATCACGAAGAGACAGATTTGGGAGACCCGGATCGTCATCCGCTTCGAGAAGCATGCATAACTGTGAGACTCGATTATGTGTGGGCTTAACGGGTGCCTATTATTATTTTCTCTCTAGATGTAGCCTCCACTATATAAGGGGAGGTGCAGGATTTGCACATGCACCTAAGCCAGCCGAGCCTAGAAACCTTAATTTGAGTTTTGGGAAAAATTGAGAGAATAGAGGAGTTTGAGAGATGTATTGATAGAAAAATTGTGGGATTGGGTGCTCATGAGTGAGATTTTATCTTCTATGGTGGAGTGGCTATAAACCTTCAATTTCTCAATATCTATCCAATCAAGTTTGTGCAAAGATGAGTTCTCTCTTGTTCTTGCTCTCTTATGATTTTTTGGTTCTTGTGTTCAAAGGGTTTTGCCTTTGTCTTGTGCTGTGATCTTGCTTGCTAGGACTTGTGTAAATTGATTTAAAGTCATCTTGACCATCTTTTTCCACGATCTAGCATTTGGATCAAGTTTATGTTTTCACCCAATTTTGAGCCCTCTTGCAGACAAGCAAGAATTTGATGGAAACTAGGTTATGATCGTCTCGATCTTCGATTGTAATAGGTCTCCGTCCTTCTCGTAGAGCTATGTCTAAAATCTCAAGTAATTTGGATCTCTAGATCAAAAGTTATGCCATTTTGTGGATCTAAAATCATGCTGATTTTGCTGTCAGTTTGGGGGAGTGGTTAGACCGACCAAGGGGTGATGAAGTCTGATCTTATTGGTTTCAACTCAAGTCTTTCGCTGTGATTTTGAGACCTCGATCTATATAGCTATTTGAGTGAAAAAAGAGTTGAACTCCAGAGAAGAAAAAGTGAGCTCCTATTCACCTCCTCTAATCGCTAACACAGTCCAACAGGAGGCGCTTCGAATCTAGCTCTCTAGCTAGCTAGCATGTGCAATGGGAGATCGAAGTGACTCAAGGTGTCAGCTCTAGATTCGAGCTAAGGCCTAAGGGTTCATCTTGCATGGTCCATTAATTTGAGTGGTGCAGCTGTATATAGTTCTGGGTGAATTTACAGAAGATCCATACTATTTGAGTAAGAAGTGAGATGACTCATGTTATTACATTGGATTCACATGCTGTTGTAGAAGAGAAGAGTCCTCAATTTAATTTTGACGCACGGTTTCAACTACTCCCCCGTTTCAGAGATATAGGACGTTTTAGAAGAAAAAAAACGCAGTTAAACTTTCTTAACTCTAACTACTAATATATATATATATAAATATTTATATTGGTCACATGAAAATAATATCATTAGATTTGTTATGAATTTTTTTATAATAGAATAATTGTATACTATTTTACGAACATATTCATATAAAAAATAATTATCAAAGTTACATGTTAGAGACCATGAACGTCATATATTATTGAATAGAGTGAATATTAAGCAAAAACTTGCAGCCATGGTTCATTCCTAATCAAGTTAAGCACTGTGATTATTTGATAATGTTGCCTATTGGCATTCTAATTTCATAGTTTCAAGTATTAAGTAATTGACAACCTCTACCTCTAAATTTAAAAAAAGGTAGTAAAGCTCATAGATGCTCCCAAATTCATGCAGAATCAAGCTGAGATGCAGCTACTTCTCTCTCACCGGTTTGGGAACCGGTTTGGGATTTGGGGCAGTGTCGGTTTGGCCGAAAATCGAAAAATTTTGATCAAAATTTTTAAATTAATTTTTTCCCCCGATTTTGACCAATTTGAACTCTTACCGGGGCGGGGGGGTGTTCTGGTAGGACCCATATTCACGGGTTTTGGCCCAAATCAGCCGGTTACCCGAACCCTGAGGACAACTACATTACTTGTTTTGTGAAAGCAACAAGCAACTGTAATACAATTACCATTTTTTTAGAGGAAAATACAATTGAGAACACTAGAATTTTGGAGAGAGAAATAGCAACAAGAGCATCTCGGCCCAGCATATTGGACTAATTAGCAGTAATCAACACCAACACATTTCGGCCCGGTTTCACATGGCAAGCAACTGCCGTATTTAGCGTATAAAGGATGACATTCTTTTTCCTCTGAAGAAGGATGTCTGTTTTTCTTTACAGAAAAAAAAAATCCATGGCCAGGAGGAACAGACCAGCAGTACAGCCTGTGCAGGTGACTAATTAGCTTCACCATTCTAACTAAAGCTGAGATTTGACAACTGCAAATAACCCTGCAAATTAAACAACAAGAACCGAAACTCACATTCATCATGTAGCTTGAACATGAGCATTGTACTAAATCCATGATCCAGAAATAGGGATGATAATCGGGTGCGGCGGGTACGAGTAGTGCTCGCCTATATCCATACCTACGACCCCGAATTCCCCCACGGCATACCCGCGAAGGACGACGGGCAAAAAACCTCGCCCATGCCCGTCGCCCGCTGGTATGCCCGTTTACCCGCGAATAATGCATCGCCGCCTGTGGGTACCCATCGCCCGCGGGCATGTTCGTTACCCGCGAGCAATGCATACATCAAGTTCATCGTAATTCACACATCAATGGTTGATCACACATTTAATAACTAATAAAGTTCATCACAATTCACATATCATGTTCGATAAGATAACTAATCAAGTTCAACAAATAAAATAAAAATACAAACTGACATAGTTCCTTAGACATACGGGTAGGTTACGGGTAATCGGGCGAAGCGGGTACGGGTGGAGCTTACCCATGCCCACACTCGTTTACCCGATGGGCAGGGAATTGTGCCTGTTTTTATGCCCGTGGGCAAATAAAGATGCACATACCTTCATCTATTAGGGTATTCGCCCGCGGGCACGCGGGTAACCATGCCCTGCCACCCGGACCCCACGGCCACCCCTGCACCGATCAAGTGAGACGAGCTCATTTAATTAGTTAGTTTATGGGAGCACGGCCGGATGCTATCGAGGAGGACGGTGAGTTCGTCGACGACGTCGAGCACCATGGCGCTGGAGGTGAAGATGAGCGCGAACTTGTCGTGTAGGCCCATGATCAGGACCCAGAAGAAGAGGCCAATCACCGGGGATGTGATTTTTTACCAGTTGATCAAGGTGAAGAAACACGTCTCCTAATCTGTGATATCTCTACTACTTAAAAGAAAGAATTAGTGGCGGTCCGTCCTCCTCATGTGATGTGAGCCGTTAAATCTATATTTCTTCGTGAAATGTGAGCCGTTAGATCTCGTTCTTTCTCGGTTCCTCTCGTGCGTACGGTTGGCCACCTATAATATTCCCTCCACTCCCTAGATTCCAACTACCCAAGCTGGTGCGCAAGAAGTCCAAGGATTACATCGATCTTTCTAAGAACGGGTTGCCGATGGATCACTTGCATTGTAGACGGGAATTGAAGAGAGGAAGGAATTGAACTAGTACTGTTAAAAGCTTCATTAGTGGACGGTTAACGAGATATAATTTTTTTTAATCTGTAGCAAAACACATGAATTGAACTAGTACTGTTAAAAGATTCATTAGTGGAAAAGTTTCACCAGAGACGAAGTTCAATCTTGTATAAGATTGTGCATGCGTAGGTAATAGGTTCTTGTGTACGTGGGAGGCCGACGGTCAGTGGGCTGCTTGCGATTCTGCATGGCTCTTTTATTTAGGGGAGCCCATTGCTGACTATGAATTTATGATCGTCAGTGGGTTGCTTTATGATTATGATTATGATTATGATTATTTTGGACGGGAAGGGTTGCTTTATCATCAAATGTGCATAATTTGTATCATCGTATTGCTATCACAAAAAATTAATGATCCGACGTGTGTTGGAGCTGTAATGGAGGTAGTATTACACAATTAATGAACCGTATAAAGTGGGGACATCTCGAGCGGTGAAGCTGTGAGTGTATGACTCCACTGACTATTCTTCAAGTGTCAACTTTCATCCATGCGTCGTTGAGTATCTTTATTAGTGCTTACCTTCTGTCAAATTAATTTGTCCGAAATGTTCAATTTCGAAGAGCTTTTAATTCACATCTTTGCCAAAAAAAAAAAAAGCTCTTTTGTTACTACCCCGATTAAATTTCACAGCTCATGTTTTAACCACCAGGAGAATGCTATTCTACATCGAACCAAAACCATTACTACACAAATACATAACAGTAAGAAAGCTCTGTACACGGGCATTGTGTTCAATAGAAGAATGTCACCATACATATACCGTCGGAATGGAGCTGCCTTTGAAAACAGAAGTCACGGTACCAGAAACATTCCATCGGATCAAGCATAACTGCATAAGTAAAGCGATCTCGTTATCCAATCATAATACATGCAAATATACTAGTTCAAAAACGATTAGATGTGCAGATCCATTAAAAGGTATCTCCATTCAATTGACATCGATGCAATCGTTTGCTCCTTAAACCTGATGCCAGTGGTAAGATTTGCTTGCGAATGCGTACGAGAGCTTTGCTTCCAAGTGCAACCAGACTGACACCTTGTTGTTGCACCTACCCAGTAAAAGAACTCACAGCCAACTCAGATGCGGACCCAGCTTGCTGATTGCTGCTGAAATTACCTAGCAAAACAGAGTGTGACCAAACAGGAACATGCATCAGTATGAGAGAATGGAATTGTCTGAATCTTTTGTCTTGGTAATGTTCAGTGCAAGTGTGACAAAGGGCTTGGTCTGGCATAACGTGCAGCGTATATATAAATGCCCTGAATGCCCATGAAAAAATGTCAGAATAGGTACAAAGCAGAAACCAGTCTGAAAATAAGAACATCAGGCGAGAAGTCAGAGGCTGAAGAATCATTTCGTCATTTGCTCATGGGCAGTCCCAGTCAGGTTATCCTCTAATTACTTATACTGCTATTTCAGTAAATTTAGTCTTTTCCTTCCTCTCTTCCTCTTGTCATGTATTCTTCAGTTGCTCATCTAAACCAATGTGCAATGTTATGTTACAACACTAGTTATGTTGCATCACAGTTCACACTTCAGATGACAATACCATAAACTTTCTCAATTATGTTGTTGCAAGCAGGGCACTGTATCAGAGAACACAGTTTCAGCTGAGGAGCTACAAATTCGTGATGAGTTGGAGGCAGACATAGAGGAGGATTTAGAACGAGAGATCATCGACAACATGTGCCGCCTTGCTCGTCACCTGCAGAGGTTGTATCAACAGAAGGATAGGAGAGAACTTGCTTGCTCAGCTAATAATTACCAGCTGCCACTGTCCCATACAGCAAATGCAGTTCTTTCTGAGATGAATATCAGGATCAAATTAAATTGGCAATGCAGGATAGACATAACCAAGGTTGAGCAAGATACTTCTGCCATTCAACCGAAGTCATTCCCCACTACTGATCAATTTGACAAAAGGCAAGGATCTACAAAGATAAGGCGCAGTGATAGAGTTTATTGCACGAAGCAGCAGAACCATCCAGTTGTACCATGGAGATAAGTAAATGAATACGGAATATGCATTACAATTGAAGAATAATAATATGATACACAACTTCGGGAGCAAGTTAAACCTTTTGGGTCACTTATTTTCTGGTGTGCCAGCAAATAAATCATATTATGTAATTCAACTATGTACAAGAATGTGACCTTTTCATGGATAAATCAATTAAAAAATATTTTTACATGGTTGGAATTATTACAATCACTTGACGACAGGGACACGATTGGCGACATTTCAAAGGATATGGGACTCTAATGAAAAATCAGGGTGAAAATGAGGGAGTGAAGAAAATTTAGTCGATAGTTATAGCAAAGGGGAAGCTTATTAGGGATGGAAGTGTAAACAAGTTAATCTTGATAATGCCACTGTGAGTCTGTGACCACTCTAAGTTGGCTACAAATATGAAATGCAATAAAACCTCATAATGAGCTAGCTGAAAATCAACACAATTATTGTTGAAGACTCCTAGTTAGATTCACAATTTTTTGCCTCGTGTTATGGATCATGAGATCATCTTATGTTTATCTTAGTTGGCTACTTGGTTATGCAAGTGCTTGTGCATATGCTACGAATGTGTGTCGGCTAGTATGTCTGTGCGTGCACTCATGGGTGTCAATTCCGAAATTTTGTGACAAGGTGTACTCGCAACTAACAAGTTAGTAAGATGGCTAGATGAGGATATGCGTTTGACATATCAACTGATGGATTTCCAATTAACCTATCTCATCTTTTCTAATTGTTTATTTGTACTACTGTCTATTATGGTATATGGAAACTTGGCCTACTTTTCAATGTTATTCTTAGGCAATATAAAACGATCTCATTGTATTAGCTATTTTTCTTATTTTCTTGTTCGTAATTTTCTTAATGCCCCCTTTTCCATGCAATATTCCTGTTTACTGGTGGGAGGGAAAGTAACTTTCTATTCTCTCATGATATGTAGCGCGTGGTCAATTCTAGTGGTTGTGCAGAAAGACTAGTGACTAGTCTCTTTGGTTGAGCACCATCGCTGTATTGAATATGCAAATGGAGCTTTTGTCAAAGAGCCTATCTTCAATGGGACAACTATTCCCTACCAACGAGCAGTTAAGGTTTCTATTTGCTTGATATCATACCATGAACTGAATTCCAGAGATTGTGCACAAAACAAAATGGTCATCCTTCTCCTGAAAGACTTGCAACATCAGGATGATGGGGATGTAAACATCATACACAATTAGAACACAAAGAAACTAAAGGTACACACTACAGAGCAAAACAGCAATGCTAAGTGATCACATCCTCATAAAATGTGTATCATTGTATCACAATCCCCTAGTTGGCTAGTTCTACAGAACCAATGTTCACCAAGGTGCTAGGCACTAGTCGGGTGGCAGACCAGCGCCTAGCACTATCGGGTCTAGGCGTGGCTAGGCGGGATAAATCGGCTAGGCAGGCTAGGCGGGAGAGTGTCTCCTAGCGCCTAGGCACCGCCTAGGCGGAATAAGCGGCTGCCTTTTAGAACACTGCACAGAACAATACATACTATACTGCAAACAGCACAACTCAATTATTTGTAGCGATACTAAAAAAAATCATATAGTTGTTAATGCCTTAAAGGGCAAACAATTCATTGCAATATTCTTCAAGTAATATGCTCATCTGCTCAAAAAGCAAACTGTATTCATATAGTACTATTAGCAATTTACCACTAGCACACGAATTATCAGCGTGGTGAACCATGCATATGCAGGCCCAGCAAAATTTAAGTATACACCGCAGAAGGACATGGACACCAGCACGACAATAGATAACCACCTGACAAATATTTACCACCATTTTTAACAAAATCAATATATCCAAATATCAGAATGGTGTCCTATGATAACTATTTACCATCATTTTTGGAAGTGTGCAAATAAGATTCCACTAAACAATTTCTCAATAAATTAAAAGGGGGCAAAATGAAAGAAAATACGGTAAAAGAAAATGACCATACATGGGCACTTTCGTATCAGACTCTCCTGAAAAAGTTGAAACCACAAGAAAGCTTTGTATTGATAACTCATTCAAAACAGGGCCACACACCTGAGTTTAGGAAATTTGATACCATTAATCTATGCAGCCTGGATCACTCCTAAACATCAAAATGTTTGGTAAGAGCCTATTTACTGTGGTGGTACGTTGCTGCTGACACCACCCAACCCCGCTTTCTGCCCCAATTCCGTGAGTTGCTGAATAAACTCCACCCCATTTAGAATCTCTGTGGATCCATATATGACATGCTTGGGAGGCTGTGAGCGTTGTGCTAGCTCCATCAAGCTCCTGTACTCGATGTAATTTCCACCACCAATCATGAAAACAATTGCTTCTCTGAAGGGTCCTCTGAACTGCCCACCAGTTCCAGATCTAGGGGCCCGTGGATCAAACAATAGGTAGTTGTCCACCTCTGGGTTTGGTTTCCCTTCCATCAGAGCTTCAACTGTCCTTGTCAGGGCCAGCTGCCTCCCATCAGACAAGAGATTCTTCACACCCGCCGTCACAGCACTAATAGACTGCCCGTAAAGCTTCTCTGCCCAATCAACAATGTTGTTTCTGCTTGCTATGCTTGATGCAGCAGCAAACTGGGTGTTCAGTGACTTTATCCTCTTCACATACTGGAATGCAGACATATCCACTTCCGACTCCCTCAGCGCGGCCTCAACCTGCTCCAATTCAGATGAAGGTGGTGTCTCAAAGGACAGCAGATAGGTCACAGCCAGGCGGAGCTTATCCTCCTTGGTACCCTTCCCTCTGAGGAGGCTGAGCAGCATGTTCCGGTCAACAGTGCCATTCACAAGCATATCATTCTCACACTCACAATATCCATCCAGAGACCTCTCCTTGATATTCCCAAGCAACGCAGTTGCAATATTCGTGTGCTTATCAATCATCTTCTTCCGTTCTGTCAGCTCTGGGAGCGAGTTCACCGCATTCATGAGGTGCTTGGTGTTGCCAATAAGATCTGTGCCATCAAACTCAACCCCATCCCTGCCGCCACCTGTGCGCTGGTTCACCTCATCCACATCCTGCTTGTACTTGGCGAGCTGGGCCTCGATTTCCTCGGCCACTTTGGGGAATGGCAACCAACTGTTTGCCACCCAGAATGGGTCAGAGTCATCCAAATCATATTTCTCTACAGGCAACTTCAACTTGTTCAGCTTCAAGCCGAACACGTCGTGGACCAACGGGCGGTAGCTCCAATCGTGTTGTATCCCCACTGACAGCTCGAAATTCCTGTCGAACAGGCACAGGACCGGGCGCTGGAACGACGCGACGGCGGCGGACGCAGCCTCCGTGAAGAGGTTTGGCTTGGCGAGGAGGTGATCGCGGAGACGGGCGTCGAGCGCGGCCGCGACCATCTCGGCCGGCCCGCCGCGCGCGCATCTGATGACTGGCACGGCGCCGAGCGTGGCGGCGACACAGAAGAGACCGAGCGCGACGGCGTCGACGAGCGCGGTGATGTCCGCGTCGGCGGCGGCGGGGTCGTTGAGCGCGACGTAGGCGCGCGGCTGGGCGAGGGAGAAGAGGCCCTCCTCGAGGCAGACGAAGTCCAGGTACTGGTCGGCAACGCGCGCGAAGTGGTGCGCGGAGCGGGACGCGGCGGCGGCGGAGGCGAGGCGCTCAAGGACGGGCCGCGGGACGCAGGTGGAGAAGTTGATGTGGAACGAGGCGTAGAGCCCCGCGGCGGCGTCGGCGGCGATGCGGTCGGCGTTGGCGGGCGTGGGTCGGACGAGGTAGACAGCGGGCGCGTCGGGGACCTGCTGCCGCGCCTTGTCGATGTTGAGGTGGAGAGTGACGCCGTGCCTGCGGAGGTCGCCGACGCGGATCACCGGCGAGAGAAGCGCGATGCAGGAGGAGTCCATCACCAGGATCTTGTACGCCTCCTCCTCCCCCTCACCGCCGCCGTCCGCCGACGGCTGCTGCTGGTTCAGGTGCAGCATCCGCACGATCAAATCTGGATCAGAGACAAGAGAGCGCGGTTACAGCCACCGATGTAGATCAGTAGAGAGAAGGGAGGAGCAAAGTGGAGATGCGTTCGAGCTTACCGAGCTGCTTCTTGCGGAGGCTGAGCGCCATGGCGGTGCTCCGGCGATCGCCGGCGTGGATCGGATCTGAGAAGGGGGTAGGGAACAGAGAACCACCGGGAGTTGGGGCAATTGAGATTGTTTTGTTGGAATAGCCATTCGATCGTGGCCGTTGGTTTATTTTTGATGGCCGTCATGACTCATGAGGCGCAAGCCTAGATACATAATTTTCCATTTCGTGAGGGGTTCATGCACAAAAAGATCTATTGGTAGAACATGAGCCTAAGTTCATCTAAATGTCATCCGATGATCCATGACTGACATGAAAAGCCATCAGTGCCTTACTCAAGCACTAGCTATTCCTGCATTTTCCCAAGAAAAACAAGAAGAGAAGCATATGTACAACCATGTCGTCACGCTCCTTTTGCTTCCACCTTGTACCGCACTAGTAACACAGTAACCATTATTATAATCATTGTTGTCTTTTCTCTACTACTAGCTACATGCTCGTGTGTTGATATGCAGAAAAAATATATTATCTTAGCATGTTGAGCTATTGTTTGTCGTTGCTGAGCTTAGCCTACGACACTCCATCTACTCTCGTCGGGATGTCACGGTGAGGTTAACTCTGGCCTACTTCGTGCTTTGCTACCGCGTGTTTAGTACTTATGATCAAACTCCGATGCGGCCAGCGTAGCACCTCAACTATTGTGCTTGCGCTACACCTTCGACTCTGCGCCATGCGCTACGCCCACTCCACCTGCGACCCAACAACGTGGCCAATGCCTCCCTAGCAGTGTCATCGATGTCCGGATCACCAGCCTCGCCCTTTAAACGGACAATAAAAACATGATGATGATAGCCTAGCCACATGACCACATGTTGTCGTGATGCAATTAAATATATATGTGAATGAAACACATGCACACAATAGAAAAAATAGTATCTACAATCAACATACAAATAACACTTCCAAAGCACTCAACCACTGAGTGGCAGCCTAGCAGGGGCGCAATAGACATGAGGATGGACACACACATGTATGTGCACATACGCACCAGCGAAGCGCCACCATGGACAACCCGACAACATGGGTATCCTCCGGAGAACGTAAGGCGAGGTGGAGGAAATGCGTGTCGTTCTAATCTAGCAAACCACTGCCGGGTAGCGCTAGTTGGTCGACGCCGATGTGAAGCATGTGCCCAGCCCCGAGTTGTTGAGGCAATCTTCTCTTCCCTCATGCTTCTCTGTTTCAGCTTCGTCAGTCCAACCTCAAACGCCGAGCTACCGAGGCCATAGTCATGCAGTGTGGTTACACAACGCTCATGCCTCTTGATCTCGGCCTGGTCACTACCGCACTTGGCGTGCCTGCTCAAAGTTTTGTTAGAATTTGTTTGTTGAGATCAGGGTGATTTACACGAAGCCAAGTATCATGTGGCTTATTGATATGAACGTTTTTGTAGCTAGAAGCCAAGGGGGGTCAGGAGAATGGAGGCAGAATCGATCAAGTAGCGGAGACCCATATGTTGGCGTGATTGAAGCTTGTAGTGGAACAATCGAGATGACGAGAGATAGAACAAAGAACATATCACTCACCACCACTACACTCTTTTTAAGTATTAAAGATATATGGCAAATGAACCACAGTATCTATTATCATTCACATGACCACACTCTGGCGTCCTCTTTTGTCTTGATAGGCATGCCAGCTTCAAGTAGTGCTTGATTTCAAACCCACGCTAAGATGAGAAAAATAAAAATGATTGGACAAAATTGTTAGTCCAAGAAGAGAAATCGTTCCGTCACCCCATGACCACAATTTCGTACACTAAAGGCAAGTTTGATCTATAGCCCCGGTTTATATACCCACAAGATTTAATTAATATTTGATTTTGT
This sequence comes from Hsuehochloa calcarea, assembly GCA_036346395.1. Lineage (NCBI taxonomy): Eukaryota > Viridiplantae > Streptophyta > Magnoliopsida > Poales > Poaceae > Hsuehochloa > Hsuehochloa calcarea. Next base: position 13,752,177 of record CM070611.1, on the reverse strand, counting down.
TCCAACTGCTGACATGGCCTTTGGAATCTTGGTAAAGCCCAAGTGTCCGAAGTCAAACTTCTGGGCAACTCAAGGACGGCAAATTCCATAGCCAAAATTTGGCAGCATGGCTTGCTGACGTGGTGTGTGGTTGGTTGCATTAGTTGGTTGGTTAGTTTAATTAATAAGTTTGAAATTACCATATTTTTTTAATCGTGTGTATGATTTGATTTGTAATATGTTTAAACTATTATATTCCTTGTGATTTAATCAACAAAACAATACCCATATTAGCTATATTTTTGTGTAAAAAAATTAGATGCCATGTGAGACCCACATGTCATACTCACAATTTTAGCAAACTTTGGCATGATTACAATCCAAACACAATAATTTGCACTCCAATTTCAGTATTACCTGTGAATTGGTATAGCTACTATTCAAACACTATTTTTTCTTCAAGTTTTGGCATTGACAAATTTTGTACAGTTACTTGGGGTCATAATTGGAGTGTATATATGTGTGTGTATAAATCACTCTGTATATATGTGTGTGTATAAATCACTCTGGCCTCGAACCTTGTTTCTAGTTCCAACTGCAAGGATATATCTATAATTACCTTAAGATGTAGCTAGCTTACCACTTTGCTATACGTTGTGGTTAAAATCGCAAAATCGGCCGTATCGGCAAAAAATTCCCTCGAACCTTGTTTCTAGTTCCAACTGCAAGGATATATCTATAATTACCTTAAGATGTAGCATTTTAGCATGTGTCTCCCTACTTTCTGTCTAGTTGGTGTGTCTAAAGAATTTTTTACAATTAGGATAACCAATGAAAGTACTTAACTTTTTTAAGGAAAAGAGAGTAATTAAATTTTAAGTCATATAATTTTTTGATTGCCAGTATCTTTACGGAATGTTTGCTCCCCACCGTATATAGGGCTGTTACTGTACACAACCAATCATACGACTATTACCCCTTCATCCTTCGATATTTTTTAAAAAATAAATTTTTTATAAAAAATATAATATATTTTTTTACAAAATTAGGCTACTATCGTCATTTGGAACGATGACAGTAGCCTAGTCAGTGGCGACAGGGAATTGAACCGTACAAAGAGGTCTATGTCGCCAGTTGGGAGTTAGTGTAGCTGAAGGGAACAAGGTTATGATAGTCATATATACGCAGGACGAGAGAGGAACGATGGGATTTGGTCCTTCTTGCTTAGGCATATGCCAAACCCACTTCTGCATCGGTGGCTGAACAAGAAGGGGGTTGTGATGTCGAAGAAGAAGTCGTGGACTCTACCCACAGCACAGCACACACAATGGACGAAGGTCCAGGAGTTGCTGATCCTGTCGATAAAGACCATGTGGAAGGAGCTCCTTCGGGCTTACTAGGCAAGCTAGTGGGCTTACTGACAAGGGTGAAGAACTGGAAGCCCTAGTGCAAAGAATGGATCTTGAAGACCATGACTATGTGGCATTGTCAGAAGATGAAGGATCGACGACGAGAATGTTATGGACCAGCAGGTGGTTCCATCTGAGTGGAATACATACCAGTTCGATAACCTCGTCATTAACGAAGGCTCCCGTGTGCCATGGGAGTACGACCAGAGCGATGTTAGGCAAAGAGCTATGTACAAATGCAAGGAGGTCGTGCAAGAGGCAGTCAAAATCTGACCTTGTCGGTGCAGCGTAAATTCACAGTCGTCAAGTCTAACCTAAGATGCTACGACGTGAAGTGCGACATAGAGAGATACCTTTAGCGAATGCACACATTTCAGCCTAAGTGGGACACCTACTAGAATACTCTATAATGGTCCCTCACACTTGCGTCGTCGCTGAGTTGGTGTAGTTCTACAGGAACCTGTCATTAGGCTTCATCGTCAACATTATGTATGGTGAGATCGTGGATAATCTAGATTTTAACACATGATCCATCACAGGCGATTGAGGCAAGATTCCAATACACAATCAATTATGCCAAGGCGTGGAGGGCAAAACAGAAGGCATTGGAACCAAGATTCGGTACGTTCGATGACTCCTACCACAACCTCTACGGGCTACTCCGAGTCATACAAGACGGGAATCTCGTCACTCATGTCGACATTCAAGATTCCAAGCATCCAAAGTGGGGCAATAAGAGGGTGCTGAAGTGAGCATTCTTCGCATTGGGTCCATGCATCAATGCATTCTGGCGCTACCGTCCAATTTTGTGCGTGGATGGTATATTCCTGACTGAAAAGTACAAGATCCAGATACTGGCTGCAATAGCGACAGATGGGAACAATCAAGCTCTTCCCATGACATTTGAGGATTTCTCATTGAAAGCGAGAACACAGACTCCTGGTTGTGGTTCCTGAGAAATTTGAGGATTTTTGTTGTATAAGGCCGTCCTAACGTATATGTCATACATGATCAGCATGCGGTCCTACCGAGTGCAATAACCCAGCTACAACAAGAAGAGAATGAACTACTTCCATGGGTGGATCTACAGAGCAGGTGGTACATATGGCACTTGTGTGCAAACTTCTATAAGCAATTCCGCAACAAGAACTTGATAAACATGTTCAAGCAGTTGTACAACCAGAACCAATAGCGAAAGTTTGATGCACTCTGGAAGATTCTGGATGAGAGGACCCAGACGCACAGAAGGGAAGCAAAAAAAGGCTACTACAAGCGCTGACTAGACCTGAAGCATTGCCACAGCTACCCATAGATGGTCCTAGTGTGGAGTGGAAGACGGGGCCACATGTGAAATGCTTCTCGGATTGAATTGAGCACAAGCCTAAGAAGTGGTCGCTGCTACATGGCAGGAGTGATGCTCGATATGATGTCATGATAACCAATCTAGTCGAGGTGTACAGTTAGGTCATGCACGACTCTAGGTGCCTTCCTTTGGTCGGTATTGTGGGGGCAATTCTCCGTGGTACCACAAACTACTTTGTTGACGAAAGCAACAATGCGTCGCTCGCCATGGAAAATAACAAAGTATTGTACTCTGCCATAATCACTACGTATATGGAGTAGAAGAGCAAGAAAGGTGACATGTACCGGGCATTCAAGTTGGGCACAAGGGAGCTTCGCTTCGAGATACTGTGCATGGATAAAGGACGACGCAGGACAAACCGTGGGAGGATCACCCACGAGTACACACTACGCCACGCTAGTTGCATATGCACTTGCAACGAGCCTCTTCTTCTGTATAGGCCCGGCTCCCATGTCATAGCTACATGTTCAATAGTGGCGCATCATCCCGATCAATACCTCTCTGATTATTTCAACAAGGAGGAGGTGATGCAAACTTGGAGTGCGATAACCCTTATGCTCAAGACTGTAGCCAAGAAAAACATACTCAATTGACTGAGCAGTCAGTTTGGTGTGCTGACAAGGTGGAAGAAGGACGAAGCAGACACAGCCGAACAAAGGTGGCTGTATACGAGAGCCCGACAGTAGAGACGCTCAACATGTGTAGAACCTTGAAAAGAAGTGGAAGGCTGCATGCTGATGAGGAAAGCAACAGTGGAGACAATCTCAGCCCAGAAGTGAGGTGGAGTAGAAGAGGCAAGCATGAGAGCGCGAGCTGTCTTAAGCAAGTGACGATGCTTACACTCAGAGACACCGTTCTAAGCGCGAGCACCAGGACAAGAGTACTAGAGAATAGTATCCTACTCAGCGAGAAAGCGATGTAAAGCAGCGATAGGTACTCGCCAGCAGAATCAACACGAAAAGCATGAATGGCCGAATCAAACTGAGTGCGAACTATGGTGGCAAACCTTTGGTGCATAAAGAGAACTTGACTACAAGAGGATATGAAGTAGATCCAAGTATGACCAGAATAATCATCAATAAAGATGACCCCTTTCGAAACGAAGGGAGCTAGACCTCAAATGTCAGAGTAAAAAAGATCAAAAGGACGAGCTGAGACAGAATCACTAGAGAGAAAAGGGAGCTGCAGCTGCTTGCCAAGCTTGCAACCCATACAATGTAAAGAGGTGCACCAGAAACAGAACTAAGAAGACCATGACCTACTAAAAACGACAATCACGATCCAAAGAGATAACCCAAACGATGGTGCCAATGAGCAAAGAAAGTAGTAGAGGACGTAGCAAAAACAGAGGTAGATATAGTGACTGATTCGTAAGTGGAGACAGCAAAAGGAAGGTGCAGTCAGTCGAGCTCCCAAAGACCCTGCGAAATACAGCGCCGAGGGCCAGCACCAAGCAGAGTCCTTGTGTGGCGGTTCTGTACACAACAAGAGTCAGACTCAAGAATAACACGACAATCCTGATCGGTGATCTAACCAGCCGACATAAGCTGCATAGTAAGCTGGGGAAGATGAGAGACGACATGAATATGAAAGGAAGTGGACAGGATGGCTTAGCCTGCAACGGGAAGAGAGGTACCATCTGCAGTCTAAATAGTAGAAGAAAAAGCTGTGTGACTCACAGAATTGAGGTGAGTAGAATCTGGTGTCATGTGAAAAGAAGCACCAGAGTCCAAGATCCACAAATACAAGATACTAGACGAGGTTGGTGGTGGAGGCGAGGACTGCTGAGAAGCAAGATTTAGATGAGCAGAGCCCGAGGCGGGCGGCAATGCAGCGCAAAGTAAGGCGCCCAGTGCGTCCAAATCGACGGACAGCAGCAGCAGCACTCGAGACAGAACAAGGGTGTGACGGCGCACGACATACGGGTATGCTTACATTGGCACCGAAAGGCGCAGCACCGGCGGCAATGAGATCTGCAGCAGGATGGCGAAAGAGCCGCCAGCAGAAGCTATCGGGCGGCACAGGAGCGATCCGTAGGGGTGGCTGTAGTGGATCAATGTCGGGGTGGACCGAGCGTCGTGATCCGGAGCTCCAGAGCAGAACTGACTCCACTCCGCTCGGCACGGAGCAGAGAAGGGTCAAGCTCTGGTGAGCTCTAGAGGTGCGAGTGCCGGTGGCGGCGGTTGCGGGAGCTCCGCGCGGCGGCGTGCTCGGGAGGAATAGAGGAGTTTGAGGGTGGCGTCGCGCCGCCGGGGAAGAGGCAAGGTTGGCGGTGTGGCGTGAAGAAGCAGAGCTGGCGACGCGGTGTTCCCCTAGGCGCCCGCCTAGGCGCTAGGCGCAACCCTCCTACCTAGGCCTGCGATTAGGCGTTGGTTTGCCACCCGACTAGCCCCTAGCTCCTAGCAAAACACTAGCGGCAGCACGGCGAAGATAGGGCTGGTGCGCGGCGGCAGGATGAAAAACAGAGGAGGGCACGCGAGAAATGCTGGGGCGATAGGATCCGGCTCACGGGAGGCGCGGATCCGGTGGCGGGCGGCGGGATCTAGCATCAGCGCGACGGGATCCGGCGGCAGGAGCTCCTCCGGCGTGCGGTAGAGAGCACACGTGAGGCAGAGGGCGCGCGGTAGGTCTCGGGCGGTGGTGACAGCGGTGGCAGTTAGGTGGGAGTGGAATTTAGGGTTAGGGTTTCCAAAGGCTCTGACACCATGTTGGAATAACAATGTCTGTTTATTCCAATGGGCCAAAGGCTAATTTATCATGTACATGACGGAGCAATATATAAAGAGTATCCTAAGCTATATACATATCTAACATTTTTATCATGTCTTTCCCCATTGAGCAAACTAGCTCATCTTGACATATGTTTACTAGGCTACGCTGGGTATTCAGATAGATTACTTTTGACCTTGTGGAGCTAATTAAGAGGCATATGATATGAATGTGCCACTTTCTCGAACCTTAACTGTGTGGGAGAGCCAGCCTGGCCCAAATAGGCTGGATTGCATCCAAAAGTTAGCATTGGATTATAACAAGCAAATGACCTTGTTCAGAAGAACTAGAAAACATTTAGCTAAGGTGACAAAAGTACTAAACTGGCCCTAAGTAAAGAATTCAATGTGACATTTATCTTTGTAAAATAAATAACTACTGCTGGGCCAAGAAACTTAGTTTCTGATTATTTTGAATTTGTCCAATATGGCATTTGACAAATATCTTGCCACAATTTGGGCTTTGTCATGTTTTTACTTTGTTTGTATGCTACATTGGAAAAAGAAAACAAACATTGCTGATAAATTAAGAAATGACTAGGGCTTTGTTAAAGCCAATGTAACCAATATGGTTGGACTGGGTAATATACAATTGAAAAGTCAACTTGAAAGGTTACTTAAGTGAAAAGTGGAAATAAAACTTTGGATCAAGAAAGTTCACACCAAGATCCAGATCGATTAGTTTGTTGACTGACTTGAACCTATCTCACTGCCACTTATACTGCATTGCTAATCCCATTTGACTAAGCAGTAGCTTTGTTAATTGCATTCCAATAAGCAAGCTTGATTCCATTCCACGTAATTGGTCAGAACAGATCCTGCAGCAGCAAATCAATCTAGTCTGGAGGAGGTTGATTCCCAATCAGATTTTGTGGGTAATGTGATTTTTTTTAACAAAAAATTGATTACCCTATGCAGATGTAGCAACTCTTAATCGTTGTATTTTATCTAATGTGATTTTTTTAAAAAAATCGATTACTCTATGCAGATGTTGCAAGTCTTAATTGTTATATTTTATCTAATGTGAGTAATTTTTTTTTAAAAAAAATCAATTACTATGTGCATGTCATTCAGAAAAGCACCCACTCGTAAATATATCTGTATGGCATCTAATTTTTTTGTCCATCTTATTGTTTACTTTCTTCCATGGGTGTTCTTTTTTACCTGTAAGTTAAATGTTTTTCCTTCAATTTTTGTTGTCATGTGTACCTTTTGTCGACTTACTATTCTGTAAGCGATGCACACATGGCATGATGGTCATTGTGTAGGAACAAGGATGATGGTCAGTAATTCAATCCATGTAGTTGTCAACTAACATGCAGGAACACATCCGGCTGCTGGCAAATCACCTGCTCGCAAATGAACTGACAAAACTAATCTACAAGCAAATAGGGGCTTTGTATATGTAAAAATTCGTAAAGCTGGGAGCTGCGGACCTGACTCGATGAATATGCAAATGATGCAGGTGGATTATGCTTGCACTCCAGAAGTTGTGCAGTGACATTTCTGTCTTGTGGAACTGTGAACAGGGCATTTCCGTCTTGTGGAACTGTGAACAGGGTCACAATTCTGACAGAAAAATGTGGCCAACCAAAGGTTTGGCATAGGTGGAGTTTTTAGAGCCTGAGATTGTTCAAATGGTGCTCCAGCTAATGAATCTGAACTGAATGGTCGCTAAATAAAAGTAATCAATTTGATCTTTCTCACTTGTCTATTAATGAGTTATTTAGTCAAGTTTTTCGTGTATAAATGCTGTTTTGTAGGTATCACCAAAATGGACCAACATCCCTGGAATGATGCAGTTTCGACCATAATGCTTCAATCCATATATGGGCTTCCCTGGGCCATACATGCCTATGTATTTTGCCTCTCACTAGGGTACGGGTAAGAAGTTCAGTCTATGGGGAGTTTCTTTCTATCATTTGAAAATGATCTGGGGTGATTTGCACTTTTAACTATGGAGGTTTTTTTTTATTGCTTCTATGTTCTTACCTCTCATTGTGCTGTCTAGTGTATTATCCGTGAGACGCTATCTCCTTCTTTACTGTTCAGGTGAACTGTCAATTGGTTTGTGGGATGATCTTGATCTTTAGACACTACTCTGGTCATCTGATTCCCTTGATAAAGGTCACTGGTGCATTTTTTTGCCCTTGTTCATTTTTTTAAAACTAGCTTACTAATGACTGTGCAATGCAATTCAAGCTAGTATGATAGGTGGTCAGTTCCTATCGTTCTGAATTTGACATATTGTTTGTTTGTGCTTCAGGAACGTGCAAAGATTCAGAAGGCAACCTCGAAATCGCCCTTATTTCTGATTAAAGTGCATCATGTCAACCCATTCTGCCTGAGAAACTTCTGCAATATTCTTATTGTGGATGTTTGCGTCAGGACTTTGAACTGTAATGTGGTAGTCTGATAGACCAAGTAATCTTTAGCTGAGGGAACACAAAACCCTTCGCTGCGGTTGTTCCTTTTTTTTCTTGGTTGTAGGCTACATGAGTACTTTTGCATGTTCATCCTTTAGCACATTTCATATTTGAATTGTGGATCAACTTATCGGACGGTAACATATAATTTTTTGATACATTAGCTAGCTTCAAATGTCTATTGAATATTCATGGTGTGCTGGTTTCACCTTCATGTTGATCAAGGGGCATTATTTAACCGTAGTTACATCTTTATATATGGACCCAAGCAAAAGCACTTCTTGTGCTGCCATCATATATATGACCTACCCAAGTCGAAATAATTTTCTTGTATATGTATCATCCTTACAAGTTCACCACGTTACGTATAGCTGTGCGTTGCGTGCATCACGCGACACCTAATATGCCAATGTTACAATGCAGATTGATGATGCCTACAAGCAAGCAAGCATTTCAAGTCACAACTCACAACCAAATCAAACCGGACTCGATATCGTACGGGTTCGTCACCGCGCCGGCCAGCAGCGCCGCCAGGTTGGTCACCATGCCATGCCGTCCACGCCGGCGTCGCCGTTCGGCGCGCGGAGCGTCTCGCCGCGTCCGTGGCCCCGGGGCCCGGCCGACGCCGCGTCGGGGTAGGCGTACCCGTCCACGGAGTGGAACGGCCACGCGCACCGGTCGGGGCACTGCACGGCCGTGTCGCCCATGTTGGCCCAAACCGAAGACGAACACACGCGAACGCAATGGAATTCTTGAACACGAACACAAGAACACAAGAAAGATTTTTTTTGTGCCGCCGGATCAACAACAACTTTTCTGAATATTTCTTGCTCTATTGCTCTTGATGTTCAAGTTACAATACCATAGATGTCTTTATATAGGCTAAGCAATTGGATTCTTTGATCCAATTCGTTTCTTAGTAGCAAGCCTACTTGGACTCACATTAGGAAACCAAAACTAAATATGGATTCTAACACCCTATACTTAGCAAGTCTAGATTAATTTCCAACAATCACCCCTAATCTAGACTTGCCGACTCTAACTTGTTGCGGCAGTCGGTCTCAACTACGACTTGTCCAACTGATACTCGGCACAGGATTGCGAACACACCTCCTCAACATCCCGGACACAACTCAGGACGGCGAACACACCTCCTCAACGTCCCATACTCAACTCAACAGACTCGACTCAGGACGGCGAACACACCTCCTCAACGTCCCGGACTGAACTTAGCATCAGAGTAACGCCGGCTCGTATTCAGCATCGGCCACAATTAAATGCGCCCCCGCTTTCTCCTTTCTGGGATTACGGTATTCAGAAGCGAAGTGTCCGTAGTCCTGACAGTTGTAGCAGCGAATCTTCGTCTTGTCGAACTTGCGATTTTTGTTTGCGCCCTTTTTATTGGACCTGGATTCCCACTCGTCATGAGTGAGTAGTAGATGCTCACCTTCCTCGTCGTGCCGCCGTCCCTTTGTGCGTTCCTCGTATGCCTTCCGCGCCAACCACCTCCACAATCGTCATCGTCTTCATATCAGCAAATTGTTCAATGGTGGAGACGATCGGTAAGAATTTTTCGGGCATGGCACGAAGAAACTTCTTCACGACGGTGCGCTCATCCATCTTGTCTCCGAGGACACGAATCTCATTGACGATGGTGGTCAGCTTCATGGCAAAGTCATTGATGGACTCAGTCTCCTTCATCTTCATTACATCGAACTCACTCATGAGAGTCTGCACTCGTGCCTCCTTGACGCGGTCAGCGCCGACGTGCATCTCCTTCAGAGTGTCCCAAGCTTCCTTGGCCGTCTCATATTCGGCCAAGACCATCATCATGGCCTCGGGCACGGCTTGGAATATAGTGGCGAGAGTCATCTGGTCCTTGCGCTCATAGACCAGCTCTTTGCCTTCCACCGCTGCCCACACCCCTTGTGCGCGCATGAGCACCTTCATCTTCACCGCCCAAGAGCCATAGTTGGTCTCAGTGAGCATTGGATATTGGAAGGTTACCGAACTCACCTTCGCCAGTGCCTTGGATGCCGCCGTGTCCGAGGTGTCATCACTGTCCACGAACTTCTGCGTGGACGACATTTGCTGCGACATGACGCGTCATACCTCGTGCGCCCGAGGGGTAGTGCCGCAACCGTCGAGAACCGTCGTCGCCCGACCGAGCCACGCGTTGCCCGTCTGCGCCGCACAGTTACTTCTCGCACCTCGCCTCCTCGCACCTTGCTCTGATACCAATTGTTGACCCAAACCGAAGACGAATACACGCGAACGCAATGGAACCCTTGAACACGAACACAAGAACACAAGAACACAAGAAAGATTTTTTTTTTGTGCCGCCGGATCAACAACAGCTTTTTTGAATATCTCTTGCTCTATTGCTCTTAATGTTCAAGTTACAATACCATAGATGTCTTTATATAGGCTAAGTAATTGGATTCTTTGATCCAATTCGTTTCTTAGTAGGAAGCATACTTGGACTCACATTGGGAAACTAAAACTAAATATGGATTCTAACACCCTATACTTAGCAAGTCTAGATTAATTCCCAACAGCCCACCCACCCGTGCATGTGGCCGCCGGGAGCCGCCGAGCCGTGCAGTCCGCGCGCGCTCGCGCAGAACCTGTCCATGGCGATGTCGGCGGCCGTGAGCACGACGGCCACGCCCCCGGGCGCCACGCGGAGACGCGCCACCAGCTGCTCGACCTGGGCCCGGGACAGGCGCTTCCCCAGCGAGCACCCCTCGTCGGAGACCTGGCTGGTCAGCACTAGCAGCACCTGCGTCCGCTCCCGGCCGGCCCTTTGCACGTACCGATCGATGGTCTCCCACCACCGGGTCACTGACGGCGGCTCCTCGGCCACCGGCGGGCTCTGGGGAAGAGCGAGATCAGGAAGTCAGCGAGGACGGCCTTCTGGTGCGACGAGAAGGCGCCATAGTAGAGCACGGACACCGGCACGACGACGTCGAGCACCGCGCCGTCGTGGTAGGCCTGGCCATGGCCTGGGGCGGGGGGTTGTAGAGGGAGGAGAGGCACGGGCGCGTGAAGCAGTCCAGCAGGGCGAGGAGGAGGGCGCAGGTGGCGTGTGGCTTCGTATTGATGGCTCCAATGCAAACCATGCGATGCAGCTAATAAGCTGGGGAGATTGTGATGTTATTAAATAGATGGGAATATATATGCTATGTTGCACACGCAAAGAATGGATGAGCAATTTTGTGAGATTGTGATTAGATGCAATGAATGGATAAGCAAGGCATGGAATGGATACCCACCATGGGTGTCTATATATATACATGTATATATATATATGTTGCACTCGCAAAGAATGGACATGCTATGTACTCTCTCAAACGAGTATGTACATATTATTCGATTTATTTCAAATAATATATTTTTTATAGAAGTACAAAAACATATATCCGTTTAATAAAATTATACAATAGGCTTATATCGTCATTTTAAATGGCGAAATGGGCATGTCGCTATTTAGATTGGTGATAGGAGCCCTTTCGCCCCCACTAAACAGTATCAAATGCTTTTGTTGCTATCGGACCCTAGGCGTTGAATATCTGAAATCCTCGTGTGTGTACCGTACTAGTCTCATAATCAGTGGCTAGTACACACATCCACAACATTAGCATACACATCCATACACAATTACATACAACAAGAAACAAATATGGTACATAAACTTAAACAATTACATATTTTACAATACAAAGGCTGATCGGCCAAATAAAAGATCAAATATTAGAAGTAGCAGTGGAAAACATAGTAATTTAAATGCAAACGTCCAGCGGTATGCTTGTCCAACTTTCAGGCAACTGACAAGGCTAAAACCCTAGCAAGACCCATCCCTGTACCCTCTGGTACCGGGAGTGAAGAAGGTGACATTTGGAATCGGCCCATCCTCATACTCTGATCAACAATTTAAGCAAGATTGAGTACATTTTGTAGTCATCAAGACTTGTAGTGTATCATAATATAATTATAAATGCAAGGCTGACAAAGGATGATGCTCTACTCTACAAGGTATTTTCAGCATTAAACAAGTTTTATTTGTAATACCCATATGTAATAGTTTGCAACGGAATTTGTAAAAACAGTTGACTGATAATGAAATACAAGTATGTAACTCAAATAATAGCAAAATCACAGCCATCCTCGGCTACGATCAACATCTTATTAATTATCAACCATAGACATGACACTTCCACAAATCAATCATCCCATCATTTTCCAACAAAACTGTTTTTCTGCAAAAATAGAGACTATACCCGATGAGGTGTCACTAAGCACGCTCATGACCGCGAGCACGACTATTTAAATAGATTTACACTCTGCAAAGGTGTACAACTTTACCCACAGTATACGACTTCTCTAGTTTGTTCGGCACCCGTCGATGCCACCGCACACAACACTACAGTATGCAGTCTAGAGCACGTAACGAAACTTTTACATCACCTAGTACTAGCCTTACACTAGCCTAGTGAATGACAACACTCACTTCAATCCCGGTTACCTCCCATCAAAACGAGGCATTCACCGTTGTATCAGCAAGCTTTGTTCCCAGCGCCTCGGTGAAGAGGCCCCTTCGAGCAAGCCTACCCGGTCACGCTCGTACTACTACGGCCTACCAACATGTAAGGCTAGTCTTCGATGACTTAATTAGCTAAGGCCTTCCTATACCAGCATATATGGTTATACGCTTAGTCTTAGATATGATTGTAATATTCTGAAAAAAAAATTAAAATAATAATAATAATAATAACGTCTTAAGGGCCTGTGCATAATTAAATAAATTAGATACGTGAAAATAAAATATTTTGGAGTTTTAAGGAGGGGCTAGACTGAGCGAGATATAAAAGGAACGTGAGAAAAGTGGATTCTAGAAACCCTAGTCAGATTATTTTGTTTTGTTTTGTTTTCCCGTGCACTCTCTACAGCCGCCGCCGCCCGCGTCCTATTTGCGTCGCTGTAGCGCGATCACACACGTCGTCTGCGTACAAGACTTCGCCCGCATGATCGCGCATTGCCTGTGTGCGCGTGTGAAAGCCTGGCTTCCCTTGCCGCCATCGCCCGCCTTCATCCGGTCGCTCGCGCGTCGCCACCTACTCACGTGAAGCCGGCCCTCTTGCATTCGTCGTGCATTTCTTGATCGCAGGCGTGAACGCCCGAGACAGCAGTGCATTCATTGCATGGGTGCCCTGCTTCGATCATCGCATGGACGGATTCTGGTGGGTTGTCTTAACTTTTACGAGATTGGTTTTGGATACACGTGTGGAGATTGGATGTCCTGTGGTTTGACTAGTACGTAATGTATCCCTTTGCTGTTGGCTGCATGCAGTAGCTAATAATTGCATGATCTTCTGCCGAAGCAAGTGGAAAGAAAAAAAAACAAGGATTCGAAGGAGAAAAGAAGAAGCCAAGAAGGAAAGAGAAGAGAGAAATGTAGGAAATTGGGATCTGTATTTTCGTCGTGTGGGTAACGATCAAGTTTTCTCCTTTGTTCTCTAATTTACCTTGAGATTTAGAACGAGATTAGAAGAAATAATTAGCATGTTTCTAGTCGGGCAAAAAAAAATTGATTATTAGATCTGTTTAGCCTGCGGTTCTGTTGAACGATTTATTCGGGTACCTTAATGGTGAATTTTGGAAATGTCATTTACTAGTTAATTATAGATAATTTCGATATCTTTCTATAGAATATTTAATCATGTCAATCGGACAAGTATAATTCGAGTTATGAAGTTTGGAAGACTGCTGTCTTTGTAGTCGTCGTATTTCGGTACTGTTTTGGTAGACTAGAGATTAAAAATAGTAATTGGACTAATTAGAGTTTTTGATCTACATGAAAGATGTAGATAATTGTTTAAGGGTTCTGTAGAATCCAAGAACTCGAATTTTGGTTGGGTAAAACAAAAGTTATGAATTTAGTAAGACCCGCTGTCCCGAAGCTGACAGATCGGTCTTCTGGGTTAAAAACGGAGGGTTAAATGATTTAATTAGAAGTCATGGCAATCTAAGAAAATGATGAAAATTTTCTGTAGATTCCATAACTGGGTGGTTTGTCGTGATCGGACTTTTGAATCGAAAGTTACACTCTTTTTAGTACTAAGACAGCAAGGGGTGACTGTTCGGTACCGGTGAAGCATGGTAGATTTGGGGACGTGTAGGAGTGATGTCGATTGATTGCTATTATTGATGTTGTAGCTTGTATTGAAATTTGAGTATTTAATGTAGGAGGCGTCGTGCTTGTTGCCATCTTCTAGCCAAATCGTGCGTCGCAACTAGTAAAGGCAAGTGCATGGTAGACAGCGATCAATGATTGATCACTGTTTTCTTTATCTTTCATTACCATTATTGTTGTGCTTTTATTTATATTTAATTGTAAGCAATGGAATGGTATGATTTTATCTTCGTTGACAATCATGAGAAAAAGTTGGATATGATGAATATGATGGAGGTTGCATTTTTCATACATAAGCATCTTTGCATATGAGCAGGTGATCATGAATGATCACAACTCCACGGGAGTGGAGGAGGTCCCCGATCCTTGTGGAGGAATGGGCTGGAGAGTGAATGTTGTCGCGAGTATTCACTCATGCTATACCGGTATACGCGAAAGAAGTGCATGTGGACATGTAGATTAGAGTTGCATTGATATATGAGATTAATGGGTGTGAAACAAAAAGAAGATAACAGCATGAGAATATTAATAGAAGTACCTGTGATGATAATGAAGTTATTGAATGTTGTTGATTCATTATTGTTCGTTGTATATTGATGTGTTTGCTGAGTCGTGGACTCACCCTTGCTCTTTTATTGTCTTTAGGTGATGTTCGAGGGCGCCATGACTGAGAGCGAGTAGAGCACATGGATTAGATCCATACTTCAATCACATGATCATTTGCCATAAGAACCTTTTCATTCAATGTTGGATTACTCTTGGACAGGTTAGAGGCTGAATAAAGTTTAGGTCATATTTTGGACTAGATTATTTATTTCAATGATTTGGATTCAGTAGTTGGTGCTATCCTGGATTGTTTACCTGGTTATATTTCCCCTTGCTTATTTAATCTTGCTTGATTCATAATTATGCATGCTCTTTTGTGATCCAGGGATATGTCCATTGATGTTTTCTTGCTGAAATTTTATAGTGTATCGATAATTATTAGTTTAGAGAGTAGTTTAGTGGCATTTCAGGCTCAGTGTTGGGCTGGGGTGTTACAATGATTCACCAGCGTCCGGTCCTTAATTAACCCGGGCGAGGATCTCCCCCCATCTACTTGTGAGATAGACCTCTCACACTGCTCATATTTTAATATAATTCGCCCGCGTCACAAACTAAGTTTTTTATTTTTATTTTTATACAAAATAACAGAGGTAAACCCCTCTGAATTATCATTTCAAAATCTCCCAAATTCATATTCAACATTTCGTCCATATTCAAATTGTAGGAAATCTAGAGCCCGGCTAAGCATTTGTGTGATATTCGCACTTGAAATACCCAAATTGATATAATATATTGTCTAAACCATAACCTAATGGCTACAACAATAAGGATACCAATATTTCAAGAGGATCATGCATCAAATAGGAATATAACTACCGTTATCCCCAAATATAGCAATTTTAAGTAAACATACACACATGCATAGTAGATTTTACAAAAATAAGTACATAATTAAAATAGTGGGATCAACATGATCAAAGGAGGTGCTTGCCTTACTCTGGTATCTCTGAATATGAGGATGGAGGGTCATCAAATAATTCGTTCACAGTATCGGCGTCTATTCAAAAGAACCGATAACAAATCACAAATATAAAAATAATTTCAACTGCAATAAAACCCAAATATTTTTGCATATTCAGATAGAACATGATTTTAGATGAATTTATAAAAAAAAGATTCATTCAATCTGGAGTTCGTATGCAAAAGTTATTGACGTTTTAATTTGCTTTGCTTTGAAAAATCCAGAAATTAATAAAAAAAAGGTGACATCGAAATCGTATTTTTTTAGGTTTACACTTTCTAACAGAGAAAGTGTATTTTCCTCTGAACTGAAAGCCACTTTTCTCAAACCATGAATTGCTCTTGATTTGTTGTTGAATTAATATTTCTTTATTGAGAGTACCTTACCATGACTTGCATGAGATTCCTTGTTTATTTAATAATTTCTTTTGTTATTATTTCCTATTTATCGATGAAGTTCCATGATTTAGGTGTGTCATATGAGTATCATCTAGATACCATCCTTATGATTTAGATGGCAACTTTTATGCGTCTGAGTTTCATCATTGTATTGATATGTTCTTTTCATAGTTATTATCGTGATCAAGCTTACGCTAAGGCAATCTATTACACTAGGTCAACCTTTAACTAAAATACACACTAATGAACATTTTTAGTTGAGTAGCTAATTACTCATTTCATTTCATGAAGTCTAGGTGTTATTGACTACTAATTCTTACCTAGCAAATATTCATCCTAGTTGATTGATTATCAATTCTCCTAACAAAAGACCATTTATAGGAATTGCTATGGTTATCTTTTATTTCAACCAAGTAAAACTAATGGGAGGAACCTACATGGCAAGGACTCATAGTTTAACCTCTACTAATTTCATTTTAGGCTTAATTATGTGTGTGGCATATGTGTCAAATTATATCATAGTTAAATTGTGCTCGTTGGGAAGATAACCTTCAATTTAGTTAATTGTTAGCTGTAATACCTCATAAATCCAGCTAGGTCGTATAATTTGGAATTTATTCGAAAACGAGATTTAAATTTCTCCGGAATCGCATTCGGTAAAAGAGGGAAGTCGGAGGGAGAGAAAGAATTAGTTTTTTTTTCAGAATTTTCCAGTCCGCAGGGGGGTTATCGGAGTTTTCCGCTACTTTGGCCAAGGAGAGGGGGCCGGCCATATAAGGGGGCACCACTCCCCCAACCCTAACCGGCCACCTCCCCTCCCACCTAGCCGCCACCCCCTCCCCTCTCCACCCTCCATTGCCGGCGCCTCCTCCCCTGGTCGCCGGCCATTGGTGCTCCCGAGGTTGCTCTCCAAGATCCCCGGGCGCTCCTCCTCCGATCTGTCCTCCGGCGGGCCGTTTCCTCGCCGGGTGCTCGCTGTGGTGTGGCCGGCCAAGGAAGAAGAAGGGAGATCAGCGGGGAGTGGTTCTTCATCGTGCTACGGGTCTTCAAGGGTAACGAGCACCTCGGTTCATTGTTTGATCGGTTTTTGTTGCGGTAGAGATCATTTGAGTCGCGTCAGATTAGGGTTCCAGAAATTACAGCTTGGATCAGAACGTTGCGCGGCAAGTTACGGTACTTTAGAGGCCGAATCTGGGGTTTTGTCCTTCTAGAGTTTTATTCCTGGGAACGTTAGCTTTCTTTTGGCACTAAGATCAGGAAAATCCGATCTGTAGTTTGGGAGATATGAATTTTTGAATGCGGTCTATTCAGTCTGCCTGAAAACTGGGTCGATGAGGTTTGTCCTCGGTTTTGTTCAAATTAGGGGCCGAATTAGAACCTTCACCCAACTAAGTTATTGTAGCTCTCGAATTTATATTTCCAAGTTGATAAGGATCATTCTCATTGGATCAGTAGGCTAAAAGTTACGCCATTTTCTTTATTACTGATCTGAATTCTGGACAGACGTAGATGGGTTGTGTTTAACTGATAATTAGCTCTCTGTTTTGGCCGAATCAGGGGATTTCGTCAACTAATGTTTTGTAGTCGGATCAGTTAAGAATCTGTGAGCACTTGTTTCATGTATTTTAGAGTTACATACAATTAATGATGAATTTTCTCGTACGACTGCCAGAAGATAGGTAATCTGGATTTTTTTTGTGTAGAGGTCAAATTGAACCCTTGGGGTGTGTGGGTTGATTAGAGAGCATCGTAGAACACGTGTAGCTGTGCCATATTCTATTATCCGTAATCCGTGACAATGCTTGTGTAGGCGCTGAGACGGTGGGTGGAAGGACACCTTCGTTGCTTCCCAATACGTCACAACACGGAAGGCAAGTGCAATGTTTAATTTTTGTGAATTCGATGAATGCATGATAACTTGGTAAATTATGAATATTCCTGTGATTTGAGCTTGATGTGGTAGAGTTCAATACCTTATTCGATGATACATTGAGATGAAGTTCAAGTTATGCAATTCGATGATAGCTTGATGTGAACACCGACAGGTGTGTCACTAGTTATACCGGTATAAACATGTAGAAAGTCCATTCTCCTTCAATGCATTCATTCATACCATGCTTTCGAAAATTCATGGAAGTAAATGAATTACTTGGTAGATTGTTCCGATTCAGTATTCTTTGTGAATGTATATGTTGTGCTTGCTGAGTTTCGACTCACTCTTGCTTTTATTTGTTTTAGGTGAATTCGATGGCTGAAACTGCTAGCGGGAGGGTGTAGTCCAGCATGTTCCACGCACTTGAATAAATCATTCATTCGTTAAAATTCTATTTACGTTTATTCGGTTTAATTATAATGTAATGGATTGTAATAATTGTCACTTGGAGGTTCATTATTCTCGCTTTGGTTAATTCTTGTTTTAATTTATTGATGAACCGTTATTAAGCTCTAGATTGTTACCTTGATTAATCGTTTCTTTAGCATTGAATGCGATGTTAATCTTAGAAATTGAATAGTAGGTTGGCCTGTTAGGTGACATCTTGTCTTCCGAATAGACAGTGATGCGTACACGCTAGGGGTGGCCCGATCTTCACGGCGTAGGTTGAAGAACAAAGCGAATCTTGCTGTGGACAGCGGGGATAACTAGTTGTGAGTAGCGGAAAAGGGTAACTAGCTTTAACCTGCCAAGGTTGGATGCGACCAAGCGTTGGGGAGAGACGATCCAAACCTTCGGATTCGACCCGCTATCCGAACAATCGCAGAACCATAATCCGGAACTAACCCACACAAAACGCCGGAAGCGTGAGAGCACGAATTAGGGGATCCCAGAGGAATCTTCTTGCAAATCCAAGAGAACTCACAAGAGCAAAAGGAGCAAGGAACTCAGCAGTCTTGCTGCAATTTCATATATCGGTTTGTTGAAATATCAAAAGTACCTCCATGGATGGGAGTAGGAGGGTATATATACTAGGAACAACCCTCCTAGCTGGGTATGAACATAAGTCACCACGTTTGGAAGGTGGAAGGCCAACTAGTTGAAGCATTCAAGGAGTCTTCTCGGTTTCTCGCGCGTCTGCTCAACTTCTCAAGCATCTTTAGTAAAATAGCAATAACTCTCTCCTCGAAGTCCAAATGACGAACCGTTTGTTGGAGGTGAAAATAGACTTGATTATCTTTCCATCCATATAGGATAGGCATAGTGAAACGTTCCAGGTTGGTGTGCAAGCACTTAAGAAGACTTCAGTTTTCGCGCAGCATTTTTCAGCATGTGCAGCTGTTACTAAAATGATCATAACTTTCATTACACAACTCCAAATAATACACGGTTTGAAGCGTAGGAAAATAGACTTGACAAACTATCCAATGCTCTGGTGTATGCTGGCTGGAAACATTATAATTCATGCAGATAATGATTGCAAAACTCATTGGTTTTCTGGACCTCCTTGTTCCTCTCAATGCACTGAGTTCAATCAAAGAAGAGGACATTGGAAGCACTACTAAGTTATTGAGATCTGGAATAAGTTCTAAGTTAGCGTTCACCTGATGAAGTATTTTTTTAGCACGTCTTCTCGTGATTGGTCCTTGATATTGTTTGTCCTTGAGAATATCTTGGTCGCGGAGATGATCTTCTGTAGCATGGTCATTGAAGGTTGGGATGTCCTCATCATCCTCCCCTCCTTGAAAAGGAGTCGTCCTCGACTCCGTTTGGTCCAAAGTATGGAGAGAGTCGGATACATTGAAGGTCTCACTAACGCCATACTTACTGGGAAGATCAATCTTGTAGGCATTGTCATTAATCTTTTGAACCACTTTGAAAGGGCCATCTGCTCGTGGCTGTAGCTTGCACTTGCGCTGGTCAGGGAAACGATCTTTTCTAAGATGTACCCATACCAAGTCACCTGTTCAAACAACATCTTCTTTCTTCCCTTGTTTGCACGCCTCTCATACAGCTTGTGTCATCTTTGCAATATTCTCTCTCGCCTTTTGGTGAATCTTCTTGACATGTTCAGCACGTTCGTTTGCATCTAAATTGACGCGCTCCTGCAACGGTAAAGGCAAAAGATCTATGGGAGCAGTGGGTTTGAAACCATATGCAAGTTCAAATGGACAAACTTTAGTGGTCGAATGTACCGCCCTGTTGTATGCAAATTCCACATGAGGTAGACACTCTTCCCACATCTTCAAATTTTTCTTCAGAACAGCTCGAAGCAACATGGACAATGTTCGGTTCACGACTTCAGTTTGTCCATCCGTTTGAGGATGGCATGTTGTAGAGAACAACAGCTTGGTCCCAAGCTTTCCCCACAAGGTCTTCCAAAAATAGCTCAAAAACTTAGTGTCTCGGTCTGATACAATAGTTCGTGGCACGCCATGTAAGCGCACAATCTCCCTGAAAAACAATTCAGCAATATGTGAAGCATCATCGCTCTTATGACATGGAATAAAGTGAGCCATTTTGCTAAACCTATCAACCACAACAAAAATTGAGTCCCTCCCCCTCTTTGTCCGAGGTAAACCAAGAACAAAATCCATTGAAATATCTTCCCATGGAACATTAGGAATAGGCAAAGGAATGTACAAGCCATGAGGGTTCAAACGGGACTTAGCTTTATTGCATGTCTCACATCGCAATATATATCTTTCAACGTCGCGCCTCAACTTTGGCCAAAAGAAATGGTCAGCCAACACACTCTCAGTTTTCTTAGCACCAAAATGGCCCATAAGTCCGCCAGAATGAGCTTCCTGCAAAAGCAATAGGCGAACAGAGCAATCTGGAATGCATAGCTTATTAGCGCGAAATAAAAAACCATCATGCAAATGAAACTTGTCCCAGCCCTTTCCATTACCACATTTGGAAAATGGTGCAGAAAAATATGAGTCATGAACATACAATTCTTTGATACTTTCTAACCCAAGAACTTTAGCATCAAGTTGAGAAAGTAAAGCATGACGTCTAGACAGGGCATCTGCTACAACATTATCCTTCCCTTTCTTGTACTTGACAATGTAGGGAAAAGATTCAATGAATTCACTCCATTTTGCATGTCGTCGATTCAGTTTTAGTTGACCCTTAAGATGTTTCAAAGATTCATGGTCTGAGTGTATCACAAATTCCTTAGGCCACAAGTAGTGTTGCCAAGTTTCCAAAGCTCTCATGAGGGCATACAATTCTTTATCATAAACAGAGTAATTGAGAGTTGGACCACTTAACTTTTCACTAAAATAAGCGATTGGCCTACCTTCCTGCATGAGTACTCCTCCAATCCCTATACCACTTGCATCACATTCAATTTCAAAAGTCTTACTAAAATCTGGGAGTGCAAGGAGTGGTGCTGATGTCAACTTAGCTTTCAGCTCTTCAAATGCCTTCTCTTGTGTCTTACCCGAGTGAAAAGGTACTGCTTTCTTTGTCAATTCGTTGATTGGGGCAGCAATGGTATCAAATCCTTCACAAACCTACGATAAAAACCAAGAAGGCCAAGGAAGCTCCTCACTTGGCTCACATTTTGTGGAGGTAACCACTCACGAACAGCCTTTATCTTCTCCTCATCCACCTCCACTCCTTGACCTGAAACAACAAAGCCAAGAAAAACTACCTTGTCGGTGCAAAAGGTGCACTTGGCAAGGTTAGCGTACAACTTTTCCATTCGCAAGACACATAGCACACTTTCTAGATGTTCAATATGTTCTTCAAGAGACTTCTTTGTAAATTAAGATATTATCAAGTAAACAACAACAAATTTGCCAATAAAAGCTCTAAACACATGATTCATCAATCTCATGAAAGTACTTGGTGCATTTGTCAATCCAAACGGCATGACCAACCATTCATACAACCCAAATTTTGTTTTGAATGCAGTTTTCCACTCATCACCCTCTCTCATTCGAATTTGGTGGTAGCCGCTTCGCAAATCAATCTTAGAAAAGATGGTTGAACCACTAAGCTCATCAAGCATGTTATCAAGTCTAGGTATTGGATGCCTATACCTTACTGTTATGTTATTAATGGCTCGGCAATCTACACACATTCTCCATGATCCATCTTTCTTTGGGACTAAAAGAACCGAGACAAGACCTGGGGTGAGAGACTTTCTTTTACATACCCTTTGTCGAGTAGGTCTTGTACTTGGCGTTGAATTTCTTTGGTCTCCTCTGGATTTGTGCGGTATGTTGGTCGGTTAGGAAGCGGGGCACCAGTAACAAGGTCAATTTGATGTTCAATGCCTCTTTTTGGTGGCAACCCTGGTGGTACTTCGTCAGGAAATACGTCATCGTAACCCTGTAAGAGATTCAACACAACACTCGGTAAAGTAGAGGGTAAGTCGTTAGTTGATAAAAGGCTTTCCTTGTACAGGAGTACAAAGAACATGGCATTGGGTTCTCTCAATTCTTTTATATCCCCTTTCCTAGCCATCATCACTAATCCTCTTTTCCCGTGTCTTGGTATTTTGCTACCGTGGAGATTGATTTGGTTTTGGTTGCACTCGCTCACTATGTTTGTGGTTCTCACTCAAGTGTTTCTCACTCTCTCATTGTTTCTTTTTCAGTTCATCCTTCATTATCTCCTCCTGTTAAAGGAAGCAAAGTGATCGCCCCTTTATACATAAAAACAAGGGTATTGGCTCGGCAACTAATCGAACATCACGATCATATAACCAAGGTCGCCCCAAAAGTAATCGGCATGCTTGCATTGGAACCACATCACACTCCACCGATCTTGGTATTTTCCAATTGAGAATTGGGCGGTCACAATGTTGTTCACTCGCGATGCTCCACAATCATTGAGCCATTGCATCTTATATGGGGCGTGATGACGTTGTAGTTTTAGTCCCATTCGTTCTACCAATTCTAGACTTGCAATGTTATTGCAGTGCCATTATCAACAATAATCTCGCATACCTTGCTCATGATGGTGCCTCGAGTGTGAAATAGGTTATGTCGTGACCATTTTCTCCTTTCACAACATTAACACTAAGCACACGTCGAGAGATAAAACAATTGTTGTCTCCATCATCACCGGAATACCATCATCATCCGATGCTTCTTCAAGTAGCCCATCCTCCTCCGCTCACTCTCGATTCCCATTCTCCTTGTTCATTAACAAGCAAGTTTCTTCTGCTAGGGCACTCGGAGGCAATGTGCCCACGCCCTTGGCACTTATGGCACTTAATTTCGCTGGTGCGAGATGTAGTTCTTCTTTGTCGATGTGGAAGATGATGCTCCTATTTTTCCACTAGGCGTCGATTATCTTGGTGTCCTGCAGTGAAGAAGCCGACGAGGGTGTAGGCTTGGCGGCGGGAGTAGATGGAGACGTCTCAAATAGGGCACCTTGAGAACGACGACCGGCAGAGGATGTACTTTCGGTGTTGGCGGCGCCATGGAGTGAAAAGAACGGTTCCCAAAAGATCGACCACGTCCTTCTTGTCGAATCTTTCTCTCCGTGCGCATAGCACAGGCAACAAGATCTTGCAGTTGTTATAAGGAAACATCTCAACAAAACACGAAATTTCATTATTTAGACCTTGCAAAAATCTTGCCATCTTGGATTCAAGATCCTCTCGAATCCCAAAGACGGATCAAGAGTAATTCCATTTCTTTATAGTACTCGTCCACCGCTTTAGACCCTTGTCTTAACGCTTGCAACCTATTGCGAAGGTCACTTGGTAGCTTGAAGGCACAAAGCGCCTTCTCATCACTTGCTTCATTTCAGCCCAAGTATTGATATGACCACGCCCGATTGTAGCCGATTTTGTTGCATTTGATTCCACCAAGTGAGAGCATAACTCGAGAATTCAAGCGAGGTAATATTTACCCGCCTTTGATCGGAGAGATTATGGATCTGAAAAATCGATCACATTGTTCTTCCCAATCAAGATAAGCATCGTGGTCTTCTATTCCCTTGAATTTAGGGACGCCAACTTGATCCGAGCAATATTATCCGGATCATCCCTTTCACGGCGACCTCGAAGCTGTCCTCCCTCACCATGGGCAGCACCACGATGTGGGGGTGGATGCTGTCCGTAGCCATCATGATCTGCAAAAGCTTCATCGTTGTCATCATATTCTTCTCCATACCGCGACCGTCATGCACATATTGGTCGGGAAGCGCTACAGTGGCCAAAACCACGACCGTGAGCACCTCCCCCATGCTGCAGAATATGTGCAGCTGCGCCTCGGCCACGATGGGCACCGCCCCCTCGTCCATCACCCCGACCAAGATCTTGCTGGTCGTGGAAGCCGTCATTAGCGGCGGCTCATCGAAGTTCTCATCGGCGGCTTCACCTTGATCAACAAAGCAGGTTAGGTTGACGAGACCCCACCACCAACGACGGAAGGCGTTCATTGAGCATCCGTCCCATGGCTGAACGGATCACGTAATTGTTGCATCTCGGCTCGTGTGACTGGTTGTTCATCTCCTTCATGATTTTCCCCATGTACACTTTCGTTGGAACCTGCCATGTTAGCGAAGAGAAAGTGGAATAGGTAATATTTGTGGAATCACACAACCTCACCTCTTACTCACCAATGTTCTTATGCATTCTCAATGGACGACAAGAGTGCAAGAGTGGCGATACCTTGGATGTGGTCAAGCGATTGGAAGGACACGAATCGAAACAACCGGCCGGGTTTTAGTGGGGCTTAGTGGGCTAAACAAGGAGGGTTGTAGTCTCGGGATCAAGTCAGTAAACCACACAACGGATACGTGAATGTCACCGGTCCAAAACACCGAAAAAATTCAATTGCAAGAATTTGAATCTTGCAATTTTGACAACCGCAACACAACCCTTCGCTTTCTTCTTCTCTTTTTTGTATTCTTTTTTCTTTCTCTTTTTTGTGTTCTCTTTTCTTTCTCTCTTTTTTTCTTTTGATACTAAACAAAAGCTTAACTACTAAAACAAACACGGTGCAAGATATCGATGGTGACTAGAAACAAGATGAGTACGAACGGCACAAGATTAACAATTACTAAACAAAGGTTTGGTAATTTTTTGTTTTGGATCGGACTTTTAGGATAGAAATCGAAATAATATCAACACAAGAAAAAGTAAAAGGCTAATTTGTGAATTTCCCTACCGTGACAACGAAAGCTCTGATACCAAATGATGCGTACACGCTAGGGGTGGCCCGATCTTCACGGCGTAGGTTGAAGAACAAAGCGAATCTTGCTGTGGACAGCGGGGATAACTAGTTGTGAGTAGCGGAAAAGGGTAACTAGCTTTAACCTGCCAAGGTTGGATGCGACTAAGCGTTGGGGAGAGACGATCCGAAACCTTCTGGATTCCGACCCGCTATCCGAACAATCGCAGAACCATAATCCGGAACTAACCCACACAAAACGCCCGGAAGCGTAGAGCACGAATTAGGGGATCCCAGAGGAATCTTCTTGCAAATCCAAGAGAACTCACAAGAGCAAAAGGAGCAAGGAACTCAGCAGTCTTGCTGCAATTTCATATATCGGTTTGTTGAAATATCAAAAGTACCTCCATGGATGGGAGTAGGAGGGTATATATACTAGGAACAACCCTCCTAGCTGGGTATGAACATAAGTCACCACGTTTGGAAGGTGGAAGGCCAACTGGTTGAAGCATTCAAGGAGTCTTCTCGGTTTCTCGCGCGTCTGCTCAACTTCTGCGTAGTCTTTAGTAAAATAGCAATAACTCTCTCCTCGGAAGTCCAAATGACGAACCGTTTGTTGGAGGTGAAAATAGACTTGATTATCTTTCCATCCATATAGGATAGGCATAGTGAAACGTTCCAGGTTGGTGTGCAAGCACTTAAGAAGACTTCAGTTTTCGCGCAGCATTTTTCAGCATGTGCAGCTGTTACTAAAATGATCATAACTTTCATTACACAACTCCAAATAATGTACGGTTTGAAGCGTAGGAAAATAGACTTGACAAACTATCCAATGCTCTGGTGTATGCTGGCTGGAAACATTATAATTCATGCAGATAATGATTGCAAAACTCATTGGTTTTCTGGACCTCCTTGTTCCTCTCCAATGCACCTGAGTTCAATCAAAGAAGAGGACATTGGAAGCACTACTAAGTTATTGAGATCCGAATAAGTTCTAAGTTAGCGTTCACTGATCAAGTATTTTTTTAGCACGTCTTCTCGTGATTGGTCCTTGATATTGTTTGTCCTTGAGAATATCTTGGTCGCGGAGATGATCTTCTGTAGCATGGTCATTGAAGGTTGGGATGTCCTCATCAGACAGGGTATTACATTAGCGGCCTAGGGTCCGGTGGTTACATAGACACCTTATACATTCATGGCTACATTTTAACAAAGGTATAATATTTTATGGTTAACAACATTTGTAGTTGACTTCTAGTTTAATCTAGGCATTAGTGTCTCATTAACTAGTCTTCAATTAAAGTTCACCACAATTTTCATTTTGACTGGTAATAAAATAGATTAACCCTATATTTAACAGTCTTATGACTCGTTATCATTTCATGTTACGCTAGCTTTTCCCCGGTTAAAATACAACACTAGGTTTTTGGATAATCATTTATTTAGGTGAGTTCTAGGTGTACTGTAACTATCTTATCAATTTAATTATAACTAACTTAGTCATATCCATAATGCTTTACTAGTTGTTACCATTACTAGTTATTGTCTAGTTTCATTTGGAATTATTAGTGTGGTTAATCTAGTAATAGAATTTGTGTGGAACCTACCATTTTATACTATCATTTCATGAGACTACACAATTATATTAAATTGTCCTAACTTCAAACTTAAAGTATTTATTAATGGTTGAGGACCCTATTGCCATTTTCTAGCGATCAATTTTAATTACTTTTTATTCCCTTCTTTATATTAATCCTTGAATATCTATTATCCCATTTGTCATGTTTTAATATTATTAGATTGAGTTAATTCTACAAGTTTTTTGTTACTAGATTATGGCATAACTCCTAATGCAAATTTATCTCTCCATTAAGTCTACATTTTTCACATAATCGTTAATGACCTAACAAGATTCTCTAGTTATTCATTTAGCTCATTTAGTCTAACTAAGTGAGGCCTAACCATAATCAAGATACTAGCAATACTAGCAATTTACCTGATTTTCAATTTAGAGTATTGTCTTATTAATTTATTCTAAGTGCATACTGATGAGTTTTAATATCTAATCGTTTTACCAATTTTTATTAACCATCTCATTGACCTATTGCCACTTTTGTTATTACCCTAACCATGGCCTAGGGGTCACTGTTACCTAGATAACCATATTCCAACTCTTAACTCCTAATTAGTTTTACTCTTTTAGACTAAATGCTATTGGCTAATAAATTGATATACTTTCTAATTATCTTGTCCTTGCACTTGACATGGGCCTTGCCCTTTTCAAATTTCCTAACTATTCATCAAATTTATTGAGGAGAATTTGCCTAATTGAAGTATTCTCTTGATTATTTAGTTCACTAACCATTCTTTTGTTTATCCAATTATTGGGCGAAAGTCTACTGTTTATTTTAAATTGCCATATTTCAAATCCTTGATTTTAAGTCAAGTTACTCTTTGAGCATGATTACTATTGGCTAAATAAATCTACAAAATTCCTAGTCAACTTTCCCTTGTATTTGATATGGCACTAGTTCACTGTCCCCATTCTAATTGCCCTTAATTTTCGTACTATTCAAGCATTCTATTAAGGAGAATTTGATTAAATGAAGTGTTGTTAACTAAAACTTCTCACTATTCAAATTTCAAATTGTTAAATAAATTTTTGAGTGACCCAATTTGCCGGTCACAAAGTTTACTAACAAATGCTTTTGTTCTTCTAATGTGCGGGTCCTACTATTAGTGTCGCCGTCTACTACTGCTGCTGCTGCTACTGCTACTACTACTACATAGAGAGAGATTGAGAGAGAGAGAGAGAGAGAGAGAGAGAGAGGGCAGAACAGGGAAGACCTAGGGTGGCTCGGGGCGGCGCATGTCACCAGCAAGGGAGCGGTGGTGAGGCGGCTGTGAGTGGCCAAAATGGAACCGGGGAGGGAGTATGACCTCAGGGGTGGCGACGTCGTGGTTCGGGCGGCGCTGTGGTGGAGGCACGCGGCGGTCGACTCTGAGAGTGAAATGGGGACGACGGCATAGGATGGGATAGGGGCAAGACTATGGGGAGCATGAGCTTGAGGGAGGCAAGAGGGTCTAACCGGAGCGGTTAGTGGAGACAGGGAGGTGTTGAGGCGGTCCAGTGACGTGAACTTGAGGCGGGGCGACAATGTTGTCATGGAGGTGGTGTTGCCGAGAAAGGGAGTGAGGGTGAGTGGTGTGGGATTATTCGGGGAGGTGAGGTGATGCTTTGGGTGAGAGGAATTGGGCTAGAGCTCACCCGAGAGGAAATGGCGTCGGCAGTGGCGGTTTCGGCTATGAGCAAGGAATATGACATCAATGTGGTGCTCCTAAGGATGAAAAACCAAATTGGGTGAGGGGAAATGGGCCTTGAGGGCTACAATGTGTCGCGACACAATCCATTAGGGGAGGAGCTCACCGAGCTGGCTGGAATGGCGAGTGGAAGTGGTGGCCGTGGATCGAATGTCGCCAGATGGGGAGAAGAAGGTGGCGTATTCCTAGAGCTTCTCCTGCAGAGAGAGAAGAAGAAGGCGAGGGATGGAAAGAGGACATCGAGGAGGTCAAGAGGGACAAGAAGAAGAAGTTCGTAGCCCGTTGGTATGGCCAGGAGACTTGGCGGTGGCATCGTCTATGGCCGAAGCGCGGCATTCGGCTCCGAGCTCGATTTGAGCCCGGGGGAAGGGCGAAATGGCGGATGGAGGTGGGGGAAATGGAGAGGGCGACCATGCGAACTGAGTGCATGGCTTATAGGGGGAGAAAGATGAAGAAGCTCGTGAGAAGCCGGTGGCAGTTTGGTCTTGGCGATGACGCGCAGCATGGGCAGAAGCAAGGCATGGGCGGGGGTTGGCAGGCGTGACTCAGAGTAGAGCATTGGTGCGGGCGTAGGGCATGAGGTGGATATGAAACTGGGCTGGCTGGCCGAGCCAGTGGGCGAGTGAGCTACACTGGCGTGGCTGTGCTAGTGTGCCCGGGGTAGAGCAGTGCCTGGAGGAAGAAGACTATCGGGTGGGGCCAACTGGTCAGTGAGAGGAGGAAAGAATCCAATTCTAGGATTTTTGAAAAAGGCTGAGGGTTTGAGGGGATTTTTAAATATAGAAAACGACCTCCAAAAATTATGAAAACTTTTTGGGAGGCTCCTAACACAATGTAGATTATTGTGTAATTTTGCTAGGATTTTGTCTATTCTGTATTTTTCTCAAAACTTCTTTTAAGATTTTGTTTGCATGCATTTGTATTATTTGATTTGAAAAAGTTTCAAAACATGTTTGAAATATTTCCCCATTTTATTAACAGTGCAAATACACCAAGTTTGGATTTGTAGTTATCATATTTCATTTCAATTTGTTTTTATTCTCAATTAGGTGTGTATTTCAAAAAATTGATGCTTAAGTTTCATAATTAGACAAAAATCTTGATTGAAAATCCAGGAAAAACAAATGACAACAATATGCATCAATTTTTTTAAAAGTTTACATTTTCAAGCAATTGAAAATGAATTGGAATTTTGGGATGTTACATATGTGCTCTGTATTTTTTCTCGAAAATTCTTTCAATATGCTGTTTGCATATAATTTCAATGTTTGTTTTATGCAAAAGTTCAAAAACATGCTCAAAATATGTTTACCACACATAAACATGATCAAAATTATCCCCCATTTATTTTTATTATTTTTTCCTAAAATAAGGATTTTTTGGATGTTAAAGTCGCCATTTGGAATGACGATTAGCCTAAATTCCTAGGCAAATTGCCATTTGAAATGGCGACACAATCTCCCCCGTAACAGACCAAAAAATTCGGCCAAAATTCACTTTTATTCCAAAAAAAAGAAAGACAGGAGGGAAGGGAGAGGAGAAGCTAGCGAAGTGTTGTCCGTCCGGTCGTCCACCTTGCAGGTAATTTTTTTTGTAACTGAATGGATTATATAGTTTTAGATATATGGTTATGTACTGTAGTATGTTGTAATACATCATTTTAGGTGTATGTAGTTTAGTTTTAGATATGTGATTAGTTTAGTTTTAGATATGTGGTTAATCATATAAATCTTGTTTATGGTGTAGTACGTCGAATATGTCGGACACAATCAATTTTAAAATTTAGTACGATCAAGGGACTATTCTGGAGAGTCCCGAGGGGTTTGATTTATGCTATTTCCAATCGGTGACTGTCAGCCTAACAACACCAGAGTAGTATACATGGGGCGCTATGATGTGGTGGTTGTATTACACCTTCAAGTTGAACCATGTTCTGCATGATTTGAAATTGAGCTGCGTTGCCACCCGGCACCACAGGGCACACATTGGTAGTTAGTGCAGCTGAAGGCAATGAGGTCATGACAGTCATACATAAGCATGGCGAGGGAGCGTGTGTGGGATTTAGTCCTTCTGGCCAAATATAAGTTAAAGCTTTGCCTGCATGTGTGACTAAATAAGGGGTAGTTGGTGGTGATGCAAAATAAGTTGGGGACTCCAACCACAGCGAGGAAAATATGGATTTCCCCATCTTCGCTGCTTGGAGAGTACTCTCCGGCCGTCGATCTATAAGAAATCAGATTTTTGTCCGGAAACACCCCAATCTTCTCCAAGGTTTCAAGCTTATTTTCGCTCAAAACAGAAATTGACCAATTAGTAATCAAGTCCGACATGGTTATGTATTGGATCAAAGAAAGAAAGGAGGTCGTGGAAGGTTGAAGACAAAAGAGGTCGGGGGAGTTCCTTCTCTTAGAAGATTAAAATGGAAAGTAGGAGGCATAAAAACCCTAAAGCCTTGCGCCGAGGGGATTTTATAGCCACAATTCCTTAACTGCACTAGGGAATTATCCAAAAGTCTAATGGACAGAAAAGACTCTTCAGTTCCTAAGGCAGTTTCTCAACTTTAAATTGAATACAGACCACCTCGAATGTCATGACATTAAATAAGGGTCTGCCCGATACGACTTCATCGGGAAAAAGTATTCACACGCCTAATTCATTTAAAGTTCAAGGCTAGCTGATAAGGATTAAAATCTCTATGTATTACTTTAAATACATAATTAAAAGACCATATACCTTCATGATCGTAAACCTTAAGACTGACGACCCTTATGGTCGTAAGTGTCGTAAACCCTAAGGCTAATGACCCCCCATGGTTGTGGGAGTCGTAACCCTTGAAGCTAACGACCTCTATGGTCGTAAGTGTTCTAAAGGTTACTTATATGTAATCTGGTCGGACAAGGTCCTGTACCTAGTCCCCGACCAGATAACTGCTCGTACAAGCAAAGAATTGGCATCTGGATTCAGCTTTAAGCATATCCCTTACCGTGTGATGAGTGGAGCACATGTCATGTTGGCTCCATACCACACGACGCTTCATAATCCTTAGACACTAGCAGAAACTACCATGCGGTTTAGTGTCTCGCAGACATCAACCGCCGGATGGTTGATGCTTCATCAACCGTTGTCTCGCTCCGACCAGTCGTGACACTTCCAACATGTGTCTTCTCTAGGAGTAACTTCCACCCCTTCAATGGTTATCTAAGGATGGAGCACGGGGGAACAAAGGCATCAAATTGGAGCACAATAATCATCATTAGATTCATGTTTGAAGTTTGATTCAATAGCATAGCAAGCATTACACTCAGTGTAATTTGGATTAGTCCACTACCTTGTCAAGAGCACCCCTTGTAAAGGATACAGTTCATAGCAATAAAGAGCAGTCCCATTATCTCCCAATAACTCTTTGTCATTTTCCTCTGTTTTATTTCATAAGATCGGCGACTCGATTGTCGATAGGCCTATTGAGTGCAATAACTCAGCTACATTTAGGGGAATACAAGCCACTTCCATGGGTGGATCTGCAGAGTAGGTGGTGCATGAGACACATGGGTGTAAACTTTTACAAGTAGTTTCACAACAAGAACTTAATGAACTAGCGGAGGAAGTTCGATGCACTCTAGAAAACTCTAGATGAGCGGATGAGGATGCGCAGAAGGGAGACAGCGAAGTAGCCCACCATAATCGCTGAAAATCTCCTCGAGTCATTGCCCTTGTTACACACCGATGGTCCCAATTTGACAAGGAATATCGATAGACAGGTGAAATGCTTCTCGGATTGGATTGAGAATTAACCTAAGGTAAAGTGGTCTTTGCTACATGACAAGGATGGTGCTTGGTATGGTGCCATGACAACAAATCTAGCTGATGTGTACAATTGGATCATGCGTGGCGCAAGGTGCCTCCTTTTGGTTGGTATTGTGGAGATAGTTCTGTATTGTACCATAAAATATTTTGTTGACCGAAGCAACATCGCGTTGCTCTCCATGGGAAATGAGAGAGTGTTGTACTCTACCATGATCACCAAGTACATGGAGGAGAAGAGCAAAAAGAGTGAGATGTATAGGGCATTCATGATAGGCACAAAAGAGCTTCGCTTCAAGGTACTTTGTAGGGAGAAAGGACATCGTGGGACGAAACATAGGAGGATCATCCACGAGTGCATGCTTGGCCGTGCTCATTGCATATGCACATGCAACAAGTCATTTCTTCTGCATAGTCCATACTCACATGTGATGGACGTATGTTCGACATTTGCACAGCATCATGGCCAATACATTTTTGAATATTTCACCAAGGAAGAGGTGATTAACCTGTAGTGCAGAGTTGTATGGTTATGACATAGTTGGTCATTTCACCGGCCATCCTACCAAGGAGGAGCAAATACAGACCGCGGATATTGATAGGATGAAGAGAACGGTTGGCCGGCGGCAGAGACGGCGTATCAAGAATGATATGGACGAATCAAAAGCTGGACGTCGTACGAAGAAGTGCTCTATTTGCAGTCAATCCGGGCATACCTTCAAATATCACCATGCGAGAAATGAAAAGTGTGAAGGAGAGGTCGGCAGTGCAACAACACTGTGGGGACCTCATCCGACCGTCTCACTCGAGGCAGGCACCGTGGAGGTCGACATCACGAACGTGGAGGAGGAGGCCACAGGGATAGTTTAACTTATTGAAATGTGTTGTAATTATTGTTTTTCTTATTATCATTGTAATTTGTCGAACAACCATGTGAAGTCGTAAAGTCCTAATTAGTTGTGTTGTTCAATGTACTGATGTTATGTCATGCGTCGAATAATTCTATGTATCATATGTATTACCACTAATATTTTTTATATTTACCGCTAATTTCAATTTTTTTGTGCAAATTTTTTTTCCAAGTCCTATTGCTATTTGGTTTGGCGACAGACCGTGTCGCCAATTCAAATGGAAACTTACGTTTGTGCCGCCATTCCAAAGGGCTACAGAGATATTTCATCCTATTTTGATGGCAACAAAGCTCCTATCGTCAATCCAAATAGCCATTTCGCCATTTGAAACGGCGGTAGAAGCCCTTTTTGTAATTTATTAAACGGGTATTTATTTCTGTAATTCTATTAAAAATATATTATTTTAAAAATCCATATTTTTCCATCTCAATCCTCTCACACCATGGCAGGCTCAAATCAAGGCGTTTCCCTCCAATTATTTCTTCTTCATCTCCTTTCCTTCAGGCTCGAGCTGTGGTGCCTGCCCTTGGACCTGCTCCTGCAGCTCCCCTCGCCCCCGCCGGCGCCGGCGCGGTTCCTGGCCGACGACGACGACCCGGGGCTCTGGCTCAGCCTCCGCGGCGCCCGCCTGCGCAGGCTACGCCCTCCCCCGGCGCCCCCGAGCGCCGCGCGCGCCACGCTGTCCGTGGCCACCTCCCGCGCGCGCTGCGGCTTGACAGGCTGCTTGTTGAGGTAGGCCAACTGCGGGAGGAGGCCCGTGACGGCCTTGCGCAGCGCGTCGTCGCCGACGTTGGCCTGCACCGGGTTGCCCACGAGGTTGAGCGCCAGGAGGGAGTGGTAGTTGGCCACCAGCTGCCCCAGCGCCTTGGCCGTCGTGATCTTATTGAACCCCAGGTCCAGCACCGCCAGCTTCAGCAGCCGGTGCAGCCCCTCCACGTCGCTGATCGTGTTCCCCGCCAGGTACAGCTCCCTGATCGCCGTGCAGTTCGACAACCCTGCCACAAATTACGTGTAGTTCTTGAAAGTTAAAATTTGCACTGCATGGATTTTTTTGGCAGAATCTTGGTTTGCAATGATGGCAAGGTCACAATGACAGGTCTGTAATTGATTGCTGAAATCAATCAATTAGGAGATGCATCATCATGTATGGACCAACTCAGAAATCACAAATGCATATATGCACATCTAGATTCAGGGCTTTAGTAGCTAGGATAAGGCCCTCCCAACTGTAATGGTCCCAGCTCCCAACAAGTGTGGCCACTGGCAGCCAAGACATGAAGCAGATTCATGCTAGAAGTCTTGGATTGGATGCTCCATTATTCTCACCCCAAGCAGGCCTGTCAACTAGATGCAACAGATAACAAACTCTAATCTTTGTCACCACTGGTGGTTCAGCTTCAGCCAAAGGAAAATGAAATTTACTTAATACTGCGAGAACCTCAAGTACTAAAAAACTCTGAATGAAATTTGCGACTCACCGTGCCCGATGCGCGAAATCCGGTTGTAGCTGAGGTTGAGCACGCGTAGCTTCGTCAGCTCCCGGAGCCCCTCGATGTTTGCGATCTTGTTCCGCGACAGATCCAGCGAGTGCAGGCCCTTGGGAAGCGATCCCGGGGAGATGTGAACTGCATAGGCAACCCCAATTCAGCACTTGTCCGACAACAGAAGCTACTGTCTAGTTACTGAAAGTACTACTACGGTAGCATTTGTCACTGTTGTCGTAGATAGATTTTTTGCTCGGCCGTCAGTGCTCACCGATGAAGTTTCCGGAGAGGTTGACGTCGCGGAGGCTCGAGAACGGCGCGATCATCGGCACGACCTTGAGGCCCATCCCGGAGATGTGCGCCACCGACGAGAAGGCGTTGAGGGACTGGATGATGTTGTTGGCCTGAGCGACCTCGTCGGCGGCCGCGCACCGCTTGGACTTGCCTTGGCTTTTCCCTGACGACTGCCCGACCTCGAGGGGACGCGGGCGCGCCACGCAGTCACCGTGCTCCATGCCGTGGTCGTTATTGTCACCGTCGTTGTCGTCGTCCTCCTCCTCCTCGGAGAAGCGGAGCGGCTCGTTCTCGATGCTGTTCACCCACGCGCTGACGCGGTCGCGGAGGGAGTTCTCGGCGGAGAAGGCGACCCACTGGTTGGGGATCGGCGGCGGCGGCGACTCGTCCACCATCACCTTCTTGTTCTTGCGATCCGCCGCGGTTGCCTGGCCCTCCTCGAGCGTGTCCGAGGTGTACCCGCCGTGACGGCCGGGCGTGCACACCTCGGCCAGGTGTGCCGACCGCGGCCGGTGTAGGTTGCGATGGCTCCAGAGGAAGAGCCGCCACCACAGCTTCCGGCTCCGCGACGGCAGCACCTGGCTCGATGACCGCTTCTTGAGCATGACGCGGTCGGCGGTGCGAGATGTCTTCACCGACGCGGGGCTTGCCTCCGGCACGCCGCGCGAGGTCGTCTCCAGGCCGGCGAGGCCGCCGGGCAGGTCCCTGAGGTCGCCGTGGGAGCGCGAGCGCGTCGGCATGTCCGGCGCGTCCCGCGGGCCAGGCCGCTTCGTCTCGATGTTCGAGCACGATCGCTTCAGCTTTGGCGACGCATCCGACACCGCCGCTGCAGCCTCCTCCGCCCTGCTCGCGATCACCGCGTCCGGTATCGCACCCTTCTCCTCAATCTCTCCTTGGCCGCTGGAGCCGGCGGGCTTCTGGCCCGCGTGGAAGTCGAAGTCGAAGTCAGACAGGCTGTCCTGCTTCACCGATGCCTTGTCGCCGTACTTGTCACCGCCTTTGTGCGCCACCACGGCAACCATGTCGGCGACGATCTTCAGGTCGCACGGCGCGACCTTATCGCCGCATTTGTCCTCATCGGCAACAACCGGCGGCGCGTCGATGAACTCCACCGGCTTCACTTTGGGACACTCGTTGCCACTAGTCTTCTTGGCATCAGCAGCCTGGCGAAAACAAACCCACCATTACAAACTCACCAAAATTCAGCAAAATTCGCATAAAAATCGTTCAAACACAAACCACTCGTTTCTTCCTCCTGCCGGCGAACAGGGTGGAGAAGCAGTTCATCTTGGCCATCTCTTCCGACACGATTCTTCCACCTTCCAAATTATCGGCTGTTCTACCTTAAAAAGGTGGAATTAGAAGCAGAGCGTGGTTGCGGTCCTTAGCCGTTGTCTATGGGCAAGACTCTTCGCAGCAGCGGCGCGGAGATCGCGACGACGGAGGAAGAGATTGCATACTCCTGTGCCCCCCACACCTCACTCAGGGCGCGAAGCGGCGGCGCCACGGGGAAGGCCAGAGTGACTGAGGAAGAGCCGGAGCCGCGTGAAGCCGAAGCGGAGCCGTCTTGGCAACTAGCCCTGCAGCAATCAACGACAGATCAACAACTTACTAAAAATCCTGCAAGAAAAAAGGGGTCCAAGAATTGCAGCTGCATAGCACACACAGTGATCAGACATGGCTGAGACACCAGATGCAACAAGGACAATAAAGGAAGAGGAGGAGGAGGAGACTCTGTTTCTCTCTTGCCATGTGACGTGATCAACTACCTCCTAGCCTACGCTCATGACAAGTTCAAACAAGAATCTTCCGTTCGTTTCCAATAATAGAGTCGTGCACCGCAAAGTAGCGGTGATTTAGCGGATTCACAACGGAGTCAGTTATTGTTAGCAGGAAATTGTGAAGTGCTAGAAATGTACAAAATAACAGCGTGGAAGGAGCAGAAGGGGACCTTTCCGCTGCCAGTTTGGTGAGAAGGAAATGTAATGACAGCTGTGCAATTTCAGAGAATGAATTATTAAAGTTAACAATTGCAGCAGCAACAACAAGAAGGAAAGAACGATGATTTGGCATTCCTTCCTATTGGATACCTGGGTAAATTTAAGGAAACATTGTAACATATTCTTGGCTTCTTGCACTGCTCTGCTCTGTTTTATTTCCTTTCTCTAACCATGCCAACTTAAAACATGACCAGGGAATTACTATGCACACAACAAACTAATCTTGGTTTCCTCTCCAGTCAGTCAGTAACTGCCAATTCAGAATCATACAGAAAGAGACAGACACATAAACATCAAGAAGAGAAAGAGAAAAGCCAACAACCAATCTTCGAACAATCGAACCCCTCCTCTTCCTCGAGAACTACTCGTTGAGAATTCAGAGACATAAGAATATGCATCACAAAAACAAAAAACAAAAATGAAAGCCAGAGGATTCAATACCAAGGGATGAAAGACCATTACCAAGAACCGGATCAGTAGAATCCGCAAGAACACCAAGAGCACATAAGCACAAAAGAAGAGGACCAAACAAGGGACATATATATACAAAGGACAAGCACCCAAGCAAGAAAAGCAAAAGAAGTTGGAAACAACAAGGCCTACCTTCCTTTCCCAGGCAGCAACCAATCAACAGCCAAAAGAACAGCAGGACGAGGGCCTCTCTGGTTTGGTGTTATTGTACTGTTAAGCTAGTAGTTACAGAGCGTTGAGTAGGTGGTTAGCTAGATGCTAATGGCTAAAGATGGGTAGGGGAGGGAGAGAGAGAGTGGTGTGGTGTGGTGTGGTGTGGGAGACGATGGAGGGAACGGGAGGCGGTAGAAGTAGAGGGGCAAGGGTGGAGGGAAGCACGCGGTGGGCACACGGTAGATTCGGACGTCACTCCCACTTGCGAGAGTTTTAATTTGGCACTGTTGATGATTGTATTAGCAAATTTGATGGCTGGAGCCGCGAAATGCCATTTTTTGGTTGTTTTTGCAAATACCGTGCTCCCACTTGTGTCGTTTTTGTAAATACCACCTTGCGTCCGCCATTTCTGTCAAAAACATATTCAACAATACCATTTTTTTGTCAAAAACTCAACTTGTAACTGGTGAGAAGTATATAGAATACTGGGTGTCTTTTGATTTTTGTTCAGTTCTTTTTTGTTTGGGACTTCTGGGTTTTAAAAGTTGGTAAGTTAGATTTAACAGTGCTAGTTTTGTCTGGTTTGTGTAGACATGAGGCTTTTTAGTGGCTATTCGTAGTATCATATTTGTGGTACAGGTTAACTAGTTAGTAAGATTTCACAGTGCTAGTTTTGGCAGGTTTATATGAATTTATATGCCACCGAATATTTCTTGAAGGACGTGACTAGCATTTAAATATAAATTTGTGACAAATGCTGAAGTAATAGAACGTGACTACGGGGTTGATTATTAATTAATGGCTGGTAAAGGAAAACACTGAGAATTATCATCTTCATCATCTTTTGGATTTTTTTTCACGCAAATTTATCTTCCATAATGAAGATGGCACCGATATATCATAACAACTACTTGTTCAATTCAATCTTTAAAACTCACATCAGAATATCAAACAGATCCCAACTCAACTATCCAAGTCATACATTGCTGTGAACTGATTATAAGAAACCAATATTTAAAGTACGGCGACCGAGACTCAACTAAAAGCTTCCCAAGTTTTAAAATGCATGCATGCATGATGATACCGGTGTGATTACTTTTCTTATTAGCCCTGAACGTAACTTAATCTCGCCTGCGTATGCATTATCGCTCAGACATTTACTATCTAGCGTGGTGGTATTATAAACCGTGTACTCTATACCACACGACCCCAGAGTAATTACATGCCTGACCTGACATATGCCCCCACAAGCCCCATCATCCCAAATCCTAGTAGGTTTCGTATCAAATACAGAGCTGCTAGACGGACGAACGAAACATGTATATGTAAAATCGCCTATGATGTGATTTTCACGGGTGTTTTTCGGCAATGATATACCAGAGGAGTTTGATCCTATTTTACTCGTGTTTCTTCGCAGCAAAGGAAGGATTTCCATGTAAAAATTCATAAGCCGTGCCATAGCATATACAGCTAATGGCTGATAACGAGCGGCTCGGTCAAGCTCGCTAAGGAGCTGAGTTCGGCTCGGCTCGGTAAGCAAACGAGCAAAAATGTCTACTCGACTCGACTCGTTATGAACTCCCAAGGTGGTTTGTTTGGCTGGATTGACTCGGGACCGCAGGAGGGCGCCGGACTGGACGCGGAAGGAGAGGGTGTTGGCGGAGGACGAATGTGGAGGGGGAGGGCATCAGGCCGGATGCGGAGGAGGAGGGCAACGAGCTAGATGCTAGACGAGGAGGGAGAGGGCCTTGGGCGGAGGCTAGACGCGGAGGGGGAGGTCTTCGAGCGGAGGCTGAGCTTAGGAGGCGGGAGGTGGACACGAGACGCTTGTTAGGTTGGGTTCTAACATAAACGAGTTGCTCACGAGTTGACTCGAATTCGGCTCGTTAATATAACAAATATAAATGCCAGCTCGGCTTGGCTTATTTATGGCCAGCCGGGCTAGCTCGCAAGTTTCAGGTTTTTTTTTTCTCCCACCCTATATACTGTCCCTATCACTTTCTTCATACATGCAACAACTGTATTGATATGAAAAGTAGATCAACTACCTAAAGCATGTCTAGCAAAGGGAAAAATTTTAGACCGGAGGCCAAAAGGAGAATCGATGTTTTGGGGGCACAAGCCAAAAGGGAAGCTAATCAAGTGCCACTGCCAACCGATCTGGGGTTGGCCCTGCCGGCGAAGACCGCAGAGCATTGCTTCAGGTTCTTCCCTCTCCCACTAACATGGGGGAATGAGATGCCAACTCACCGGCTCATGTGGGTGGGCCCCCACTCCTCCTCCTGAACCACGCCCTTGTAGCCTTAGGTTAATTAGACTAGAAGCTGGGCCTGGAGCTGCATGGA
Organism: Hsuehochloa calcarea; assembly: GCA_036346395.1. Lineage (NCBI taxonomy): Eukaryota > Viridiplantae > Streptophyta > Magnoliopsida > Poales > Poaceae > Hsuehochloa > Hsuehochloa calcarea. The sequence continues at coordinate 13,712,219 of CM070611.1, read as the reverse complement.
TGCATTCATACAAATTAATTAATTACCTTCGTGGATTGTAGGCCGTTATCCTACACGTTCGCAGGACGTTACCCTACACGTTCGTTACTCCATTTTTTTTAAAAAAAATAGTTCTTTTTATTTCAAAATACAAGAATATACTTCTATTTTTTTATTTTACAAAAATAATAATCTGTCGCCCAACAGTTGAGCGACAAGTGTACAAGTCGTCCAACGGTTGAACGACTTGTGCTAGTTGCTCAACGGTTGAGCGACACATCGACAAGTTGATACGGATCAACGTGTGTTGATGCGTAATATGGCCCAATCTTTCACGGTACTTGTATTTCAATTCTGAATGAAGTGAAACTCCCGCTTTCCTCTCTCTTGATTTGGTAAAATAGAAGAGCAAGTATATCTCCAAAGCAAGTAACACTTGGTTGATGTTGAATCAATCTGAAGAGAGAAACAAAATCAAACCGGAAGAACAACACCAAACCGTGAGCAATTTGAGAATGCTACGAATTGGTGAGATGATCCACAAGGAATCACGGATCTTGGAAGAACAACCTCCCTCCAATATTCACGCAATCACAAAACCCTAGATGGGAATTTCCGAAACGCATGTATTCATTTTTGCGCCACATAAACCTGTGACTTTTCTGTATTTTATTCAACTCTAACTGCTGAAAATAGATTAAACTATCCTATTACAAGTAATTTATAATTAACTTCTTTTAAAGAATGATCCGAATTGAATTGCACCAATCCAAACCCATTTTGGATTCTTAGGTCAAAATGTATTGATTTGAATAGAGTTTGAATTTGGTTCTTCCGTCTTTTCTTGGCGGAATTCTCTTGTATACTTTGTAACATGCAAAGTCCTTTGTTCTTGTGTCTTCCCATGTCCGCTAAAGCTCCTGCCTGGCATTCCTCCCTATCCTTGCTCTTTGCTTGACCTCGGTTCTTGTTTTTCTCCATTGATGCATAATAGGTTCAACTTGAGGCTTAATACACACTTGCCGCTTAGGGATATTGACTACCGTAGTAGATGCACTTAGGGCCTCATCATCCTCCCCTTCTTGAAGCAAAACCGTCCTCGGTTTTAGTGTAGTCTTCTGACCTTCTTCTTGCTAACCATAACCAAATCACTCTTGATTTCTTCATCTATCTTTGACACCAAAGCATGGAACTCTCCCTTGTGCATGAATGTATATCGGTTGGACCGTCCTTGATGTGTAGCATTTAGATCAAATTGCCATGGACGTCCCAATAGAATATGACCAGCATGCATTGGTACCACATCACACTCTACTTTATCGACATAGCCATCAATAGTAAGTGGCACTCTCACCTTGTGTGTGATCTTGATTTTGCCGACGTTGTTGAGCCATTGGATGTAATATGGTTTAGGATGCCTCCATGTGGACAATGAGAGTGATTCCACCACATTCTTGCCAATCATGTTGGTCGAACTCCCATTATCAATAATCAACTTACACACCTTTTCTTTGATCTTGCAATCGGTTTGAAAGATATGATGTCGCTCTCCTTCCTCACAATAACGGTGTTATCACACCGCACCGCTTGAGCCATCAAGCTAATACCTTGTTCGGGATAACAAATGATTTGCTCTAGCTTCTCGATTCATCAAAATGTTCAGATTTATCATTGTCGCTCTCTCTGCATAGCCATCATGTGTAAGCAACACCGTCTTCATGTTTGGACAATCCTTCTTCATATGACCTCGCCCTTGCACTTGAAACATTCAATGTTGCTAGTTCTAGCCGTAGAGAATGCACTCAAATCAGCATGTGAGGCATCTTTGCTCGCAACACTAATAGGTTTCAAGCTTCCTTGAATGTACTACGAACCGGTATAGTGGATGCAATCGGTTTAGAGTTGATCCCGCATCTCCATCTTGCGGTTGCACGCCTCAAAGTGCTATGAGTGGTACGGCCAACCCTTGCTTGAGTGTCCTTCACCCATTGTTCAGCACGCTCCGCTTGATGAAGTAATTCTTGCACAGTGTTATATTGCATTAAATCAACACGGTTTCGCACATCTTCATTCACCCTTCAAAGAACGTGTCATGGTCGCCTCGCCGACTCACGCACACTTGTACGGATCATGAGCACTTGCATCTCTTGATAGTACTCGCCACCGCCTTAGCACCTCGTAAGTCGTCGTAGCTTTGTATGCAGTGTCCTTGTATAGTATGCCGGCACAAATCGTTCCCGCATAGCTTGTTTCATTACTTCCCAAGTGTTAGGACGTTCCCTGCCACGATTCAATTGATCCCACCAAATAATAGCATATTCGGTGAACTCAATAGAGGCGACACGAACCTTCTTCTCTTGGAGTAGTGGTGGTTGTCAAAATTTGATTGACACGCATTTCCCACTCCAAATAAGCCTCCGGATTAGATCTACCCTTAAACTCCGGTATGGTGATCTTGATTCTCCGATACCGCCATCTTCATATTCACCTCCATTATGACGAACACCATGTCCAAAGACTCGGCGATCAAAGTATTCACGTCGTGGGCGTCGTTGATGTCTTTCATGATCATCAAAACGGCCTCCTCTCGAATCGTGACATAGAAGTCTTCTCCCAGGCGTACAACACGTTGCACGCCCATGTTGTGGTTGGGGCAGCACTGTACATTTGCTCCTCGTGGCGGTGGTAGTCTCTCCTCCAAGCGAAGGATAGCAAGATTCAGACGGTCAAAACCTTCCATCATACGACGTTCATTTGTGTTTAGACGATCGTTCAGTGTGTCTTGCACTCCTTGGATTTGAGTTTCAAGTTGATGGCGTAAAACCTTCTCGCGACGAAGAAAATAATCGGTAGTGGCATCAAACTGAGCACGTACGTCTGGTAATAGTGTATCTCCGTACGTAGGCTCCTCGTCCGATCCACCATTAGAACCATACTGGCTAGTTTTTGACATGATGATCAACCTCAATGTACCAAGAAGGAAAATTCCACGTACCGTGATCAACCACGCTCTGATACCAAGATGATACGGATCAATGTGTGTTGATGCGTAATATGGCCCAATCTTTCACGGTACTTGTATTTCAATTCTGAATGAAGTGAAACTCCCGCTTTCCTCTCTCTTGATTTGGTAAAATAGAAGAGCAAGTATATCTCCAAAGCAAGTAACACTTGGTTGATGTTGAATCAATCCGAAGAGAGAAACAAAATCAAACCGGAAGAACAACACCAAACCGTGAGCAATTTGAGGATGCTACGAATTGGTGAGATGATCCACAAGGAATCACGGATCTTGGAAGAACAACCTCCCTCCAATATTCACGCAATCACAAAACCCTAGATGGGAATTTCCGAAACGCATGTATTCATTTTTGCGCCACATAAACCTGTGACTTTTCTGTATTTTATTCAACTCTAACTGCTGAAAATAGATTAAACTATCCTATTACAAGTAATTTATAATTAACTTCTTTTAAAGAATGATCCGAATTGGAATTGCACCAATCCAAACCCATTTTGGATTCTTAGGCTGAAAATGTATTGATTTCGGAATAGAGTTTGAATTTGGTTCTTCTGTCTTTTCTTGGCGGAATTCTCTTGTATACTTTGCAACATGCAAAGTCTTTTGTTCTTGTGTCTTCCCATGTCCGCTAAAGCTCCCTGGTCGGCATTCCTCCCTATCCTTGCTCTTTGCCGAACCTGGTTCTTGTTTTTTTCTCCATTGATGCATAATAGGTTCAACTTGAGGCTTAATACACACTTGCCGCTTAGGGATATTGACTACCGTAGTAGATGCACTTAGGGCCTCATCACAAATTCTGTTTACTTGTCTAGTGTTGTGCAGTTTGCTTGGTGGTCAACGACGGTCAACGGCAAGGATGATCGGGACTAGGCTTGGAGAGCTGAGGTCCAGAACGATCGACGATGCCGGGTGAGGTCAATGTACTCAAGCGAGGTGCAAGATGGACAAGGATGACCCATTAGCTAATCCGAGGCGTAAGATGGCGCAAGGTGTAGCTAGTTAGGTCAAGAAGAGATAAAGACGACGCTTTAAAATGTGTGCGTATGTGTCCTGTTTATTTTGGGCCTTAACGGGAGCCCAATAGGATCAAACTTCAAGAAGGTATTAGCCTCCACTATAAATAGGAGAGGGTAGTGGCTGCACCATCTATTCGTCTCTTTTGCTATTTTGTAAACCCTAATTTTCTTAGGGAGAGCTTTTGTGGAGGCTAGGGTTCTTAATATTTTGATGTGATTTTCGTGCTCTTAGATTGAGCATTGTCCTCCATTGATGGTGTGGCTGTAAGCCCAGATCATATCAATCAATCAAAGGAAAGTTTGATCAATGTTTTGTCTCATTGCGTTCTTTCTCTATATTTGATGATTTTGGGTCTTACTTTGATCCGCGAGTTTTTGATTGAATTCTTCATGTGATATAGCTTACTGTGACGTGTGGGAACCTATCTAGGATCATGTTGATCATCAATCACCCACATGCAAGATCTTGGATCAAGTTTTCGTTTTGACCTGGTTTTGAACCCTTCTTTGATCAAACGGAAAATAATCTTGATTCCTCCAATAATTATCATAATCTTCGATTGGAATAGGTCCCTGATATCATAGAGAAGGTGTGTTCCAAGTTTCATCAAGTTTAGATTAGTAGATCAAAAGTTTCATCTATTTGCATCTTCGTCATTGGGCTTTAGATCTGTTTCGGAGGTCGCGGTCGATCGCCTGCGTACCACCGGCGCCGATCGCCGAAATCGGTCCGACCACCCAAGGCCAGTGATCCGACCGTACAACAAGACCGATGTGCTTTAACCTTTGTTGTTTTTGTCATTTTGCTTAGGGGTTTATATTGGATTCAATATTAGTGTTCCACTGTACTGATATACTGATCTTCATATCTTCTATAGCTACTGGAGTAAAATATTATTGAATCCATTATTTGTGAAAAAGTGAGCGTGCCCCTATTCACCCCCCTCTAGTCGCCTTTTCGGTCCAAAAAGTGGTATCAGAGCCCGGTTAGTTCAATCTTGATCTTAACCGGTCACTGAACTTGTCGATGGATAGATACTCCACAAAGCCGCATATCTTCGATGGGCACGACTATGCCTATTGAAAGAATCGTATGCGAGTCTTCCTTGAGAGCGAAAGACATGCTATATAGAAGGTTGTTCGAGTCCCGCTCATTGTGCCCGAAGTTGCTACGCCGGCTTCAGAAGCCCTTTTGGCTAACAACAATAAGGCTAAAAAACTCTTGTATGGTGGGCTTAGGAGACAGGAGTATGATCGGATTTGTAATCTTGAGACTGCGCACGAGATTTGGAACACTCTCGAAACTTACCATGAGGGTTCGTTCCAGGTCAAGAAAATACGCCAAACAGTCTATAAGCGTGAATATAATAAATTCGAGATGCATCCTGGTGAGAGCATCGATGACATTTTCAGCCGCTTTAATAAAGTGATAAATCAGATGAAAGCTGTTGGTATTGAATATTGTCAATCTGAAAATGCCACCCACCTCTTGGCTACAATCAACACCAAGGAGTGGGAGATAAAAGCTACTGCCATAGAGAAGAATGTTAATTTTTCTGATCTAACTTTGGAGCTGCTCTATAACAAGCTTAAGACTCATGAGATCAAGAGGATTGATCATCCCAAAAAGAAAAATATAGCTTTGGTAGCAGACCCGCTCAAGAGAGTTTCTGATGGGTCTTTTGAGTCTTCTTCTGGATTTTTGCTTACTGGTTTATCTGCAATTCATGAAGAAGAGTTTGAGAGTCTTCCTGAGGCTGAGTTGGCCCTCATAGTCAGAAAGGTCACACGGCCTATAACAATATGAGAAACATAAATCGAGGAGGTCCCGTGACTTGCTATGAGTGTGGTGAGCTTAATCATATCCGGGCAAATTGCCCCAAGCTGAAAGGTAAGAGCAACCACAAGGAGGGAAAGCCAGCTTGGAAGAAGGCTCAATGGAACAAACCAAGGTTTGATGTTGCCAAGCTGACGAAGGCTACTCACCGGGTGCTTGCTGCTTTTGAGGATCAATCCTTAAGCGATGTGGACTCTGGCAGCGAGGAGGACAAGGAGGAGGAGATCCCTCAAGACAAGAAGAAAGGAAAGGCCAAGGACTTCACTGGCTTGTGCTTCATGGCCGACTCCGTTGACAACGACAACGATGAGGTACCTCCTTCCTATGATGTTCTTTATGATAGATGTGAATCTATGTTTGAGCAACTTATGAGTCGGATAAGGCTTTAGAATATGTCATGGCTAGGAATAAGGATTTATAGTCTCAAATAGGAATCTTGACTTTAGAACTTGAGAATGCTAAGAGTCTTGAATTTGATGAATGTTCATCTTGCCATGCTTTGTATTCAGAATTTGCTAAACTGCAATCTACTCATAATATTGCTTTGCAACAACTTGAAAATGCTAGGACTGAGCTAGTTGAGGTTAAATCTGCTCCATATGAAAAATACTTAGATTCTAGCAAATTAGTTGCTTCTGGTGCTGTTGATTCTAGCCTTTGCACTTTCTGCTTAGAACGCGAACATGAAGTTAAAAATATCTTAGAAGCAGCTAGAGCTAAATATACCAAACTTAATGATAGTATTGAGTCTTCTACATGTGCTTCATGTCCAGCTCTTAAACTTGAAACTGCTTTATATAAGGAGAAATATGCTAGAGCCATTAAAGGTAAAACCTGTGAATCATGTGTTAATCTTAAAAATGAGAATGCTTATCTTAAGGATACCTTAGAAAAATTCTCTAAAGGTAAGAAACAATTAAACATGATTCTGGATAAGTCTAAAACTCCTTATAAGAAGCAAGGATTATGATACAATCATGTTCAAAATAATTCTAACCCAAAAGTTACTCAAGTCTTGGAAAATGGGTTAATTGAATTCAAAACACAACCTGCAAAAACTATCTTTAAATCTGCAGGTGTTACCCAACCTTCTGTTAAGTCACAGGGTGCTTCTTCCACTGGTATCAAGTACCATTGCACCTATTGCAAGAAGGATCGACATTTGGTTGAGTTTTGTTGGCGTAGGTTGAAAAATGATAAGAAAAATTTTGTTAGAAATACATCTCATCAACCTAGAGCTTTTATGAGACATTGTCAATTTGAAAATAATAAATCTGGTTTAGGATTTGTTTCACACACTAGTCAACATCATGTTCCTAGACATGATGCTTCTTTTGTTTGTGTGACCATTGCTTATGATAGAACTTCTGATAAAATCAAGAATAGCACTTCTGCTTTGCATACTACTCGCAGACGTGTGTCTCAGTACTGGGTTACTAAGTCTTGTTTAACTAACCCTAGTATTGAGACACATCGTTCTTCTGTTCCTTGATTTCCAGGATTACCGCGGAAAGAGCAAGGACACGTGGTTCGTCGACTCCAGATGTTCACGCCACATGACCGGAGACTCAAGATGGTTCACCTCTTTCACGCGGTCGACAGGTGATGATTTCATCACCTTTGGAGATGATAAACAAGGGCGAATTGAAGTAACGGGATCGATCAGGGTGAACGACAGTTTCATTCTTAAGGACGTCGCCCTTGTGGACAAGCTAAGGTTTAATTTGCTTTCTGTGTCTCAACTTCTTGATGATGGTTATGAGACTATATTTAAGAAAAATACTTGTCGGGTGCTTGATTCAACTGGTGAGCTTGTTTTTGGAATTACTAGTGTTGTTAGGATTTTTGGAGCTGACTTTTCTGAATCTCTTGCTGGTTCTCTAAAATGCTTGATTTCATCTTCTTCTTCTGAGTTTTAGCTTTGGCACCGTCGTTTGGGACACATTGGTTTTGATCATCTGACGCGAGTTAGCAACCTTGAGCTCATGAGAGGTTTGCGCAAACTCAAAGCCGTCAAAGATGCTGTTTGTGCGCCCTGTAGGCATGACAAGCAAGTTGCCGCCTCACGCCCTTCAGTGACTATGGTCATGACTGACGGACCAGGACAATTGCTTCATATGGATACTATTGGTGCTGCTAGAGTTCGATCAGTTGGCGAAAAATGGTACATTCTTGTCATAGTTGATGATTTTTCTAGATACACTTGGGTGTTCTTTCTTGTTTCGAAGGATGAAGCTTTTGATTATTATCATGATCTTGTTCTTCGTTTGGCTTCTGAACTTTCGGGTGCCTTGAGAGCGATCCGCAGTGACAATGGCACAGAGTTCAAGAATGCCTCATTTGCTTCTTTTTGTGCTGAGCGTGGAATTGAGCATCAGTTTTCTTCTCCACACGTTCCTCAACAAAATGGCGTTGTGGAAAGGAAGAACAGGACCCTGGTCGAGATGGCTAGGACGATGCTAGATGAGTATAGCACGCCGAGGAGATTTTAGGCCGAAGTTGTTGCTACTGCTTGCCATATTGCTAATCGTGTCTTTGTGAGACATTCCTTGGGTAAGACTGCTTATGAGCTTCGATTTTGTAGAAAACACTCTGTCTCGCACTTTCGAGTCTTTTGATCTAAATGTTTTATCTCAAAATAGAAAATCTAGATAAATTTGAATTAAGAACTTTTGATGGTTTATTTCTGGGTTATCCTGCACATTCGAGGGTTTTCGGGTTTTTAATATTGAAACTAACCTTGTTCAGAAGACATGCAATGTCACTTTTGATGAGACTAGCCCTGGAGCTAGATCAGATATTTCAGGTGATACACAGGTGACAGAGAGCATATTCATAGAGGAAGATGATGAAGGACTTGATGTTCTTCTACCTGTTGCTATTGACGCTCCTATTCCAGCACAAGAACCTGCTGTGACTACTTCGCCTTCAGATGAGGCTCCTGTTGCATCTTCATCATCAGCAGTACCTACGGAAGTTGAAGAGATGTTTTTTCTCCGGGTGCACCACTTCACATTCAAAGGCAGCATCCTCCTGATCAGATAATAGGTAATCTCCATGAGCGAGTTACTCGCTCCAGGTATAATGACCCAAACCTCTACTCTCATTCTGCTTTTGTTGCTTCTTTTGAACCCCGCGATATATCATATGCTTTATCGGATTCTAGCTGGGTTAATGGCACGCATGAGGAGTTAGAGAATTTTGAGAGGAATAAAGTTTGGAACCTAGTAGAACCTCCTAGTGGCCATAATGTTATAGGAACCCACCGGGTCTTCAAAAATAAACAAAATGAGGATGGTTATGTGATTAGAAATAAGGCTAGGTTGGTAGCTCAGGGCTTTAGCCAAGTTGAGGGGTTAGACTTTGATGAGACATTTGCTCCTGTTGCTAGACTAGAAGCCATTCATATTCTGCTTACATTTGTTGCATCTAAGGGCTTTAGATTATATCAGATGGATGTTAAAAGTGCATTTTTAAATGGTTTCATAGAGGAGGAAGTTTATGTTAAGAAACCCCTAGGCTTTGAGAAACCCAAGTACCCAAATCATGTGTTCAAGCTATCCAAAGCCTTATATGGTCTTAAGCAAGCCCCTAGAGCCTGGTATGATAGACTTAAGATATTCCTGCTTAAGAATGATTTTGAGATGGGTAAGGTAGACAAGACTTTGTTCATTCTTAGGCGTGGTAATGACTTCCTGCTTGCTCAAATTTACGTTAATGATATTATCTTTGGTGGTTCTTCTAATGCTCTTGTTTCCAGTTTTTCTGAGACTATGTCCAGGGAATTTGAGATGAGTATGATAGGAGAGCTCAATTACTTTTTGGGGCCTCAAATTAAGCAATGCAAGAAAGGGATCTTCATCCATCAGACGAAGTACACTAAAGACTTGCTCAAACGTTTCGACATGGGTGACTGCAAGCCAATCTCCACTCCCATAGCAACTTCGACTGTTTTGGATCCAGATGAGGAAGGAGAAGCCGTGGATCAACGCGAGTACCGCAGCATGATCGGTTCCCTTCTCAGATTTGACGGCTCGAGGCCGGACATCCACTTAGCAGTGCCTCTCATGCGAGGTTTCAGGTGTCTCCGAGGACTTCCCATCGCCAAGCCGTTAAGCGCATATTCAGGTATTTACACTATACCCTTCTAATGGCATTTGGTAATCTTGTTCATCATCTTTGTCCATTCGGGGGTTTTCATATTCTGATTTTGCGGGCTGTCGGCTAGATAGGAAGAGTACCTCAGGCACTTGTCACTTCCTAGGCACTTCTCTTGTATCTTAGTCTTCTAGAAGCAGTCCTCTGTTGCACAATCCACTGCTGAAGCTGAATATGTAGCTGCTGCTAGTTGTTGTAGTCAGATATTGTGGATGGTAACCACTCTTAAGGACTATGGGTTAAATTTTGCTAGTGCTCATCTTTTCTGTGATAACACTTATGCTATTAATATTGCTAAGAACCCTGTGCAACACTCTAGGACCAAGTACATAGATATTCGCTATCACTTCCTTAGAGACCATGTTGAGAAAGGTGATATTGTGCTGCACTTTGTGGAGTCCGAGACTCAACTGGCTGATATCCTCACCAAGCCTTTAGACCCAACTAGGTTTGCCACCTTGAGAAGCGAGCTAGGGGTAATTTATCCCTACGGGTTGGTTTGAGGGGGGTTCGATCTTTTCTGATCTTACCTTGTTCTTTTGATCTTTTCTTGTTCTTTTTATGAACTTATTGATCTTTTTGAACTTTTTAGGTTTTTATGTTTTTATTGCATCTCATTATATCATATTGCATTCATAAGAAAAAAACCAACAAGTGGTATGAAAAATCCAACAAGTGGTATCCAAAAAGATGCATTGTAATATAAGTTTTTCTGCTTATCTTTTAAAATTGATGAAGCTTTGCCTATTACCCTTTGGAGCTTTAGTATTTCAATTCTTGCTCAATGCCATGTCTAGTTCTTTGACTTGCTAGAATTATCATGCTTTCACATATACAGATAAGTCTTTGCTGTATGAGCTAGAATTCTAAACAACTCGAACTAAAAACTGTAATTTGTGGATGTTTTAGCTAGTTGCGCAATTAGTGTTCCCTTTGTGACATTGGCCCTGTCAGAATTGCTTTGTTAGCTCTTGAATCTAAAATTGACCATTACTTGAGCTTCTTGTGTTCTTGAGAATATAAAACTGCTATTGTGAAATATGAAAAATCAAGATTGTCTTATGCTTAAATTGTGCCAAACTACTCTTACCAGACTGCGTGTCAAAGACAAGAACTTGGAGATAGTTTGATGATCCAGACGATCTCATGGGGACTGCTTGTTAGAAATGACATGAACCTCAAGATTTGTCGCCCTGGTAGAAGCTTAGAAAGAGTTTGTGGATGGCTCCTAGTCCAGAATCTTCTTTACTAAGATATACGTTTAATCAACTTCTGTTCGAAGCTTAGGATGAGTTTGTGGATGGCTCCTAGTCTAGTATCTTGTCACTAAGTTAGATCATTAGTCAACTTCAATATTCAGTGCAAATGGAAAAATTGTTGAAAAATAGGCGTTTTGAGAAAAATAAGCAAAATGATTCAATACAGGACCTGATTGACTCTTAATGTGGTCTTTGTTAGATTTTTTATCCCACTTTGACATTTTGACATGGCTAGTTTCACTTTAGGATCCTTGTTGATGAACTTGCTGAATTTGAAGCTTTGCTTAAATTGATCAAATCTATTGCGTTATTTTTTAGCCTTCGTGCTTAACTTTGATATATATGTTTTATCATGATCTTGCTAGCTTTGTTAGGCTTGATATGTTGTTTATGCAATATTAGAGATGCTAGCTTGTTCTTTTGGGTAATCTGCAAAGCTTCTTGTATTCAAAAATTGAAAAATACAAAAAAAAAATGAAGCTACTGCATTGCACTTCATGCATACTCCTTCTTATGCTTCTTTCTTCATTCTGCATTTGTTATCTCTGGATGAGAGGAAGGTGTGATTCCTTGATGACTCCATTGTCAAAAGGGGAGATTATATTTCAATATTGGGGGAGAAGATATATCATTGTTGTACAAAAGGGGAGAAGATATATAAAAATGATAAAAGGAGGAGAAATTGGAGAAATTTCAATTTTTTTGAAATCTGAGGATCATAGTGAGGGGGGAGTTTTTGAATTGCATTCTTATTTTCTTATTGACTTTTCTGAACTTGAATTGTATTTATTTATCGTCACAATGATCATAGGTCAATTGAACAATTGTTCTTTCATATGGATTTTAAGTGAGATTTTTGACTCTTTTATGGAAATCAAAGTTTTTATGCTTTCTTTTGCCTTATCTCACATGCCTATGCAATTCTGATGCCAGATTGGTCATTTCCATTTCTTTCTCTTGCTTATGTACCAAGTTGTGCCTTTGTGCGAAAACGAAAGTATTTTACTTTTCAAATCTCCAAATTATATTTTCTGGATTATTACCAATATGTTCATCAAGGGCGAGATTGTGGATATCATGGGGATATACTCCAGATCTTAGGATGATGTGACAATTGGCAATGGTGTTTACGGTTTGTCGTTTCACGTGTTTTCGGCATAGTTTCAGTACTGTCAGGCCTGAACCGGTCTGATCGGCCAGGGCGGCGGTCGGTCCAAGATCGGTTTGACCGGCCCTAGCGGCGGTCGGACCGGTATTGTCAGAAAGTGGTAGATTGAGCTGGGCCGAAAATAAAGTGTGTAGGGAAGAGAGGGGATTCTATTGCACTTGGTCTCATAATTTTTGGAGTCTCGAGTCAAAAGTTCTATTTGTTTGAAAATTCCAGTAGGTTTGGTTTTCCAGAGAGAAAAAATGGCTAAGTCCCAGCTGGCGGTCTGATCGGCACATAGGTGGCGGTCAGACCGGCCCTGGGGGCGGTCTGACCGGTTTTCACTTTGATCGTCGGTCTTCGAGGCGGAGATATTCGTTTGTTAGGTCAAAGTCATGAGTTTCAGGCCATATATTTTGCATGATGCATGTTTTGATTAACATGGGTCAAGTTGTGAAGAACTTGTTCCCAAATTCGGTTTACTTGTCTAGTGTTGTGCAGGTTGCTTGGTGGTCAACGACGGTCAACGGCGAGGATTAGCGGGACTAGGCTTGGAGAGCTGAGGTCAAGAACGATCGACGATGCCGGGTGAGATCAATGTACTCAAGCGAGGTGCAAGATAGACAAGGATGACCTATTAGCTAGTTATGTCAAGAGGAGATAAAGATGGTGCTTTAAAATGCGTGCGTATGTGTCCCATTTATTTTGGGCCTTAACGGGAGCCCAATAGGATTAAACTTCAAGAAGGTTTTAGCCTCCACTATAAATACGAGAGGGTGGTGGCTGCACCATCTCTTCGTCTCTTTTGCTATTTTGTAAACCCTAATTTTCTTAGAGAGCGTTTTTATGGAGGCTAGGGTTCTTGATGTTTTGATGTGATTTTCGTGCTCTTGAATTGAGCATTGTCCTCCATTGATGGAGTGGCTGTAAGCCCAGATCATATCAATCAATCAAAGGAAAGTTTGATCAATGTTTTGTCTCATTGCGTTCTTTCTATATATTTGATGATTTTAGGTCTTTTTTTGATCCGCGAGTTTTTGATTGAATTCTTCACGTGATATAGCTTGCTGTGACGTGTGGGAACCTATCTAGGATCATCTTGATCATCAATCACCCACGAGCAAGATTTTGGATCAAGTTTTCATTTTGACCCGGTTTTGAACCCTTCTTTGATCAAACGGAAAAGGATCTTGATTCCTCCAAGAATTATCATAATCTTCGATTGGAATAGGTCCCTGATATCATAGAGAAGGTGTGTTCCAAGTTTCATCAAGTTTGGATTAGTAGATCAAAAGTTTCATCTATTTGCATTTTCGTCATCGGGCTTTAGATGCATTACGGAGGTGGCGGTCGGACCGCCTGTGTACCACCGGCCGAGCCGTAGGAATCGGTCCGACCGCCCAAGGCCAGCGGTTCGACCGGCAGCGCACTGATGTGCTTTAACCTTTGTTGTTTTTGTCGTTTTGCTTAGGGGTTTATATTGGATTCAATATTAGTCTTCCGCTGTACTGATATACTGATCTTCATAGCTTCTATAGCTACTGGAGTAAAATATTATTGAATCCATTATTTGTGAAAAAGTGAGCGTACTCCTATTCACCCCCCCTCTAGTCGCCTTTTAGGGAATTACACTCATGACCGTTGTTGGTGTGGAGTTTCTGACCGAGTAGTGTTATATTTATAGCGGGAGCGAACGCAGCTGTAGCGGCTCTATAGTGGCATTTGAGTGGTCTCTTTATGCTTAGTAGAGCGAGATCATGTCCTGCTTTGTAGAGAGAAATCATGTCCTGCTTTGCAGAAAGTGGTCATGTCCTGCTTCTACAGAGCGAGGTGACGTCCTACTTTGCAGAGATAGGTAACGACGACAGATTGACCCTGCAAATGAAGTTAAAGTTTGCAATTACGATACAATTAGTTTCACACTACGTACAACAAGAAAAGTACTAACTGAAATACAGGTTACAACATGCTAGCATTTGTAATCTTAGTACCACTACACACACAACAAGAAGTGGTGCTGCACTTCACGTCACTGTTTCATACTTGCCGGTGGGCGCCTTGAAAATTCTCACTTGACATAAAGCTAAAGATAATCTGAAATGCGAAGCTAATGGAGTACTCACTAGTTTTACATCATGCATATTAAAACGACGAAGGACATTCTCAATATAACCTTGTTTATTAAAGTGTAATTTGCCAGATTTCCTTTCTCTAGTACTCTCCATGCCAAGAATTTTCTTTGCTGCACCTATATCTTTCATCTCAAATTCATTACTCAATTGTGTTTTCAGTTTTGCTATTTTCGGCTTATCTTTTGCAGCAATCAACATATCATCAACATAGAGAAGCAAATAAATAGCCGAACCATTAACAGTTTTTAAATAGACACATCTATCATAATCAGATCGCTTAAAATCATGAGAGAGCATAAAAGAGTCAAATCTCTTGTACCATTGCCTAAGAGATTGCTTTAAATAATAACGAGATTTCTTTAATCTACAAACAAGGTGTTCTTTTTCAGGAATAATAAAACCCTCAGGTTGGTCCATATAAATATCTTCTTCTAACACCCCATGTAAGAATGCAGTTTTAACATCTAATTACTCAAGTTCATAATCATGCATAGCAACAATACTGAGTAAAGTGCAAATAGAGTTATGCTTCACAACTGGGAAAAAGATATCATTAAAATCAATACTTGGAATCTGACTATAACCTTTAGCAACCAACCTTACTTTATATCTTTCTAGTTCAGTAGGAGAAATGCATTCCTTTCTTTTGAAAATCCACTTGCAATGAACATGTTTCTTCTCCTTTGGCAATTTCGCTAGTTCCCAAGTATTATTTTTTTCAAGTGACTCCATCTCATCATGTAGAGCAGTTATCCACTTATTACAATTAGTGGAGTCAATAGCCTCAAGTATGATGAAGGTTCTGTATTACCTTCAATTTCTTCTGCTACACTCAAAACATAAGCAACAATATTAGCTTCTTCAATCAACCTCTTGGGTGGATTAATATCTCTTCTAGATCTGTCAACTGCAATGGACTGTCGTGGTGGCTGCTCAACAATAGGAGGATTCTCAACAATAGGTGCATCATGATCAACAATATTTTTTTTATCTGATGTGTTATTTGAACCAACAAAATGCTCTACTTGGACACATGAATTCTGCTAATTCTCAACAGGAACATCAGTAGGCAGTCTATCATGAAGCATAACAGATTTATTAAAGATAATGTTTCTGCTAATCACAACCTTATTTATTTCAGGATTCCACAACTTGTATCCTTTAACACCCGATTTATAACCAAGAAAGATGCACTTAACAACTCTAGGCTCTAATTTTTCATTATCAACATGAGCATAACCAGTACAACAAAAAAATTTCAATTCTGAATAATTTGCTGGAGAACCAGACCATACCTCAATTGGAGTCTTCTTTTCAATTGCAATAGAGGGTGACTGATTAATAAGATAGCAAGCAGTGGAAGCGGCTTCAGCCCAAAAACGCCTATGCAAACCTGCATTAGACAACATGCAACAGGGCTTGGAAATGATGGTTCTATTCATATGCTCAGCTACATCATTTTGTTGAGGAGTATGGGGAACGGTGTAGTGCCTGACAATGCCTTCAGTCTTGCAATATGCTTCAAATTCATTAGAACATAATTCCATCACATTATCAGTGCGAAGTTTCTTTACCTTTTTTCAATTTGTCTTTCAACCATAGTCTTCCACTCTTTAAATACTGAAAATATTTTTGATTTATGCTTAAGAAATAAAGCCACACTCTTCTAGAGTAATTATCAATAATTGTTAACAAATAACTAGCCCCTCCTAGCGATATCGTGGTAGGTGGCCCCCATAAATTAGAATGCACATAATTCAAAATACCTTACAGAGAATGAAATGTAGTATTCAATCTCACCCTCTTGCGTTTGCCAAACACATAATGCTTACAAAATTTCTACTTACCGATGCTATGTCTATCAAGAAATCATCTCTTGCTCAATTCTACCAAACCAATTTTACTCATATGCCCAAGACGCATATACCCAAAGATTAGTAGCATCAGAATCAGATAATGAACTTGAAATTACAGGAACATACCTAATATTGTAGTATCTCGCAGATGGTACAGATTGGCAGTTTTAATATCAGCTTTCATCACAACAAGAGAGCCTTTTGATACCATTAAAACTCCACATTCACTAGAATACTTGTACCCTTTAGCATCAGGGGTATCTAAAAAAGATGAGGTTCCTTTTCAAATTTGGAATGTGCCTCACATCTGTCAAAGTTCTGACAATGCTATCAAACATCTTGATCTGAATTGAACCAATTTCTGCAACCTTACAAGATGAGTTACCCATCAACACAGTACCACCTTCAATAGGTTCATAGGTGACAAACTAGTCCCTGTTAGGACACATATGAAAGGTACAGGAAGAATTAAGAATTCATTCATCATTAGTTTTACCACATCCAGCAAAGGCAACAAGAATTTCTCTATTAGTACTATCATCAACAACAAGGGAGGCTTTACCTTCACCATCTGGTTTACCTTTTGGCTTATAATAACTAGCTCTCTTTTCTTTATTCTATAGCTTCCAGCATTCATAGATGTCGTGTCCACTTTTCTTGCAATATTTACACGACTTGTACTTGCCTCTTGATTTCGACTGGTTCTTGTAGCCGTTCGAACTTTTGCCTCAAGATCCATTGTTTGAGTTTTTCTCCTTTTATCTGCCATGAATAAATAAGCATTCTTCTTACGAGCTTGAATTTTCAGAAGGTACCATCTGTTTCATCTTCTCCTTGGCATGCAAAGCTTCGTAAACTTTATTAAGCGTGAGATTATCTCTACTATATAATATGGTATCTCTGAAATTTGAAAAAGAACTAGACAGTGAACATAAAAGAATAAGACTCAAATCCCCATCATCATATTCTATCTCCATCGACTGTAGGTCGACAACGATTTCCTTAAATACCGAAAGATGATTAAACACAGATCCCCCTTCTTGCAATTTGTGGAAGTGTAATTTCTGCTTGAGATGCATCTTGCTGGTGAGATTCTTTGTCATGCAAATATATTCCAGGTTCAGCCATAATGTAGCAGATGTCTTCTGCTTCAAAAGATCCTGTAAAATATCATTTGATAGATGAAGGTGAATCTGAGATAAAGTCTTACGGTCTTTGCGTTTCTCATCTGCGGTCCATGCAATAGGTTGTTTCTCAAAACCTTCCAATGCATCATCCAAATCCATCAGTGCCAACACAGCTCTCATCTTGACTTGTCACAGTAAAAATCTTGTGTCTCGACTCAGGAGTGGAAAATTATACTTCAAAGTCGCCATAAAGAATAAAATTTGAAATTTGCTGGTACTGATCTGTGTAAACCTAGCAAAAATCACAACCTCTTTGATACACCTTCTGTGTACACGAATTAAAAAATATTTAACCTCCTTGTGCACTTTTCGTATGGACTTTGCAAAGAACACCAAAACACTACAAAGTGGGTGGAGCACTTCACGTGAATTATTGCTTGGTGATTAAAATAAGCAAAGGTAATTGCCTTGGAATATTTGCTTTCTTGGTTTGATCCTTCGGCTCCACGCGATCTAAAGAAAAGAGCAGACCGAGCTGGGCAGATGCTGGGAGTTGCTGTGGATGATTGTACGCACGGTAGAAGCGCTCTTTGACCGATGCTGAGGTTGTCCATTGTGTTCTTTCCATTGGCGCCGGCGTGATTCTCCGAGGACGTCGGCCAGCATTTAATCGTTTTCTTTCCATTTGCGCTCTTCCGATCAGCGATTGAAGTAAAAACCGAAAAGCTACAGAATCATTGCGGGACCAAAATAATCTCTCGCTCTAATTGCAAAACAAACGTGAGTTCTTTCACGTGTGCGTGTGTTTGTCGTTGAGTGTTCACGTATTGAGTATTCATCCGGTGCTAATAATTGGTATCGAAGCTCAGACGTTTAACATCTCTTTAAACTTTATGATTGCGAAAGAACACAACCGTTATGTGGACTATGTGTGAGAGGGGAGAATGTTTGGAATATTCCCACATTGATCACAACTTATAAGTGTGAGGGAGATCACACTCATTGGACTTTTTTTTTGAGAGGGGGGAGGTTCAATACTACTTATAAAGTTGTTGCTATAGAGGTTACACGCGACAACTCGTGGGCTTAGTTGTATTTAGCAAGGTTTGCACGTGGACTTAGTTGTGTTTAGCCTATTTTGACCTGTGGTCTAGGGAGTAAATCCAGTTAGATCTAGATATATATGGTGAAGATCCGATCTAATGATCTCTGATCATGCTGGTTATTTGGCAAGTCTGAGAAGGAAAGTCAAGAATTTTGCAAAGTAAGAACGCTAACCATTCGGGAGTTCTATCCTTGATAAAGAGTGAAGCCCAAGCGTGGATGCTGGCAGATTCTGAACGAGGCGACGCAAACAACACGTAACTAATTAGCAATCAGTAATTGGTAATTCCGTACCGAATGCAGAATTCCGTACCGAATGAATGTCTGGCTGGGAGCTGGGAGCCCCGATCCCGTCAAGCTTTGCGTGTAACGCTAGTGCATACAACACCAAACCAACTTTGCCATCTCATTTCTCATTCCGTTCGATGGCGATGCGCTGTGGTTTGTCTCACTGCGGTATAGGATAATGCATTGTCCGTTTGCAAATGCAGATTTTCTCTAAATCACATCAAACAATTATGAGAGGCGATTTAGATGAACGCATGTACTACTACAAAAGAGGCTATAGCAGACGGCCCATCACAGACGGTTCCTTTGGAACCGTGCGTGTTATGGTCTGTCTGAGCTATCTTTAGCGCGAGGGCTATCACGAGCGGTTCGAAATAGAACCGTCTGCGATTTCTGTGCTTCATATAAATTGAGCCGAGACATCCCTCTGCCGCCTGCGCTGTGTCTACCACTTCCCTTCCCTGCCCTAGCTCCTCACTGCGCTGTGTATACCGCTCCAGCGCCACTTCCCGCCTAGCTCCTCCAACTGCGCCACTTCCTGCCTAGCTCCTCATTGCAGTGTCTACCGCTCCAGCGCCACTTCCTGCCCTAACTCCTCTAACTGCGCCACTTCCACGCCCTAGCTCCTCAACTGCTGTTGTGTCTACCGCTCCAGCGCCACTTCCCCGCCTAGCTCCTCCACCTGCGGCTCCTCCTCTAATCTTGGTATGAGCACATGATCTTGCACCGTCAATGTTGGAATAAATAATATTAGCCCCGCAAATCTTAGTTTTGAAACCTTATAACTAATGAACTAAAATTTGACTTAGGAGTGGTAACTTTATAAAATTGAATTAGGTCTAATAATCACTAAAATTTGAGTTAGGATAATTAATTGGCTTAAAAATAAAATTTACACAGGTTCACGATGCGGTGGGGTTTGGGTCAAGCAATATTGTATTTACGGTTCCAGGTATTTTAGGTTAATAAGTGTTGTATGAGGTGATGCCTATATTTGGGTTGCATGATTGTTCAATTGAGATAGATATCGATTGTCGAGAGGTAGGGATCATGGTTGTGGCGTAAGCATGGCTACGCTATGCCACCGCGTGTGGTACATAACTAGTGAAGAGTTTTCTTTCAATAACCTTAGATACAAATGTTGGAGAATGAGTTTATATTGCACATTTTCGTTTGCTATAAATTAATCGCTAATCAATTTGACACTAATTTGTTACATGCGTATTGTAGATGGATCGAATCGGATGTACGGTGTGAACCGTGTGAGTCAAGATTACATTAATGGCGTGGTTGCTTTTAGAAGAGCACGAAAGCGGGATATGTTGAAGAAGGGATAAATTTTATGTCTTGTCAGGTGCATTGATTGCGTAATCAAGATGTTTAACAACGGCGCGCAGATCGAAGCGCACTTGATTGAAGGGTTTCAAAAAGGGTATACATGTTGGACCATCCACGGTGAAGAGCGATTATACGAAGTTAATAATGACGACATCGCCGAGGAAGTCAACGATTTGCGGATGTGGACTGTGCTTTTGATGAGGATAGGGGCACGATGACAATCGGATCGGATGCTACGCGATGCGAAGAGAACTACAGTGAGAGAGAGTTTTGTAAATTCGAGGGCTTAAGGGAGGACTCGGTGAGACCTTTGTTCCCTGGCTGCAAGTTGTTCCCTGACGTGTCGGATACAAATACGAACCATTCGTACTGGCTAACCATGTTGTTCAAGTCTTCTATGTAACCGACCCGGCAAATAAGAAGCGCCACGTAGTTCTTCATGGAAAAGGAGGATTGTCGGAGTTGAGAATGTAGTGGGCGAGGAAGAATACAATCAATTTGACGAGTTGCCACCTTTGAGAGGCGACATCGGGCTCGAGGAAGAACCCAGTGAGGAAGCTAGCTATATGCGCATCGATCATCATGAAGGGCTGTATTTTAATTAAGAATTTAATTACTCCATTGTAATTTATTTATTTATTCCATTGTCATGTGTTGTGTTATGGACTTGTGATCTTTAATATTGATGTCAATGTGGATATTCATGGTAATGTTGAGTTGAATTAGATATGAATTTTGAACTCAAACTTGTCATCATCTCGCTTATCCAACAGTTCATACATCTTGTTGTGGGGATATCACTGACAGTTATTCTTGGCAAGGTCCAAATATTCTAGATTGGTAAGGAGTCTATTTTAGGAGGAATTGCACGTCACGGCGAGTTTACGGATAGGTCTATCTTCCTTAGGATACTGACCCTTCTACGACTTCACTTCATTGGGTAGGTTCTCTCTTGGAGTCATATATTTGATGATTTTGGGTCTTTTTGATCCGTGAGTTTTGATTGAATTCTTCACGTGATATAGCTTCTTTGTGGCGTGTAGGAACCTATCTAGGATCATCTTGATCATCAATCACCCACGAGCAAGATTTTGGATCAAGTTTTCGTTTTGACCGGTTTTGAACCCTTCTTTGATCAAGCGGAAAGGATCTTGATTCCTCCAAGAATTATCATAATCTTCGATTGGAATAGGTCCACGATATCATAGAGAAGGTGTGTTCCAAGTTTCATCAAGTTTGGATTAGTAGATCAAAAGTTTCATCTATTTGCATTTTCGTCATCGGGCTTTAGATGCATTACGGAGGTGGCGGTCGATCGCCTGTGGCCACCGGTCGATCGGCCGTAGAATCGTCCGACCGCCAAGGCCGTGATTCGGCCGTGACAGCTGTGATGTGCTTTAACCTTTGTTGTTTTTGTCGTTTTGCTTAGGGTTTATATTGGATTCAATATTAGTCTTCATTTGTCTTGATATCTTGATCTTCATAGCTTCTATAGCTCTTTGGAGTAAAATATTATTGAATCCATTATTTGTGAAAAAGTGAGCGTACTCTATTCACCCCCCCTCTAGTCGCCTTTTAGGGAATTACACTCATGACCGTTGTTGGTGTGGAGTTTCTGACCGAGTAGTGTTATATTTATAGCGGGAGCGAACGCAACTGTAGCGGCTCTATAGTGGCATTTGAGTGGTCTCTTTATGCTTAGTAGAGCGAGATCATGTCCTGCTTTGTAGAGAGAAATCATGTCTGCTGCGCGAAAGTGGTCATATCACCTTCGCGCAGGCGAGGTGACGTCCTACTTTGCAGATATAGGTAACGACAACAGATTGACCCTGCAAATGAAGTTAAAGTTTGCAATTACGATACAATTAGTTTCACACTACGTACAACAAGAAAAGTACTAACTGAAATACAGGTTACAACATGCTAGCATTTGTAATCTTAGTACCACTACACACACAACAAGAAGTGGTGCTGCACTTCACGTCACTGTTTCATACTTGCCGGTGGGCGCCTTTAAAATTCTCACTTGACATAAAGCTAAAGATAATCTGAAATGCGAAGCTAATGGAGTACTCACTAGTTTTGCATCATGCATATTAAAACGACGAAGGACATTCTCAATATAACCTTGTTTATTAAAGTGTAATTTGCCAGATTTCCTTTCTCTAGTACTCTCCATGCCAAGAATTTTCTTTGCTGCACCTATATCTTTCATCTCAAATTCATTACTCAATTGTGTTTTCAGTTTTGCTATTTTTGGCTTATCTTTTGCAGCAATCAACATATCATCAACATAGAGAAGCAAATAAATAGCCGAACCATTAACAGTCTTTAAATAGACACATCTATCATAATCAGATCGCTTAAAATCATGAGAGAGCATAAAAGAGTCAAATCTCTTGTACCATTGCCTAAGAGATTGCTTTAAATAATAACGAGATTTCTTTAATCTACAAACAAGGTGTTCTTTTTCAGGAATAATAAAACCCTCAGGTTGGTCCATATAAATATCTTCTTCTAACACCCCATGTAAGAATGCAGTTTTAACATCTAATTACTCAAGTTCATAATCATGCATAGCAACAATACTGAGTAAAGTGCAAATAGAGTTATGCTTCACAACTGGGAAAAGATATCATTAAAATCAATACTTGGAATCTGACTATAACCTTTAGCAACCAACCTTACTTTATATCTTTCTAGTTCAGTAGGAGAAATGCATTCCTTTCTTTTGAAAATCCACTTGCAATGAACATGTTTCTTCTCCTTTGGCAATTTCACTAGTTCCCAAGTATTATTTTTTTCAAGTGACTCCATCTCATCATGTAGAGCAGTTATCCACTTATTACAATTAGTGGAGTCAATAACCTCAAGTATGATGAAGGTTCTGTATTACCTTCAATTTCTTCTGCTACACTCAAAGCATAAGCAACAATATTAGCTTCTTCAATCAACCTCTTGGGTGGATTAATATCTCTTCTAGATCTGTCAACTGCAATGGACTGTCGTGGTGGCTGCTCAACAATAGGAGGATTCTCAACAATAGGTGCATCATGATCAACAATATTTTTCTTATCTGATGTGTTATTTGAACCAACAAAATGCTCTACTTGGACACATGAATTCTGCTAATTCTCAACAGGAACATCAGTAGGCAGTCTATCATGAAGCATAACAGTTTATTAAAGATAATATTTCTGCTAATCACAACCTTATTTATTTCAGGATTCCACAACTTGTATACTTTAACACCCGATTTATAACCAAGAAAGATGCACTTAACAACTCCAGGCTCTAATTTTCCATTATCAACATGAGCATAACCAGTACAACAAAAAAAATTCAATTCTGAATAATTTTCTGGAGAACCAGACCATACCTCAATTGGAGTCTTCTTTTCAATTGCAATAGAGGGTGACTGATTAATAAGATAGCAAGTAGTGGAAGCGGCTAACCCAAAAACGCCTATGCAAACCTGCATTAGACAACATGCAACGGGGCTTGGAAATGATGGTTCTATTCATATGCTCAGCTACACCATTTTGTTGAGGAGTATGGGGAACGGTGTAGTGCCTGACAATGCCTTGAGTCTTGCAATATGCTTCAAATTCATTAGAACATAATTCCATCACATTATCAGTGCGAAGTTTCTTTACCTTTTTTCAATTTGTCTTTCAACCATAGTCTTCCACTCTTTAAATACTGAAAATATTTTTGATTTATGCTTAAGAAATAAAGCCACACTCTTCTAGAGTAATTATCAATAATTGTTAACAAATAACTAGCCCCTCCTAGCGATATCGTGGTAGGTGGCCCCCATAAATTAGAATGTACATAATTCAAAATACCTTCTGTAGAATGAAATGTAGTATTCAATCTCACCCTCTTGCGTTTGCCAAACACATAATGCTTACAAAATTTCTACTTACCGATGCTATGTCTATCAAGAAATCATCTCTGGCTCAATTCTACCAAACCAATTTTACTCATATGCCCAAGACGCATATACCCAAAGATTAGTAGCATCAGAATCAGATAATGAACTTGAAATTACAGGAACATACCTAATATTGTAGTATCTCGCAGATGGTACAGATTGACAGTTTTAATATCAGCTTTCATCACAACAAGAGAGCCTTTTGATACCATTAAAACTCCACATTCACTAGAATACTTGTACCCTTTAGCATCAGGGGTATCTAAAAAAGATGAGGTTCCTTTTCAAATTTGGAATGTGCCTCACATCTGTCAAAGTTCTGACAATGCTATCAAACATCTTGATCTGAATTGAACCAATTTCTGCAACCTTACAAGATGAGTTATTACCCATCAACACAGTACCACCTTCAATAGGTTCATAGGTGACAAACTAGTCCCTGTTAGGACACATATGAAAGGTACAGGAAGAATTAAGAATTCATTCATCATTAGTTTTACCACATCCAGCAAAGGCAACAAGAATTTCTCTATTAGTACTATCATCAACAACAAGGGAGGCTTTACCTTCACCATCTGGTTTACCTTTTGGCTTATAATAACTAGCTCTCTTTTCTTTATTCTATAGCTTCCAGCATTCATAGATGTCGTGTCCACTTTTCTTGCAATATTTACACGACTTGTACTTGCCTCTTGATTTCGACTGGTTCTTGTAGCCGTTCGAACTTTTGCCTCAAGATCCATTGTTTGAGTTTTTCTCCTTTTATCTGCTATGAATAAATAAGCCTTCTTCTTACGAGCTTGAATTTTCAGAAGGTACCATCTGTTTCATCTTCTCCTTGGCATGCAAAGCTTCGTAAACTTCATTAAGCGTGAGATTATCTCTACTATATAATATGGTATCTCTGAAATTTGAAAAAGAACTAGACAGTGAACATAAAAGAATAAGACTCAAATCCCCATCATCATATTCTATCTCCATCGACTGTAGGTCGACAACGATTTCCTTAAATACCGAAAGATGATTAAACACAGATCCCCCTTCTTGCAATTTGTGGAAGTGTAATTTCTGCTTGAGATGCATCTTGCTGGTGAGATTCTTTGTCATGCAAATATATTCCAGGTTCAGCCATAATGTAGCAGATGTCTTCTGCTTCAAAAGATCCTGTAAAATATCATTTGATAGATGAAGGTGAATCTGAGATAAAATCTTACGGTCTTTACGCTTCTCATCTACGGTCCATGCAATAGGTTGTTTCTCAAAACCTTCCAATGCATCATCCAAATCCATCAGTGCCAACACAGCTCTCATCTTGACTTGTCACAGTAAAAATCTTGTGTCTCGACTCAGGAGTGGAAAATTATACTTCAAAGTCGCCATAAAGAATAAAATTTGAAATTTGCTGGTACTGATCTGTGTAAATCTAGCAAAAATCACAACCTCTTTGATACACCTTATCTAGCAAAAATCACAACCTCTTTGATACACCTTCTGTGTACACGAATCAAAAAATCTTTAACCTCCTTGTGCACTTTTCGTATGGACTTTGCAAAGAACACCAAAACACTACAAAGTGGGTGGAGCACTTCACGTGAATTATTGCTTGGTGATTAAAATAAGCAAAGGTAATTGCCTTGGAATATTTGCTTTCTTGGTTTGATCCTTCGGCTCCACGCGATCTAAAGAAAAGTGCAGACCGAGGTGGGCAGATGCTGGGAGTTGCTGTGGATGATTGGACGCACGGAAGAAGCGCTCTTTGACCGATGCAGAGGTTGGCGCTGCTACCCTACCCGCTTGACAAGGCGACGGAGGACGCAGGCGCTGCTTGCAGGCGACGAAGCCTACGCGTGCATGTGGGTGTTGCGCAGTTGACGCTCCGCGCGAGACAGCGGCTTCGGATGACGACGCTGGCGTCGAAAAAAAAAACACGAGACGAAGATGCACCGCTGCGCGTGACGGTGGCCAGGATAGATCCCTTTTTTTTTTTCTTGGTACCTCTATCCAAACTCTAATTTTTAATACTCTGATACTACTAGTTAGAAAAATAAAGACTAAAAGAGACACAAATTTTTAAATAAAAAATCATTACAAGCAAAAATCACGAGCACCAATAAACAATGATGCCCGCTGTGTACGAATCATGTTGAAAAAATCCTGCATCTTCTCACTGTATGCTCATTCACAAGAAGGATCTGGACTGCAGTAGGCATTTGGATGTCTATACTAGATCTCTCGCCGGCAAATTGGTCCCCTGAATCATGTCTCCTCAACTAGTGGTCAGCCAGAGATCTTGGGGGTCCATTGTGTTCTTTCCATTGGCGCTGGCGTGATTCTCCGAGGACGTCGGCCAGCATTTAATCGTTTTCTTTCCATTTGCGCTCTTCCGATCAGCGATTGAAGTAAAAACCGAAAAGCTACAGAATCATTGCGGGACCAAAATAATCTCTCGCTCTAATTGCAAAACGTGAGTTCTTTCTCGTGTGCGTGTGTTTGTCGTTGAGTGTTCACGTATTGAGTATTCATCCGGTGCTAATAATTGGTATCGAAGCTCGAACGTTTAACATCTCTTTAGACTTTATGATTGTGAAAATACACAACCTTTATGTGGACTATGTGTGAGGGGAGAATGTTTGGAATATTTCCACATTGATCACAACTTATAAGTGTGAGTGAGATCTCACTCATTGGACTATTTTTTTTGGGAGGGGGGGGGGGGAGGTTCAATACTACTTATAAAGTTGTTGCTATAGAGGTTACACGTGGCAACTCGTGGGCTTAGTTGTATTTAGCAGGGTAATTTGCACGTGGCAGCTCGTGGACTTAGTTGCGTTTAGCCTATTTTAACCTGTGGCTCAGGGAGTAAATCCAGTAAGATCTAGATATACGGTGAAGATCCGATCTAATGATCTCTGATCATGCTGGTTATTTGGCAAGTCTGAGAAGGAAACTCAAGAATTTTGCAAAGTAAGAACGCTAACCATTCGGGATCGTTCTATCCTTGATAAAGAGTGAAGCCCAAGCGTGGATGCTGGCAGATTCCGAACGAGGCGACGCAAACAACACATAATAACTAATTAGCAATCAGTAATTGGTAATTCCGTACCGAATGCATGTCTGGCTGGGAGCCCCGATCCCGTCAAGCTTTGCGTGAAACGCTTGTGCATACCAACTTTGCCATCTCATTTCTCATTCCGTCCGATGGCGATGCGTTGTGGTTTGTCTCACCGCGGTATTGGATATGCATTAATTGTCCGTTTGCAAATGCAGATTTTCTCTAAATCACATCAAACAATTATGAGAGGCGATTTAGATGAACGCATGCAAATCTCACCACTTACTCCTTACTTTGCTGTACTCGCAATCTGTACCCCATCTTGGCAACAAAAAGATAAATATATATTATATCATCAATCAGAGCTCGAGAGAGAGATATATATATATATTATATCATCAATCAGAGCTCGATGGAGACGTGACAGGAACATTTTGGCAATCGGTCGATCGATCATCGATAAGATGGCAAAATGATTTGCGAACCAAATCATTAAAGCATGGCTAGCTGCTTACAACCCAGAGATTGTACCAAACTAGCACTAGTTAATTGACGCGGATCGTCCGTGCATGGTAGCAATTAGGTGCACAGTAGAGGTGCACGGGTCTTATCTGGACCGTTCAATCGTCGAAGAACGGCTTAGATGAATAGTACAGTATACTGCGTCGACACTACAGTGCCCGACACTAGAATCGTACGGGGTTTTCTACGCACACTAGAATCGGCAACGTCTCCTCAACAGCATTCCGCCACAGCGACACCGCGTAGCAACACACACGCTCAGAGTGCTACCACACTGCGTTTACTGTGTTACTACCCGCGCCTCTAGTTGATACATCCAGCAAGTGGGCCCACCCGACCTATCTGTGAGAAGGTGACAGGTGGGGCCACGTACGAAAAGCGAGATGGGCGTGGACGTCGTTTTAGTTCCGACGACCGTTTCTACTTGGGTAATTAATTTGCGTCCACTGGCCGGATTGGATGGATCCTGACAAACTAAAGAATCAAAAAGCACGCGATTTGAAAGAGAAAAAAACGCAATAACAAAAATTACTTTCCCTGGGTGATCTAAGCACTCCCGTCACGCATCCACTTTCAGTATTGTTCGGGCAACTTGTAGATGCAGCGTCTCAGATAGTGTATATATTATATGGCGTGTGGACCGTTCGGGCAACTTGTAAATGCAGTGTCTCGGTTGTATATTATATTTGCTCACTTACCGTGCTGCTCTTTTGTTCTTGTTCCCCTTTCTTGTCGATTCAGGCGTGGCAGTATGCAACACTGCGAGTACGCGGCAACGGTGAGCACGGGAAGGGGAAAGAGAATTTGTAAAACCAAGTAAGTTTGGAGGGTGACCCTAAAAAAAGTTCAGCGCTAATACGAGACATTCTTGGTGAGCTATTTGTTGGAAATTGGTAGATCTATTTTCTATAATTTTAAAGTATCTATAGTTTAGTACCGTACTACTAAAGTAAGAGGAGATAACAAATATATAAGGTAGAGTTCTTGCCACTATTTTAAACATGTGACATATGGATTAGAGTGACACGAGGATGGCTTTGGCTAAACACACACATGCACGCGCTTGCGCATTCGTGTATTTCGCGTGATTTGTGACTTTTGACTTGCAACCGTACCGTGACGTGGCACGCCACTTGGCAGACCAAGTCCACCTTATTTTTATTGAACCATGCATCTCTCTCTGTTTGAATGAGATTCAAATGTTTGAATTTGAGATTTTATTGGGTGATGATGACAGACAGTTACCAGTGGGTAAATGGCCGGTTAAATGTGTCAGTTACCAGTGAGTAAATGACTATTTAATCAGTCAGTTCACAGTCTGCAATATATATATATATATATATATATATATATATATACACCTGGAGACGTCCAAAGCATAGCGTGTAGAACAACTGCCTTCATTCCATCTTTTCTTCCTTCTGCAAACATGTGTTGTTGTATTGCGCCGTCTAAACCTCTTCAACTCTTCTTTTCGGCCTGCACCTTGAAGAAGGGGAGCGGTATCTCCGAGCCGTTGCTGCCATGAAGACTAGCACGGGGGGCGGCAATAAGGTTTCTGAGCAACGCACATCTACGCGACCGCTCGTTTCGCTGATTCATCTACATTTCTGCACTGCATCGAGTCTATGTCTGCGCCGCTTCCTATTCTTCATTGAACTCATCTGTAAGTCTTTCGTGTGACTGATTGACTTGTTTACATTCTGTTTTTGCTTATATTGTGAAGTACAATGAGATGCCTGCTGTTAGTACTGATTTATGCATCATTAGTCTTTTGCAATATCTGTTTTCTATTAAAATCCGGAATTAAAATATTGCCCTCATTTTCAATATTCCAGAAACCTTATTGTAAACTTTACTGCAAAAAAACTATGGCTGGAGCTTCTGATGCTACGAAACCTGAGAGATTTTCTGGTCGGAATTTTCATAGATAGCAGAATAGAGCCAAGTTCTTGCTCATGTCTTTGGGATTGTGGTGGGTAATCCACCCGCAGTATCCATTTACAATTAACCAGTATATGCAGTTCGATAATGCGAAAAACACTGCTCTTGGCTGCATTCAGACCATTTTGGCAGATCAGCTATATGATGTATATATGGACTATAAGTCCGCCACAGATTTGTGGGATGCACTAGAGCATAAATATGTAGAGGCAGAGGCAGGTCGTTGGCTCTACATGTGTGAGCAATTCTTCTTTAGCATAGATGAGGCTAAGTCCATAGTTGGATAAACTCATGATCTCCAGCTATTGGTTGGTGAGATTGCGCACCTGGGTTGTGCGTTGCCTCCTAAGTTTGTGGCTGCGGGTATTGTCGCCAAACTTTCTGTTTCTTGGCGGGATTTTGCCACTAGCTTGAAATACAAGAGGGAAGAGATTTCCGTTGAAGATCCCATTGTTGCCCTCGATGTGGAAGAAAAGACAAGAGAAAAAGATGCACCCAACACTTCTGGTCAGAACAATGCAAATTTCATAGAGAAAAGAATGTTGCAAAGAAGTACAAATCCAACAAACCGAACAAAACAACTAGCTTTAAGAAGAAAACTGAGAAGAAGGATATGACAAACATCACCTGCTTTGTGTGTGGGAAAAACGGTCATATGGCGAAAGACTGTCATTTCCGTAAGAGCAGAGATGGTGAACACCCAAAGAAGAAGGCTGTCAACGTGATCATGGGCGAGGCGTCGACTTCAGGAGGGTATAGTAATTCTTCTGTTGTTTTTTCAGCATATCAATCCACTGATTGGTGGGTTGATACTGGTGCTAATGTCCATATATGTTCTGATATTTCCTTATTTTCTTCTTACCAGGAAGTAGGGGCATCCTCTGTCCAAAATAGAAATGGGTTGCATGCTTCTGTTCTTGGTGTTGGTATGGTGGATTTAAAGCTTACTTCAGGGAAGATTGCCCACTTCAGGGAAGATTACCTACTTAAAGAATGTGCAGCATGCTCCTACAATAAACAAGAACCTCATTAGTGGTTATATACTATGCAGAGACGGTTATAAGCTAGTCTTTGAGTCAAGTAAAATTGTAATGTCTAAGTTTGAAAATTTTATTGGTAAAGGCTATGAGAGTGGAGATTTGTTCCGCCTAAGTACTTTAGAGTCTTGTTATAATCTGAATGTTGCAACTGGTTTAAATAAATGTAAGGTAAATATTTGGCATTCTCGTTTTTGTCATATTGGTTTTGATAGTATTGCTAGAATATCCATATTATATTTAATTCCAAAATGTGAAATTATCAAAGGATCAAAGTGCCAGTCATGTGTGCAAGCAAAGCAACCTCGCAAACCCTTTAAATGATTAGAGGACGAAAAGAACTTGGTACCGTTAGATCTTGTTCATTCAGATTTATGTGAAATGAACGGATTGTTGACAAAAGGAGGCAAAAGCTATGTTTTAACTTTTATTGATGATGCAACACACTATTACTATGTGTTTTTGCTAAAAACTAAGGATGAAGCTTTAAACTTCTTTAAGACTTATAAGATCGAGGTTGAAAACCTACTAGAGAAGAAAATAAAAAAGACTAAAGTTTGATCGTGGAGGAGGGTACATCTCTCATGAATTTTTCAATTCTGTTCTGAGCATGGAATAGTCCATGAATTTACACCACCATATTCACCCCAATCAAATGGGGGTAGCTGAGAGGAAAAACCAGATACTAATAGACTTGGTTAATGCCATGTTAGAGAGTGCTGGTATGCCTAAGGCATGGTGGGGGAAGCTATATTGACAACAACTTTCGTCCTAAACAGAGTAATCACTAAAAAGAGTGAGATTACTCCATATGAGGGATGGAAGGTGAGGAAACCGAATGTCAATTTTCTACGAACTTAGGGGTGTTTGGCAAAGGTCAATATACAGTTGCAGAAAAAAAAGAAAGGTTGGACCTAAAACAATCGATTGTATTTTTATAGGGTATGCTCAAAATAGCACGACCTATAGATTTTTAGTAGTTAAATCAGAAACTCCTGAGATTATTGCTAACACAATAATGGAGCATAGAGATGCTTCATTCTTTGATGATTATTTTCCTATGAGAACGGCAAGCAATACTTCACGAACCGAGAATGCTCAAACTGAAAATATTGAAAGTGAGAATAATCAAACTTCTGAACTTCCCACTATTTCTGAACCAATATGTGATATACCTGAGGAGGATAACGATCTAGTTGCAGAAGCTCCTCGCGGGAGCAAGAGACAAAGGGTCGAGAAAACATTTGGCGATGACTTTATTGTATACCTCGTGGATGATATGCCAAAGACTCTTTCAGAGGCTTATGCATCTTCTGATGCTGAGTATTGGAACGAAGTAGTCCATAGCGAGATGGACACTATCATGGCTAATAGGATTTGGGCGATCTCTGATCGTCCTATCGATTGTAAACTTGTAGGATGTAAGTGGATCTTTAAAAAGAAACTAAGGCCTGATGGTACTATTGAGAAGTATAAGGTAAGACTTGTGGCCAAGGCTCATACCCAGGAAGAGAGAAGATTTCTTTGATACCTATTCCCCTGTCGCCAGACTAACCACCATCAGAGTGCTCCTTGCGTTAGCATCTTCCTATGGTCTACATGCCCATCAAATGGATATAAAGACAACTTTTCTTAATGGAGAGTTGGAGGAATAAACCTATATGGATCAACCAGATGGTTTTGTGATTTCTGGAAATAAAAATAAGGTATGTAGATTATTGAAATCCTTATATGGTCTAAAGCAAGCACATAAACAATGGCACGTGAAGTTTGATAAAACTTTGACATCTACTGGCTTTGTTGTGATTGAAGTTGATAAATTTGTATATTATCGTTATGGTGGGGGTCAAGGAGTGATCTTGTGCCTGTATGTAGATGACATACTTATATTTGGAACAAACACTTCGGTAATTGACGAGGTCAAATCTTTCTTATCTTGATGCTTTGATATGAAAGACTTAGGAGAGGCAGAAGTCATTCTGAATATTAAATTGATCAAGAATGAGGATGGGATCACTTTGAGCCAATCTCATTATGCTGAGAAAATCTTAAGTCGTTTTGGCTATGAGAATTGTAAAATTTCTCCAACGCCCTATGATGCGAGCATTAAGCTTCGAAAGAGCCAAGGGCCAGGAAAATATCAATTAAGATATTCATAAATTATTGGGTCACTCATGTATTTAGTTGGTACCACAAGGCTTGACATTTTATTTGTTGTGAACAAATTCAGTTAGTTTACATCTAATCTAGGAGATGATCGCTGGAAGGCACTTGAAAGAGTGTTGCGTTACTGGAAAGGCACAACATCTCTTGTAATTACTTTTATTGGATATCCTTCTGTATTAGAAGGATACAATGATTCCAATTAGATCTTTGATGCGGATGATATCAAAGCTACAAGTGGCTATGTGTTCACTTTAACTGGTGCTGCAGTTTCATAGAGGTCTTGCAAACAGACCATATTGACGCGGTCAACTATGGAAGCAGAACTTGTAGCACTTGACACAGCCACTATTGAGACTGAATGGCTAAGAGAGCTTCTGTTGGACTTACCGTTGGTTGAGAAACCAATACCGGCAATCCTCATGTATTGTGACAATCAAATAGTGTTGGCTAAAGTCACAAGTACCAAGGATAATATGAAGTTCTCTAGACATGTGAAGCGTAAGCTTAAATCTGTCAGAAAACTAAGAAACTCCGGAGTGATTACTGTGAATTATATATGCACTGAGAAAAATCTGGCAGACCCTTTCACAAAGGGATTAACACGGAAGGCGATTTTCGTTACGTCTATGGACATGGGAATGAGGCTCATTGGAGTTACAACTCAACAGTAACCCATACCTACTTGATCAGAGATCCCGTGACTTAGGTAATGGGAAAAACAAATAGATGTTTGAACAAGGGAGTACATTTTAAAATATATGTACATGTGTCGTAATAGACAAAGTACTCTCAGCTGTATAGAAGGGTGGCTTAAAGACTTAATGTATTCTATAGTCCAATGAGGAAAAAAAGTTTTAGCCTACATGATACCTTAAATGAATACACCTACTTGAGCTTAACTGTGAGGTCGCAGTTCACAAAAATAGGGCACTCTCTAGAAAGCTCATGAGCAGATAAAGAAGCATGACCAAATAATGCTATGTTTAGGCGTGGTTCCTTGATAGCCTAGTATCAGTTGAGATTTTAAGTCAAATCTAATCACGAAAAAGCTGTGAATTCAAGGCATAGTCCATTCATCAGCTGTGAGAAGATGAATCTTGTCATTCTAGGGGCAAGTTCAACCCGTACGAGACTAGCTTACACTAAAAGACTGGTATATTAACAGTACTTCAGCACAATATCTTTGATATCTTTTTGTTTCTTGCTTTGGAATTGGTGGTGGTGATTATTGGAAATTTGCCCATATGACTGAGACCCATTTTCGATAATTCCAAAGCATGTATGGTTTAGTATCATATTGCTAAGGCAAGGTGAAGGTGACCAACATATAAGGTGTAGTCCTTACCACTCTTTGAAACATATGACAAATGGATGAGGGTGGCACGAGGAGGGCTTTGGCTAAACACACACACACGCACACGCACGCGCTCGCGTATTCGTGTATTTTCGCATGAAAAGTCACGTGTCTTGCGACTTGAGACCGTGCCGTGACGTGAGACGCCACTTGGCAGACCAAGTTTACCTTATTTTTACTGAACAATGCATCTCTATCTCTGTTTGAATGAGATTCAAATGTTTGAATTTGAGACTTTATCGGGAGATAATGACAGGCAGTTACCAGTGAGTTATGGCTGGTTAAGTGTGTCAGTTACTAGTGGGTAAATGATAATTTAATTAGTCAGTTCACAGTCTGCATCCATATATATATATATATATATATATATATATATATAGAGAGAGAGAGAGAGAGAGAGAGAGAGAGACGTCCAGAGCATAGCGCGTAGAACTACTGCCTTCATTCCTTTTTTTTTCCTTCTGCAAACCTGTGCTGTTGTATTGCGTCGTCTGAACCTCGTCGACTCTTCTTCTCGGCATGCACATTGAAGAAGGGGAGCGGTATCTCCGAGCCGTTGCTGCCGTGAAGACCTGCACGGGGGCGGCAATAAGTTTTCTGGGCAGCGCACATCTGCACGACCGCTCGTTTCGCTGATTCATCTACATTTCTGCACTGCATCGAGTCTGCGTCTTAGCTACTTCCTGTGCTTCATCGAACTCATCTATAATTCTTTCGTGTGACTGATTAACTTGTTTACATTATGTTTTTGCTTATATTGTGAAGTACAATGAGTTGCCTGCTGTTAGTACTGATTTATGCATCATTAGTCTTTTGCAATATCTGTCTTCTATTAAAATCTGGAATTAAAATATTACCCTTATTTTCAACACTATTGACAAATGGATGGTGTTATTGACGAGCTCAGCAATACCTTAGCTTTGGCTAGGAGAGTTGGGGCACTCATACATGGTAATTAGCATTTATGTATGGTCGGTTTAGTTAATTTTTCAACTGCTAGATATATAATCTCTCAGCTAACAAATAAGCATTGCTTGTTATTATGCAAGAGGCCGGGCTGTATTTTGAAGTTGTTGTGGGAGCAAAGTAAGGAGTTCCATTGAAGAAAGGTTATTTATTTATTTATTACATAAGTAGCTGTCCCTAATAGGAATACCAGTGTTCCTATTTTCAGCTCAGGAATACCAGTATTGATCACATCACCAGTCCTATACTCCTATATATATATACAACAAACAACCTTTATATATGTACAAAAAAAGCATGTCCATTCTTTCCAACTGTCAGATGATGCCCCTTCACATCTGCCTGCCATAAATTATTTCTCATTTCTATCCATTACATAATATTCTTTCCAAAAGAAATCCTAGTTGCTGTGTCTTTGGGAACTATTGGTTTATCACAATCTCCTTTAGTCTCCTTGCTAGAAGAAGCTTTTATCTCATTGTGATATGCGCAATCTCTCTTTAATTCCTTGACGTGTCAACAGGAGAATTGGTACCTTTGAAGAGTACCTGAAAAATGCTGGTATAAGTGAATTCTCCGAGTAGAGAGTGGTAGAAAGAGACCTGGAATAACAAATCTCGTGGAAAGATGAAGAGATCAGAAAATATATATTCTGGTAAGAAAGAATGGACAGCCATTTTCGGAGACTAGAACTTATGTGCACTACTACAGAACAGACCTTTGGTCCCGGGCCTAAAGGGCCTCTAGTCCCGGTTATAGAGCCGGGACTAGGAAATCGGGACTAAATGTCTCACCTTTAGTCCCGGGTCTCAGGACCAACCGGGACTAAAAGGTCCGCTGGGCTGGGCCACGGGGCTGGCCCTTTTAATCCCGGTTGGTATTACCAACCGGGACTAAAGGTGTTTTTTTTTCTTTTTTTTTCCATTTCAATTCATTATTGATTTTGGTTTTACAATTACATTAGGTTTTCAAATCGTATTCTTATTTGCTAATATATGTATACGCCCACATATAATTTAGTTTGGAACATTATTACACACAAATAAAGTATGAAACTATATATATTATGGAGCTATATATATGTATAATATATATATATATATATATGCACATAAAATTTACAACATTATTCATGCATCCTTGGTATTTACAACACAAATGTTGTCCTCCACTTAAATATCATACAAATGTTCGTCTGGTTTGGCTTCAATTGTTCATCAGGTTAAAGTAGAACTTCGGTCGGGCTTGAGGACATGCTCATTAAGAAATCTGCGATTGTCTCTTGTATTCCTTTGAGGCGGTCCATATCCAACACTGTTCCTTCAACCATATCTCCTTCAATTTGCATTAAGCGAAAGAAGTATTAATATACATAAGATTTATTTAATAGCAACAAATAAATAAAATGGATTTATTATATATACTTATTACGTACTTTACGCATCTGTAGATGGGTTCTTTTGCATACACCGTGAGGAACTCGCAAACGTAGTATCCACACAAATTGTTACACGGTGGTGTAGAGAACCCATCATGCGATATAAAAGATTACTCTCGTCATCCCGCGTGTGAGTGAAGCATGATAAGGTAAAGATGCGGGGAGCTAGTACAACTTACATCCAGTCGGTGTGGATCAGGAAGTGGCGCTTTCAGATCCGGACGGTGTAGCTGAACGAACCAAGCCCAAACCTTGCCCAATAATTGGATCGTTAATTAACTATTGCGAGTTAAAGAGCAGAATAAATATTTAAAGATCGAAGTTACCCCGGATAATGTCTATCATATCTTGGTAATCTTCTGCGGTTTTCTCAACGAGTCATAGATTAGCAAATGACCGTCGGAGAGATCGAAGACAATCAAGATCCATGAAAAGTTTGCATTTGTTTATAGAGTCAACATATATATCTTTATGTTGGATTGAGTAAGTAAAGTAAAATGTGCACACGATAACAACACTCACCCAAAGTTGTAGGGAAGAGTATAAATCTTTTGTTCTTTTGGTTGATCAAGAACCTCCGGAAATTCCTCTCCGTTTGAGGTCTCCATTGATCGTAGGGAGTGTTTGGGTCCTTGAATACGATATATGGATCAACGAAACCAATGTTCTTATCGTTTCTACGTGTGAGGTCTCTCATCATGTCTCTGCATATGTATAGACATGCTAGCTAGTGTGAGGATAATTACTTATACATATACATATGCTAGAGTGAGATTATTAAAAGAAAGAATCACGTCTGAGACAAAAGCGGTGATGAGAGATTTGTCTAGAGCGTTCATGTGGCATAGCCGGTGTAACTCATTAAATCGAACCATTATAATGTCATCGCCACTAAGTAATGATGGTTTCTAATTTTGACGCAAATATAGTCATCCTTTTACTGCGACACGCCATGTACCACTTGTTTAACAAGTACATTTGCGTCTGAGTTCCATGAGCTTCTCGTGGTTGTATAGACTCTTGCCATATACATATTCCTTCTTCCAATGATCAACTTCCGAGCACTTTTGATGTGTGCTCCATGAGCATTTGGGAAATGCTTAGACCAATTTCATGAAAAATTCATCAAGTTGATCCAAATGCACATTTCGGATATCTGTTCTAGCACGCTCGTGTTTGAACCATATTCATTCCCAATAACTAGCGGGCACTTGATTGTTGTGATTGTTCCCGGTGCCGCAACACCCTTCCGTGCTCTCTTCTCTTTCTTCTTCGCCTCCTCAATTGACTTGGTGAGAGTGCGGTCATAGTCCGATAGTGGCGAATCCTTACGAGCATGGCGTAACTTTTTCTCGTGAGCGTCCACCCTTTGCCTTAGAACTTACGGGCGTCGAAAGAAGCACGGCTTCTCAAGGTTTCGCCGCTTCACTTTTAGCCTTGACTTTCGCAAGAAACCGCCCACATCTTTTTCATCAAGCATCTATTTCCTCGGCGGTCTTCTCATAGGAAAGTTTCATTGCCTTAGAAATAGCCGGTGTTCTCCACGAGGCTTTCTTCTTGGCGGCGGTGGGGCGCGCTGCTTGT
This sequence comes from Hsuehochloa calcarea, assembly GCA_036346395.1. NCBI lineage: Eukaryota > Viridiplantae > Streptophyta > Magnoliopsida > Poales > Poaceae > Hsuehochloa > Hsuehochloa calcarea. Next base: position 13,673,956 of record CM070611.1, on the reverse strand, counting down.
GTGGGTGCGCCTCTTCTTTGGCGGAGGGCGGCGGTGTCGGCGTTGGAGCCCGCCGTGGAGGCGATGGGGCGATGGCGGCGTTGGAGCCCGTGGAGGCGATGGAGCGGCGGTGGCGGCGTTGGAGCCCGCCGTGGAGGCGATGGGGCGATGGCGGCGTTGGAGCCGCCGTGGAGGCGATGGGCGGCCGGTGTCGGCGTTGGAGCCCGCCGTGGAGGCGATGGGGCGGTGGGGATGCACCGTGTCTTCCACTTCATTGTCATCGCCCGCAACACCGTGACGGTGGTGAATGGATAATTGGACTTAGGTTGGGGAGGTTCTGCAGGAAAACAACGTGGTATGAGTAAACCGTTATTTAAGCCAATACATAATTAGTGAAAAAATGTTTCGTTCACTTTCATCCGCACCTAGGGTTAGGTTGTTGAGGAGTAGGAGGTGGCGCCTGGGAATAATGATATAGCGCTTGCGCCAACATATGAATGTCTTCTCCGCTTCTCCTAAAGTCTTCTCCCCATCACCTCCTTCAATGTCAAGAGGCACATTGCTATTACCTTTCACTACTCTATCCACCGAGACGCTAGCATATCCAGGAGGTATTAATGCCCCATGGCATCTTGGTGTCTTCGTAGGGTCGATCGAGATACAACACCGATAGCCACCATGACCGTGGCATTCCCTCTAGAATGTGCGGCTCACATGTCGTGAGAGGATCGGTGATGTCATCCACGGGGAAGCGCATCCCTGCGTCATCTTGAATCACTGGCACCTCCGTGGAAGCGCAACTGCTTTTCATCTGATTAGGGGGGCTGATGTTGACTCCCGGCTCTGATGCAGTTTGCATTTGGATGGAACTTACTGCTATCTGCACTTGCCTTTTGATTTCCTCATTCATTTTGGCTTCAAGTGCTTTTTCTCGCTCTACTGCTTCACGAGCCACTTCCCGTGACTCAAGAACCATTTCCTCCATCCTCGCATCCGCTCTGCCTCCTCGTACTTCTTTCTCTGGCGGCTTCTATAGGTGGCTTTGTCTTTAGGAAGGCATGCTCCCACGACACCTCCCATAGCCTCTTGTTCGCCCACCGTGTTCAAGACTCTCTAGGCGTATGTCACCATCCTTATCTCTCTCGTCACCACCTGCCACTCTCAGCCAAGCCTCGAGCATAAGCAAATCTTTCTGCTGCTCTTTGGAGTTTTGCGCCATACACTATCTTTCCGGTCTCTAGGTCCAGGCTTCCCCCATGACCGAAAAACCAATACTTGGCGCGCCGGGCGCTTGATTGATTCTCGTTCGATCCTTGGCAAGAATCTCCGCTCCATTCTTTCCCACTTAGGAATGGCACTCCTGTAGCCACCGATCCCAAGTGATGGTGGTATTGCTTTGTCGGGCATTCTGTTGGTTCCTTCTCACCCGTGCCTCACCCTCTTCCGATGTCTTGAACTGCATAAACTCATCCCAAAACGGCCTCAACTTGACGTAGGCCTTAGTGTTGAAATCAGGCGTCGAGTTCTTCCCGATAAATGTGTTGTACAATTTCTTCTTCCAACACCGGAATTGTGTGGCCATCTTCTTCATAGCCAGTTCCTAACTCTCTCCTTCAAAGCTTCATCTTACAGACGAGCGAAATGTTGAAGGACATCTTGCCAAACTAGTGCCTTGTCACGATCAGAGACAAAACTAATATGAGGAGTAACTTTCTTTTGCTTCCATTCACGAGCATTGATCGGGATCATGTCCCTTACAAGGTACCCACAGTGGCTGACAAATTTCTGTGCATGTGGTCCAAGTACTTTGCCTGTATCCTCCTCGAATTCCGAGAGAATGAACCGACCCTCCAACGGCTTCTTCGGGCCTCGTACATTTCTACTCTTCCCCGTTGTTGTCGTCGATCCAGAGGGCTACGAATGTAGAAACACAAAGATTTAAATAAATATATTTATACGACAAATGAAATTATTCTGAATTTCATGTATACATAAGAGATTGTAGATAGACCTCGCCAACATTGTCTTGCTCATCTTCATAATCGGCAAAATCATCGACTCCGCCATCTACTTCTTGATTGTTGTCATCACCTTGAATTGGGCACCTTGTAAGGCGTCATTGTTGATAATATCCATCATGGCATCGTCCATGTTGTCATTCGGGTCGGCCATTTCTGCAAATATATGTGTAGGACGTTAGAACGGTTCGTGATCGGGTTATGATTTCGCATCAAGTGGCGTGCGGTTCGTGACATGCATCGACAAAGAATCAATCTTACTACCAAGAAAGCGATTGATCTTATTGCAAAAATTCCTAATCGTTGGATCGATTGCAACCTCAATGCTACCACTATGATCCGGAAGGTAACTACGAATCAAATGTTGACAAACGAAATGGACAAATGATAATTGATCGCAACTTCTACGACACAACAACTTAATTGACGGAATTCCAAGATGACATAACCTACACATTTCAAAATGACAGAACACCTCTTACTACACAAATATTCAATTTCGGATCACACACGATTAAGCAAAATGCTACTTGCAACATACTACATTCACGCCAAATTGATGCTCAAGAATCACATACAACAATCACAACAATTCATCTTAATCATCGACAACAACTATTGTTCAATAATCAATCAAGAACAAACACATATGATTCAATATATACAAGATCTCTGCAAATGTCGATTACTTCAATCCTACTAATCACAATCTCGAATCGAAACACGATCGACAACAAAGAATACACAAGTAACCGATCAATACCACAATCAACATTCGAATACAAGCTCAACAAGGATGGGAATACTGTAGCCAACACTCAACATTCATCAGTGACTAAATTTGGGTCCTCGGGGGAGCGATCGGCGAGAGGGCGGTGTGCAAAACAAAGAGAGAGGGAAGGCGGGGAGCCGGGAGCCGGGCTTGGGTTGAGTGGGCAGTTCGACCAGGTGGGGCACCGGTCCGGCCGGCATCATCGGGGCTCGGGTGCACGGGCGGTGGGCGGGCGTGGGAGGAAAAGAGAGGGAGAAAGCTAGGGCACGGGGAGAAGGGGAGGCTCACCGAGCGGGCCGGAGGGGGTGCCGAGGAGGCCGCGATGGAGCCACGGGCGGCGAGGAGGAGCTTAGCGGCGGCGACTGGAGAGGCGGGAGCCGCGGCCGGCAAATCTGGCAAAGACGGGGCGAAGGGCGAGCTTCGGCGCGGCGCTTGGACTTACCGGAGGAGAAGAAGGCGCGCGAGGAGACGCGAGGGAGACGGAAGGGTGGAAGAAGGGAAGAAGCCATCGTTGCTTAAATCGAGGGGACCTTTAGTCCCGGCGGTATTACCAACCGGGACTAAAGACAGATACTAACCGGGACTAAAGACCTTTAGTCCCGGGTGGTAATACGGACCGGGACTAAAGGCTGGACCTTTAGTCCCGGGTGGTGTTACGGCCCGGGACTAAAGGTCTTGCGCGGGGACATATTTTCCAGAGAACCTTTAGTCCCGGACTGTGTGACCTTTAGTCCCGGCAGACACGGACCGACTAAAGGTCCCAGCCTCCCGCCAGTTTTCACAGCTTGGGTTTTGTATTAAGTTTATTTGTATAAATATGCTAATTCTTGTTAAATGCATAGTAAATTAAATACTAGGCATAAATTTTTTTAAAAATAATAGTTGCATTTCCTTTTATCTTATTAACATTTCAAATGACTTTTATAGTGACCACAAGCTGGGAAGTGAAGAGCCAACTATAAACAAAATGAAGGGCTCAAACCACAAGCTGGGAATTTCATTTGAAGGCATAAATACTTGCTAAATGTGTCCTTTTATCGAATAGGAATTTCATTTGAAACGATAAAAAACAAGAAAAATATGATAGAAACATCTGAAGTTACAATTATTACATAAAATCACTATATATCAAGCGGCACGATGGTGAACTTCTTCTTGACGTATGACCCTTGGTTATGATCATGCCGTAACCATGGAGTGTCCTCGGCATTTAGCGAGATGCTTGGGTCTTTGGTCACATTGAAGGCGGGATTCGGTCATCCCTTTCATAATCTTCCGACTTGTCTAACTTGTCCTCAATTCCCACGATGTTTCTTTTCCCCTGAAAGAACTATGTGGCGTTTTAGCTCATTGGTTGATTTGTCGTCGTTTTCCCTCTCTTGGGTTTTGTAGACATGTCTTTCACATAGAACACCGATTCACATTAGCGAAGAAGGACGAATGGTTCGTCTTTGTACCCAATATTGTTGAGGTCCACCGTTGTCATTCCATACTCCTTGTCATTGTTACCCGCCTCCGGTCATCTTCACCCATTGGCACCGGAACAAAGGGACTTTAAAATTAGGTGCGTAGTCTAGTTCCCAAATCTCCTCTATCGGCCATAATATGTTTGCCTCTTTCCATTTGGGTGCATGGCATCTACGGACACCACTGCTTTGGTTCGTGCTCCTTTTATCTTGGGCTACGATAAAATGTATTTCCATTTATCTCGCACTTTGTACGTGAGGATGTGCCACGATGGTTGCCTAGCCAACAAATCTGCTTGCTCATCAATATTGTCATCACCACGACATTCTTTTCGCAACCAACCACCGAAAGTTTCCATGTGATGACGCCTAATCCAAGCTTCATTCTTCCACGAAACTGGATCGTAGGAACTCCTTGTGTACCTCGACATACGGCTCCACCACGGAGGAGTTTTGAAGAAGCTGTAGTGCGCTTTATTGAAATAATCGTCCCTCGCATCGATATATGTTTTCTTCCCTAGTGTTCCCTTTCCACTAAGTCTCCCCTCGTGTCGCGATTCAGGAACACAATCGGGTCCAGGTCGGGGATGAAGTTAACACAGAACTCAATGACCTCCTCTTGTCCCGTAGCCCTTGGCGATGCTTCCTTCTGGCCGAGCACGCTGGTGAACATATTTCTTCAGACTCCCATGAACCTCTCAAAGGGAACATGTTGTGTAGGAACACAGACCGAGAATATTAATCTCCTTGACCGGTGAACTAGGAGGTGTGTCATGATATTAAAGAAGGATGGAGGAACACCAACTCAAAGTCGACAAGACATTGAACCACATCATTTTGTAGAGTAGCTAGTTCCATTGGATTGATTGCCTTACGAGAAATTGCATTGAGGAATGCACATAGCTTCACGGTGGCCAGACGTACATGTGGAGGTAGAATTCCTCTTAAAGCAACCGGAAGCAATTGCGTCATAAGCACGTGGCAGTCATGGGACTTTAAGTGTAGGAATTTCTTCTCTGGCACATTTATTATACGCTTTATATTGGAGGAGAATCCAGATGGGGCCTTGATCTCGTTTAGGCATTCAAACATGCTTTCCTTCTCTTCTTTGCTAAGAGTGAAGCTAGCGAGTCTTAAGTAATGGCGCCCATCGTCATCTTCTCTGGATGCAGTTGTCTCGTTCTTTCATGCGCCGCAAGTCCCGTCGTGCTTGAGTGAATCCTTAGACTTTCCATACACATCCATGAATCATAGCAGTTCACACAAAGATTCTTTGTCGTGCATCACGTCGATCGCGTTGCGGACCTCTAGGACTTGCCAATAGGGTAGCTCCCAAAATATGGACTTCTTCTTCCACATGGGTGCGTGTCCCTTAGCATCTTCGAACAGTTATTTGCCTTGTTCCTTTCCAAAGACTACTTGCACATCCTTGACCATATCAAGTACATCCTCCCGCCTCGGTTATGAGGCTTGGTTCGGTTCGCCTTACCGTTAAAATGCTTGCCTTTCTTTCTTAGTTGGTGATTCATAGGAAGAAAACGCGATGGCCAAGGTACACGACCTTTCGACATTTTTTCAAATATATACCGTCAATGTCATCAAAACATTGTGTGCATGCATTGTATCCCTTGTTTGTCATCTCCGAAGATTACTTAGAGCAGGCCAATCATTGATTGTTACGAACAACAATGCTCGCAGTCGAAGTGTTCTGCTTGTACTCATCCCACACACGCACACTGGTTTGCTCCATAAAAGCGGAGTTCCTCAACTAATGGCCTCGGTAGACATCGATGTCGTTGCGGGTTGCCTCGGGCCTTGGATGAGCACCGCATCATAATGAACTTCGCTTCATGCATAACCATAGAGGAAGGTTGTAGATACATAGAGTAATGTGCCAAGTGCTATGACTAGTGCTCGGTCCCCAAAAGGATTCATACCATCCGTATTTAAAGCGAACCTTAGGTTTCTTGCGCCATCCGCAAACTCCGGAATTCTCTCTATTGCTCTCCACCGGGACCCATCGCCAGGTGTCTCAACATGTTGTCTACCTTACGGTCTTCTTTGTGCCATCGCGACAACTTTGCATGGTCCTTGTTTATGAACAGACGTTTGAGCGTGGTATTATAGGAGCATACCACATAAACTTGGCGGAGATTTTCTTCCGGGGCGTTCTTCGCCTCAACATCGCCAGAGGTCATCTCGCTTTGATCTTATACCGCGACGCTTTGCATACGGGCATTCATCCAAATTCTCGTAGTCCTTGCCACGATACGTGATGCGATCATTAGGACATGCATGTATCTTCCGGATTTCTAATCCCAAAGGCGACGACTGCTTTGCTTCGTGCGTAGTGGCGTGCAATTCGTTAGGCTTCTAAGCATCTTTTTGGATCTTCGATAATTGCCCAAATGCCTTGTCGGATACACCATTTTGTGCCTTCCATTGTAGCAACTCGATGTTGTACCCAACTTTTTGCCCATCTTGGCGGACGGTATAGTAATTTCTTGTGATCCTCTAGCATGCGGTCAAACTTAGCCTTCTCCTTTTCACTTTCGCAATCTCTTTGTGCATCACGAATGACATCACCAAGAGCATCATCTTCAATGAGTGTGTCTTCCGCTTCGCTCTCTTCTTGACTTCGCCCATTGCAAGATCATCGAAGTCACCGTATTGAGCAATAATGTCGTTAGGGTCCAATTATTCTTCTTCACCTTCTTCCATTATAACCTGGTTTCTCCGTGCTTGGTCCAACAAATATAGTTTGGCATGAAACCCGACTTCAACAAGTGTGAGTGAAGACTCCTTGAGCTAGAATATACCTTCAAATTCTTACACAGACACATGGACAAAGACATGAAACCATCCCGCTTGTTTGCCTCGGCCACTCTTAAGAAATAATGCACGCCATCAATGAACTCTTTGGGCGGCGATCGGCATTGTACATCCAATGGCGTGTCATCGTCTGCATTATATGACATATCACATAATTAAATTTCAAGTTTCAAATTTTTCCCAGATAGTACACATGATAGAGAGGCTACCCAAAAATTTTAGAATTTTTGAAATTAAGATGAATTTATTTTGAATTTTCACAGAATCAGCACTATTTGACAGCAAGCTTAAGGAGAAGGGACATTAAGTTAAATGATAATTAATAATTAACTAAATTGCCCAAAGTCATTAAGGGTGAATGACCCTAGGTCAACAATCAATCCAAAAGGCAAACAATAACTAAGTGATTATGCTAATTAAGAGATTAACTAATTACTTAATAATTAAATATTAAACTTATTTATTAAAACAAAATTAATATTTATTATTTTTACCCAAGAGGTTGGATCTGATAAGATAAGACTTATCTCATCAAACACCCCTCAAAGCTTAACCTAACTAACACATGTAAAAGTCATTTTTCATTTATTTAAATAATTATTAAATAAGGTGAAAAATAAAAGTCTTCCGATTGATCCCAACATTTTTGTACAGATAGTTCATAGCCTAATTAGATGGCAAAACAATTTTCAGAATTTTTGGATCATTAATTTAGCCTACAAAATTCATGGAATAATAATTAAATAAATAAGCATAAAATAGGTATAAATTCAACTTTGTCCAAATAGTCTTAAAATTTTTATATGGACGGTTCACAGTGTAACTTAGTGGAATAACAAATTTCATGATTTTTGGAAATTTATTGTGGCCTACAAAAATCATGAAAGTTCTATTTATGAATTAATTGGCAATTTTTATAACATATAAAAATTATTCAAATTTCACATTTCATATTTTTCATAATGGACGGCAGGGTTAGCATCGAGAGCTTACCGCGAACACGCCGTGAATACGGTTGAGTGAATGAACGGCTCGTGGTGGTGACACAAGGCAATGCGGCGTGTCCAAAGCGGCGACGACGGCGTTCCGGCTCTGTGATTTAACGCCAAACAGGGTTTAAATAGAAGGACATTTAGTCGGTTGGTGTTACCAACGGGACTAAATCCAACCTTTAGTCGAGTTGGTACTACAATCCGGACTAAAGATTTAGTCCCGGATTGTAGTACCAACCGACTAAAGGTTGGCATTTAGTCGGTTGGTAACACCAACCGACTAAACGCCCTCCCGCAAAAGCTCGCCACCGAGCCGTTAGGCGGGGACTTTAGTCGGTTGGTGTTACTAACCGGGACGAAAGATCTTTTTGGTCCCGGACGTAATTTTCTCTGAGACTATTGCCCATTTGGCAGTTCGACCAAAGATCTGTTCTGTAGTAGTGGTGCAACCATCTAATCTCTCTATATGTTCTAAAATAACTCTCCAAATTAGCCTAAAACACCTTGCATATGCTCCTTCAATTTACACATGCATGCCTGCCCGGCCTTGTTCTATATATAATAATAAACATATTCCACATATATACGATCTCTTACTGCAGACTCACCGTGATATACTCTAAATTATGCATGCAAGTACACCAATTGGAGTACCAAATCTTAGCATTAATTAATTTCACTAAAATATACATAGTTATATAGCTAGAATAATACTCTGGCTCTTTATATCGATATGGAAGCTCTCTCTATCTAGAACCAGTATCTATATTGTGGTGGTGGAGGACCAGCACACGTTCGTAACACAACCTAACACTTGAGGCCTACGTACGTAATTTAGCTTTAATAATACGGGTGGTTAATGACACGTCGATCACCCAAGCATTGAAAATTATTACAGTACGTTCGGATCAATTAAAAATTTGCGGTCGTCGGATACAATGATTCGAGTAGTTTAATGTTGCACGCGCATGTCACGCTATAATTGAACTTGCTGAAATCACTTTTCTGTGATGCATTCGAACAGTAGACTAATCTAAACAATAAAGAACCTGTACTTAATCTGGTAAGCTCAGGGCAACTCGACTTGTCCTTGGTAGGTCAAATAACTCATCAGACGGCTTTGAGATTATTTGCCAAAAAATCACCTTATGATCGTTTTACGACCACCCTATGTGGTCGTAAGTTTTTCTATGACTACCTAGTGGTCGTTAGATTTTGTACGACCACTTCATGATCGTAAGCCTTACTACGAACACTTCATGGTTGTGAGCGTTACTACAACCACGTCAACCACGATAAGCCTATAGTCAACAAAGCCTACAGACATGTGGTCCCAATCGACTAGGGACACTTATGCGCTGTGTTTAATACACATATTAGTTAATATGTGTTGTTATTCTATAGGATAACTGCACGTATTATGCCTTTGTCTCTAACATAACTGCAATACGACGTAGGAGGATCAGTCACTGACAGTAACCATCACTGAAATGTGCGCATCTCTTTAGACGATGAGACGCCTCTTGACATGTACAATTGCCACCCCTTCATACGTTGCATAAGTAGTAAAGTCGGTGGACAGAGGAGGATCAGAAGCGAATCGATCAAAGACAAGATCAACAGATAGAAATAATTAAGTCATAGTTCTAGTGATTTCTTCCATATTGTAAAGCATAATTAATACAACAATACGTAGTAGGGTTATTATTTTCTCAGGAGAAGGCCCGAACCTGTATAAATTCTCTGTATATCTTTCTGTGTGGTCTAACTCAAAAAAAGTCTACAACATTCATTCGTAAGATCGATACTAAATCATCGATAATGCCTTAGCTAGCTATGTATTCTCATGTGACGTATATGCGCCCTCCTAGCTCTATCTTGCTTTTTTTTGGTCCTGTTATCGCGCCTTAACTGATCACACGTACGTAATTTCTTCCTTTTTAAAAATCATCGATTTGGTTCACTTTTGTGGAGAATTATTGCGACTGGACTGTTAATTAGTTCTTGTCAAAGGCATGATATCATCTCAATTGGGTCAATTATTCTTTGCTTGGGTGATCGATGTCATTAGATAGCAATAAGGCTAGCTTAAGCTGAATGTTTTAGGTACAACCGGCCTCACCAAGGTTCATCTAGTGAAGGACCTAATCACAATTAATTTTCTTCTGTCCAAAGGGTCAAGTGTCCATATTTATACAGCATGATGGCTTGTGAGACCATAGTAAGGTCACACAATTAGAAAACACCTGAGGCCCCAGCTGCTGAACAGGTACTTCTGAGGGTGATATATGTTAATCGGTAAGATGATGACTCAGCTCTAAGTATTGGACCATGCATAATCCAAAGAGTCAAGTATCCATATTTATACAGTATAATGGCTTGTGAGAATATTAATATCACGCAATAAGATAACACCCGAGGCCCGAGCTGCTGGACAGGTATTTCTGAGGTGGTTGTTAATCAGTAAGAAGATGACTCAGCTCTGAGGATTGGACCATGCATATAATATGACTTCAGCGTACCGAACTTTTACTTCAGTTTACATTTATCGATGTTTTAATATTGATCTTATGAAATGAATACTGAATGGGGAGTCTTTTTGCTCGAGACTACATAGGGATGAGACATAGGAAATTTCAGATAGGTTTAGGCATTCTCCTGAGAAAATAACAACCATAATCACGTGTTCTTGTATTGATTGTATTTACAACAAGAGAAGTCATCGAAGGATAAGACTCTTGACTCTTGTTTGTTCTATTCACTACTACAGAATAGGCTATATGAAAGCCTCATCACAGACGGCTCCCTAGAATCCGCCAGTGATGTAATTATCATAGACAGTTTTACAAGTGTGACCATCTATGTTACTAGCGATGGCTAGAACCGTCTGTGATGCATCACAGACACAGACGGTTTTAAATACAAACAATCTATGATGTTTCTAAATATCACAGATGGTTTTTTTTAATAAAAACTATCTGTGAATTATCACAGGCAGTTTTAAAGACAAACTGTCTATGATGTCTCCGATTATCACAAACGGTTTGTTTTTAAAACCGTATGTGATGATTTTTGATAGACAGTTCTTAACAAGAACCGTCTGTGATATACTGTAATACTCTGAAAAACAATATTAATATTAATAAAAGCGTCTTAAGGGTCGGAGCGTAATTAATCGAATAGTATTCATAAAAACGTCTTTAAGGGCCTGTGTGCAATTAAATAAAATAGTACATATAAAAATAGAATTTTTGGAATTTTTATGAGCTATATAAATAAATTGTGGGAATTCTTGAAACCCTAGTAGTTTACTTCTTTTTCCACCCCCAGCCGCCAGTTTTCTTTCCTGGAGCTTGCGCCGCCGCCGTCAGTTTTTCCAACCAATTTTCCCTCCTGCGATGCCGAGCGAGCGCCAGATCGTTGCCTGCTCAGCGTGGCGCGACCGCCACTGATCGCTGCCTTGCTTTGTTCCAAATGAAGCGCCGATCAGTAGCCGCTTGCTTTGTCGCCGCTTCGATCTGCTGCTGCTACGCGATTGCGTTATCGCTCGGCGATCTCTGCTGCTCTTCGCGTTTTCTTTCTTCTGCGTCGCTGGCGCCGGCGTGGAGCCGAGCCAACGCCGTGGGCTGCTGCTGCGTGTCCGTGGCTCGCCTTGCCGTTTTCTTTGCTTTGTCTGCTGGCACGCGATCTGCTGCGCCAAGATGCTTGACCGACTGCTTTGTCTTCTTGCGCGATTGCCGGCCTTTGTCTTTGATTTCTGGCTGCTGCCGATTCTTGGTCGCTACTTGCCATCTTCGCCGCGTGGACGTCGCCGAGTCCGAGAACTGCTGCCGCACGTCATCCGTTCCTTGATTGGCCGACGTGTTTTGGTTGGTAATTCTTTTACCGATTTCTTTGTGCTGTTAACTAGAGATTATATTTGAGGATAATTAGAGAAGGTTCTATAGTTTTAGTCAAAGTGCCGATTAATAGATCTATTTATTATGCTGTTCTGTTGAACGATTTATTCGGGTATCTTAATGGCAAATTTTGGAAATCTCATCTACTAGTTAATTGTAGATAATTTCGATATCTTTCTATAGCATATTTTATTATGTCGATCGGACAAGTAGATTTCGAGATATGTTTTTCGGAAGGCTGCTGTCTTTACGGTTGTCGCCTTTCGGCGCTGTTTTGGTAGACTGCGGATTAAAAATAGTAAATAGACTAATTAGTGTTTGTGATCTACATGAAAGTTGTAGATAATTGTCCAATGGTTCTGTAGAATCTGAGAACGCGCTTTTTGGTTGAGTAAAACAAAAGTTATGAATTTAGTAAGACTGCTGTTCCGAAGCGGACAGATCGGTTTTCTGGGCTAAATACGGAGGGTTAGATGATTTAATTAGAAGACTGTGTAATCTAAGAAAATGTGGATAATTTTATGAAGAATCCAGAATGGGGTGGTTTGTCGTGATCGGACTTTCGAGTCAAAAGTTATGTCCGTTTTAGTACTAAGTCAGCAATAGGTAACTTTTCGGTACCGGGGAAGCGTGGTAGATTTGGGGACGTGTAGGAGCGAAGTATATTGATTGCTATTCTTGTTGCTGTAGCTTGTATTGAAGTTTGTGTATTTAATATAGGAGAGACGTCGTGCTTGTTGCCATCTTCTAGCCAAATCGTGCGTCGCAACTAGTAAAAGCAAGTGCATGGTAGACAGCGATCAATGATCGATCACTGTTTTCTTTATCTTCTATTACCATTATTGTTGTGCTTTTATTTTTTTTAATTGCAAACAAATAACTGGTATGTATATATCTTTGTTGACAAGCATGATGAAAAGTTGAATATGATGTTTATGATGGAGTTTTGCATATTTTTCATACATAAGCATCTTTGCATATGAGAAGGTGATTATGAATGATCACAACTCCACGGGAGTGGAGGAGGTCCCCGATCCTTATGGAGGAACGGGCTTGAGAGTGAATGTTGTCGCGAGCATTCACTCATGCTATACCGGTATACGCGAAAGAAGTGCATGTGGACATGTAGACTAGATTTGCATTGATACATGAGATTAATGACTGAGAATATTAATGGAAGTACCTGTGATGATAATGAAGTTATTGAATGCTGTTGATTTATTATTGTTCGTTGTTTATGGATGTGTTTGCTGAGTCGTGGACTCACCCTTGCTCTATTGTTGTCTTTAGGTGATCTTCGAGGATGACGTAACTGAGAGCGAGTAGAGCACATGGACAACACATGATCATTTGCCATAATAATCTTTTCATTCAATATTGGATTATACTTGGACATGTTAGATGTTGAATAAACTTTAGGACATCGTTTGGACTAGACTATTTGCTTTATTAATTTGGATTCATTGGTTGATGCTATTTTGGACTGTTTACCTGGTTTTATTCCACTTGATTATTTATTATCGTTTGAACCATAATTATGCATGTTCGTTTGTGATCCTTGGATATGTTTATTGATGTTTTCTTGATGTAATTTTATAGTGTGTCGACATTTATTAGTTAGAAGAGTAGTGTGGTGGCATTCTAGGCTCAGTGTTGGGCTGGGGTGTTACAGTTGGTATCAGAGCAGGTTTTAGGTCCGTGGTGAATAGATTAACAACATAGGTAAACTAAAATTGTTAAAATTTGTTTTAGTTTAGTAAATCAACTAAAATTTGCTAATGGTTAACTAACCTAAAATTTGACACACTAGTGCACAGTAGGTTAGAGAGAGGTACGAATATAGTTTTTACACTTCCGTTATGTTGTTCATTGATGGATGATTTTATTTTGACCTTTGAACTCATTGTGTATTGTTGATTGTGGTTGATAGCTATGCCGAGGGGTAGAGGACGTGGTCGTGGTGGCGCGATGCGTGGAGGTCGGGCCGCGGAAGAGGTTCCGTGGAGCCACCTCCCGTGTGATTGAGTCGATGGTGAGGGGTTGCTGTTGACCCGCCTCGGTTGGGGTCCGTGATGAGACCCCTGCTTTGTTGAGAGAGTTGGTGGGAGAGATCCGTGCTCTTCGTCAGCAGCGCCGGCACCCTTCGCTGTCGCGCATCTGTTGTTGCTCCTGTCGCACATCCACCGGTTCCTGAGGCGCGGATGACACTTCGAGAGTGGATGGGGTTGAGGTTGGATCCATTTGACTGCCTGGGCACACCGGTCCAAGCAATGGATCAAGTTGCGCTACATGGAGAGCGCGCTGGAGCTTTAGAGATGTCTTCACTTCGAGGGTCCGTTTTGTAGCCTTTCACCGAAAGGGCAAGCGATATTTGGTGGGAGGGCGTGTTGTCTTCGAGGACCGCCACTCAAGGGCGATCACTTGGGAGGACTTTGTTGATCGCTTCAAGGAAGTTCTACCCCTACACTTTCGTTGAGAAGATGGAGGTTGCCTTGACGACCTTTGCTCGTGGGAAGAGGTCTATTGCCGAGTATGAGGCCGAAGTTCAACAACTTGGTTCGCTTTGTCCTTCTCGGTGCTAACGATGATCTTCGAAGGCCAAGAGGTTCCGTCGGGGTCTCACTCGAGTACCGGCATGTGTTGGGAGCTACTCCACTCGTGATTACTGACTTTGTTGTGGAGCAAGCTAGGTGCATGGAGTTGGAGATGCACCACAAAGGCAAAGCAAGCTTCGTGGATCGTTGCTTCGGTGGTGACCAAGAGGAGCTCTAGTGAGGGAAGTGGGTCTGCTCAGACACCCGCTTTCAAGAAATTCGTGGAGGACCGCGATCTTTCAGTGTCTAGCGATCGAGGCCGTTCCTTCTTGGCGCCTCGTCCTTTGCGGTACTCGGCTCTTCGTCCCGTCCTGTAGCGTGGCATGCTTTGCTTTAAGTGCGGTGATGGACACCGCGCCGCTGAGTGCACTTGGACGAGATTGCCGCCGCTGTGGCCGACCGGGTCACAAGGAGCGGGTGTGTCGCCGTAACCCCGCTTAGCGTGATCAAGTGGAGCCTGTGCCATCTTCTTCTTCTTGATGGGTCCTCCGAGATCTTTCCGGATGATGATCGCTCCTCCGCGATGCCATTTCCTTCACTTGGGCGCCTCAAAGAGGGTACTCTCGCGGCCGCCGCCACCTTCGGCACCGCTTCAGTTGCACGACCGGCTTTACCGCACCGCCACAAAGATTGTTGGGGCTCGCGCCGCCGCGCCTTCCTTCGCCATGGCGCCACCGGTGGTACGCCATGCCCACAATGAGTCCGCGGGTCGTCCCGACGTGGTGACAGTACTTTGCTTGTGGATTCGCTTGATGCTTTAGTCCTTTTGATTCGGGGCTACCTTTTCGCTTGTGTCGACGGCGTTTGCTAGAGAGCGAACTTGAGTATGCAAAGGATTTCTCCGTCGGTGTTGGTTAGTTCTCCGGGGTATTATTGCTAGTTCTAACGCTTGTCCCGGGTGTTCTATTATTATTGATGGAGAGAAGTTCACGGCGAATTTGATAGTTATTCAAATGGAGCCGCTCAACGTTATCTTGGGTATGGATTGGTTGCACTCTTATCGAGCCGTGATATCCTATTTCGTAGTAGTCTGCATGCGCACCTCGCCTGGGAGACTTTGACCTTTCAGGAGGCGCCTCGCTTCTCTTTCAATGTTACCGGACTGCTCTCGTGTGCGGTGAAAATCGGGCTTCTTTAGCTCTTGGCCGAGAAACCGAGTGTGGCTTCGAGATTGAGGAGATTCCAGTGGTTAGTGATTATCCCGATGTGTTTCCTACCGAGCTTAGGGCTTGCCACTGCGCGCGAGACGTGGAGTTTCGCATTGATCTTGTTCCGTACTCGCCCCATCTCGATGTTCCATATCGATTAGCACGTCCGCTTCGTGACGAGTTGAAGAAGCGCTTGGATGATTTGTTGGCTAAAGGTTTGATCAGCGTAGTGTATCGCCGTGGGGAGCTCTGCTCGCTCACGAGAAGAAGGATGGGAGTTGGCGCATGTGTATTGATTACCGCGCGCTTAATGCGATCACAATCAAGAACAAATATCCATTGCCCCGCATTGAGGACTTGTTTGATCGGTTGAATGGAGCTCAAGTATTCTCCAAGATCGATCTCGATCGGTATAATCAAATCCGTGTGCGTGAGCAGGATGTAGAGAAGACTGCTTTCCACTGTATGGGCATTATGAGTATAAAGTTATGTCTTTTGGATTGACTAATGCACTGCCATTTTTATGGAGACCATGAACAACATGTTGCACGAGTGTAACACCCTGACCCAAATTTGGCTCAATGCCCAGCCCACCGTGGGGCGGACCCGCCCACACATAGCACCCCACTTACACTTTCGTCCCTCGCTCATGTAAAAGGGTTAACCCGAGGTGCTACGCTTGGATCCAACAGCATTATATACTACTACAACTCACTTGAGACAAGCAATGTGGGACTAATCCCACCACACAACTCCTCATGGGCCACATGGGCCACGCTACGAAAGCAGTGCCGGGTATTACATTCACCCCCTTAAGGGGCGACGCTCGGCAAAGATACCGCATACGCTGCAAATGCCCAGAACCACCCCTCGGTACACGTCCGTGTGTCTAGTGCCGACACATATGCCATGCCATGTGTCCACTCCGGGACCACATGCGCCATGCGTCATATGCCCGCGCTCCGTCCCCGCACGCTGCGGCAAATAAGATTGATGCTCGATACCATCCGTAACACCGACCCAAATTCGCTCAATGCCCACCCCACCGTGGGCGGACTCGCCACACATAGCACCCCACTTACACTTTCGTCCTCGCTTCATGTAAAAGGGTTAACCCGAGGTGCTACGCTTGGATCCAACAGCATTATATACTACTACAACTCACTTGAGACAAGCAATGTGGGACTAATCCCACCACACAACTCCTCATGGGCCACATGGGCCACGCTACGAGCAGGCCGGGGTATTACAACGAGTATCTAGATGATTTCGTGGTGGTGTTTATTGATGACATTCTTATCTATTCCAAGACCAATGAGGATCATGAGCGCTCATTTGAGGTCGGTTTTAAAGACTTTGAGAGAGCACAAGTTCTATGCTAAGTTGAAGAAGTGTGAGTTCGGATTTCGAAGTGGGTTTTCTGGTCATGTGATTAACCCTCGTGGTATTGTTTGTTGATCTGGTAAGGTCTCCACGGTGGTGGATTGGAAGAGGCCGACTAGTGTGAAGGAGGTGAGGAGTTTCTTGGGATTACCGGATATTATCGGCGCTTGTGCAGATTTCTATCATCGCCAAACCGATGTCTCGCTTACTCGAGAAAGGTGTGAGATTCCAAAGGACTGATGAGTGTGAGCGCAGTTTTTGCATTTTGAAGGAGAGGTTGGTGACCTCTCCTATTCTCACTCTTCCCGAGCCGGGGAAGCGGTTCACAGTCTTTTCAGATGCGTCTCGAGTGGGTCTTGGCCGTGTTCTCATGCAAGACGGTAAGGTAATTGCTTATGCGCCGAGGCGCTTAAAGAAGCACGAGCGAATTATCCCACTCATGATTTGGAGTTAGGTGCGTTGTTTTTGCTCTCAAGATTTGGAGGCATTATCTATACGGTGAGCCTTGTGATATTTTCACAGATCACAAGAGTCTCAAGTATATCTTCACTCAGAAGGATCTGAATTTGAGGCAAAGGAGGTGGTTGGAGTTGATCAAGGACTATGATCTTACCGTTCAGTATCATCCAGGCAAGGCCAATGTAGTTGCTGATGCTCTTAGTCGCAAGGCGACTCCCGCTACTCTAGATTGCCTCATTGCTGAGTTTGATCGCATGGGTATATCTTATTGTTATGCGGGCACATCACATGTTGAGACACAGTGGATTCTTGAGTCACTATTCCGCATCGCAAAGTGGAAGCACAACAGAGTGACCGTTACTACAGGAGGTTAGGAAGCGTCTGGATGGAGGTAAAGAGAGTGATTTTAGTATGGATGATTCTGTTACTTTGAGGTTTAAAGGCCGCCTTTGCGTACCACAAAAGGCGGAGGTCAAAGATGAAATCTTGAGGGAAGCACATCGACTGCATAATCGCTCACCCCGGTGAGACTAAGATGTATCGAGATCTGAAACAAAATTTTTGGTGGAAAAGAATGAAGGTGGACATTGCTAATTATGTAGCTTCTTGTGGTGTTTGTCAGCAAGTGAAAGCTGAACACAAGCGTCCTGCAGGGTTGTTGCAGCCTTTGGGGGTTCCCCAGTGGCCTTGGGACGATATCTCCATGGACTTTGTGGTGGCCTTACCTCGCTCGGGCCGAGGAAGGATGCAGCTTTGGGTAGTGGTGGATCGATTCAACAAGTCTCGCACACTTCAT